>CM056056.1:111055731-111655731 GCA_029574335.1 Rana kukunoris | reverse complement strand
TTGATGATTGTTCCCACCACGACTGCAATGTCCTTTTTAGGGATAAAGGGGGTGAGTCGGCGTAGTAGGTGCAGCAGATGATGTGATCCGCTGATTACCGCCCCTATTTGTGCATTCATTGTCATGTAGGAGTCGAAAATGACTCAGAGACTTTTGACTTTGGTGCTAGGGGTGATAGTTTTACCCAGAATGGGCGGTGGGGTCCAAGTTGAGGTGGGGTGGCTTTTCCGGTTTGCGTGAAACAGGAGAAGCTCTGTTTTCGAACCATTGAGTTTAAGATAACTGGATGTCATCCAGTTATCTATTAGAGTGAGGGATCTCTCTAGTCCAAGAGAGTGATCCTTTTCGTTACTGACGAGGAGATACAGTTGAGTGTCGTCTGCATAGGAATGGTATAGTAGCTTCTGGTTGCTGATGATTTCAAAGAGGGGGCGAAGATAGATATTGAACAGTACCGGTGACAAGGGAGATCCCTGAGGGACTCCGCATGATACCGTACGCTTTTCAGACGTGAAAGATCCCAATTTCATTGTCTGTGATCGGTTTTCCAAGAAGGAGGAGAACCAGGGTAGATCCGCTTCCGCGACTTTGGCCACTTCAGCTAGCCTAGCGAGTAGTAGTCCGTGGTCTACCATGTCAAAGGCTGCACTTGGGTCCAACAGGATCAGTAGAGAGGATTCTCCTTCATCTGCAGCCTCTAGAACGTCATCCCATATTTTTACCAGAGCTGTTTCAGTTCCGTGACCTGGCTGGAAGCCTGATTGAAACGTATCAAGTAATTTTTGGGTTTCTAAATGTAGTTGTAACTGTTGTACATCTTCTTTCTCCATTATCTTGGAGAAAACATTTAGACCTGTTATGGGCCTTCTATTGTTTGGGTCTTTAGGGTCAAGGGTGTTTTTTTTTAGGATAGGTTTTATTGTACCTTGTTTCAACACCATGCCCTCCTTGAATGATTGATTTATAAGCTGCGTGATAGCTGGTGCCATTATGTCGGCACTTTCTTTCAGCAGTTTAGTGGGAATGATGTCATTGGGTGCTGTGCTGTTGCCCAGAGTCCCAATGATATTTTTAGTGGCAGCGATGGTGATGGGTTTTAAGGTGAATAATCATTTCCTGTTATGGGTATTCTGCAAAGACACAATGGCCCAGATTCACAGAGAGTTGGGCGCACATTACGCCGCCATAGCGCAAACACTGTACGCTACGCCGATGCAGCGTGGAGAGGCAAGCACTGCATTCAGCAAGCTATTGCTCCCAACACTGCGTCAGCGTGGCGTAAGTTTAGAAGGAGCAGGCCGGCGTAGGTGGAAGTGGGAGTGATCATGCAAATGATGGTCTGAGAATGGTGCATTGTTTTATACCTGGCGTATCATGAACTGCGCATGCACCGTGACGTAGCCGTGACGTGAACGCATGAAACAGCACCCTTATGCGCATGCTCACAACCACGCCGGCACAAATGCCTAAGCTACGCCGGATCACCACGTACGCTGTGAACGTAACGTACGCCCAATACGCCGGCCTGTGTTCTCTGGTGCAGAGCTTTGCATGTCAATTGCTGGGTTGCGCCTCATCTATGGGGAATAACTTTACGCTGGACGTAAAACTTACACGCACCTCACGTAGCATGCGCCGGGCGCACGTACGTTCGTGAATCGCCGTATTTCCCTCATTTGCATATTTGAATGCCTAATCAATGGGAGCGGCAACATGCGTCCAGACGAAAAGTGCGCACACGCTATGCCGGCGTATGTAAGCTATGTTGGCGTAGGGTGGGCAGTTTTTAGGCGTATGTTTGTTTGTGGGTCCGGCGCACAGATATGCATGTAATGAAATGAAGGAATGAGTCCCAAAAAATAAATATTGATACATTGGCTCCAATCCGGTCTCAATCCTCCATGAGATGATTGTTGTAATGCAGGTAACTTATGAGCAAGCAAACTCCATGCATCAATAGATAGATAGATGGCCGCTTACCAGATCAGTAGGACCCCCACAGGGATCATAAGGGCTCATAAACTGGGATATCCTCAACTCGATCACAGCGATAGATCCACAGTCTTCTCCTCTGATTCGAATACCAGGATCCAATCTGCCGTAGTATCCAAGGGATTGTTCCACAGTGCAAGCAGCCTCATCAGATGTTATAGGAGCATTTATATTTGAAAGTGGAAAAAGTAGAAAAAAATCCTCATCGTGGATCAATAAAAAGATAAAACTGACATCTGTATAACTGCACTAATGCAAAGAATCAAGGTATAACTTAAAACTTAAAGCATGTGCTGAAACGAACACAGCCTTGGCTCACACCGATCAGCTGTAAAACGTGGTGACGTTAGCGGCTCTGGCTCCACCCGATGCTGCGTTTCTCCCGAAAAGAGGGCTGTGGGATGTGTAGTGTATTTAATGAAAATTAGATTACAGGGCCATTAGGAAGTGGACGTGTATGGATTATTTTTGGAGAATAAGGATATTGTTTAGTGTCACTTTAAAATGTTATTAAAATAAGTTGATCCATTCAGTGAGTTCATCTGTGAGTTCTATATAAAAAAAATCTTTAAGGTGCCGTACACACGGCCGAGGTTCTCGCTGAAAATCAGCGAGAACCTCGCTGGAATGCACATTCCAGCGAGGACCTCGGCCGTGTGTACGGTCTCAGCGAGCTTCCCGTCGGGAAGCCCGTCGAGCCGAAATAGAGAGCACGCTCTCTATTTCCTCGACGGCCCGCCCGGAAGAATGGCTGGTTGCCATTCCCGACGGGCGGGTCGCCGATTTCGACGGCCGGCAGGGAACCTCGACGGGCGGAACGATGTGTTCTGCCCGTCGAGATTCCCTGCCGTGTGTACGCGGCCTAAGTAATTACACAAGCTTGAGGATCATTATGAACACTTGGGCAAAATCCTCATTGCTCAGTGGCTGCAATAAGATGTGGCACATAGCCATTGCAGTAACCCTCTTATGCCGCGTGCATACGACCGTTTTTCATGACGTGGTCGTGAAAAATGGTCGTGTGTAGGCTTTAGAGCATTTTTCTCGACAAGAAAAATGGCCCTTTAGACTTTTACCTCAAAGACACTTCTCCTCCTGTACATCACTTTTCTATCCCAGCATTAGAAATCCTGTCCCACTATTTTGAGCTGAATAGGCCTCACTCTGAATAAGTCCTAGGAGTAGTTTCACTTGGTGATTTATAGGCCCAGGGCCTGCAGTACCCCCTCTTGATGGCCCTGAACATTTTGTTAGAAAGAATATTTGACGATGGACTACTGTTCCAAACAAGCCCGACTTGCAAAGGATGCAACAGTTTGGCACATAACCCCACAGTCTCTCCTCTGGCTCTGCACCCAGCACCCTTGGCATGCCTCTTCCAGATCTCCACTGTGCCTCACTCACTGACTCCTGACCTTCCTGAAGGATTTACCCGGATCGTGCAGACCAACTGCTTCTCCAGCTCCTGTTCCAGGACACCTCTACATGAGGGGCTCCCTCCCAGCTTCAGAGCTCATCCACCGGATCCACACCCCCCACAGATTGGGCTGTTTCTCCTGCACGCAGTCTAGCCCTCTATCCTTCATTTCGCCCAACCGACCACTCACCCCCAGCAGGCTGACATGAGTATATATAGGAGGCCTTCCCCCTGCCAATCCTAGTTGGGGATTGGTCAGGGCTCCTCACATGTACTCCATACCACTCCAACTCTCAGCCCTGCCCCTCTTCCAGAACATTCTCACTGGAAGCAGGGGAGGCGCCCAAAAGCTGAAGTCCATGTCGGTCACACCCACTGCTACACTAACCACTCCCTGCCCCAGATCAAAAACAAACAGGCCTAGCTCGCAGCATAGGCCTGCTTAAATTTACCTGCACTGACAGAACTTACAAACACTACACCTCTAGCACCATCCTATGGTAGAGGGTGCTACCTAATGTGTACTCTGTTCAAGTTGGTACCATCATAGTCCATCCTTCTCTTTCCCTTCCCCTTCTTGGTGGCCAGTTGGGGACAGGTTTCCTTGCCTTAATTTTCTCAATCATTTTGGATGATGGTACCTTTCATTCTTCAGATGCATAATATTTATGAGGCTTAGGCTTTAATTATTCAACCTCCTGAGTATCTATTATTATAACACATGGTACATGTTGTTGCTTGCTTAAACGTGCGTGTGCAATTTACAAGTTTGTATGTGCACATTGTGTTTTATGTTATTGCTTAACAAGCCAAAACTAGTTTTCCGTGTTACCTGAGAGCCTTGTATTATTTATATGTAACATGTTCTGTTTGCTGTCGTTGAGGGAAGCCCAGATATTTCTGCTACTACAGATAAAGGTTGCTAGTAAATAATTGAATAGATCAGTCTACTCTCGAGTGCTTTAGATGTTATTTACAGTGAAAGAGGTAGTTGTTAGTATCCTAGTAAAAGGACACTGCTATGTCCTATCAAAATAAATCTATATGAATATATAGATGATACATACATAATGATGGATGTGGAAACTTCTTGAATAATATGGAGAACATAGTGCAGACTTGAGCTATGGTTTCCAATGTGGCATTGCTCAATGTCCTCTGTATGGCCAGCCTATCAGTTCAGCCCAACATTGACTGTTGGGCTTTAGTCAGTTCTCATAACTGCAGATTATACTTGTGTTTCATTTGCTATACCATTTTATTTGCTTATGAGCTTGGTCTCCGGTTTGCTTCACGCTTGCTTCACTCTTATTATAAAAAATACAATAAATGCACCTTTAGAAATGTTTAGTGGCAATCTACAAACAGGTACATATAGATAATTTTATGCTTTGCATACCTTATTTTTATTTTCCTCCCCTTTCTCCTTAATCCATGTCCCTTTATTTTCTGGAACTCTTGGTCTGCCACCTGAAACATGTGACAGTGGACATCATCTGAGGGGGAGGGCACTGGCGATGTAGCCTTTCCAGGATGCATCTGTGAGGCCCTAGTTACATTAACAGTGCCTCACTCAACAACAAAGTAAAATAAAAACAGTAAATGTTTAACTAATGAATGTAAGCTGATTTTATATGAGCATGCATACTGATGTGATTTTAAATGAAAGGGGAAAGAAGGACCAATTTAACCACTTAAGACCCGGACCATAATGCAGGTAAAGGACCTTGCCCCTTTTTGCGATTCGGCACTGCGTCGTTTTAACTGACAATTGCGCGGTCGTGCGACGTGGCTCCCAAACAAAATTGGCGTCCTTTTTTTCCCACAAATAGAACTTTCTTTTGTTGGTATTTGATTACCTCTGCGTTTTTTATTTTTTGTGCTATAAACAAAAATAGAGCGACATTTTAAAAAAAAATTCAATATTTTTTACTTTTTGCTATAATAAATTTTCCCCAAAAATATATATATAAAAAAACTTATTTTTTCCTCAGTTTAGGCCGATACGTATTCTTCTACCTATTTTTGGTTAAAAAAAATCGCAATAACCGTTTATCGGTTAGTTATCGAAAAATGTATAGCGTTTACAAAATAAGGGATAGTTTTATTGCATTTTTATTAAAAAAAAATGTTTTTTACTACTAATAACGGCGATCAGCGATTTTTTTTGTGACTGCGACATTATGGCGGACACTTCGGACAATTTTGACACATTTTTGGGACAATTGTCATTTTCACAGCAAAAAATGCATTTAAATTGCATTGTTTACTGTGAAAATGACAGTTGCAGTTTGGGAGTTAACCACAAGGGGGCGCTGTAGGATTTGAGTGTTCCCTGTGTGTGTGTGTTTACAACTGTAGGAGGGTGTGGCTGTAGGTGTGACGTCATCGATCACATCCCCCTATAACAGGGATGACGTGATCGATGCTGCGGCCACAGTAAAGCACGGGGAAGCTGTGTTTACACACGGCTCTCCCCGTTCTTCAGCTCCAGGGACGGATCGCCGCACTGCAGTGGCGATCGGGTCCGCGAGTCCCGCGGTCCCGGTCCTGGAGCTTCGGACGGGGTCACGGGAGCGCGCCGCGGGCACACGCCCGTGACCCACGGCTGGGTACTAAAACCAGCGTATATATACGTTGATGTGCCCAGCCGTGCCATTCTGCCGACGTATATGTGCAGTAGGCGGTCCTTAAGTGGTTAAAGACATAGGCCCGGATTCACATACATCGGCGCATCTTTATGCCGCCGTAGCGTATCTTCTTTACGCTACGCCGGTGTAACGCAGAAAGGGAAGCATGGAATTCACAAAGCAAATGCTCCCAACATTGCGCCGGCGTAGCGTATATTCATCGGTGTAAGGCAGCGTAAGTGGAAGTGGGCGTGATACATTTTAATGAAGCGTGACCCCATGCAAATGATGGGCTGAGCTTCAGACAAGTACCTGCCTATGACGTGAACGTAACCTATGCCCAGCCCTATACACGTAATACGTAAACGACGTAAAATTCGACAGCGTTCGTTCCCTGGTCCATACCTTAAGCGTAAATCGCTTAAAACATGCGCCGGGCGCAAATACTTTTGTGAATCGGCGTATCTCCCTCATTTGCATATTTGCATCGAAAATCAATGGGAGTGCCAAATGCGTCCAGCGTAACTATGCGCCCACTATACGCCGGTGTATGCAAGTTACGTTGGTCGGATGAAGTCAGTTTTTAGGCGTATCTTAGTTCTGTGGGTACGGCGCACAGATACGACGGCGCATATTTACACTTATGCAGCGTATCTCGAGATAGGTCAGCGTAAGTGCTTTGTGAATCCGGGCAATACAATACAATACATTAATGCAGCTTTGTAGTCTTAATACACCCTTAAATTTATGTTTTTAATGCAAGTAGTGTAAATACCTGAATTTTTTCAAACCCTGTAAAGCAGGGCTCAGTCTGGGGGAGGAAGAAGCAACCCAATGAGCCAGTCAGCTGTACTGCTGAGCAAAGAAATACTTACAAGAGAAGAGAGCACATTGACAGAGAGATGAGGTCATCAGCCTGCAGCTTCTCCTTAAAGATAGAGTGGGTATAGAAAGATAAAGTGGGTATTGAAAAGAAACACCCCCATTAAAAATAATAAAATGTTGTTGCTTTGCAGTCTGCAATGAAGACAGACACAGTTTTGTTTTTATCCAGCTGTATTTACTAGTGCAATTTATAACATCCAAGTGAAGGATATAACCTAAAAAGGCAGAAAAATAAATAAAAAATAAACAACAGAATCACTGAGTTGGAAAAAGGATCACCCCCTTTGCTTTAATTACATCCTTTAACCACTTAAGACCCGGACCTTTAGGCAGCTAAAGGACCCGGCCAGTTTTTGCGATTCGGCACTGCATCGCTTTAACTGACAATTGCGCGGTCGTGCAACGTGGCTCCCAAACAAAATTGGCGTCCTTTTTTTCCCACAAATAGAGTTTTCTTTTGGTGGTATTTGATCACCTCTGCGGTTTTTATTTTTTGCGCTATAAACAAAAATAGAGCGACAATTTTGAAAAAAATGCAATATTTTTTACTTTTTGCTATAATAAATATCCCCCAAAAAATTACATAAAATTCTTTTTTTTCCTCAGTTTAGGCCGATACGCATTCTTCTACCTTTTTTTGGTTAAAAAAATTTGCAATAAGCGTTTATCGGTTGGTTTGCGCAAAATGTATAGCGTTTACAAAATAGGGGATAGTTTTATTGCATTTTTATGATTTTTTTTTTTTACTACTAATGCCGGCGATCAGCGATTTTTTTTCGTGACTGCGAAATTATGGCGGACACTTGGGACAATTTTGACACATTTTTGGGACCATTGTCATTTTCACAGCTAAAAATGCAATTAAAATGCATTGTTTACTGTGAAAATGACAATTGCAGTTTGGGAGTTAACCACAAGGGGGCGCTGAAGGGGCTATGTATGACCTAATCTGTGTTTCTAACTGTAGGGGGGTGTGGCTGTAGGTGTGATGTCATTGATTGTGGTTCCCTATATAATGGAACACACGATCAATGACAGCGCCACAGTGAAGAGCGGGGAAGCTGTGTTTACACACAGCACTCCTCGTTCTTCAGCTCCAGGGGACCAATCGCGGGACTCCAGTGGCAATCGGGTCTGTGGGTCCCGCGATCACAGCCACGGCTGGGCACTTAAAGAGGACGTACCTGTATGTGCTTGTGCCCAGCCGTGCAAAGGGAATTGCAAATTGCAAAGGGAATTATATATTAAAATACCATGCAGCAACTGCATGTCAAGTGCTTAACATTCAGTTTTGGTGTGGTCCCATTGACCTCAATGGATGCGTTTGATAAGCAGAGTTCCTGCCAAATACAACATGGCAAGCTTAATTTGCGACAACATGAAATTAAGGATTGTGCCCATGACCTGAGCGTCTGCCATATCTGCTTGTAGATAGGCAGTAAAAATGCAGATCAACCATTTGTAATATGTTGACTCGTGGTATTTCTTTTTGGCTTGCAGTATCATCGGAGCAGTCCGCACTGGCTATTACATGAGTAGCTTGCTCCTGTCTAGTGGCTTCAAGCAATCAATATGTGACCGCGGATTTTATAACGGGCCTGTTAGCAAGTTCTGGGCATACGCCTTTGTCTTGAGCAAGGTCCCAGAGCTTGGTAAGTAAAATTCCTTTATTTTCTGGTATTCAAATCTCGACTTGTGAACCTCTAAATCATATTTTTCTCATTTCAAAGATAAACACAGTCACAAAGAAATTATCTGAAGTATGTCTAAGGTAAAGAGGATGACTTCTAGAGCCCCATCACTTTGAACTCTTTCAACCTACAACCCTAGAGCGAAGTTATTTATGCTGGTGATGATACAATCTCTCCACAGTTACAGAGATGACAAAAAAAATTGAGTAAATATGATATAAAGGTATTACCATGATACAGCTGGCCCCTTTTGTAAATGTCTTTCAAGCATGATACTATGGATGGGTGCCATCTAGCACACACATAAATACAATTATAGTTATTTTAATAGCCCCCTGGATGTGTTCTTTTACAATAAATTCTTAGGTTTTCCCATGCATGTCCTTTACGTTTAGTAGCCTCTTAGAAAGAACCAACTTGTCTGGAATGCAGACAAACTGGCTATTATATATCTCTACTATCAAACAGTGGTGGCCCATCCATTAGGGGCACCTGAGCGATGCCCCCTCTAGACACTGCCGCTACCCTTTGTACCTTCTAGCGATGCAGCGATGCAATGCTCTATCCATTGCCGCCGCCTCCCCCTATTTATGCGTCCGCGCCCTTTCAGGATGCTGGGTGCCTAAATTACAGCGGAGGGGGTGTTTTTTTAAAGTACCTGATAAGAGCCAGAATCTCTAATAGGCTTCAAAATAGGGTGGGCTTTTGGCGCAGAGCATTGCGATACGAGCCCACCCAGGTGTTACAACACTGATCCTCCTCCCGGCCAATCGGGAAGTGCGTCTGATACCCATCACACAATTGGCTGAAAGGACAGGTGATCCTATTGGATGCCTAGGAGGAGTGTAGGAGATGCACGGTAGAAGTGAGGAGGAGGGAGGAGGAGAAGAGACAAGAGTCGCTACCTGATCGCCATCACTCCTTGATGCCCGCCACTGCCTGTCGCCTAGATGGGGTAAGTGGACAGACCAGGAGACAGCAAGCGAAGGTGGGGGGCTTTGAGGTGCTACAGGGGAGGTTGTTTGCTGCCACCCAAACAAAAAAAAATGCCACTGCTATTAAAACTGCAATTATTCCAGTCTAACAAAACCAAAAGTATTTTCCTTTTAAGTCAACCTCATCTCCAAGCATTAAATTACTTTTTTTATACTTTCAGCCTAATTGGACATCTTTGGAAATTTATACAGTGCATTACTAAAGAACTTCATTATAAAGTAGGCTTTCCCCAAAAGTCAACTTAACAGGTTTACATTTGGAAAATAAGAGTAGTCAATTCACACTATATTTGCTTTGGTTAAGCCCATGGGTGGAACAAGAGAGAATCTGTAGGTTCCCCCCATCCACCCTGAACAGTATGCAAAACAGAGGAATTTGCACTGCTTGGCTAATGTAATCAGACTGCCACTGCGCCCATGACTGTCTGAATAACTGAACATTGATGCCATCTTGTTAAATCAATTTTGACTCCTGCTGAGTCAGACAAAATTTAAGTTGTTTATGGCTAGCTTTAGACTATGTGCACCTTATATGTATCAGACAAGTTTGATTTAAAGGGTCACTAAAGGAAACATTTTTTTTTAGCTAAATAGCTTCCTTTACCCTAATGCAGTGCTGTTTTCATGTTCTTACTGTTCGTTTTTGCTTTGAAGTTGCTGTAATACTTCTCTGATCTCCACACTTCCTGCTTGTCTGGCTCCTTATATAAAATCTCATGGCAGTTTTTCACTGTGCTCTAAGCTGTGTGTCTAAAACTCCTCCGAACCAATCAGATTCATTTTAAAAACAAAACACTGCCCTGGATTTGTTTGTTTTTGTTCTGTGTGTCTTCTCTACTTTACAGAAACATGAAACCATTTTAAAAACGAAAGTGAAACTAGAGGCACATTATATGATTGATTTTTATTTATTTTTAATCATTTTTAAAAGGAATTGGTTAACTTTTATGTCTCTATACCCTGTAAACAGTCATTTCAGCAAAAACAAAAATGTTTTCCTTTAGTGATCCTTTAATTTGTGGCAATGGAGTGAACACAAGTCATCAATTATGTCTGACTCTGAGATGCAATAACTAACTGTACATCACATCCAGTGTGTTCATGATCTAAAGCTAATAAAACACACTAGTATAGACTAGGGGTGTCCTGTTACAACACTCAAGAAAAGAATAAGCTTTTTTCCAGCTTGCACATTTTGGTAGATCAGGGATCCTCAAACTACGGCCCTCCAGCTGTTGCGGAACTACAAATCCCATGAGGCATTGTAAAACTCTGACGTTCACAGACATGATTAGGCATGATGGGAATTGTAGTTCCTGAACACCTGGAGGGCCGTAGTTTGAAGACCCATGTGGTAGATGGTTCTTACAACTTTCAACCCATGTCTATAGTAATGTTAGGAGCTTTTTTGCAACGAGCTGCGTCACATCAGTGTTCCATATTATTACAGAATGTTAAAGCAGTTCCTACACCACACAAATGCTATGTAAGTGCATCTTTGAGAATCTTTTGTAAAACTATTAAATCCATAGTATTTATAAAGTGTTAGATAAAGGTTGTATTTGTATGTGCTGCAACAATGTAAAAGCCTCTGATACATATTCCAGTTATATAGTTTAAAGAGCCTTTATCATTTAAAAAGCTGCTGCATGTGCCTGCAACAGCTTCAAAATCTTACCCACCTCTTCTATTGGGCATTGAGACGCTTATCATAGTAATAGGCCATAGAAACTTAGAAAAGTGATGGCAGTAAAAGACTGAGTAGTCCATTGAGTCTGCCCATGGAGGTGTTGGAGCTTTGCATGTCAGAACCAGCCAACATTGGGCCATGTGAGAAGTTTTCACTGCATGTACAGATGGTTCTGTACATCCAGAGACATGATAGACCTGTAGCAATTGTATTGTAGCTGATATAGTCTTGTCAATGAAGCCTGTACTGTTTGAACAAAATACCTATGTCATTGGCAGAATTACTATAATTGTTTACATTTTTGCTCATGTAAAGATAATCGATTTTAGTGCAAAGGAATGAATTGTGAGTCAGATGACTAATAGATAATACTGTATATTATTCTGGGAAAAAACATATAGGCCCGGATTCAGGTACATGGGCGCATCTTTATTCTGGCGTAGCGTATCTTGTTTATGATACGCCGCCGCAACATTGAGAGGCAAGCCTGGTATTCACAAAGAAAATCCGCGCAACGTTGAGGCGGCGTAGCGTATAGTTGTCGGCGTAAGCCGACATAAGTCAAATTAGGTGGAAGTGGGCGTGATTTTTCTTATAATGAAGCGTGACCCCATGTAAATGAAGGGCCGAACGAACAGCGCATGCGCCGTCCCGTGGACGCTTCCCAGTACGCATGCGCAGAATCACGTCGGGACAAACGCCTAAGATACGTTGAATCACTGAACGTAACCTACGCACAGCCCTATTCACGTAGTACTACGTAAACGACGTACAATAGGACAGGTGTTCCCTCGTCCATACCTTTGCATGACTTACCCCTGCTTTATGGGGGGTAAGTTTACGCCGGACGTACGACTTACGTAAACCGTGTATATTAATGCGCCGTATCTTACTAATTTGCATATTTAACATGGGTACGCCGAATGCGTCCAGCGTAACTATGCGCCCACGATACGCCGGCGTAGGCAAGTTACGTCGGGCGGCTGAAGCCTTGTTTTATGACGTATCTAGCTTCGCAAATCGGCGTAACAATACGACGGCGCACATTTGTACTTACGACGGCGTATCTCTAGATACGCCGGCGTAAAACTCTTGTGAATCCGGGCCATACTGTAGATGTGTGAATAAAAACTACTATGCTGACAGGTTCTCTTTAAGGTAAATAATTGGGTGGGGAGATATTAAGAAGTCACTCAATCTGATGGTTGCAGCTTTCCATGAAAAAATCTTTAGTCACCTAATGCACAAGCGATGAATTAGGTAACGCCCGGGCAGGAATGGTGTAAAAGTGTCCAGTGGTTAAACGAAAATTGTACGATCTGGTAAAAAATGTCATGCTTGTCCTATCGTATAATATCAGATGAACTGTCATGATTGGCTCTCGAAAGTTGTGTACTAACGATCAGATTACTCTACAATATCTTTCAAATCTGTATTTTTTGTACAATTTTCTGATTGTGTGTACGGGCCTGAACCCTTTGTGTTAGGATTTAAATAGGATTAAAGCACTACAGTAAATATATAAAATAAATAAATATGTATCCTGAGCAAATGAACCAAGAGCAATTACTATTATCATTAATTTATATAGCATCCTAATTATACCTTTTACAGTGGTGTACATAATAAAGTACAAACAAATAGCAGGAAACAAGGTATGACGGTTATGCTGACCAGGGAGAATACACTTTTCATACTGCCCTGTCTGACAGATTTGGGTTTACTACTGAATAAGTAAAATGTACTAGACACAGACAGGCACCAATGCTAATATACTGTATAGAGAGACTGCACTAATTATTTTTATGTTCCTCTACAGGAGACACGTTGTTCATTGTTCTTCGCAAACAAAAGCTGATCTTCCTACACTGGTATCATCACATTACTGTACTGCTCTACACCTGGTACACATATAAGGACACCGTGGCTGGAGGAGGATGGTTCATGACAATGAATTATACTGTTCATGCTTTCATGTACTCTTATTACACACTGAGAGCAGCAGGGATCCAAGTGCCACGATTATGTGCCATGTTCATCACAATGACCCAGATCCTGCAAATGGTAATGGGAACCTTTGTCAATGTCTTGGTGTACCGATGGATGCAGGACGGGACATGTTCAAGCACACCGGAGAACATATTCTGGTCGACTGTGATGTACTCAAGCTATCTGGTGCTTTTCTGCAGCTTCTTTTATAACGCTTATATGAAAACTTCAGCCAAGAGTAAGGCAGAATAACCTGTATTTAGGTATAGACTGTGAACTTGCCATCATACATTTCCAACTGTTACCAGGTACTATATTTTATAAATATGCTTGGAAGAATTAATTTGTTTTTTTCTAAAAATTTTGTATCACCAATATTGGAATTAGATTTGAAATGCTGCAAAAATCAGAACATTAATTGTGTTCTGATTTTGCCATAATCCCAACCTACAACTACATTTTGACAATTCCCCGTTAAATGTCCTACAAATGGGATTATCTGGAGCTCCAGACCCAAGGATGATTAGCAGGTATACTATTCACACACACATATGTTACCTGTGCAATACTGCACATAATTGACGATCCAGATATGTAAAGGACATTTTTAATGGGCCATGTATTCTAAGTTCCAAATTATAAGTACTAATGAACCTTGCTTTAATTATTAAAGTTTGAAGACACATGTGCAAAACAACTTTTATTAATTTAAAAGAATGATTTAAGAAATACCTTACTTTAAACCAAGGAGCCTCCAGTGTTATTTGGCACTTAATTGTGTATAGTCAGTGTAATAACATAATGGCAAGTCTAAAAGGCATTATGGACTGTGGTGTTTACTTTGTTTTGCTTTTTTGTTGGCATGCATATATGAAGAGAATTGGCTATATATTTATTATTACAATATTGCATTACTGCAATACTAGTTTTATAGCCAATCTATTATTTTTCAACATCCAGAGCCCAATCTATCAATTTCAGCAACACGTGGCTTAAAGCCGAACTCCAGGCAAACAACAAAATACACAGTTGAAAAACATATATCAGATTTATCTTATCAGGCAAAGTATTTATATTATTGTCCATCCACTCCTGTGATATACACAACATAGACAGCACAGCCGGCCTGGTGGCCTGACATTTCTCTGCTGCAGTTCAGCAACACATTTGGGTCACCTTCCCACCCCTAACATTTGATTGGACAGTGATGGAGCAGAAAAAACCTGTTGAGGTAATCTCACTTCTCCTGTATACATGTTCTAAGTCAGTTGATATGTATCCAATACTCCCAATTGGCTCAGAGTGCTGCCATTTACTTTCTCAGAATGCTGTACATGGGATTACAAGAGGCTAAATATCAAGTCAAAATCGGATATTTATACATTTTAAATTTAAAATACATTTAATGGTTTTGTTTTAAACACGTAGTTGCGTTCATTTGTATTTTAATATATTGGCTGAACTTTAAAGTAAACCTGCCATGAAGAAACACAGATACTTCAATTGCTGACCTGTTATTTTTAAAATGTTGATTACCTGGCTATCCTGTTAACTTTCTCTCTATAACACACAGTCAATGACCTGGAAAAAGTGTTCAAACACTGACTTATTTTTCTGGCTTTCAAGATTTTTAAATTGGAAAATATTGTAATCAGAGGGTCAGCGAGGTAGATGGATATAGTAATTGAGATAGTTAAAGGCCAAAGCAGGGGCTCCTCCCTTAGCTTCCTTCAACACAGGTTACTGTTACTAGGTAGTACTAGTCTCTCGGCATTAGAATACCAAAGGTATTTACTATTAAGTATTTTTTGCAGTGTTAGACATGGTCCACTTTGATGTCAAGATCCATGGTCAAGAGTTTAAGTCAATGTATATTGTATGTGTCTATGAATGCGTGAAAAAAATAATGCGCTAAAAAATCAATGGATTAGGAATTATCGGGAACTCATTATGTATAGATGTGATTTACAGGGAATTTACAAAGGGATCTTTTCAGTGAACCTTCCAACAACCAATTGTGCAGAAGAATAAAAAAAAAGAATGAAAACTCCCCTTTCTTTTGATGTGTGAAACACACATAGAATCACTAAGATAAACTACTTATTTAGTATATCCTTTACTAAAGTCTACTTTTTAGGCTTCATGCACACTAGCATTTATTAAGTTCCTAGAAGCTAATTAGTGTTATTCTGTGTCCATACACACTACATTAACCACCTCAATTCAGGGCACTTTCACCCCCTTTCTGCCCAAGTCATTTTTCAGCTTTCAGCGCTGTCACATTTTGAATGACAATTGCGTGGTCATGCCACACTGTACACAACATACATTTTTATAATTTGTTCCACACAAATAGAGCTTTCTTTTGGTCGTATTTGATCACCTCTGTGGTTTTTATTTTTTGCGCTATAAACAAAAGAAGACCGACAATTTTAAAAAAAAGCTATATTTGTTCTTTTTGCTATAATAAATATGCTCAAAAATATATATAAAAAAAAAAAATTTCCTCAATTTTAGCCGATATGTATTCTTCTACATATTTCTGGTAAAAAAAAATCACAATAAGCATATATTGTTTGGTTTGCACAAAAGTTATAGCAGCTAAAAAATAGGGGATAGATTTATAGCATTTTTATTATTATTTTTACTTTTTACTAGTAATGACGTCAAGCTGCGATTTTTATCGTGATTGTGATATTGCAGCGGACACATCGGACACTTTTGACACATTTTTGGGACCATACACTTTTATACAATGATCCATTCTATAAAAATGCATTGATTACTGTATAAATATGACTGGCAGGGAAGGGGTTAACACTAGGAGCCGATCAAGGGGTTAAATGTGTTCCCTAGGGAGTGATTGTGGGGGGAGGGGACTGACTGGGGGAGGTGACAAATCGGTGTCCCTATGTACAGGGGACACACCATCGGTCTCCTCTCCCTGACAGGACGTCGATCTGTGTGTTTACACACACAGATCAACGGTCCTGCTCAGTTACAGGGCAATTGCGGGTGCCCGTTGGCCATCGCTGCCGCCGGGCCAGCGCATAGTGCCCCCTAGTGGCTCGGGAGGGGGAAGACATCATATGACATCAGGCCAGAGCGAGAGCCTCATTGTCCCGCCGTCATATGATGGGAGACGGTAGGCTACTGGTTAAGCTATCAGCCTTTTTTATGAGCTTCAGCGTCCAGGAGCAGAATGTTTTGGTAGAGTTTTTTGGAGCATAACCAAATGCTAAATGCTTCTAAATGCAACTATACACTTCTAAAAATGCTCCTAACAGCTTTTTTTGAGCTTTTTTCCTTTTTTCTTCATGTATTGTAAAAGCGCCAATAAGATGCTAATGCTCTTAAAAGCTTCCAAAATCTACTAAAACGCTACTAGAAGCTGGCACAAAAACGCTATTATCAGTGTTTTTTCTCTAGCATCTTTTGAGCTTTAAGAAAAACTTTAAGCTTTAAGAAAAACGCTAGTGTGCATGGAGCCTAAGTGAAGTCTACAAGCTGGGCCTAAAGAAAATAGGAATATATCAGACATCAGCCTGTATTCTGGCTTCCATCAAGAGAACCTTCACTTTTTTTAATGAAAAAGCACGGTTGAATCTGAAATAAGTACTTCTTGTATATTATCTTTTTGTTTTTATTTTTTGTGTTAAAAAAATTTACCTTTTACAAAGCAAAGCTGCTGGATATTTGACTGTTGATCAAATATTGATTACAATGAGCAGTAATGATGTATGAAATGCAGTTTCATTACAACCAATCAAAAGACTTTTACATAAAGTCAGATTAGGTAAAGATCATCTATGATTGGTTGCCATTTGTAACATTTTTTTTTTCATTACTTCTTCCCTTATTAGAGAAGTCAGAATGTGTCCTTTAATAATCACATTATAACAGTTTATAATCTCTAATCTTTAAACGTGAAATGGTGCTATGGATTAACTATTATCTTATATTACCAAGTAGAACATTTAGCTACACTTTAGTCGTGTTGCTGTTTTGCAAAAAAAAATGTAATAACAGCGGCTGGAAGACTACAAGCTTAAAAAAGCAATATATAGCTGCGATAGAAGAGCTTGATGTCTTTGTGTATGGTGACTCCTAGATGAAGAAAGGGGATACTCTCATGATCAGCTTGTTTGCTTATACTTTATGCTGTGAAAATTTCCCATGATCTGATAATGGAGAGATAAAATATGCAACTGGGTAACGGAGTTAGTTCCTTAGTTATAGTTTGTTCCTTAAACTGTAATTTGTACTTTCCTGTATATTATATACACTTACAGAAATATATTTTTCACTAGAAATCAATGCTTATATTTGTGGCATTAAATTAAAGTATTTTGTAATTTAAACCTTTGCATCAGAGTGAGATACCATGTCCTTTGTCTCTGATTTATATCATTGTATCTGTCAGTGCCTACCTCTCTCCATTTGCACAGCACACAAACCCATCCTACGCTAATAGCTGCCACACCTCTCTGCCAGTTTCAACTCATGTCACCTCATTGCCGAACAGGTTTTTCTTGCTTGTCTGTGGAAGGTTGTACCAAGATTGAAAAGGATGTAAACGTGAAAAATGTACAGTATGTGGTATTCACAAAGTCTATAATATGTACTATCTGTAAGCATACTGGCTTGAAATGTATAGTTGTGGCAGCAAGATGGACATTTGGTAGAGGTATTAATGACACTTTTTTCTCTGCTTTTTATAAAGCTAGCCTGTGATTTGGCTAAAATTGTTCTCCTTCATATAGTATAACATTAAAAATAAAATTGCAGCTTATTTTTTTGGTAGTTTTACTCTCAAAATTTCGACTGTGACTGTGTTTTGTCATCATTAACATCGGGTACACACTACAGTATTTTTTCATGCAACGCAGCGGGTTGCACGGAAAAAAAACTGACAGCTCCAGTTGGGAGCCACTGGACTAGCCATTCCAGGTTAGTCCAGCAATCTCCCCCGCTGAGCTGTTGTGTTTTGACACGGTTTTGACGCCAGAACACTCCGATCAGTGCTTTCTGCAATTGACTAAGAACGCTGATCGGGGGTCGGTCGGCTGATGGTTCTCCAGCATGCTTGTCCGACAGAAGTTCGACAGACCAACATACACACGGCAGAATGAAAGATTTCCAATGATTACCATTGATATTAGTACGACTTCAAGTCGTGCCGACTTCAAAGTAGTTCCTGCACTACTTTGGTCCGACTTTGATCCTAATTCAGCCCATTGAATATCACTGAAGTCGGATCAAAGTCAGATTGCGGTATTAACTGATCCGACTTTGTCATGTGCTCTGATGATCTTGAAGGGGAACTTCACGCTAAATGAAAAAAAAATCGGCATGAATTTTAATTTTTTACAAATAAATATGTGAGAAGTGTGGCATGCATTTGTATTCAACCCCCCTGAGTCAATACTTTGTAGAACCACCTTTCACTGCAATTACAGCTATAAGTCTTTTTTGGTATTTCTCTAGCAGCTTTGCACATCTAGAGAGTGACATTTTTGCCCATTCTTCTTTGCAAAATAGCTCAAGCACTGGCCGATTGGATGTACTGTGTCTGTAAACAGCAATTTTCAAATCTTGCCACAGATTCTTAATTGGATTTAGGTCTGGACTTTGACTGGACCACTCTAACACATGAATGTACTTTTATCTAAACCATTCCATTTTATCTCTGGCTGTATGTTTAGGGTCATTGTCCTGCTGTAAGGTGAACCTCCGTGCCAGTCTCAAGTCTTTTGCAGACTCTAACAGGTTTTTTTCTAAGATTGCCCTGTATTTGGCTCCATCCATCTTCCCATCAACTCTAAACAGCTTCCCTGTCCCTGCTGAAGAAAAGCATCCCCACAACATAATGCTGCCACCACTATGTTTCACGGCGGAATGGTGTGTTTAGGGTGATTTGCAGTGTTAGGCCGCGTACAAACATATCTGCTGAAACTGGTCCGCAGACCAGTTCCAGCGGACATATCCAATCGTGTGTACGGGCTAGCAGACAGTTTTCCAGCAGATAAAAGTTTTAAAGCATGCTTTAAAACTTGTCTGCTGGAAAGCTTCTGTAATTTCCTTGATTATTGAGGAGTTTATCTAAAATAAATCTATGCAAGTCCTCCAGTTCTGGGAAGTGAACAGATTCAAAGAACCCCTCAAACTAAATTTAAGCTGGGGGCCCTGGATCCAAGTAGAGATTTTCATAAAAGGACCTAAATGTCTGGTTAATGATCAACTATGTTCATGCAACCTAGCCGATAAATAAAACTGTTGTTTCTGGGTTATATCTACCATATGGAGTTAAAGAGCTTTGTGCTCCCCGACCATGACACCATGGGAGTCTGGAGTGGGGGGTGCAGTATAATGGGCCCTAGCTGCTTCCAAGGAGGTCTCTTAGGCCCAAAGAGTTAGTCTTCCGATGTTTAGAAATGTTAGAGATATATAAGCCCCGTATAGTTGCCTTGAAGGCATCTCATGTGGGGCCTGTAGAGGAGGAACGGGCATTCACCTCCCAGTATTGAGACATATCCTGTCGAATTAGTTCCTTAAAACCAGAAGTGGATATCCAGAGAGGACTGAGTGTCCACAACCGAAAAGAAGGTCTATGCCCCAATATCAAATCTAACTGAAGGGCAGAATGGTCAGATATCGTTTGAGCTAGATATGAATATGCATGAATACATGGAAGTCTGGTGTACCCAGAGCATAGTCCAGCCTGGAAAGAGCATGATATGACTGACTATATCCATGGGGTATTTCCGTTTACCATAGATCTACATACCCAAAGGAGGCACACCATTGAAGAGGCTTCAATTGGTCCAGATCTGGGTTAAGTAACAAATTGAAGTCCCTAATAATAAAAGTAGCAACTGTTGGTATGTTTGACAAATGAACATTTAATTACATAAAGATTGCAGCCGTGACCAGGGGAGGAACATAACATACACAGTACATAGAAGAAAAACATATCTCCCTTTAGGATCAGAAATAACCCTATCAAATGGAAAGGGGAGACCCTTACGTATTAAAACTGACACTCCCCAGGTATAACTAGAGTGGGTGGAGTGATATCTGTGCATTACCCACAAATGCAGGGAACATGGACGATACAGCCAAAGTGATAGAACAAACTCGCTTGAGGAGATCATATTCCTCCTGTCAGGGCAATACTGCATTTATCTGCCCCATTAGAGTGTTTCCTTGATCTGAGATTAAAAATGTAGAACAGTCTAGCAGAGAAAGTGCCCAGATCAGGTCTCAGGAGTGCATTCAGATGAACGACCAGCCTGTTGCAGGGATTCAAACCAGGAGAGAACATTAACAGGAGTTTGAAAGAAATAAACCTGGCTTTAATAGACAACACTCAGGGTGGCAGGAAATAACATATTTTATTGGCTGGCTTTCTCACTCAATTACTGCCTAACATGTTGGTACTTGGCCCTCAGGGTACGGACAGCAGGGAGTAATCCGGAAAGAGGGACACCGCTGCGTTGTTTATCTCAAGGCACACTTTCAAGTGGGCAGAACGTAGGATGGAATCCCTGTCCCTGTAGTTGAGTAATCACGAATCACAAATCACCATGGTACGGAGAGTGTTGGCCACAGGGAGTGGCCTGCCAGGGACTTTGTGGGCTGTTCATTTACAAAGTAGGGAGACAGGCAGTCCTTTCCAAATTCCTGGGTGAACCAACTCTCAAGGAAGGACATCGAATCAGAACCCTCCACCTGCTTAGGCAGGCCAACCAATCAGAGGTTATTCATGCGCAGTCGATTTTCTAAGTCGTAAACCTTATCTTTCAGGGATTTGATTTAGTACCATAGGTTTTAACAGCAGGAAGGACAGGGTTAACAGTTTCCTCCAGATAACTGACGTGCTGCTCAGTGGAAGAGACCCGGTCTAGTATCTTATGCTTATCTTGGCACAATTATAGTTATGTCCAGTTTAAGCTCCTCCACCTTCCCCATAAGATAAGAATGATTTACCGTAATGATTTTAAGGACATCCAACAGGGTAGGCTCTGGCTCCGGGTCATTTTCCAGTCCATCCTTGCTCGAAAAGGTCTGGAATAGCAGCCCCAGCGGAGCAGATGCCCCTGGGGATGGTGGTGGAGAGGGCTCCGGCACTTCCCTGAATAATTCTGGCGTGGATTCCAGGGAGGAATAAGGAGGGCATGGAGATAATCATCTTGACCAGGGGCTTAGAAGAAAACCTGTTAGAGTCTGCAAAAGACTGGGGTGGAGGTTTCCCCTTCCAGCAGGACAATGACCCTTAACATACAGCCAAAGCTAAAATGGAATAGTTTAGATCAAAGCATATTCATGTGTTAGAATGGTCCAGTCAAAGTACAGACCTAAATCCAATTGAGAATCTGTGTGAAGACTTGAAAAATTCTGTTCACAGAAGCTCTCCATCCAATCTGACAGAGCTTGAGCTATTTTGCAAAGAAGAATGGGCAAAAATGTCACTCTCTATATGTAGAGAGCTGGTAGAGACATACCAAAAAAGACTTGCAGATGTAGTTGCAGTGAAAGGTAGTTCTACAAAGTATTGACTCAGGGGGCTGAATACAAATGCACGCCACACTTTTCAGATATTTATTTGTAACAAAAAATTAAAACCATTTATAATTCCACTTCACAATTATGTGCCACGTTGTGTCAGTCTATCATATAAAATCCCATTAATATACATTCCGGTTTTTATTTGTAACATGAGAACATTTTGAAAATATCGAGGGGTATGAATAAATTTTAAAGGCACTGTATTTCAACTAATTATGACTAAAGGGCCAATATTAATGTACTGTATATTGATATCAAAATTGTGTGTGTCACCATAATGTTATCCCACATATCTGAGAGTGTATGTTGCTGTTCCTAGCTAGTCATACAATACAGCAGTGTTTCTCAATTTCAGTCCTCACGCCCCCCCAACAGGTCATGTTTTCAGGATTTCCCTCAGATGAAAAGGCTGTGGGAATTACTAAGGCAGTGAAACTACCGTATTTTTCGGACCATAAGACGCACCTGACCATAAGACGCACCTAGATTTTAGAGGAGAAAAATTAGAAAAAAAAGATTCTGACCCAAATGTTGTACTGATCCCTAGACTGGGAGGCTGAGCTGGCACATGGTCAGTGTTACCAGTATTTAGTTACTGTAATTCGTTATTACTGTAAATTAAGTTTTTTTAAATGACACTGCTAGTGTCCTGTATTCTGTATCTTGTATTCCGGATGTAACAGATGCTTTTCCAGATGCTCCTGAGGGAGCAACCAATGAGATTACACTATTTTGGTCACCTGACTCAGGGGATCAGCTGACTCAGGAGAGCAATGAGCAATACGTAGTGACGCCGCGTTGGCGTAGCTCCGTGGACTCAACATGGCGCAATGCTTCCTGGGGCTTCTCTGTAGCCCGCTCCCAATGCTGACATGCCGCGCCATTACACCAGCCGCACCGTTGCACCATCCGACCAGCCGCGCCATTACACTATCCGACCAGCCTGATCCTGTGAGCCCGCTGATGGTGCCGACTGTTCTGCTATCCCTGGTATGTTAAATGGCGGTGCCGGGGGGGCTGTATATTCAGTATTCGGACCATAAGACGCAGGCACTTTTTTCCCCATACATTTGGGAGAAAAAAGTGCGTCTTATAGTCCGAAAAATACGGTAATCAAATCACCTGTGCAAAATAATGGAAATCCTGAAAACCTGACCTGTTGGGGGGGAGTGAGGACTGGAATTGAGAAACACTGCAATACAGTAACAATAACTTTAAAAAAAATGGTTCCTTTTACATGGAAAACACAGTGCTTACGTTCCATTCGCTCAGGGCCTTCCTGTGAGCAGTATCTAATAGAATATCATTTGAATCTACAGCAGGCAGGAAAATGTATGTCTTCAATATTTGCTCTCCCAGAGGTCACTCGTTCATGGTTAGCACTTCACCTAGCAGCAAAAAAGGTTGCTGGTTAAAATCCCAACCACGACACCAACTGCCTGGAGTTTGCATGTTCTCCCTGTGCCTGCGTGGGTTTCCTCCGGGTCCTCTGGTTTTCTCCAACAGTCTAAAGACATGCTGGTAGGTTAATTGCATTCTGTCTAAATTGGCACTAGTATATGTATGAATGTGTGTTAGGAAGCTTAGGTTGTAAGCTTCTTGAGGGTAGGGGCTGATGTGAATGTACAAAATATATGTAAAGCGCTGTGTAAATTGACGGTGCTGTATAAGTACCTGAAATGAATAACTGCAACCATAAGTCAATAGATTGGAAATGCAATCACATAGCAACCTTTAGTGATAGCTGAATAAAGATGGTTCCAACCTCTTGCTTCCAAAGGAAGATGAATGTATTATTTGTTTGTGTCCTATATGTTATATATATATAGCAGTAGCTAATTTACCAATATATATATATATGTATATATATATATATACAGGGCTCAAAATTTCAAGTCTTGAGCTACTAGCCAGGCCTCAAGAGTTACTCGCCACCAGTTGCCCCACCTAATTCATACACTGCCCTGCGCCTAATTGCACCTGTAAACACGCACTCGTAGATTATCTCATAGAATGTTTTATGCAGAATCATGTTACACAATTAAATATAACCAACAACAACTTTAACAAAGTGGAACAGTGCACTGGGGGCAGCCCAGAGGGACAGGGCACTGGGGGCAGCCCAGAGGGACAGGGCACTGGGGGCAGCCCAGAGGGACAGGGCACTAGAACTGGGTCTCTTCCCCATTCTCTTGCTGTCTCCTCTGCAACTCCCATCCATCCTCTCTCTCTTTCTCTCTCCCTCTCCTATTCATCTCATCATCAGGAGCCTGTGTAAGCGGCTTCACGCTTGCATGTCTCCACTTCCCCCTTTTATTCAGGCTGGCAGTGAGGAAAGGAGCTGCAGCACAGCGGGAGGGAGTACAATCCAGCGCTGAGATCCACACAACTGCACAGCCATTGACACCATAGCACAGCGCACACTGACACCACATAGCACACATTGAGACCAGTCTGCTTGCAGTGCTCAGGCTGAACTGTTGGACACTTACATAGAGCACAAGGAGAAGAAAATTGCACAAACTGGAAGGCTGACGCTCTCATGTCAGGGCAACTTTTAGTGAGCGCTGCACTGGAGTGGTAATTTTCGCAATCCTCCACCTCACTCATTACTTTCTGCTCCCTGCCCTCCAGCTACATTGGTCGGGGGGAGGGGGGCAGGCTCAGAGAGGTCATACTGTTAGGTCCCATGGCTTAATGAGGATTGTGAGGAGAGCACCTGTGTACTGCTCTGCCTGTGCGCGGCTCACCAGACTACTTTTCCCGAGCATGCACCTTTCCTCTTCAGCCACCAATCTCACCGGGACTCTAAGTGTAGGCACAGATTAGAGGGAGTTTGGTCATCATGCATCCCTGTTATCACTCGCTCCCAGCTTAAATACACTCGCCAAATGCTAGTAGGCGAGTGGAAATTTTGGAGGCTGTGTATATATATATATATATATATATATAAATATATATATATATATATATATATATATATAGTGAGTTTAAAGCATAAGGCAAATTATTTCTCTTTATTTATCTATTGTAATAGAACAATGGAAAAGAGATTATACATATCAAATTAATAAGTGTTTGTGTGGAAGCTAAGGCTTCAACCTAATCTTTTTACAGCTTCAAAAGATTACACATGTAAATATTGGGCAACTTCTTTATATTACGTATTCAGATCCTAACAACTGATGAGCGTGACAAGAGAAATCAATATGTCTTTTCCTTGAATGGAAAGCTGTGGGTGTGCACTCAGGTGTGCCATAACTTCTGGCATATTGCCTGAAGAAAACCTGAGCAAAGTCCTTGTGTCCCTTATGTCAGAAGGAAACTCAGGAAATGCAAAAGGAATTAAAATACACATTGCACAAACTCCTGTTGCTTAGGACTGCTTAGATTTCTGTTATGGATATTATTAAAAGCTGTGAATGTTCATCCCTTAGGACAGGGATCCTCAAACTACGGCCCTCCAGCTGTGTCGGAACTACAAGTCCCATGAGGCATTGTAAAACTCTGACATTCACAGACATGACTAGGGCATGATGGGAATTGTAGTTCCTGAACAGCTGGAGGGCCGTAGTTTGAGGACCCATGCCTTAGGACATTCCTCCCATCTTGGGAGTGATAGAAATGAGGCTCTTACCTCAGGACTCCGGGCCCCTGGGGACCTCGGGACCTCTAAAAAAATATATATATATTATTTAAATTTATTAAAAAAAGGGGGTTGTCATCCAGGGCCCTGGGGGACCCAGGGCCCCTTACAGGTGTACTGCCTGTACCCCCCTGATGGTGGCCCTGCTAGCAACCAAATTCTACCACTGAGAACAGCTAGCAGCAGCAGCAGTGGTGGATGCGGTCAGCCGCTGTACATTCAAAGGGAAGGAAGTAACTTCTCCGGGTGGGTATGTTGAACAATCAGCAACAGTTCAGGGAATCAAGGGTGCCGGCAATGCACAAAGCAATTGATAGAAGAAAAAAGGGATGGACAGCCGCACTCCAAAAAACCATAAGGTTGACTTTAATATAAAAAATTAACTACAAAACAAGCAGAGAACGGGAATAACAGTCTACACGTTTCACACTCCAAATCAGTGCTTAATCATGGGCTCATTTTTTATATTAAAGACAACCTTATGTTTTTTTGGAGTGCGGCTGTCCATCCCTTTTTTCTTCTATTAACCGCTGTACATTCAGGGACAGCTCTAAATGCTGCACAGCCTGCACTGTTGCTGAGCAGTGTGGCTGTGGCAGCAGGGACACTGACTGGGTATTTGGGCAGGACGCTCTGGGGGGGTTTGTACCCAGCAACAACTGGTTAGTTGTTGCCCAGGACCCTCGGGAAACCCATGCCCCCTACATGTGTATGAACTGTCCCCCCCTGTTGGCAGCCCTGGTGGGGAGCATGTGGTGGACTATGTGAGAAAGCCGTGTTAGAAAGCCAGCGGAGAGTAGGGAAACCAGTGAACGTGGCTGCGCCCTAGGCAGCAGTGCACCCTAGGTGGCTGCCTAGTTGGCCTAGCGGTAGCACTAGCCCTGGTTTCAGGTATTACCCATTTGATTTAGATGTGTAGTAGCTTGCTAGTATAATTTCAAGACATGAACATCATGCTTTTGGTGGCAACATTGCTTAATTTTTCTCTTCAGTGTTGCACCTTTATATGCCAACGCACTACTCAGAATAAAGTTTAAAGCTAATATCTTTCAATCAAAGTGAACTAGTTTAATCCTTATGCTGCTGGCATTAGTAAATAGATAGGAAAGTATACTATATTCACTTGTCTTTTACATTTCTTCCATTTCTTCCTGGTTTCTGGCCTAGTCCAAAATGTTTTTTTTTTTTGCTCCTAGCAAATTTAAATCTACCATCACCTCGCCACCCACTCCGGTACTTATACCATTGGTGGGCATGTACAAATGTCGTAGGGCACTGTGCAAAACGTATAAATTAATAAAACATGCTCAAAATTACTTTTGCACAAAAATGTAAAACATACTATCTAAAATAATTCTACAATTGCTCATCCGATTTTGTGGTTTACAGTCTCATCTGCCCCTGTGGCCTGATCTATGTGGGCTGAACCATTTGACCTTTGAGCCAGAGGTTTGGCGAGCATAGACATTTCATTGAAGGAGTTGAGGACCGCGACAATTTGCAGAGGTTCTCCATGGATCCACCAAGGGACTTTGAGTATGGGTCATTGAGCAGATTCCCAGATCCCTCCCTGCTAAACTAAATGTTTTACGAAATTGTGTCCGAGAGAAACATACTGGATCTACAGTCTGAAGTTCTCTCACAAGGAGGTATAAATTAAGGGATTGAGATTGCCACCGTCCTTTAATTTAGGTATCGTCTGATATCACACCTGGATGAATGCATATCGGCATATATAAATATGCTCATATGTGTGATTGAGAGTACGTATATATTAGTATACATAATTTAAGGTGGTTGTATAGTCCTTTTTTGGACTTCTACCTACAGGTAAGCCTATAATAAGGCTTACCTGTAGGTAAAAAAAATATCTCCTAAACCTTCACGTATATTCCCCTCGCAATGAGCCGCTGACTGCAGTGGCACATGCGCACAGGGGATTCTCGGCATAAGGCCCGGCAGACGCCGGACCTTGCCGGAAAGAAGTCTCCCATGTGCATGCGTGGGAGTGTCGACATGGCTGCTCCAGCCACTTACAGCGCTGGAGCCACGATAAAAGAAAAAAAGTGTAGCGCCAAAACTATATAGATGTAGGAAAAACCATAAATGGCCAGGGTGATGTAGCTACCAGCCAAAATACAGTAAGACCTAAGGTGCAACCTTCGTGAAGAAGATCATAGACTATAAGCTATGAAACACCAGCTATTGAGCTGGGTGAAACAAATAACAATAATCAAAAAAAACACAAACTGAAGGTTATGTGAAAAGTGTTGCAACAAAATAAGTGCAGCTGAAAACAAATGCAAGAGGTCCTGAAAACAGCAAAAAAAAGGGGGGAGGGGGGATAGGTGTAGGTTTGAGGATGTTGATATTCCAGTTTCCCCAAAACAGACTGATTGTTCATTCAGTTTGAAACACCTCATCCATATACATGGGCAATCCTTTCCCTCAGAAACAGGTCATCTTCCCAGGACATTCCTTGGCATATATATATTAAGGAACTCTTACCGACTTTTGTTGACCCACGGCTCACCGTATGGTGGGTAGGTCTTCAAAGCTTGTATAGGCTAGCCGCCCTCCGATCATCCCAATGGGTAAATCGATGTCCCAGGTTGTGATGCTGTAGGCAGATCCCAAAAGGAGAGCAGGTATCGCTGGCCTCAGGAACGTCAGACAGAACAGTGAAGATGTGAGACTCCGTATTTCATGGAAGATATGAAAAAAAGAGGGCGAGAACACCTCCTCATCGTGTAGAAATTTATTAAAAGTTGATCAAAAAGTATTGACACAGCAAAGAGATCTGCAAATCTCATTAAAAATTCCAAGCAAGGATACAGTCCATGTACCAAAATATAAAAGCAAAAAAAAACCAAAAGATAAAAAGTTCCACACTGCACATCAAGGAAACCACAGCAAGCAAAAATCCTGGTAGTAACGCAATAGTGGTGATAAAAGTCCAGTTAACTGACCGGTTTCGTCTTCACAGACATCTACTGGGTTATGGAGCTGGAGCCACGATACCTGGAAGACACGGCGAGGCAAGATGTCATCTCCCTCAGTGTGGACCAGGTAAGTTACCGGGGCATACTAGCTTATTATGCCTTTTGCCTTACAGGTGACTATAAAAACATTTGAGGACTATACAACCGCTTTAAGTACAATACATCTAACCATTTATATCTGCACTCCCCCAAGGTTTGGTCTTCCTTTGGCTTTCCAATTGATTTAACTTTTCATAATTCACTTAAAATAAATGTGTTCATCATGTAGAGTATAATTTCTATCATGGTGGCTATGCATGAATTATTGTTGTTAATTTCCCTTTCCCTGTAAATATTTCTTTCCCCTCTCCTCACCCCCCCCCTTTTTTATCCACCTTCTTGTTCCTCCCCTTGAGTATAATACTTATATGTGATGCCCAATATGTTTTTTTTAAATAATAGATTTAACAATGATGACTATTCCAATTATGATTATTGCCTGACAATCATGTGGTCTTTTATATGTGTATACATCATGTTTTATATCCTATATCTGGTCTATTAATGTTATTAATTGTTGTCCACTACTAATCCATAAGACTTAGAGACATTCTAATGATTCTATTGTGCTAGTAATGAATGTGTGTCCTCCCCGTACTTTATAAGGCAGCTCTTGTAGTCCCATTAGTCAGCTTGAAAAAGGAGAGTGGCTGCCGTGTAACCCGCAGCACGCATGCTCAGGAAATGCGTTGCATGCCAGTGATGTCATCCATCCTTGCCTCCTGTACCATAAGCGTTCCAGGCCACATTCTTTTTTTTAACAGACAGTTGTGCTTTATTGAAAAATATGCATTAGACAACATATGCAGAGAGACAGATGCGTATCACAAACCAGATAAGCAAACAAAAGTCATAGTAGGCTAGTGCAGTACATCCTACATGAATCATTGCGGGCAATAAACGTTACACAAAGTCCGTAAACCAAACCCATTAAAGATTCCCCAAAAAATAAAATAAATAAAAAAACCTGATAGTAACAGCAGTAGGTATATCTAACATCTAGACCCCACCCTCCAACACTTGTCAAGTCAACATCCAAGGGCCCTACACCTTTTCGAATTTCCAATGACATCCCCTGTTGGAATAGGTCATTTTATACAATGGCAGGGAAGCAGTTACCATAGCCTCCCAGGCGGACAATGCCGGCTGGTCCGGGGACACCCACTTCATCAGAATTTATTTTTTGGCATAATAGAGGAGGTGGGCAATGAGAAGCTTGGAATGATGAGAGCGCTGATCGTCATCAGGAATGCCCAACAGGGCCAGGGAGGGCGTAGGGACCAGGTCAAGCTGCAACCGAAGGTTGATTTCATCAAAGACCGCTCTCCAGTATGCCAAAATGACGGGGCATTCCCAGAACATATGTATGTACGACCCCTGGTGAAGTTTGCATCCAGGACACATAGGGTCCCGATCAGGGTACATCCTCTGCAACCTTACAGGAGTGTAGTAAACCCAGTGGAAAAACTTAACCTGAATCAACTTATCTCGGGATGAAATTACAATCTTGGGTCCCCGTTCTAAACTATCCTCCCAATCCTCCCTATCCAGGGAGGGAATGTCCTCCTTCCAATATTCCCAAAGTTTTTCCATCCTGGGTATGTCAGTGCCTAGGAAAGCTCCATACAGCGTTGACAATGGCTTGTCCAGGTCCCCAGGCATTAATATATCTTCTATAGGATCCATTTTAAGAATAGGACTCTGAGCCGCAGCAGCATGCTGCAGCTGGAAGTATCGAAACAACATCCAGCCCGGCAGCTGGAACCGCTGAGACAACTGTGCAAAGTAGGGTTGTCCAGATACCGATACTAGTATCGGTATCGGGACCGATACCAAGTATTTGCAGGAGTACTTGTACTCGCGCAAATGCTCCCGATACCTGAATAGAATACTTTTTTTGTATTTATCAACATGTTCTGTGAAAATTCTTTGAGTTTTTTACTACTGCGTGACAAGAATATAAAACATTTTTATTCATTTTTACTCATTTTTATTCTTTTATAATGTCTTGAGTTAGAGTTCTTCATAATTCTAAAGAAAATATCCTTAGTCTGTATTGTGGTTTGAAAACTGTCACATGACATTTAAAAAAAGTATCAGTATTCGGTATCGGCAAGTACATGAAAAAAAGTATCGGTACTTGTACTCGGTCCTAAAAAAGTGGTATCGGGACAACCCTAGTGCAAAGGTCAGGAGAGTACCCATGGGCATAATGTCACTAATAGTTTTAACCCCATACAGTGCCGATCCTGACCTCCCTGGGGCCCTAAGCAAAATCCTGCTAAGGGGCCCTCTACCTGAGCCGTGATGCTGTCACCCGTAACTCTTCACCAATCCCCTTGAAGAGCGCCTGACCACATAAGAGGGACAGACCTAGAGTGGTGATAGGGTGACCTGTGGCCCCCACATTTTAGTATTACCGCACCAGGAGTCAGGATTAGTACCACAGTACGAGTACACAATGCTCTGCCTGGGGTCCCACATCACATACCAAGTGCCGATCCTGACCTCCCTGGGGCCCTAAGCAAAATGACATGTCACATTAAAGTTAAGAAGCGGGGGGGTGGGGGGGTGGTCTGTCGAAAATGACATGTCACATCAAAGTTGAAAAGCGGGGGGGACTGCCAACAGTGACGTGTCACAAAGATTAAAGTATTAAAGTTGAGAAGCGGGGGAGGGGCCGAAAATTACTTCTCACCAGGTGGGGCATTTGGGGGGGCCCTCCACAGATTTTCGGGGCCCTAAGCGGCTTGCATATTGAGCCTATAGGGCGGATCGGCCCTGACCCCATATCTCGCCCACAGCTGGGGATCTTGAATAGTGTGGAAATGGGAAAGGGCAGAGTTACCCCACAGAGGCTGAGCAGGGGATAACTGGCCCAGGACGGAAAAGTGACGCATCGCAACCCTCCAGATTCGCCAAGTGACCCTCGTCGGACCCGGAAGGACTCGGTACGCCCCCGGCCCCCTATAAATAAAGTTCCGGAGATCCAACAGGGACCCCAGGAAGGCAGCCTCCAAGCAGGTGGCCGCATTTGCTCTAGAACTCTGAAACCACCAGTAGGCGGATACCAGCGTTGCCGCCCAGAAGTAGACCTTAAAATTAGGCAGCGCCAGGCCACCCAACTGAGGAGGAAGGTACAACGTAATTTTGGCCAGACGGGGAGAGGCCCCATTCCATATAAAGGAGAGTATGCATTTGTCTATTTCTTGAAAGAAAGAATTCGGTAGCCAGACTGGACAGTTACGAAATACATAGTTAAATTTGGGGAGAATCATCATTTTTATTAGGTTGATGCGGCCTAGCAGATTTAGTGGGAGCCCAGACCACGAAGAGCAACACGTTTTAAGTAGCATTAAAAGCGGTTGTAGGTTTTTGTCAAAAAAATCGGCCACCTTTCTAGTCACCTGCACTCCCAAATACCGAAACTCCACAACCCATTTTAATGGGGAGGAAGAGGCCGAGGTGGTCGCCCGCTCATCAATTGGAAAAAGCACAGACTTGGACCAATTGATCCGTACACCCTAAAATACGCCAAACGTATTAAAAATATTAAGGGCGGCAGTGAGTGATGGACCCGCATTATTGAGGTAGAGAAGGGCATCGTCTGCGTACAAGGACAACTTCTCCTCTAGGCGTCCCACCCTCAGTCCCCTGACCTCAGTAGAATCCCTGATCAGAATAGCCAGGGGTTTTTAAGCACAAGGCAAACAGGGAGGGATACAGGGGGCACCCCTGCCGTGTACCCCTATTAAGGGAAAATGCCTGCGATAGACATTCATTGGTACGAACACGTGCCCTGGGAGCCCTGTATAGAGGTGGCAACCAACCAAGGAATTTGGGACCAAACCCATACCGTCGCAGAACCTCCCAGAGATAGACCCATTCCACAGAGTCAAACGCCTTTTCGGCGTCCAGGGAAGCGATGACCCTAGTACCCTGGTTGTCATGCGGGAGTGAGAGATTAAGAAAAAGGCGTCTTAAGTTTATGTCTGTTCCCTTACCCGGCATGAACCTCGTCTGGTCCACATGAATCAGCGCTTCAACAACAGTCAAAAGTCGACACGCCAGAACTTTCGCTAGAATTTTGGCATCAACGTTCAAAAGCGAAATCCTGGGTGTCCTTACCGGGTTTGGGAATCAGCACAATAATCGCCTCCTCCATGGAGTCGGGAAGACTGCCAATAGAAGGTAGGTCAGTCAGAAGGGCCTTTAATTTAGGTGCCACAATGTCCGCAAAGTTCGAATAGAATTCGGCTGGGAGCCCATCCGACCCTGGTGTCTTACCGGCCTGCAATGACCCAATGGCCCCCTGTATCTCCTCCAGTGATATATCTGCCTCTAGGCGTTCCCTGTCTGCCCCATCCAGCGTGGGCAACCCAATCGTCCCCAAAAAGTCTGTCAGCTCAGTCTGGGTGTAATTGGCCCTGGAGCCATAAAGGTCCTCAAAGAACTGTGCAAAGCGTGAATTAATGAAGTCTGGGGCCACAATAATTTGGCCATCTTCCCCCCTAATACTAGTAATGTGGGTAGTAGGGTTCTGGCTCTTTGCCAGCCAGGCCAACAGGCGACCATTTTTGTCCCCATACTCGAAAACCCGCTGTTGGGAGTAAAACAGAGCTTTTTTAGTGTTACCTACCCGAAGAAGGGATAGCTGCCTCAGGGTTCCCTGCCAGGCCAGATACCCATCCGGGGTCGGGGAGGACACGTAGTCCGCCTCCAAGCCGGATGCCTCAACCTCCAGAAACTCCAGTGACCGGGATGCCTCTCTCTGTATTATTGCTATTCTAGAGATGTATGCACCCCTAACCCATGCCTTAAACGCATCCCACCTTACTCTCGGTGAACTACTATCTCCATTCGTGGCCCAATATGAGCACAGGGATTCCGTAATCGGTCCCTGTAACCTATCATCCGTGGCCCAGAACCTAGACAGATGCCACAAGCTAGAGCCAGAGCGGGACGAGATAGAGAGGGTCAGGCTGAGAGGGGCATGATCCGACACGCCCCTTGGGAGTATACTTGCATCCGTCACCCAGCGAAGGGTGGCGTCGGAAGCATAGGCCAGGTCAATACGCGACAGGGATTTGCACGTGGCAGAATGGCACGTACACTTCCTGACGGTCGGGTGTAGGTAACGCCACACATCCACCAAGGCAAATGTGGACGCCCATTGGGAAAGTGACGAGACACCTCCATTTCAGGGCACGGAGTCATGATAAAGTCACCCAACAAAAACACCTCAGGGGTATCAAGCCCCAAGATCAATGGCATAATGTTATTGAGCATGGCGACAGAAGCCGGGAGAGGCAGGTACAATCCCACTATAACCACATCCTTTTCATATATACTAGCATGCAATATAACATATTTCCCATCTGGGTCTGTACGCACCTCCAGTATCCGAAAACAGGCCACATTCTTAGCTCTTCCCCACCGTGGTCAGCTCTACATATCAGCGGTGAATGGTGAATGAGTAAGCGCTAAATGAGTGAGCACTGCGCTTCTTATGCAGGATTGGACCGTCTATTGATGACACACACCCACCCCCCCAACTTTGCTGGGACTTACTACATGCCTGTTAATTAAACCTGTTTTAAATCTACACCCAGAGGTGTAGTTGAGAGACTTTACATGCTGTCTGTCGCAATTCAGCACAAGAAAATGACAAAATACAGGATAGGCACAATAGCAATCCTACAAGACATATAACTGCTTCTACTTTCCCTGTATGCTGCCAGAGGCTGATTAAGAGTTAAAGTACAGATGTGTTTCCCATGTATTTACATGCATTTGAAAGCACATAGCCCAATAATACAATCACAATTTACCCCTTATGCATTACTTCAAATATATTCCTCAATAGCAAGAATATAAATCCACTTGGTGTTCACCAATTGCCTTTGTAAACCCACATACTACCTTTTAGCAGGGACATCATTACTGTGCTATACATAGCCTATGCAGAGAGCAGAGCTGTGGGAGGGGTCCAGCAGGCTCCAGCCACTACAGCCTGCCTGCAGAAAACTACAAGAGGGTTCGGAAATAAGACCGGGTCACTCTGTGCAAGGAGCGAAAGCAGCAGTGACCGGTCTTTATTACATGAAGCTCCTTTACAGGTACACATTTTCACACTGGATTACTGCACATGTGTGGAAGAAATCCACAAAGCATACCAAGCTCCGAATCAAAATACACATGCCACTTTTAATTTCCCTATTCTGGAGTTCAGCTTTGGTGCATTCATATGTGGGATTTATAAGATTCTCTCTACAGAACCTTGAACTTTTTGAAAATAGTTACAGCTTTTTCAGATATATGTTTCAGTTTAGAGCCGGTTCACACAGTGGCAACACAACTTTCAGCACGACTTTGGGAAGCAACTTGAACACAAAGCGAGGGGGAACTCGATGCCAAATTTTAAATAAAAAAACGGCATGGGTTCCCCCTCTAGGAGCATACCAGGCCCTTAGGTCTGGTATGGATTTCAAGGGGAACACCCTACGCCGAAAAAACAGCGTGGGGGTCCCCCCCAAATCCATACCAGACCCTTATCCGAGCACGCAGACCGGCCGGTCAGGAAAGGGGGTGGGGACGGGAGAGTGCCCCCCCTCCTGAGCCGTACCAGGCGGCATGCCCTCAACATAGGGGGGACAAGGGCCTCTTCCCGACAACCCTGGCCGTTGGTTGTGGGGGTATGCGGGCGGGGGGCTTATTGGAATAAGGGGGCCCCCAGATCCCGGCCCCCCCACCCTATGTGAAAAAGTATGGGGTACATCGTACCCCTACCTATTCACCTGGTGGTAGAAAAATGTCAATTAAAAAAACACTACACAGGTTTTTAAAGTAGTTTATTAGGCAGCTCCGGGGTCGTCTTCCGACTTCGGGGTCTTCTGCCGGGCACCACCGCTGTCTTCTTTCAGCTCTTTTACCAGTGGCGGCCCGGTCTTCTTCCTTCTTCCGACTTCGGGGTGTCTTCTTCCGACTTCGGGGGGTCTTCTGACTTCTCCGCTCTCTTCTCCCACTCTCCGGTTCTTTTTCTCTTGTGTCGGGCACCACCGCTGTCTTCTTTCAGCTCTTTTACCAGCGGGGCCGGGTCTTCTGCGTCGCCTTTTTCTCCTCTTGGATGTTGACTCGACGCTCCCTCCCGCTGTAATACCGGGTGTGCGGTGTGTGGCCATTTATATAGGCTTCTTATGAAATCACAGTCCCAGCATGCTCCGGATGGTGACGTCACCGGGCCCCCGTTGGTGAAAGAGCTGAAAGAAGACAGTGGTGGTGCCTGGCAGAAGAGAAAAAGAACCAGAGAGCGGGAGAAGAGAGCGGAGAAGTCGGAAGACCCCCCGAAGTCGGATGAAGACCCCCTGAAGTCGGAAGAAGGGAGAAGACCGGGCCGCCGCTGATAAAAGAGCTGAAAGAAGACAGCAGTGGTGCCCGGCAGAAGACCCCCGAAGTCGGAAGAAGACCCCCGGAGCTGCCTAATAAACTTCTTTAAAAACCTGTGTAGTGTTTTTTATTGCCATTTTTCTACCACCATGTGAATGGGTAGGGGTACGATGTACCCCATACTCATTCACATAGGGTGGGGGGCTGGGATCTGGGGGCCCCCTCGCAGACCCTGACAACCAACAGCCAACATGGGGACAAGGTGCTTTGGGGTGGGGGGACCACAGGGTGCCCCCCTGCCCCAAAGCACCCCCCCCCATGTTGAGGGCATGGCGCCTAGTACGGCTCAGGAGAGGGGGGGCGCTTGCCCGTCCCTAACCCCTTTCATGACCGGCCAGTCTGCGTGCTAGGATAAGGGTCTGGTATGGATTTGGGGGAAACCCTACGCCGTTTTTTCAGCGTAAGGGGTTCCCCTTGAAATCCATACCACACCAAAGGGCCTGGTATGCTCCCAGAGGGAGAACCCATGCCGTTTTTTTATTTAAAACTTATCGTGGAGTTTCCCTTTGGGAGGCAAAATCCTACCTTAGCACAGGTTAACACTGGGGTGATATCCTGTAAAGTTGCCTCACTGTGAACGGGGATCCAACTTGTAGGCAACTTCCATTGAAATCAATGGGTACAGGTCGCCTACTAGTCGGATTGAAGTAGTACAGGAACCTTTTCTGAAGTCGAAGAGACTTCAGTAGTGTACATTAAGATGGCTCCCATTCACTTCAATTCATTTTCTCGCCCGCGCGACTTTGGGCAACTTGGGGCTTCTTGAAGTCGGATCCCGGGTCGCCCCAGTATGAACTGGCTCTGATGAAAAGTTTATGTTTGCATAATATGTGTAATAACTGAAATGTTTGCTTTCTTAATTGAGACATGAAAGAGTATGCATGTGAAAATTTTAATAATCCGGTGTAAGGTGATTGTAACTGCACTTGTACCAACACAAATGAGTACTGTAAGTGATAATTTTTTTAATGCACTTAGCCCTGGTTCACAACATTGCGGCTTTGAAATTGCACTACTTTAGCACAATTTTAAAGCTGCAGATCAGTGTGAATTGGGTTATTGCGGCTTGCGACTTCATTTAACCACTTCAAGACCTCAGCATTTTGCATCGCCCCGGTGCTTTCGCCCTAGACCGCACTCAAGGTACCCCCAACCCGTCCCCACATCCCTGCCACTGTACCCTGGCTGTTCCCGCCGGTCCGCGCCAGCCACGCTAGGTCCGCGGGAGCCGCGGCTTAGGAAAGTCTGCGGCTTCAACTGCGGCCTAGCGGCGCACGGCTACAGCAAGCTGTATTGCCCTAGTGCTTTCGCCCAACTCACCCCCCTTACCCACAGGTGTCCCCATCCACCTCCCTAGCAGCCAACTACCCCCTCTCTGGGGTTATTTTCACCAAATTGGTGGCCCAGCTTGGTACACCCCCCAAGCAGGAACTACTCCCTTCACATCATCCCCTCACCAGATGATTAGATTTGATCCAGGGTCTCAACCGATCGCCTCTGAGGGATCAGGAAGGATTTTTTTTCCCTGCCCAGCAGATTGGCTTAGCTGAACCAGGTTTTTTTTGCCTTCCTCTGGACCAAATAAAAATAGCCAGGAGAAAGGATTCAAGGAATCTACTCCCCACCGCCACCTGACCACCCCCCCCCCCCGGCGGAATATGGCCGTCTGGCAATATTCGGCAGAAATCATCTGGGGCCTGAGGCAATTTGCCACAAAGCTACCAGCCGTCACCAAAAAGGCCCTGAGATTTGAGCAACTCTTGAGGATCGATCGTCGATCATCAGGAAAAAAATTTAGCGACCCACCCCAAGCAAAGCACATATCATGTGCTTTGATCAATACAAGATCGGCAGTAAGGCACCGATTAGAAATCCATGATTTCATTCTACAGAACAACTTAGACTGTCTTTTTATTACAGAAAGCTGGCTTACAGCCGACTGTAACACCATTCTTGGAGAACTGGTGCCAGAACACTACCGGATTATCACTGAAAACAGAATAGGGCAAAGAGGTGGAGGACTGGCGGTGATTCATAAGACGCATCTTGTGATCTCTAAACCAGCCCTTCAGCACTCGCTTCCATTTATGGAAACCCTTACTCTCCAACTGCAAACAAACCCCCAGGAGACCGTCCGTATTCTGCTCTGCTATAGGCCACCAGGGCCTAAATCGCAGTTTTTACCCCCATGGTCAGAGTTCATCTCCACTTACGCCATAACCAGCAAACACCTTTTGCTGCTCGGAGATTTCAATCTCTGGGCCAACTCCTCACAAGACCCCATGGCCGACGCCTGTATCGACCATCTGGAAGGATTAGGCCTTCAGCAACTAGTACATGAGCCCACACATACTTCAGGTCACACACTCGATCTTATCTTCTGACAAAATATGAAAGTAAGTATTTTGGAAAATGAACCATTGCCATGGACGGATCACCATGCAATTAAATTCATAATTTCCAATACGGCCCTATTGATAAAAACACCCAAGCCAGTGACAACACACTGGTCTAGATCTCAGAAGAAGCTCCATTCGGAACTCTTCAAATCTACCTTGGAAAATAAAATTAAAACAATGCAACCAAGACAAACGGCCGCAGATATTCTGGATGCAATGATTGCAGCCCTACTACAGTCAGCCGACTTAGTAGCGCCAGAACACAAAGTCCTTACCCGGAAAAACAAGGCAGGCTGGTTCAACAACCAGCTATCGCTACTGAAGCAAGAGCGTAGAAGGGCAGAAGCCGCCTGGAAAAGAAACGCTTCCGAGACGAACCTCGCCTTCTACAAAGCAGCAACTAGAAGATACCACATAGAAATCTTCAAAGCCAAGAAAAACTATTTTTCCATGGCTATTAACTGCGCTTTACACCGCCCCCGGGATCTCTTCAAGCTGGTCTCACAGACCATGAATCCACACTGTCTTGAAGCCCCCAACACAGACACCCAAGAATTTTGCAATGAATTGTCGGATTTCTTCATCAATAAAATTGAGGGAATCCGGGAAAGCATTTCGCAAAACAATACCTCTGAGCTACCACACAGTACCCAGAGGAATACACTACAACCAACAAAGTTCACTTTGGAACCCATTTCCATCGAGGACACAAAAAATATCATCGGCGCATTGTGTAACAGCACTTCGCCTAATGATATCATCCCCACTAAGCTGCTAAAGGAATGTGCCGATATCCTGGCGCCTCCCATTACGCAGCTTATAAACCAGTCATTTAAGGAAGGCATAGTGCCCTCCCTGCTGAAAGAGGGCACAATCCAGCCCATCTTGAAGAAACCTACCCTGGATCCCAAGGACCCAAATCACCGCCGTCCCATAACAATGCTAAACGTTTTCTCTAAGGTAATGAAGAAAGTGGTGGTACAACAGCTGCAACAGCATCTAGATACCCACAACTTACTCGATCCACTGCAATCGGGATTCCGTCCCGGACACGGGACGGAAACAGCACTGCTCAAAATATGGGACGACGTTCTGGAGGCCGCAGACGAAGGAGAATCTTGTCTCCTGGTTCTGCTGGACCTAAGCGCAGCCTTTGACACCGTAGATCACAAACTGCTACTGACTCGGCTGACTGAGGTAGCCGGAGTCACAGAGAGTGATTTACCATGGTTTTCCTCTTTTTTGGGAAACCGATCTCAAACGGTGAAATTGGGACCGTTCATTTCTGGAAAACGTACGGTGTCATGTGGAGTCCCCCAAGGCTCACCGCTATCACCGGTGCTCTTCAACATCTATCTTCGACCTCTCTTTGAAGTCATCAGTAGTCAACAACTACTTTATCACTCATATGCAGACGATACGCAACTGTATTTTCGCATCTGCAATAGAAAGGATCGTCATCTCAGCTTAGAGAATTGTCTCTCTTCAATAGAAAAGTGGATGACTAGGAGTTATCTCAAACTCAACAATTCTAAAACAGAACTTCTTCTGTTTCAGGCCAGTCGCAAGAGTCAACTCACAACAACCTGGACACCTCCGCCCATTCTGGGCCAGATCATCTCCCCTAGCGCCAAAGTCAAAAGTCTTGGGATCATTTTTGACACCCACATGACTATGGACGCACAAATAGGGTCAGTAGTCAGCGGATCTCACCATCTGCTGCGCCTACTCCGCAGACTGATCCCATTTATTCCCAAAGAAGATGTGCCAGTCGTGGTGGGAACAATTGTGAACTCCAGACTGGACTATGCAAATGCTCTCTACCTCGGACTCCCAAAGTACCAAATCGCTCGTCTGCAAGTCGTACAAAATACGGCCGCCAGACTGGTGACTGGGAAAAAACCCTGGGAATCAATCTCACCGTCGCTGAGATCCCTTCACTGGTTGCCGGTAAAAGACAGAATTGCTTTTAAAGCGCTCTGTCTGACCCATAAATGCATCCATGGAAAAGCCCCGCAATATCTTTGCGATAAAATAGAACCCCACAACCCCAATCGCGTTCTGCGATCCAGTGACCAAAATTTGGTCAAAGTACCCAAAGCCAGATTCAAGTCCAAAGGAGAAAGAAGGTTTGCTGTCCAGGGTCCCAGACTTTGGAACGCTTTACCAACCAGCATTCGGTTGGAGGAAAACCACCTGACCTTCAGAAGACGGATTAAAACTCTGCTCTTTTGATGTCAAGAGAGACGGATACAACTAGCGCCCAGAGGCGATTTGGTTCGCATGTGCCGCGCTATATAAGTTTTTCATTCATTCATTCATTCAAGACCACCCACCACAGATATACTGTGGCAGGGCGGCCGCTCAGGGCCATATCACGTACCTGGTTCCATAGACCTGATGTCTGTCAGCACCCACCGATTGTACAGTATACAGGCAGAATGGCGATCTGCCTATGTAAACAAGGCAGATTGCCGTTCTGTCAGTAAGGAAGTTACTGATCCTGTGTTTCTGCAAAGCAGGAACATGGATCAATGCCTTCCCATAGTAAAAGCACCTCCCCCACAGTGAGAAAGCACAGGCTTGCACATCTTTGATCGCGCCCCTGATGTTAACACCTTTTTTAGCCAGTACAGTATTTTTAGCACTGATCACTGTATTAGTGTCACTGGACCCCAAAAAGTGTCAAAAGTGTAATTTAGGTGTTCGATTTGCCTGCTGCAATATCGCAGCCTAGCTCTGAAGCCCCGTACACACGACAGGGAACCTCGACGGGCGGAACACATCGTTCCGCCCGTCGAGGTTCTCTGCCGGCCATCAGAATCTGCGACCCGCCCGTCGGGAATGGCAACCAGCCATTCATCCCGACGGGCCATCAAGCAAATAGAGAACCTGTTCTCTATTTGCTCGACGGGTTTCCCGACGGGCGGGGCGAGCAGAGAGCGTACACACGGCCGAGGTTCTCGCTGGAATGCAGCTCCCAGCGAGGTTCTCGCTGGTTTCTGGCGAGAACCTTGGCCGTGTGTACGGGGCCTCAGTCGTTGACTGCCACCACTACTAGATTTAATTTGTATTTATTTTTTAAATAGAATAATATCCCATAGTTTTGTTTGCACAAAAGTTATAGCATCTACAATCAATGTACATTTAGATTTAGATTTTTTTTTAAACAAAAATTTGATTATTTTATATATTTTATAGCAGAGAGTAATATATATATATATATATATATATATATATATATATATATATATATATATATATATATTTCAAAGTTTACAGTCTTTTTTTGTTTTTAGCACAAAATACCGCAGAGCCGAGGTGATCAAATACCACTGAGTTCACACATATGCAAATTGGATGCAGCTCCCACCACATCCAATTCGCAGAAAATTTGAAAATATCTTCTTTTCAATGGGTCTGCTTCACATTGCTCCACATTGCACAAAATACATGTGCGTTTTCTAGGCAGTGCGGTGTGAATTGCAGGCACATAATCTGCAATGGGAATGCATCTGATTCGCACATGTGTTCCGTTGTAAACAGCAATGCTCTCCCCCTGGGGAAAAAAGGAAATTTTATTTGGGTACCGTGTCAGTTAAAGTAACATAGTGCCTTATAGCAAAAAAATGGCCTGGTTATGACTAGGTAAAAACAAAGTGGGCAAATCTTCCAGAGGTCAAGTGGTTAACAGAAGTCAATACAATTCACAATGAAATTGTTTCAATTGCCAAAAATAGGGTGCGACTTTTTATGTGATTTTGAACTGTCAAATTGCATGACAGATTACATCAGTGTGAACGAGGAGTTACAGTTCATTTTTCCGGACAAGACTTCCCCCTTTTCCTGGTCCAAGCAGTGATCAAAAAATCCTGCAACTAGTACATTGTCATCATTGAAATGTATCACAAGGAGGCGCTAATACACCACATTGTAAATAATGATGCTAAACTTGGAATTGTAAATTCCCCGGGCCAGATTCACAAAGCACTTACGCTGGAGTATCAGGAGCTGCGCCAGCGCAATTGGAAATATGCGCCTTCGTATCTATGCGCCGTATCCACAAAACGATATGCTCCAGAAATCTATTTTTTTACAAACGGCGTAATTTCGATAGACGGCCGCATCATGCGCGCAAAAAATGCGCTAGACACACCATTGATTTGCTAGGCAAATATGCACATGAGGGAGTTACGGCGATCCACAAAAGTAAGTTTGTGCAGCGCAGGCTACGCGCTGTGCGCATCAGCTGCACGTCCTGTCTAAAATTAGGCAATATAAAAGCTTGCTTAAAATTAGACAATCCGTCTACATGTCAGCTAAAGCAACACTGTTAGGGACGAGCTGAGCAGCCACACTTGCAGGACAACAATCTGTATGCCAACATGCCAGGGGCATCCTTGCTCATAGCTATACTACTGACTTTAGATGAGCGCAGAAGGAGGAAAGGGAACGGAGGAGGGCACGGAGGAGGGTACGAGAGAGGATATACCGCACATGCATAGACATCTTTGGCATGAGTGATTCTGAGGTGTCTCACATCTTCAGATTAACCCCTGCTGCCATCATGGGAAGAGCAGCCAGGAACCAGCTCACATTAGGCATCTTTGCACGTTAAACACACACATTAATCATGGCACAATGAGAATGCAGTGGATATAAACAATGGCACAAGGCAGGGATGTCCTCTTTCCCCTCTTTTATTTAATTTATCTTTAGAGCCTTTTATTCGCACAGTTAATGCAAATCCGGAGATAAAGGGTTTTCAGATAGGCCAGCGTGACTTTAAAATGGCAGCATATGCGGACGACCTTTTATTTTTTTTGACACGGCCTGATGACTCAATTCCGAACCTTTCTAAAGCCTTTAATATTTTCAGCTATATTTCCAATATGAAAATTAATGATTCTAAATCAGAAGCCCTTAATCTTACACTGTCACCCGATTCCTTAGAGAGTGCACGCTATTCCAGCTCGTTTAAGTTGGTAACGTCATCTATTACCTATCTAGGAATTAAACTGGCGGCTAACTTTGGAGATATCTATAACATTAATTCCCCCCCCCTTGTTAAAAAAAATTCAAGTAGATCTTAAAGGTTGGACCTCTAGACCTTTCTCCTGGTTTGGCAGAGCTGCCATATTGAAGATGGTAATCTTACCCAGAATCCTATATTATTTTCATACTTTACCTATTCCACTTCCAGGTCTTTTTTTTAAAAGACTTCAGGCTATTGTACGTACTTTTATTTGGAAGGGGCAAAAACCTCGGATAAAGCTGGATACGCTCTCAAAATTTAAGGATGAGGGGGGTATAGGCCTGCCGGATTTCAAACTCTATCACTCCGGGATGCATCTAGCTAGAATTGTGGACTGGAACTGTCATAGGGAGCAGAAGGATTGGGTTACATTAGAGGAAACATTTTCCACACTACATCTTAGATTCCTACCTTGGATTCCTTGGGGGAAACTCCCGCAGAGTTTGCAGCAGCATCCCTTGGTGGGGTCTACGCTTAGAGTGTTTCATAGGATGTTGAAACATCATAAATTGTCCTCATGTCCCGGTCCACTTACCCCTATTACACGTAATCCTGATTTCATGCCGGGGATGGACCTGCATTTTTTGGCATCAACTGATCAATCGATGCCCCTCTTAATGATACATTGTTTTGAGGCTAACACCTTAAAATCTTTTGATTCCCTTAAAAAGGAGATAAATTCTCAGAGCTCTCTCTCATTCTGGACTTACCGCCAGCTGCATAACTATACACAGGTTTCCAAGACTAAAAAACAATTTCTTAGACCGATAACTCCCTTTGAACAAATTTGCTTGGCTGGAGCTCTGGTTCCGAGATCTACTTCTCTCATGTACTCCTGGCTCCAACTAGATAGGGGGGGGTTAGCTTCCGGAATACGAGTACAATGGGAAAATGCGCTTAAAACAAACTTTACTGATAAGCAATGGAAAGGTGCCTGCATTTTTGCCCATAAGTGTGCGATTGGCACGAGATTGCAGGAAATGTCGTATAAACTTTTGACACAATGGTATGCTACTCCGGACAAAATAAAAAAATGGTACCCGCTGACATCGGATTCTTGCTGGAGATGTGAGCAAGACCCGGGTACCATTTTTCATATTTGGTGGGAGTGTTCTTGTCTGAGACCCTTCTGGGATAGGGTGTGTGAAATGATCAAGGCCATTACGGATACCACAATCTCTCTTACGCCTGCATGTTGCTTACTCCACATTGCCGACTGCTCTATGCAACATTATAAAAAATCATTGACTAGAGATCTATTGAACGCAGCGAAAGTTTTGATTCCCAGGCACTGGAAATCGAAAGATATCCCTTCCATATCGGAATGGTTTAGCTCCATAGAGAATATTCATCAAATGGAGGAAACTGTAGTAATTGCCAGGGAATCGTCAGAAAAATTCAATCAGACATGGTTACCCTGGGTGACGTTCAGGTATTCTAATCAATAGTTACAATTTTATACGGCATGAGATTGTAGTCCTGACTTTGATCATTTCCTCTCCACTCCTCGTGGTAGGTAGAAGACGTTAGATAGTTCGTTCACTACGGTGTCTTTGGCCCCCCTCTCTCTCTCTTTTTTTTTTTTTCTTTCTTTCTTTTCTTCTCTCCTTCTAGTATTAGTTAGTAGAGGGTAATATCCTAGATAAGTGATGTTTCCCTTTGCTTTTCTTTGTTATAAGATATAAAAGTTGCTTACTTTCAGAGTATGTATTTGATATGTTTTGACTATGTGTTATTGTGTGGTACTTAGGTACCCTGGCTGTAATTTGTACTCTGATTTTTTTTTTCTTTTTCTCTAATAAAAAAAAAGATTGAAACCAAAATGAGAATGCTTGCATGCAGACCACTGTGGTCCCTAGATCACACACACCACATCCTCATCTAATTGGATTAGCACAAGCCCACCATGCAGGACTTGTGAGCAGCAACGCTACGCCACGGCTCCAATTATGTCACTGTACATTCATACACCATTCACACGGACCTGGGGATCACTTCTCCCTGGTCCTGGGGAACCCTTCTCCACCACAAATGAGGGTGACACCCCTTTTCCGTCAGGAATGTCACCCCCACATTTCAAAATCATTCACAACCCCCCCCAAAAAAAAGTGTCCAGCACCCAAAAAAAATGACCAGCAAAAAAAAAAATGAAAAAAAAAAAAAAATACCGCCGCTGGCGTGACCCACGCCTGGGGCGGCCACGGCCACGGCCCCGGCTCCTCAGGGCCAACTCATGGGGGGGGTAATCCGGGGAAGGAGGAGCATCCCCTGTCTCTGCCCACCTGGCGGCCTGCCCTCCAAGGCCACGGCAATGCGAGTCAGCCCATCATTAAGGCTTGCCGTATTGGCCTGTTTAGCCTGGGTGAGGGCCCTTACATCCTGACCGAGGGCCCGCACATCCTGACCAACGCCTGCTGTGGTAGCCTGCTGTTCATTTAGGCAATTGATCAGGGCCAGGGAGTTGCAAGCCATGTCCCCAAGTGTATCCTTTATGGAGGACAGGCTCTCCTCCATCTGCCCCAAACTCTGGCTGACCTGTCCCAGATGGCGGGTCTGAAGGGCCTGGTGCCTTCTCAGGTTGGTGGGCAGAAACTCGGCCACCCCCTAGTTTTGTGGGTTGCCTTCCTGCCTCCAGATGAGGCTTGTGGCCGGGGAGAAGGGGAGCCCCTTGGGAGGGGAGCCCTGTTGGGGGAGGAGTGGGAGGGGCTACCCCTGATGGAGGCCTGGCTGCTGCCAGCCAAAGAGGAAGACTCCTCCAAAATAAACAAGCCATTCCCTGACAAGCCCTCCCCCTCCAACTCAAACTCCTCCTCCTCAACCTCCTGCGAGGACTCCGGCCTTGTCTGGGGGTCTTCATCAGGCTGGTGTCCCGGGGATGGTGCGGTCAGGCCAGATGGCCCAGCACCCTCCTGCACATCTGTGGATGACACAAAAAACATTCACAGGCTGGAGGATCCACACACTTGCCACATATTCCCCCCCACACATGCTACACACCAGATAGAAAAAAAAACTTTCCTGTCCTCACGGCCTCCTGACTGGACTCAAAGCCAGGCAGCCCCTCCACTTGCTGCCTGTTGAAGGTCTGGGCCACTGCACACTCCTCCTCAGTCGGCCTAACAGGGCATGGTGGGCCTCCTCCAGTGCCCCTCGCATGGGCGGCAATCTTGCCCAGCTTCCCACGGACCACACGCCGGAGGTCATTAATCTTCTTGGCGATCCCCTGGCGTGTCCGGGTCTCCTCCCCCCATCGGGTTGACCTCGTCGGTGATGGCCTGCAATATCTCAGCCTTCCTGGCCGGGGTGGTGTTGACACTCTCAGGGCTGTGCAGGAAACGGCCATATTGTGTAATGGCCCTGGCAAGAATGCCCTTCTCCCGGAAAGAAAAATTCAACTTACGCTTCCTTTCACTCATGTTCTCACAAACTGGAACCAAAACAATCAACAAAAATCAGTCACCAAAAACAGTCACCCAAAAAGTATCAAAAACATTCACCAAACAACACTCAGAAAACCACTATCCAAAACACTATACAAAACAGTCAACAAATATATCAAACACAAGTCACAAACCGACAAACGCGAACAGACAACAGAACAAAAGCACCTTGCTGTATAGGAAGGGATACAAATGGATGTACTTTTGCAAAGGAAGGGCGTTTGTCTCTGTCTATTTAAGCTCTCTGCGTAGCTCACTAAGTTGACTGGGCCTAGTTGCAATCTCACTGATTGCGCCGTGCCGAGTTGTGGTCTGCTTCATGTGCGGATGCGCAATCCGGCCGGCCCTTCATTTGCATGGGGTCACGGCTCATTTCAATGGAACACGCCCACGCCCTTCCCAATTTGAATTACCCCGCCTTACGCCTCGGAAATTACGTTGCACCGCGCAAATTTCTGGGCAAATACTACGAGGATACGGTAATTGCGCCTCTACATTGCGCCTCTACATTGCGCCGGTCTAACGTAAAGGAGGTGCGCTACTCCGGTCAATATATGCGCCACTGTACGTGAATCTGGCCCCCCATTCCTTTCACACTAGTACCGGTAGTGGTGTATGTCCATGATAAACTGCTCAACTGATAAAAAAAATTGTGTCTTCAAGAGACAAATTGCTTCTTTTTATTGTACTTTCTTCATGATTAATTTAGTTGTTCTGTGCCATTTTAGGTGTAACTATGAATGCTGTATATATTTTTGTATGCAAACAGCATGGGTTCCCCCTCTAGGAGCATACCAGGCCCTTAGGTCTGGTATGGATTTCAAGGGGAACACCCTACGCCAAAAAAACAGCGTGGGGTCCCCCCCAAATCCATACCAGACCCTTATCCGAGCACGCAGCCCGGCCGGTCAGGAAAGGGGGTGGGGACGGGCGAGCGGCCTCCCCTCCTGAGGCGTACCAGGCGGCATGCCCTTAACATAGGGGGAACAAGGGCCTCTTCCCGACAACCCTGGCCGTTGGTTGTCGGGGTATGCATCGTACCCCTACCCATTCACCTGGTGGTAGAAAAATGTCAATAAAAAAACACTACACTGGTTTTTAAAGTAGTTTATTAGGCAGCTCCGGGGTTGTCTTCCGACTTTGGGGGTCTTCTGCCGGGCACCACCGCTGTCTTCTTTCAGCTCTTTTACCAGCGGCGGCCTGGTCTTCTCCCTTCTTCCGACTTCGGGGGGTCTTCTTCCGACTTCGGGGGGTCTTCCGACATCTCCGCTCTCTTCTCCCGCTCTCCGGTTCTTTTTCTCTTCTGTCAGGCACCACAGCTGTCTTTTTTCAGCTCTTTTACCAGCGGGGGCCGGGTCTTCTGCGTCGCCTTCTTCTCCTCTTGGATGTTGACTCGACGCTCCCTCCCACTGTAATACCGGGTGTGCGGTGTGTGGCCATTTATATTAGGCTTCTTATGAAATCACAGTCCCAGCATGCTCCGGATGGTGACGTCACCGGGCCCCCGCTGGTGAATGAGCTGAAAGAAGACAGTGGTGGTGCCCGGCAGAAGAGAAAAAGAACCAGAGAGTGGGAGAAGAGAGTGGAAAAGTTGGAAGACCCCCTGAAGTCGGATGAAGACCCCCTGAAGTCGGAAGAAGGGAGAAGACCGGGCCGCCTCTGATAAAAGAGCTGAAAGAAGACAGCAGTGGTGCCCGGCAGAAGACCCCCGAAGTCGGAAGAAGACCCCCGGAGCTGCCTAATGAACTACTTTAAAAACCTGTGTAGTGTTTTTATTGCCATTTTTCTACCACCAGGTGAATGGGTAGGGGTACGATGTACCCCATACTCATTCACATAGGGTGGGGGGCTGGGATCTGGGGGCCCCCTCGCAGACCCCGACAACCAACAGCCAGGGTTGTCAGGAAGAGGCCCTTGTCCCCATTAACATGGGGACAAGGTGCTTTGGGGTGGGGGGGCCACAGGGCGCCCCCCTGCCCCAAAGCACTCCCCCATGCACGGCTCAGGAGAGGGGGGGCGCTCGCCTGTCCCCACCCCCTTTCCTGACCGGCCGGTCTGCGTGCTAGGATAAGGGTCTGGTTCCCCTTGAAATCCATACCAGACCTAAGGGCCTGGTATGCTCCCAGAGGGAGAACCCATGCCATTTTTTTATTTAAAATTTATCGTGGAGTTTCCCTTTGGGAGGCAGAATCCTACCTTAGCACAGGTTCACACTGGGGCGACTTCCTGTAAAGTTGCCTCACTGTGAATGGGGATCCGACTTGTAGGCGACCTCCATTGAAATCAATGGGTACAGGTCGCCTACTAGTTGGATTGAAGTAGTATAGGAAACTTTTCTGAAGTCGAAGAGACTTCAGTAGTGTACATTAAGATGGCTCCCATTCACTTCAATTCATTTTCTCGCCCGCGGAGCTTTGGGCAACTTGGGGCTTCTTGAAGTCGGATCCCGGGTCGCCCCAGTATGAACTGGCTCTGATGAAAAGTTTATGTTTGCATAATATGTGTAATAACTGAAATGTTTTCTTTCTTAATTGAGACATGAAAGAGTATGCATGTGAAAATTTAAATAATCCTGTGTAAGGTGATTGTAACTGCACTTGTACCAACACAGATGAGTACTGTAAGTGATAATTTTTTTAATGCACTTAGCCCTGGTTCACAACATTGCGGCTTTGAAATTGCACTACTTTAGCACAATTTTAAAGCTGCAGATCAGTGTGAATTGGATTATTGCGGCTTGCGACTTCATTTAACCTCTTCAAGACCACCCACCACAGATATACTGTGGCAGGGCAGCCGCTCAGTGCCAGATCACGTACCTGGTTCCAGGTCTGGGTCACGCACACGGCACTGATGACCCGCTCCCGCTGTACCATAGACTCGATGTCTGTCAGCACCCACCGATTGTACAGTATGCAGGCAGAATGGCGATCTGCCTATGTAAACAAGGCAGATTGCCGTTCTGTCGGAAAGGAAGTTACTGATCCTGTGTTTCTGCAAAGCAGGAACATGGATCAATGCCTTCCCATAGTAAAAGCACCTCCCCCACAGTGAGAAAGCACAGGCTTGCACATCTTTGATCGCGCCCCTGATGTTAACCCCTTTTCAGCCAGTACAGTATTTTTAGCACTGATCACTGTATTAGTGTCACTGGACCCCAAAAAGTGTCAAAAGTGTAATTTAGGTGTTCGATTTGCCTGCTGCAATATCGCAGCCTAGCTATAAGTCGCTGACTGCCACCACTACTAGATTTAATTTGTATTTATTTTTTAAATAGATTAATATCCCATAGTTTGGTTTGCACAAAAGTTATAGCATCTACAATCAATGCACATTTAGATTTAGATTTTTTTTAAACAAAAATTTGATTATTTTATATATTTTATAGCAGAGAGTAAATATATATATATATATATATATATATATATATATATATATATTTTTTTATTATTTTTTTCAAAGTTTACAGTCTTTTTTTGTTTTTAGCACAAAATATAAACACCGCAGAGCCGAGGTGATCAAATACCACTGAGTTCACACATATGCAAATTGGATGCAGCTCCCACCACATCCAATTCGCAGAACATTTGAAAATATCTTCTTTTCAATAGGTCTGCTTCACATTGCTCCACATTGCACAAAATACATGTGCGTTTTCTAGGCAGTGTGGTGTGAATTGCAGGCACATAATCTGCAATGGGAATGCATCTGATTCGCACATGTGTTCCGTTGTAAACAGCAATGCTCTCCCCCTGGGGAAAAAAAGGACATTTTATTTGGGTACCGTGTCAGTTAAAGTAACGTAGTGCCTTATAGCAAAAAAATGGCCTGGTTATGACTAGGTAAAAACAAAGGGGGCAAATCTTCCAGAGGTCAAGTGGTTAACAGAAGTCAATACAATTCACAATGAAATTGTTTCGATTGCCAAAAATAGGGTGCGACTTTTTATGTGATTTTGAACTGTCAAATTGCATGACAGATTGCATCGGTGTGAACGAGGGGTTACAGTTAATCTTTCCGGACAAGACTTCCCCCTTTTCCTGGTCCAAGCAGTGATCAAAAAATCCTGCAAATAGTACATTGTCATCATTGAAATGTATCACAAGGAGGCGCTAATACACCACATTGTAAATAATGATGCTAAACTTGGAATTGTAAATTCCCCATTCCTTTCACACTAGTACCGGTAGTGGTGTATGTCTATGATAAACTGCTCAACTGATAAAAAAAAATTGTGTCTTAGCCTTCAAGAGACAAATTGCTTCATAATTAATTTAGTTGTTCTGTGCCATTTTAGGTGTAACTATGAATCCTGTATATATTTTTGTATGCAAACAGCGTGGACACAAGTTTGCACCTCATTTATTTTATGGCATTTGTCTTATGTTTCAAATAATGTGCAAAGATGATTTCAACAATTCAAGATGGTTTGATTGCACACAAAAAATGTATTATGATGTCATCGGCAGAATAAAGAGTATAAACTCAACTCCAGCATTTGTTTAGGGTCAGCATTCAGAGATGACAACAATGTACAATAAGAGTGATTTCTTATTTAGTGTCCCCGACTGGACAATAAATTTACAACAAGATCTTCATCCACTGAACGAAAATCACATTTGAATTTCAAAGCAGATCTGACAATCTAGGCTTATCATATACAATAATTTATATCCGTCATGTGATTTACTCCAGCCATGTGTCTGATCTTAGCAGTGCGATCCAATACATACATGTGTTCTTAAACCATATCTAAACTCAACACGAAACATATCAGTCCTCATATGGAGTGGCTGCCTTATTTATTTTTTTAACTTTTTTTTTTCTGCACCTGGTGAGCTTGCCATTAACCCCCTGTCCTAGTGTGACAATTCCCACTCACCAAACTGTATCTATGCAGATACAGTTTTGTCACCCTTGGACAGAACTACAAACAACCACCCCTCTTCTCCATTACATGGGAGGAGGATTTTGTAATTCTTAGAGGTAGCTATGATTTTTTTGTTATATTTTCTGTAGGGCTTCTTAAGCCCTGTACACACGATCGGATATCTGATGGAATCTAATCCGATGGACTTTTTTGTCGGATATCCCATGAAGCTGACTTTCATCAGTCTTGCCTACACACTATTGGTCAAATATCCTACCTTGTCAAACGTGGTGACGTAAAACACTACGCCGTGCTGAGAAAAATGAAATTCAATGCTTCTGAGCATGCGTCGACTTGATTCTGAGCATGCGTGGATTTTTGACCGATGGCGTTCCACACAAACGATCGTTTTTTCTATGGTTTTTTTATCCATAGGAAGATTTTAAAAGATGTTCCGATGGGGCCCACACATGATCGGTTTGTCCGATGAAAACGGTCCATTTTCATCAGACAAACCGATCGTGTGTACAGGGCTTTAGGGACCTATTTATAGGAAGGTGAAGTTAAAGCCAAATAGTGTTCTTACAATAGCTGACAATTTACTTCAATGGCTTCTGCTTCTCTATATTATAAATTTCACAAAGAAACTAGGTCAAAGTAATTGGTAAAGGTTCATTGATCTATTAAAAGGGGTTAGGGATCGGGACATGATAGGAAGAGGAAAATATCATCTGCGAAGGCCACCAATTTATAAGTGGTGCCTGAGACCTGAATACCCTTTATTTCCGCATTTGAGCGTAAGCTTTGAAGTAAGGGCTCTAGAGTCAGCATGAAAATAAGGGGGTAAAAATGAGCATTCCTGTCTGTCCTGTTAAACATGGAGAAGGCATCCGAGAGGTGGCAGTTGACCCAGACTCTTGCCATTGGGGTGAAGTACAGGGATAAAATAAACTGAAGCATAAGCTCACGAATAGCAACTGCTGGAATACAGTCGTCATATAGTCCCAGGCCACCCTGTCAAATGCCTTCTCCGCATCCAGTGATAAGAAGAAACCCGATTGACTCAAGGAAGTAACCCAGTTTAGTAGGTTGATTGCCTTCAGAGTATTATCCCTGGCCTGTCTGCCCGGGATGAAGCCCACCCGATCCCAGGAGATGAGTGTAGGGAGTAAGGGAAACAGGCAATTAGCTATAATTTTTTCAAAAAGTTTGGGGTCCACGTTTAGAAGAGAGATGAGCCTATAATTGGTAACTAGCAAAGCATCTTTGCCTGGCTTGGGGATAAGCGTAATGTGAGCCTCAAAAAGATTTCCCAAGCTAAGGGTAGGACAAGACAGGCTGCGAGAAAAGAAGGTATAAGCTCAGCCGAAAACATTTTATAATATGCTGTTGTTAGGCCATCAAGACCCAGACTCTTGCCCACCTTCAAGTGCCATCAATCAGCTGGGTCCTGCCACCTGCATCTCAGGGTGCCTCAGATTGAGTTTGTAGGCTGTATAGATTGAAATAGTACTGTACAAATTGGTTAGCTATGTCCTCATTAGACACAGTGAATGACTGTTTGTGTCACAAATATTTTTCACCTTCATGGCCACGAGCTTGGATTGAAGGGCTCTGGCTAAATGCTAGCCGCATTTATTATCATACTCTTACTATACGTTTTGTCACTTTGCCCAGTTCCTCAAGGAGGGGGACCTGGCCAACAGCAGTTCTTGTAGGGTAAGGGTAGTGCAAGACTGTTTACTCGTTCAAGGAGTTTCTTCAAGCGTGCCTGTTTCTCCCTACACTTCTGGGCTGCTAATCTGATCAGTCCTCATCTAATGACACACTTGTGCGCTTCCCAATGCATAAGGAAGGAGACGTCAGGCGAATACTCAAAGTAAATAGGAATACATTTGTGAATATCAGCTACAGCAACGGGGTCTGTCAAGAGGGAGAGATCTAAATGCCAGATCCCAAAGTGCAGAGTGTTGTCCGGGAAACAAAAGTGTAATTGAAATTGGATGATGATCCAATAAGTACATTGGGTTGATGGAAGCCTTATGAAGTAAAGGTACGTCGTTTTGGGACAAGAAAAAGCAGTTTAGGCATGTGTAGCTCTGTGTTTCTCATTATTTTATTATTCTTCTTCACTGTCCAAGCTTAAAGGGGTTGTAAAGGATTGTTTTTTATTTTCTAAATAGGTTTCTTAAGCTAGTGCATTGTTGGTTCACTTACCTTTTCCTTTGATTTCCCGTTTAAATGTTTTTTTTTTCTTTGTTTTCTTTGTCTGAATTTCTCACTTCCTGTTCCTCCTCAGTAAGCTGTTCTGGCTGACTAACCCCCAGCTAGAACAACTCGAATGATAACATAAAAAAGAGAAAAGGGGCTAAATTTGGGAATTTTTAATGAAGCGTGCAGCCAAGAAAGTAACAAAGCATCATACTATAATAATGTCTGGTGGTAGGACCATCAATAGTGTCATATAGTGAATGCATAAACATCATACCAATCATAGTAGGGTAATAAAAACATTTATTCCATAACATGATACATAATAATGAAGAACAGAATAGCATAATGACACAATGATGACCTGCTGGCCTAGGGCCACAATAATAGCAAAACAAACGTATCAGACTAGTTGCAATGTATTTCCATGGTATACTGTAGAATGACATGTTCCAGTGAAAATGGTAATAGTCATTTTGATTAAGGAATCGCAGGGAAAGGCATCTATTAAACTCGACACGTTTCGTAGCTGTAGCGCTACTCTTCAGGAGCAGATGCACAGGATATGTCTATAGGTATTAAAGGTAGGTATAATAATAAGTAATCATATAACAGTAAGGTTAGGCTATAGAAAAAGTATATATAACATATAAGGTATATTGCTCATACTTGCAAGTCATATCGAAGACTGGACATGGACCCGGAAAATGGTGGCAGGCCAGGGAGTCGATTAGCACCGGAACCTGTGGCAGCGATCCCCAACCATAGAGTGGAAATAGCGCTATGAAGGAGCATTCCATAAGAATGACCCTGGAAATTAGTGGCGGTGGTATCAATCACAAGGAAAAATTCCCATCTGAAAAAGTACGTAGGTAAAAATATAAAAAAGGTAATATGATGAAGGGTGCCTAACTAAGTGACTGGTAATGAATTAAGTATAGTAGGATTGTGTCTTATTAAAGATAATAATGGTAATCTAGTAGTAACAATGTTAACAAGTAGTTAAACAATGATTGTCCTAAAGTGACACAAAGGGGCAAGTTCCCCCAGGTAATTGTGAAAAAGGGGGGGTGAGGAAGTGGAATGGCATAAAGAATATGTATGATAAGGTAATAAGGGTGTAAGAGTATAATAATGTCATACCTGGGTCGCCATAAGGACGAGGTTGGTTCAGGATATTAGTGCAAAGTGTACGTGGGGGGAGTTCCAGGGAATGCTTCCTAGGGTAAACTGCAGTGCATAGACTGCAGTAGTGGGGATAACCGACAACATCACGTCGCAGCACACAGAGAGGGACGGAGCCGGCAGACGAGTGAAGCGTAACACCCACCCGCGGATCACAGTGCCAGGTGTGTGGCGCCGACATAAAAAACATTCAGGGCCAGATTCTTGTACATTGTGCGGCGGCGTAGCGTAAGCCATTTACACTACGCCGGCGCAACTTAAAAGAGCAAGTATTCTCAATCCACTTGCTCCGTAAGTTGCGGCGGCGTAGTGTAAATGTAAATTGTATTTAAATTATTTGCGCCCCCGCGCCGAACGAACTGAGCATGCGCCGGCCGGAAAAAAAAACCAGTGCGCATGCTCCAACTCACGTCGGAAAACGTTGAGGAAACCGATGTGAAAACGACGTGATTGTCACTTACGCAATGCCCTATTCGCGAACGACTTAGTTAAACAATGTAAACGACGGAAAAAGACGACGCTGTCCCGACGCCATACTTAACATGGCATACGACGGACCAATCGTAAACTTACCCCTCATATAGCAGGGGTAAGTTTACGCTTACGGAAACTACGTAAACGACGACGAGGCGGCATAAAAACGTTCGGGAATCAGCGTATCTTTCTCATTTGCATATTTAAATGAGAAATCAACGTAAACGCAACTTAGCGGCCGGCGTAACATTACATTTAGGATACGACGGTGTAAAATAATTACGCCAGTCGGATCCTAGCGTAATTCCGGCGTATCTTGTTTTGTGAATACAAAACAATGATACGCCGGCGGGATTTTCGAATTACGCCGGTGTATCTGCAGATACACCAGCGTAATTCTTTTGAGAATCTGGCCCTTAGAAGGAAAATCGAAGGAAAAGGTATATGAACCAACAATGCATTAGCTTAAAGGTACCTATTTAGAAAATAAAAAACGAACCTTTACAACCCCTTTAAAGTGTATTTCCACTTTAACAGCCAAATTGGAATAATATATTTGGTACATGTTCGCATTAAAAATAGATTTTAAACTTGCTAGTTACCGTTAAAATTATTTTTATACTTGCCCTTGCAGCTTCGTAATGTTAAAGAGGAGGCGGTGGGTAATGTTTAACATAAATAACCTTGTCTGTACTGTTTTTACAGTTCTTCATTGTCAATTGTGAACTAGTTTTGAACACTGGCTGTCCTATCATAGGGTTAAAAATTTAGAAAGCATCTGTCTATATTCTATGTTAAAGTGTCTATGTGGGGACAAAGACATTGGAAGGTATATTTTTACTGTATGTGTACATAAACTGTTTGTATTTTAACTGGTTACCCGTAGATAATCTAGCTTGGCCTAAAAAGATTTTACATTGTATTGATATTTATCCATAAGAAGGTGAACCAGAATCGTAGTAGTCATTATTGGAAAGAGAAAAACACGTCAAACAGTTTGTGTGGCAGAGGAGACCTGGATGGTTTGGAGAAAATATCATAGGGGGGTTGATGTTATCATACTGTAAGTAAAAAACAAGCATTTATTATTTACAACGTACACCAAAGATGTGTTTTGTGGCTTGTACGTCACTTCATCAGTTTTTGCGTCTTTGGTGTAACTAATAAACACCTGCTTTTTACTAATGATGACTTTGACCTCCCCATGATCTTTACTCTAAACCATCAAGGGTTCCTCTGCCACACAAGGCATTTGACAGGTTTTTCTCTTTCCAAAAACAAGTTCTACTAACCATCCTAACATCTCTCTTGGAAGACCTAAGGTTGGGTTCCCCCGAGGCATCAAGCATGACCATTTACTTCCTGTGTGTTGACAGGTATTCTCCACATGCTCAACTAAAAGATTGTGTTTACCCTAAACTAGCAATCTTTTTTTTTATATGTAAGTGTTTTTCTATCTCTATCAGACCATCGTAAATCCAACATTATTTCATATTTACTACAATATGGGGAGTGGATAACACAGAGCTTTTTTTTTTCTCTGCCACAGCCCTCACCGATAACTATTACCTGACAAACAGGTATGTACACTATGTAAAGTAGTTGCAAATCTATACTCAGGGCTGTCTTAATGAGAGGGCACCCCTGGGCACTGTCCAGGGGCCCCAGCTGCACTTTCCCCAAAGCAGCTGGTCCTTGAACTGGCACTGCCCTGGAATTGGAGGCCCCATGATGGTACTGGGAGTGATAGATGCAAAGGGGAGGCAGTCTGCTTCCTACCTACTTAATGTCTGTTTACCTGCACTGACATCATTGTAGGGGCCCATGATGCTATTAAGACGGCCCTGTCTATACTCACAGAGCATTTCAAAAATAAAATAAAAATAACTAATGGAATACGACTTGAGTAGAGTCAATGGAATGTAATAGTTCTATCTAAATGGGGATAACAAGGAATTAACTATGATGGCTGTCATAGAGATCCTATTGACCTAATGTGGTCTTTCATTGACCATGGAACTTATTAAAAAGGGGTAGTTAGTTGAGTTCAGGTGTGCAACAATACAAAACAGGACAGACAAATGTTATTGCTTTTAATTAAATTGATGCCAGATCTGTCTACAGCTGAGCTAGCCTTGGGTACCATTGAAAGGAGCAGAAATCCACAGTTTAGTAAGATGGCACATCTCACCAATGATAGAACAGAATTCTTTCTGTTTGATTCCTGGAAATGTGTTTGATGTAGATTTGTGATGCTCTGACTTCTCCCTGAGGCAGAGTGTGTGCGTTGCAAGTAATTGCACCATAATCCTTGCCTCACCCTTACTGACAGGATGGGGAGGAGGGAGGTTTAAGAGGACCACCCATAGTGACAAATTCATTCAAGGCAATTTTGCTTCTCAGTCTGCCTGCTTAATCTGTACAAATAAACTTCAGTTACACTAAACACAATTACTTGGAAGGTAGGATCAGGTTTGCAGTTCCATTAGCAAGTCAGGCGGTGGGTTTTACTGTTTTGTACACATTTTTGCTTCTTTCATTAGAGGATCCTCTTGAGAGAATAAAATGCCAGGAGAAAATTTACAATGGACACATTAAAAGAGTATTCCATACTGCCATGCCACCCCTGAAATACAAAGATGGCTGGACACACAACCACATTTTTAATTAAGCTAACAGTGTGATACATTTAAAGACCTCTAACAAACATATTGCAGATACAGCAGGTTACCCAAGTGAACCTGATATCTTTAGGCTACAAGTTTGCAGAACTGAATCTAAGATAGTATGTATAATACTCTATATTACCAAAAGTATTGTGACACCTGCCTTCACATGCACATGAACTTTAATGGCATCCCAGTCTTAGTCCATAGGGTTCAATATTGAGTTGGCCCACCCTTTGTAGCTATAAAAGCTTTAACTCTTCCGGAAAGGCTGTCCACAAAGTTTAGGAGTGTGTTTATGTGCACAAATAAGGTCCATAAAGACATGAATGAGCACGTTTGGGGTGGGGGGAACTTGACTGGCCTGCACACTTGATTCACTTGAATCTCAACCCGATAGAACACCTTTGGGATGAATTCGAGCGGAGACTGTGAGCCAAGCCTTCTTGTCCACATCAGTGCCTGACCTAACAAATGCGCTTCTGGAAAAATGGTCAAACATTCCCATAGACACACTCCTAAACCTTGTGGACAGCCTTCTTAGAAGAGTTGAAGCTGTTATACCTGCAATGGGTGGGCCAACTCAATATTGAACTCTGTAGACTAAAATTGGGATGCTATTAAAGTTCATGTGCGTGTAAAGGCAGGTGTCCCAATACTTTTTGTAATATAGCATATATATCCAGCATGTACTGTATATGAGCAAGAAGGCAAAGTTCTAACATTTGAACGGTCAGTGCTAACTAACAGAAATAGATCTAGATATCAAATAAGGTTGAAGTACACACAAATGCTGTGAATAAAAATTACATTAAAGATTGTCTATTTGTGTGTTCTCCAATTTTACAATTTTAGGCTCAGTCACACCATAACTTTTTACTCAAGAAAAAATGCATTGTTTCAATGCCTTTTTATGTGAATTTCTGGAATTCATAAAGACTGGCGCAGACAAATTTTGCAAAAGTGTCTCGTCTGCATTCTAAAAGTGGTGCAGGGTATGCCAAATTCATGTACCTGGATAGAACTTATACTTGATTTTGATGCATTCTCTGCCACTTTTAGAATGCACACAAGACATTTTCACAAAATGTGTCTGTGCCAAGGTCTCTTTCTGCACGCCAAAAAAGATTTGGTCCTAATTGGCTCCACTTTTGTAAGAAACAAACTGTCCGTATTTTATTTTGAATTTGGAGCACGCAATTCTGCACAATGTGAAATTGGTGCACTAGTCACTGTCAGAACCACAATTGTCACATATGCTTTAAAAAATTGATGTAATACATTAACAAGAGGGAGTAACATCGGAAAACTGGTACAGCTGCTTTATTGAATTCCCCTCAGTGTGTTTTCATGTGCCTTTATAAATTTAATTTTTTCATGCTATTTTTCCCCTATTTCTTCTTCTATCACATTAGTTTACTTTCATTTGTGGGACTTGAAGGATTACTAGTGATTCCCCATGCTGGCTACTTTTTGAGCCATTTCGTTATTGGATCTACTGAACACTGGTGGCACTCCCTTTTTTACTGACTTCTTGCATCATGTATGTTAAAAGAAAATCACCAATCTCTTATTTTTTATTTACCTTATGCTATCCCATACCTGTCAAGCTGTAATTTTTAACCTTCCCTTATGCTGCCCCATACATGTCAAGGTGACAGTGCACTACCCTTTTAAAGGTAAAGCATAATCATTCTAATTCTATTTTATTTTAAAAAAAAATCTACAAAATTAGATTTATAAATTACATTTTGTGGGATTTTTTTAAATTATCAATATAACTTTTTATTTTCTTTACAAATCAGCATTCGATTGTTGGTGCATTTATAAAATTCAGTTTTTCAGACTTTCTTAAAAAAAACTGTACCAGCTACCACCCTGGCAAATAATGCAGGCTCATCTGAGGTGCAGAGTCTAAGTATTAACCAGTGTTTACCGGAGCTTCTGAAGGTTGAGTACCAGGTCACAGTCCTCAAGATTGCCCCACCAGGAGGTGAACAAGCCAGGGCCAGTAGTGGATATAGCAGGTAAGGATCAAACAGAAGCGTAGTCAGTAAACAAGCCAAAGGTAGGTAACAAGTAATTGCAGATTGGGATCAAGCTGAAACGTAGTCGAGGATCATGCCAAGGGTAAGTAACTACTGGTAGTAAAGATACGGACGGTAGCAAGAAAAGCGGGATACTGACTGGAGAGAGCACAATAATCTGGTAAACAGAAAGTACAGGGACAATCCTTAAAAGAATAAGCTCACCTTTTGTAATAAGTTACATGTTACACCCATATTCCGGGTGTAACATGTAAAATGCTACAGATCCCACGATCCCCTGTTCTGATAACTAGCAGGGGATCTCTCCCCCTTGCTAGCTATCACAATCTGCAACAAAAGTGGGCAAGCCAGGCTCCGCCCGCCCATCCATGTCATCCATTCACAGGGCCAGATTTTCATAGAAATTCGCTTGCGTATCGTAAGCCATTTGCAATATGTATTCCCTAACCATTTGCTCCGTCGTTTGCGTTGGCATAGCGAAAATGGCCCAGCGTGAGGCCGCATAATTCAAATGAGGCGGCTTGTATTTAAATTAAGCGCGCCCCCGCGTCAAACGAACTGCGCATTCGCCGGCCGGGGAAAAAGCCCAGTGCGCCTGCTCCAGCTCACGTCGGAAAGCGTTGTTGAAACGACGTGATCGACGCTTACGCAATGCCCTATTCGCGAACGAGTTAGTAAAACGACGTAAGCGACGGAAAAAGCCGACACTGACCCGACGCCATACTTAACATGGCATCCGACGGCACCCGACAACATCCAACGGAACTTCGTAAGGTTACTCCACATCGAAGCTGGGGTAACCTTACGTGGACGAAAACGACGTACGTGACGACGGGGCAGCGTAAAAGCGACCGGGAATCAGTGTACTAGCCTCATTTGCATATGCAAATGAGAAAACAACGTAAAGGCCACCTAGTGGCCGGAGTTGTCATTACAACTACGATCCGCAAGTGTAATGGTTTTACGCTTGTCGGATGTTGAAGCGTATCTATGCAAAAGTGATGCTAAGCATCACGCGCATTGATGCGAGGCAAAGAAACGGCGATACGACGGGGTATCTGAGATACTCCGTCGTAACGCTGCTGAGAATCTGGCCCAAAGTGTTCTGCGAATTGAAAAACTACAAGTTCTGCCAGAATTTGGGGCTGTCTGCTTGTAGTTCTCAATTAACTACCATGGTGTGATTGAGTACTGTGGTAGTTCATTCATGCTTCCTGTCATAATATAACTGCCTGACCATATCGTCGATGCGGCCAGACAGATACACAGTCTACAGGACGGTGGCATTGCACCCACGATCTGCTGATCGTGGGTGCAATGCTTTACAGGTCCATTAGAAAAAATTTGCATTTATTATTTGTTTTTGTAAAGGTGAACTTTAAATCCTTTAAATCAGGAAGTTCACGGGAGGAGCAAAAAGTTCAAGCTTCAGGACAATCAAAGTTCAAGGCAGGATTATTCAAGAAATTGTTCAGCATTCCAGGTGGCTCAGCAAGAAGAGACATTGCTTGAAACAGCAGAGGTTCCCAGTTTGAATCCAGGCCCTGATATCAGCCTAGATTGGTCTGTCTCATAAGTAATGTCTATTGTGTTGTCCGGAATCTATAGTAAAAGGACATTAGCTGGAACAGTTCATGTCACTGACCCAAAACAGTTTGAAAGATTTTTCTTAAAAATGCTACAGTCAAAACTGAAATACAGACATAGGTAGAAAAGATGAGGTCATCTATACTCTATGGGCAAATGTTTCTTGACACCTGTCCATCATATCCACGCTAAATGGCCAAAACTATGTGAACCCCCTTACAAATTATTGAGTTTGGATGTTTCCAGTAAATGGTAAATGGCACTGCAAATGTCATAGTATACAGTACAAAGACATTCTAAACATCTGCAAGCTTCCAACCTTGTAGCAACAGTTTGTGAAAGTCCCTTATCTATTCCAGCATTACTTTGCCACTATGTAAAAAATCCAGCTACCGGTACATGAAGATATAGTTTGATGAGTTTGGTGTGGAGGAACTCTAGTAATCTGCACATAGCCTAGACCTTCAGTCTAATAAACACTTTTCCAAAGGTTTTAAAAGTTTCAAAGCCTTGTATAAAGCTTTCTGAGAAGAGTGGGGGCCAATATAATCACAATAAGGGTTCCATAATAATTGCCATAGAATAGTTTTGGAATTTGATGGCTAACAGGCCAACAAAATAAAGCTTTGGAAAAACTCTTTAAAGCAGAACTCTGGGATTTAAAAAAAAATCCCCATTAGTACACCCTGCCCCTAACCCCCCCCCCCCCCCACACACACACATATGAAACACTAAACAGTTTTTACAGGATGTCAGCTTTATGATTAAAAAAATGCATCATCTTTTCTGGCAGTGAGGATCTCTTAGAACAGCAATTGCAACAGGAAACAGTGCCGATTCCCTTAGTGGGCCTACCTTGGATCGGGACTCGATTTTCCCGATTTTCCTCTCCACATCTACTGATCGAGCCCACCTTGCAGGAGCTTCACAGATATTTCAGGATAGCAGAGACTGACAGTTTTCCTTCCCCGTTGCGCCCATAATTGGTCACCCGGACTTCATACCAAGTATTTCTGATAGGTCCTTCCAGCTCCAACCTGACCTGAGCTTGGTTAGGGCCTCTTCTTTTCTTGGCCCTTTTGAGTGGTTTGACTCCTCAGGCCTCTATCCTCTCTTTAATTCCTCTATGTTGGGCAGGTGGAAGATTTCTCAACTTACACACTTCCTCCGATCCCTCCCTGACAAAGGCTGTTTCCGTAGACAACTTACGTCCTTTGAAGATTTGTACCTGAGAGAGAAGCCTATACGGAAATCCCTTACTTATTCTTATAACACTTTACTTGCCCACACATCTCAACATGAACCCCCGTATCTGAGGAAATGGGAAAGAGATCTTAACACCATGTTCACTGAGGATCAAAAGAATCGTATACTCTTCTTTGAACATAAGTCATCCTTGTGTAGAAAATATCAGGAGATCACATACAAGATTCTGACGCGCTGGTAAAGGGCTCCATCTGTATTAGCGTCAATATTCCCAGGACATAGACCCCTGTGTTGGAGATGTGGTAATCAGACTGGTACATTATTTCACATCTTCTGGGAATGTTCACAGCTGTCCCTTTTCAGGAGACAAGTATTGCAAATCATCCACAAGATTACTGATGTCTCCCTCCAGGATAACAATGCCGCAATACTCCTAAATCTGACTCTTATGTGCTGTAAGCAATATCGCAAATCCTTTTTGAAACACCTCCTGAATGCAGCCAGGGCGTGTGTCCCCAGCATGTGGAGGCAACAATCCCCACCAGTGGTGTCACAGTGGTTTGCTAGGGTGTGCGATATACAGCAGATGGAAGAGCTCACATCTGCGCTAGGGGAAAGGGAGGAGGAACCCAACACTCGCTGGACACGCCGGGATCTGTTCCGATTCTCAGACGATTATAAGTCCTACATTTGAGTAACTCGGATGGCAAAGTTGGTGAAGATAGTAGATCAGCAACAAGGACATGGACAATAAATTGCCCAGAGTTCTGCTTTAACAGCTGTGAAGGTTGAAGCCGCTGTCAAAATCGCAGCATTAAAAATGTGTATTGTCAGTTCTTTAATATACAGTACCTCTATTGACAATTTATTTTTAGAATACCATCTGCAGAAAGGTTTTACATCACATATGAACATGGTTATACTGTAGATTGAAGGCTGCTGGCGCCTAAACTATTATTTTACTGGTCCAACAGTTATTGCTGTGTGTTTGTGACAATAGAAGGTGTTCGTCATCAAAATTCATATAAAAGATAAATAGAACACAAGAGTATCTGTCCCATACGTAGATAATATTACATTACAGATTTGACATGTATAGCCCGTGTTGAAAGAAGCTAATTATTTAAATTCCCCATTGTAGGCACGAAGCGGAAAAGTACAGCGTTGTTCTGGCTCTCTAATGCTAAAGTGAAAATTCTTGCCAAAAGAGAAGTCAGACCAAGAATCTTATTGTGTTTTCTTTTGCAGGCATTCACAGGAAAAATATTTTGGTGGCAGCCCATCTGATTTAAATCATGGTGATTTGACTCCAAATCCTTTAATAAAAGTTTCACATCATAAGGTTTTGCTTTAGCCCCAAGGTTCAGAAGAAAGGCTAATGAAAGCAGTTGCTATTGTGGACAGCACGCATTGTCTGAGTAGAGGACATCAGGCCAAACAGTGAATAGAGGTTCTCCCAGAGGTAAGTCTTACATGTACTGCTGTTTTCAATTTTAGGAAAAACACGTTAAGGAAAATGAAGAGATGAATGTGCATTATGTTTCCATTACATAATCCATAAATCACTGAGAAAGAGAAACAACCTCTTCTCTGTGCATATCAGTCTGCCTAAACTAAATTTGTAATATTGATGGCAGATGGGGTCCACGTATTGTTTGACTGTCCATGGTTATAAGAAGAATTATTCCCTAGGTAAATAACACCTCGTGACCTTTATCTGTATCAATGGCCAGTTAAGGACAGTCACCCATGTTAAAAATGGCTCACCAATTTCAGGGACCAGCACAAGAGATTTAAGTGGATTACAAATCTAAAAGTGTCGGGAAACAAGTTTCAAAGGGGCAAACATGTAATTTTAGCATTTTATTTATTATTATAAGAATATATTCTGTTATACGTATTTGTATATGTATTTATATGTATGTATGTGTATTTTTGAGACATACTTATTGCAATCTAGACTATATCCATATTCATAATTCATAAATAAAGATTAATTTGAATCCACTAGTGAGGCATATGATTATGTCAAGTTACAACTAGCTGATATTTATTCTTGAACTTTCTAATATTCCAGTTTCTTTGGCAAACAGATTTAATGATACATAGTTAACATTATGTAGAATTAGCATTTAACTTTCCCAACATCTTTTTAACAAAACATTTGTCAGGGAGGCAATCTTGGCATAATTAGCACTAAAGGAATACATTACCATAATAAACAAAGTCAGCCAAACTGGCTTTCAGAATGACTATACTGCTTTCCCACTTCCTTCCTATCTATGATTCATGGCAAAGATGATGCATTTGAGCCAGCAATCAAGTCCCAGTACACTCTTATCAATATATTACACTAAAGGCTTATTATAAGAGGGTTTCTCTCCAATGTGCCTTTAGAGGGTTCAGTGAAATAAGTTAAACTGATGACTGGAGACTTCCTGTTCTGCCCTGAACTCTACTGTTGACTGTAGTAATCCAGAGACAATGGAAGTCCTGGAGAAAGGCAAGTAGTTCCTGTTACAGCTTAACGAACCCCATTGTACCTAGCCATACACCAAATGCCCTCTCAGTGACTATCACCATAAACAAGTTAAATCACTTCTTCTGGAGAAGAGGGCACATACTGGTAAAGGAGGTAGGTGGTTATCTGCAGAGGGAGTTATGAAGGGTAGGTGATTTAGGTGCCGGAGGTAATAGGGTTGGCAGGTTACGGTAAATGTAGGGCGGGGGTAAACAACTTTTGGCCCTCTATCTGTTGCAGAACTACAAGTCCCATCCTGCTTCTGTCTCTGGGAAACATGTTTGTGGCTGTCAAAGTCTTGCTAACCTCTTGTAGAATATGTTATTTCAGTTAGGGATGTTGCTTCTGGAGCAGTAGGTGTGGAATTGTGCTATCCACCCTTGATACAGTCTGATTATAGTGCAGTGGTCATGCCATACATACTTACCCACATACAGACTTACCAGATAGTTTAGGCAGGTGTTGAAATTATAATTTTGGTAGATTTAAAATTAAGTGTACCAAGATAGTATAGTGAGATTGTAATACGTTTGATGAGCATTGAAGCTCAGGGGTCCTGGTACATACCTTGCAAAGTGCCCTGGCGTGTTAAGCTTTGGCATTGGGCAATGGTGTTTTCAATGTATCCATGTTCTTAGAGATATGCATGTCCTACCCTTAAGTAGTTGTATTTCTTTTGTTTTTTTCAAATATAATTTTTATTTTATTTTATAGAAACATACATACAATAAAAACATTACAGTACGTTTAGAGTGTAACATGCAAAATTCACACATATTCATCTCAGACACAGCTGGACTTTAAACCTGGTGTGGGACTTTAAATCTGTTCAGTGGCCCCCAAAGTTATTTTCACAACACTCTATAGTCGCCAAGTTGGGGGTGTTGCCCTGTCTCGTCAAACAGCCGTCCAATACTTGTAACATCTTAGTTAAGAAGACATAGAAAGATAGACAGGAAGAAAAGAAACAGACAAGGGGGATGGGGGGAGGGAAAAGAGGGGGTGGGGAGGGAAGGGAAAGGGGGTTGACCCAGTGTTGTAGACGTGTAGCTAGTCGCAACAGCCATCGCGGCTGTGTCCCCTTGCCAGATTAAGAATTGAGTAGGGCCGATCCTTCATCAGAGAAGATGAAATTGTTCCAGAGCCTCCATGCCTTGGAGTGCCTCTCCTGTTTGCCGTGAGAACCAAATCTTCCAATTTTTTGATATACTCTACCCTGCGCATCCACATTCCCACTGACGGGGGGGGAACTTTTCTTCCATCAGAGGGGGATACAGGATTTGGCTGTGTTCAGAAGGTGTCTAATGATTGACTTCTTGTACCTCTGTGCCGGTATTGAAGTAGCATGAAGCAGGAAAAAGGCCGGGTCGTCACTCATTGCATGGTCAGTGAACTTCTGGGTGATCGTTTTAACTGCGGTCCAAAAGTGTTGTAAGTGGGGGGCAGGACCAGAAGATATGGAGAAGTGTTCCCACCTCTGACTGGCATCTTCAGCAGTTGTTCATGTTCACTTCCGTGGGGAAGTATCTGTGCAATACCTGAGGTGTGTAGTACCACCTGGTCAGGATCTTGTAGTTAAGTTCCTGCATTTTTGTGTATATAGACGTTTTCAGTAAGAATCTAATTATCGTCTGTTTTTGGGTATCTGTGAATGAGCACTGTAAGTCCGTCTCCCATTTCTGCAGGAAGGGCAAGTCGGATTGTGTGGGGGGAGAGTTAAGTAGCTCATACATTTTAGAGAGGACCTGGGGCAGCGTTCCCTCCTCCCTGCAGTATTGTTCAAATGTCATGAGTTCTCGCTGATAATGAGCCGTGTTAGCTATCGAATGCAGAAAGTGATGAAGTCGGATTGCCCTCCAAAACGGAAGCCGGAAGCATCCCTCGTCGCTGGTCAGGGCTTGGACAGAGGGCCACTGAGTGCCTATCAGAAAGTAAGAAGCCTGGTTCCGCCCCGACAATGCTAGCGGTGTGTATTCCATTGATTCCAGCCCCGGAGGGAACGCTGGATTCCCGAAGATTGACTAAAGTGGGGATTCGCCTGAAGAGAGGTGGGATGAAAGTAAACTCGTCGCCCCTACCTGGAGGGTGGTGCCAAAAAACGGATGAGAGGTCAGAGTTGGAGGTAGTTGGTCAAAGCACTAGGTGGCCCCCCTCAATGGCACCACAGTCTGGGCCTATTCCAATTGGACCCAAAGTTTAGCCTTACTGTGACGGTTCCAATCTATGATTCTGCCAAGATGCACCGCCCCGTAGTAATTACGCAGATCCGGCAAGGCCAGCCCTCCCATATGTTTTGGTAGAGTCAGAAGGCATCTGCGTAGCCTGGGTTTGGAGTTAGCCCATATAAAGTTAGTGAAAAGAGAGTTGACCTGTTTAAAAAACAGGGGTGCAATCCTGATTGGCAGTGCCTGAAACAGGTACAAAAATTTGGGGAGGATCAACATCTTAATATGGTTGCGCCTACCAAACCGGGAGTGGAACCCCATAGTCCACTCCTGTAACATCAGGCGAACCTTGGTCAACAGAGGCGGGAAGTTAAGGTCGAAGGTGCGCTGTATGTCGCCTGGTATCAAAGTTCCCAGGTATTTGAGGGAGCAGTCCGACCATTTAAATTAAGTAATTGTATTTCTTATTTGCAGCCGGCATTCTAATAAACATATCACCAGTTATGTGCGATGCTATTTACACTTGTGTATTTAAAACTCAATAAACTCATAAACTATAAATCACATAATAAAGTGCTGCATGCTTCAAATGCATACGTATACATTCAATAAAGTTCATGTGTTTCAAAAAGGTGGTCCTGGGACTCAATGTTGATAAAGATCTAAATTGCTTTATATATGATTATTAAAATAACTGGAGTTGGGGTCTTTATGAGGCAATCTGGTTGGGGTTCCCCATTAAGATAGCTGTATAGAATTAGAACATTTGCATACATTTTTTCGGTCACCGGAGTTCCCCTTTATAACTTCATTAACATCTGTAAATAAAACCTCCTGACATCTGAGTTTTTTTAGTTAGTTATCTGCAAACATAACATCTGTAACCCTATTCTCCTTTATAGTCATTGGCATTTCCCCTTGAACTATAACATCAGCTCTACCCATAATATGGTGTTAGAATCCCCTCTGATTGCATTTTTTTACCTTTCTGATCATCAGAGTTCTCTTTTATAGTCATTGGCATCTTTCCTTTAAATATAACATTAGCACTACCCATAATATGGGGTTAAAGTCCCCTCTGATCTAAATATTTTATCATTTAGAAACATGGGGTTTTCCTCTAAGGACATTGATTTATGCTCCAATAGCAACCCCTTTGTTCTGGTATATAGTTTGAATTTTACTTTAAGAAAGTGACATGTAAGAAGTCAGAGTCCCTCTTTAACCACTTAAGACCCGGACCAAAATGCAGGTAAAGGACCTTGCCCCTTTTTGCGATTCGGCACTGCTTCGTTTTAACTGACAATTGCGCGGTCGTGCGACGTGGCTCCCAAACAAAATTGGCGTCCTTTTTTCCCCACAAATAGAGCTTTCTTTTGGTGGTATTTGATCACCTCTGCGGTTTTTATTTTTTGCGCTATTAACAAAAATAGAGCGACAATTTTAAAAAAAATGCAATACTTTTTACTTTTTGCTATAATAATCATCCCCCAAAAATATATAAAAAAAACATTTTTTTTCCTCAGTTTAGGCCGATACGTATTCTTCTACGTATTTTTGGTAAAAAAAAACGCAATAATCGTTTATCGGTTGGTTTTCGCAAAATGTATAGCGTTTACAAAATAAGGGATAGTTTTATTGCATTTTTATTATTTTTTTTTTTTTACTACTAATAGCGGCGATCAGCGATTTTTTTCGTGACTGCGACAATATGGCGGACACTTCGGACAATTTTGACACATTTTTGGGACAATTGTCATTTTCACAGCAAAAAATGCATTTAAATTGCATTGTTTACTGTGGAAATGACAGTTGCAGTTTGGGAGTTAACCACAGGTGGCGCTGTAGGGGATGTGTGACCTAATGTGTGTGTTTACAACTATAGGGGGGTGTGGCTGTAGATGTGACCTCATCGATCGCGTCCCCCTATTACAGGGATGACGCGATCGATGCTGCGGCCACAGAGAAGCACGGGGAAGCCGTGTGTACACACGGCTCTCCCCGTTCTTCAGCTCCAGGGACGGATCGCCGCACTCCAGCGGCGATCGGGTCCGCGAATACCGCGGTCCCGGTCCTGGAGCTTCGGACCGGGTCGCGGGCGCGCGCCCGCGACCCACGGCTGGGTACTTAAATCAACGTATATATACGTTGATGTGCCCAGCCGTGCCATTCTGCCGACGTAAATGTGCAGTAGGCGGTCCTTAAGTGGTTAAATGAGAATGTGTATCCCTGCTTAGAAACAAATCTATATCTTCTTGTCACTGGAATCCTCCCATATAAATATATATTTAATCCTCTGAATGCTGGAATCTCCTTTTTAACAGCAGATTTAGCCCCTAATAGAAATTACCATCATGGCATATACAATTTTATTTGGTATATATTTTTTATTACTAATCGTATATGCATAAGATAATTTTTACAAGGAATATAAAGAAAGAGATAAATTGTATGTATATTGTATTAAAGGCTGGCTCACAGAACCCAAAGCCAGTGTTAACAAAGACCAGGGTATATAGCGGACAAAGTGTACCATCATGGCGACGATCCTAAGTACATCAGAGTGACGAAACGTGTTGGACGAGGCTTGCTGTTATCACTTCTGTCTGTTTGGTTCCGCACTGTGGAACACAAAACGTTTGGAGTACATGCGCATATTGATTATGCGAGTAGCAAATTGTATGTTTTTAAAATATTTTTTAATAAAAAAAATGACACTATGGAATGACGTTTGGCTTATATTTCCCTCTGCATGCATGTATATGATGGAATGGTGATGGAACATTGCTGACAAAGGAGGTATCCCATCCAATACAAATCATATATGGACATAGCCAAAGGAGGAACTGCATAATTTTGTATAAACAAGGAGCTGTAAACTTAAATTTCTGGTGAGTGGGGACTCAAAGGAGGGGAACGCAGAGTGTTGCACTTTAAAGCACAGAACCCAGGAATTTTTGAAGCACTAAGCACTTAAAACCCATGACATTTTTTGAATGTATATGTATTCATTTGAAGCACGCAACACTTTATTATGTTATTTATAGTTTATAATATTATTGAATTGTAAACTGATTTTATTGGAGCACTTTGAGCACTTTAAATACACAAATGTAAATAGCGCTGCACATTATTGGTGAAATTGACATTCAGATTAACCCTTTACAAGGCAATCTCAGTGCAGGCAGCTATAAAGAGTATATACTGTACCATAGCTCAGGGTTCTATTGTCTTATATTCTAATATACATAACAATGTACAGTTAGCTATGCATGGGAGGAAGAAATGTTTGTAGTGACATCGTTTTAAAAGAAATGATCCTGGTCTATAACACACATGCAGTTGATATCACACTTCACTTTAAAGCCTTTTACAGGCATTAGTAAATGGATCATTATGACTTCAACTGTAAAATAAGCATTAATGTTTTTGGGTTTATGTCCAGTTATAACTTATAAATAGCTTTACTGCGGAGTCTGAATTTTTGCCGACTGTAGTCTTTTCCTGTCTCCCTGTAATTCACTCATCATGTAGACCCTGGTGTCAGCTGTCACTTTTAGAGTTCCAGCTCCTGCTAGTAGGATCAGCAGCCTTACATCTGCATGAATTTATCACTGTTTTCAGAGCTTCACAAAGATTAAAGATTGAATCTTGCTGAAGCTTTAAAAACAGTTACAAATAAATTCATACTGCCGTGAGGTTTTTCAGAGGGTAATCAGAACCAGGGCCTTAGCGGAAGCAAAGAATAGAAGTTAATATTTTAGGAATTTAATTTCTAATTATCTATCCCAGCATTAGATGTAAATTATGACTCTATGGTCAGTTCTTAATATTAAAATGATAATGTATTAAAATAAAAAATAAAAAAAATAAAACATTGAATTGCTGCCTGTGTCTCCACTTGGGAGATTCACCCCTCTGTGTGTCCTGCAGACCATTGTCACCAAGGCCTAAAGTGAGAGGAAAACCTACATTTTAGAGTTGTCACTAAAGCAAGGAGAAAGGATAAGTAATCAAATTGGGACAAATGTTCAGGTGAAAGCTGTCTAAGATGGGAATTCCCCTTACATTTGGGAGATTATCTTTCATTTCCTTCTTCAGGACAGGAAGTAAAGGGAAATAATCCCCAGCAGGACCCAGGCATTAAAAAGCTAGAAAAGCTAAAAAACAATTGCCTTTACATACACTTTAAAGCAGAGTTCCACCCAAAAGTGGAAACTCTGCTTGTTCGCAACCTCCCCCCTCTGCTGCCACGTTTGGCACCTTTAGGGATACCTGTCAAAACCAGAAATCCGATCCCATTTCCATGTAAGATCATTGTGCAGCAATCTATGAAACTTCTGTCCCCTCCTCCTTCCCCCCGCTGCCTTCTGGGAGACACACAGGTCCCAGAAGACAGCAGTATCATTCAGATAGTGCAGTAGGAAACAGGCTTGAAGCCACAAGGCTTCACTTCCGACATCATGGGCTCCCTGGACAGGTAAGTGTCCTTATATTAAAAGGCTGACTTTTCTTCTTTCTTTTTTTTTTCACCCAGGCTGGAACTCCTTTTTAATATGTAAGTATAACTAATATTTTTTTGTTTTGGTAGAGTAGTCAAGGGTTGAACCCATGTCAGTTTATTTTTTCTGTCTGGGTAGATTTCTCTTCACTGTCTGTTTCAGGCCTCGAACACACGACTGAGAAACTCATCGTAAAAGAAACATTGTTTTCCTCGACGAGTTCCTTGCCAGGCTTGTCGAGAATCTTGTTAAGATTTCTTTGCATACACACTGTCAAGACAAAATCTTGTTATTCTCAAACGCGGTGACGTACAACATGTACGACAGCACTATAAAGGGGAAGTTCAAATCCACTGGCACAACCCTTGGGGATGCTTTTGCTAATCTCATGTTACTGCGTTTTAAGTAAAAGTTTGGTAAGAGACGATTCGCGCTTTTCAGTCTGTTACAGTGTGACGAATGTGCTATCTCCATTACAAACGCTACTTTTACCGAAGGTGCGCTCCCGTCTCATACTTTATTCTGAGCATGCGCGGGTTTCTAAGCATACACGCGAACGTGGTTCTCTTTTTTTCTCTTTGAGATCCACGACAGTTTTCTTGACGAAAAACACACAACTGTTTTCCTCGGCAAAAAAGCTCTGCCACCAAGTTTCTTCATAGATTTTGGCGAGGAAAACGGTCGTGTGTACGAGGCCCTAGGCATGCAACCGGAAGTGAAAAGAAATCTCTACAAGAAAGGGAAATTCCCTTTTTCAGTTTTCCAGTTTTCACCAAAATAGATGTCTCCATTTAAAGATTTTGCCTCACCTCTTGTTCTAGACAGCAATAATAATGATAATTTGACAGCTGCCCTTGTCAAGATTAAATAGAATGGCTATACATTTACTACTATTATTTTTTTACAACATATTTTTCTACTGTTCTACTTTAAGTAGTGACCTTTAAGCTGATGTGTGAGTAAAATAGGAAAGGGTACTCCTTCATTGGGGTGGGCTTTTTTCCTCTTCTCCCCTCACCTTCCCCTATTTTTGTTTAATCATCAGATTACAATGTTATTTATACATACTTTTTATAGTTACGCACATTGCACCGCTCCTGAGGAAGTGGACTAAACTCCATGAAACGTTTTGAGCCTTCTAGGATGCCATTGTTGCAACCATGCAGCTATATGTTTGATATTTTTAAATGAGAATTTTTTCGATATTCATAAATCTCATTGTATTGTTTTATTTAAATTCATCCACACTATCACCCCCGAATCCAATATCCACATGTTATAGTGTGTTATGATCCTATTGATTTATTAAGGCAATGTTTTTTTGACATGTATGAATTACTGTAACTATGTATTTTTCTACATTCTGTTGATGAGGCTGCCCAATAAACTCTGCTCTCAACATTACTTTTCTTTATATGTATTGTCTTATGACTCTATTTATATATACATATGATTTATTAATGTGTCGTTATCCACATTATTTACCAACTGTTTCGCACCCACCTCATTTAAATTCCCAACTTCCCTTCTCCTCTTTAATCCAATTAGGGATGAAAGCACTGAGCTCATTGCGCCATGTGCTTCATTTAAAACCCCAAAAAACATTTTCTTCTAATTTTCTACTTTAGGTATAACTACACTTTGACTAAAAAATATAAATGATACTTGTTTTTAGAGCTTCTGAAAACAATGCAAAATATATTAGCTTTACAGAAGATAATTCCTGTTTCCAACAATACTGCCAGCAGCTTACGATCATTGAGTACATGCTCCTTGCTCATTCAGCTCAATGCAGAGCAGATCTCCTGTCTATAGTATTGGTGGCCATGAACATCTAAACATACGTGTGAACAACCTAGAGCCCAGGTCATGTAGCTGGATTAGGTACAGAAAAGGCAACCCATCATATTACCATTTTCATAGGCTGCAGGGACAAGTATAAATATCTAATGGTTAGTGAGAGAAGATATACTCCAAAGCATAGATTAAAGCTGGGCTTTGATGAGCATGATGATGGTATCGTACAACAATGCTACTGTGTCGATGCACAAATGACGCTAGTTTGAAATTGCTATTGCTAGTAACCTGCCATGTTTAAAATTATGAAGCATTGTTATTTAATGTATACTTATACTGTCTTTGTGTTACTTTGAATGGGTACAGGTAGGTTGAATTAGAGATCCTCCACAGGTCTAATTGTTCTCAAATAAAAAGACTTAAAACTTCTTCATAGCCACCTGGAGTAATGCATGTCTACAAACAGGCACTTTGGAGATGAAGAAATGCAGTGTACCACCACTTTTAGACTCTTTAAAATCCCCTTAAGTTATTTGTTTGAAACGCATTCCTCTGAACTGGATATCCAAGTTTCCTTGTATGACACAGTTTCACCCGTATTGTTCTTACCCCTGATGTACTGTGGATTAAACATGACAATGATCTCTGAGCTGAGCGACAACCCTCTGTTCTGAATGACATTCATCAGTATTGTATGTTTGACACTATACCTTCCTCAGGAAGAATGCTTTATGTCTAGACAGTCTGCATGATCAGGCCACCCCTGAAGCTTGTTTGTCCACTTCCAGCCCTCTGAACAATGGTGTAATCGACATCAGAAGTTTACCCAACATTTCCGATTTATTTCCTTCACTAATTACCTTAAACAAAGCACCTGCTCATCTGGACTGCAGGATTATTGCCTGCTTACCATTTGGTACTGTAGCCTTGTTTTTTTTTTATCAGGGGGGGGGGGGGTCATAGGATAAGGCCCTCTTCAAACAGGCTATGGCACTAAACCTGTAGATATCTAGAAGAACCAGTGCCAACATTACATCCGGTCTCTGTCGAAGGGGTGTGACTGAAAAAGGTCTGCCGATCGGTATCCGATCATCGCTCTACACCAATGGCTGAGAGCGCTGACCGAATACTGATCAGCAGACCTTTTACAGTCACGCCCCTTTGACAGAAGCCCGCCGAACATCCTTGTTCTATCGAAGGGGCATAACTGAAAAAGGTCTGTCGATCGGTATCTGATCAGCACTCTTAGCCAATAGCTGAGAGCGCTGACCGATGTGCTCTGGTGGGGGGTATTCCCCTGTCAGAACACAAAAGCTCAGCGGGGGAGATCGCTGTATTAACATTGGACAGTTATAATTTCCTCTTGAGCGCTTCAGTTTTTTTTCTTTCAGCCCGCTTGGTTGAATGAAAATAAATAAATAATAATGTGTACTAACTAGGCTTAAAAGTCTCTGCTTCTGATCTGGATGAAAGACAATATACAGCACAGCAGGAGCATCCCACCTTGTGTAAGATCATGTAGTCCAATTCTGTCTGCACTTCTCAATAACCATCACGAATAAGAATATCACAGTCCTCCATTCTGGGGTTTCTGACCTTGCTAGCAGGGGCAGAAAGTAAATGTACCCCTTCAAGTAGGATATAACTGTCTATGACACACTAATTCTACCATAAATGCCAACCTCAGCATTTCAAATATAGAGAAAAAAACAGCTCCTTACATTACTTTAATTATGTTAGGATAACAATCTTGTTTTAAAGATATTACAATTAGAATCCTTTAAGAGCAAAGAACATAAGATAAAGTCCTGCATTCTCCTTAGGCAAATGGGCAGTTCATCAAATGTTTATATTTATCATATGCTCATAAGAGAAACCTTGGCTTTTTGTCTTCCATGGCCACGAGGTCACCCCTTTTACTTCAATAAAAATGCAGTCTTGGTGGGACTTAAGGTTCATTTTTTTTCTTACCTCGCTAAAAAAAAAAAAATTGGGACCAGTAAACGGGAGAGCACCTGACCCTATGCTGGGAACCACGGCCGCACATACTGTAAATGATCACGACCTTAAACTTCAGATCAAAGATTTCTAGATAAGTAGAAATTTAAGTAATTCCTAATCCTGTTGAAAAAGTATTATAATCATTATTCACTTACTAATGTATTCTATCTACAGGGAGTGCAGAATTATTAGGCAAGTTGTATTTTTGAGGATTAATTTTATTATTGAACAACAACCATGTTCTCAATGAACCCAAAAAACTCATTAATATCAAAGCTGAATATTTTTGGAAGTAGTTTTTAGTTTGTTTTTAGTTTTAGCTATTTTAGGGGGATATCTGTGTGTGCAGGTGACTATTACTGTGCATACTTATTAGGCAACTTAACAAAAAACAAATATATACCCATTTCAATTATTTATTTTTAACAGTGAAACCAATATAACATCTCAACATTCACAAATATACATTTCTGACATTAAAAAACAAAACAAAAACAAATCAGTGACCAATATAGCCACCTTTCTTTGCAAGGACACTCATGCAGCCTGCCATCCATGGATTCTGTCAGTGTTTTGATCTGTTCACCATCAACATTGCGTGCAGCAGCAACCACAGCCTCCCAGACACTGTTCAGAGAGGTGTACCGTTTTCCCTCCTTGTAAATCTCACATTTGATGATGGACCACAGGTTCTCAATGGGGTTCAGATCAGGTGAACAAGATGGCCATGTCATTAGTTTTTCTTCTTTTATACCCTTTCTTGCCAGCCACGCTGTGGAGTACTTGGACGTGTGTGATGGAGCATTGTCCTGCATGAAAATCATGTTTTTCTTGAAGGATGCAGACTTCTTCCTGTACCACTGCTTGAAGAAGGTGTCTTCCAGAAACTGGCAGTAGGACTGGGAGTTGAGCTTGACTCCATCCTCAACCCGAAAAGGCCCCACAAGCTCATCTTTGATGATACCAGCCCAAACCAGTACTCCACCTCCACCTTGCTGGCGTCTGAGTCGGACTGGAGCTCTCTGCCCTTTACCAATCCAGCCACGGGCCCATCCATCTGGCCCATCAAGACTCACTCTCATTTCATCAGTCCATAAAACCTTAGAAAAATCATTCTTGAGATATTTCTTGGCCCAGTCTTGACGTTTCAGCTTGTGTGTCTTGTTCAGTGGTGGTCGTCTTTCAGCCTTTCTTACCTTGGCCATGTCTCTGAGCATTGCACACCTTGTGCTTTTGGGCACTCCAGTGATGTTGCAGCTCTGAAATATGGCCAAACTGGTGGCAAGTGGCATCTTGGCAGCTGCACGCTTGACTTTTCTCAGTTCATGGGCAGTTATTTTGCGCCTTGGTTCTTCCACACGCTTCTTGCAACCCTGTTGACTATTTTGAATGAAACGCTTGATTGTTCGATGATCACGCTTCAGAAGCTTTTCAATTTTAAGAGTGCTGCATCCCTCTGCAAGATATCTCACTATTTTTGACTTTTCTGAGCCTGTCAAGTCCTTCTTTTGACCCATTTTGCCAAAGGAAAGGAAGTTGCCTAATAATTATGCACAGTAATAGTCACCTGCACACACAGATATCCCCCTAAAATAGCTAAAACTAAAAACAAACTAAAAAATACTTCCAAAAATATTCAGCTTTAATATTAATGAGTTTTTTGGGTTCATTGAGAACATGGTTGTTGTTCAATATTAAAATTAATCCTCAAAAATACAACTTGCCTAATAATTCTGCACTCCCTGTAGTTCTGTACACTGGTTATAGTACTTTTAGTAAAGGTACAGAGTAGTCATCGATGTATTGGTACAGCATTCAGGAATTGCATATCACCTGTGCTATAAGGGATTACTGAAAGAAAAATAAATTAATTATGTGAGTCACATCCATCTACCAGTCAAAAAACGCTTACTGAATGTTCAAGGAATGTGCAAAAAAAGGTTTATAGGACAAAATGCTGTAGACATCCTGATGCCAGAGGTATTCATGATGAGTATTGTCATGGATTACCTAAAATAGGCTGTGTAAGTCTATGCTTGTTAAGGCATGTGCCATTTAGTTCATCCCAGATCCCTGGAAAGTTTTACTGCACAGAGGCTTAGGAGATAGACACACAGTATATCTTGTATATATTTTATCTTAAAACTAGGGACTGAAGGGACCAATAAGTGAGGAGATCACTTTGAGTTTTATTAATTTTAACAGGCTTGCATCTTCCAATATGTGTGAAGCAGGATATTGTGTCTTAAAGCGGGGGTTCACCCCAAAAAAATGTTTTAACATTACATTCAGCCGAGTTGTCATAACGACATTAGGCTGTTTTTTTTTATTTCATTGCCGTACATACCGTATTTTTACCGCCGCTTCCGGGTATGTAATCTGCGGGTCTGGGCGTTCCTAATTGATTGGAGAAGATGTGGTGTAAACTGCGCTAATACCATAAAAAGTGTAACAGAAATTACTGGTTACCAGTGAAAGACAGAATCACTTTTAAAGCACTCTGCCTAACACAAGTGTGTTCAAGGAAACGCTCCCCAATATCTATGCGAAAAAATAAAAGCCCATAATCCCAATCGCACCCTGCGATCTACAAATCAAAACCTACTGCAAATACCCAAGGCAAGATACAAATCCAAATGAGATCGGAGATTTGCTGTCCAAGGACCTCGACTGTGGAATGCACTACCAACCACCATCCGACTGGAGTCGGACCACTTGGCCTTCAGGAGAATGATTAAAACTCATCTCTTCTGAGGTCAAGGGTTTCCCGAAGGAATGGAAACAGCGCCCATAGGCGATTCAGTTCGCAAGTGTTGCGCTCTATACGTTTTTCACTCACTCACTCACTCACTCACTCAGAAATGTAATTGTTGCTGTGATGCAAACAATAGCGAAGCTGTGATTTGCTGTATCATATAAACAGTGAACAATACAGGAAAAAAATCGCGCTACTAGCTTAATGAACAAAATACACAAAATTATGATAAGTAAATAAACATATGTGTTTGATAAAGAAAGAACCCTGATACAACCCAAAAAAAAGTTTTTACACTATCGAGGCATCCTTGTCTCTTTCCAATTACATTTTTATAATCATATATAAGGAGACGATCCATGCCAGGCTGTCCATTTTCCAATGAGCCCAGCAGTTTGTTATACTACATGCGACTTGTGGTCCCCTGTAACCAAGGGACCAATTAGTTCTGGTAAGCAGATCTACATGCTTTTTGGTGGAGGTCTTTATCGGAATATCACCTATCAACAAACGTCACATTGTATTGCTCAAGTTCACAATAATTAGGACTTTTCTTCACTTGGGTGGAGGAGGATTTGAACTTCCTTTTTTCTCCTTCTTTTGTTGACTTCAGACTATTTGGACATTTTTTTTCTGGTTCATCAATTTTATATTAGCCCTCTCCGACCAGGAGAACCATGGGCCTTTGTCACATATGAGGACACATGCACAAATTTACACTTATATGTTTTTGGGTTGTATCAGGGTTCTTTCTTTATGTACTTATCATCATTTTGTGTATTTTGTTCATCAAGCTAGTAGCGCGATTTTTTTCCTTTTTTTCCTATACATTCCTAATTGATTGACATCCTTCCGACCGGCGCATACAGACGAGTTGCTGAAAGAAGCCAAACGTCGGTGCGCAGGCGCGGTATAGAGCCGACTCGACGTTCGGCTTCTTTCGGCAACTCGTGGCGCGCTGTATGCGCCGGTCGGAAGGATGTCAATTAATTAGGAACGCCCAGACCCGCAGATTACATACCCGTAAGCGGCGGTGAAAATACGATATGTACGGCAATGAAATGAAAAAAAAAACAGCCTAATGTCATTATGACAACTTGGCTGAATGTAATGTTAAAAAAATGTTTTGGGTGAACCCCCGCTTTATTAAAGAGTTACATATATATTAATGTGCAGTGTCAAAATAAATGTTTGTAAGTTTTGAATGACATAGGGAAGTATTAGAACTTGATGGGAATTTGGATCTTTAACCCATTCCCGCTGCCTGTACACACCAGTGTTTTTCTGGGAGCATGCTGTGCAATGTGCTCCCAGCACAGGAACCAGGCTCTTAACGAAAGTCCGGGTCTTGTACTAATGATTTGGAGGCGGAACTCCTGCTTACTGATCACCTGAACTCTGTAATAGCCTCTGATTGGCTATCACAGTGATAAGTCACTGTGAAGCCAGCCCATGTGTTTTTTTTCTCCTCTGAATGGACAGAAAGATGCATTTGGGAAGTTTTACTAAAACTGGTGCACACAGAATCCGGTGCAGCTGTACATACTAACCAATCAACTTTACACTTCAGCTTATTTAATTAAGCTTTGACAATAAAACCTAGATGCCTATTGGTTACTATGCACAGCTGCACCAGATTCTGTGTGCACCAGTTTTAGTAAATCTCTCCTACGGTATCTTTCTCTCCCTGCCAAAGGAGAAAGATGTAAACGAACAAAAGTGTGTAAAAAAAATAAAGAAAGAAAAAATAGCTAGATCAAGGTTTGATCTAGGTCAGTGTCAGGGTTAGTGTTAGGGTCAAGATAAGGGTCAAAGCTCAGTATATATTTTTATATTTTTATTTGTATCAGTGTCAGTTAGGGCTAGTTAAGACTTGCTTCAAAACATAGCTTCATACACACTTTGTTAAAGCTCTCTGAACACTAGTCAAGGCTCCTGTCACTAAATAAAATGGTTAGCTTACAGTCCTGTTTACACCTTGCTTTTGCTTGGTGCTTTAGTGGGCTTCGATGAGGCCATCGGTGGGGCTTTGATGAGGCTTTGGTTAGGCTTTGATGAGGCTTCAAAGGGGCTTTGGTTGGGCTTCGATGAGGCTTCGTGGGGCTTCAGTGGGGCTTTGATGAGGCTTCGTGGGACTTCAGTGGGGCTTTGATGAGGCTTCGGTGGGGCTTCACAACTAAATCTACATGGGGTATCATTTTTGAAGTGAAGCCAAAGCAAAGCAAAAGCAAGGTGTAAACAGGACTATAAGCTAACCAATTTATAAAGTGACAGGAGCTTTGACTGGTGTTCAGAGAGCTTTAACAAAGCATGTCCAAATCCATGTTTTGAAGCAGGTGTAAACTGGCCCCAATGTGTGTTGAAGCCAACCCAAGTGTAAATGAGCCCTAAGTGTCAGTGTTATGGCTCATTTACACTTGCTTTGGCTTCAACACACAATAAAGGCTAGTTTACACTTGCTTCAAAACAAGGCTTCAGACAGGCTTTGTTAAAGCTCTCTGAATGCTAGTCAAAGCTCCTGTCAACAAATAAAATGGTTAGCTTACAGTCATGTTTTCAACTTGCTTTTTCTTCGGCTTTGCTTCAAAAATTATACCCCATGTAGCTTTTTGGTGCTTCAAAGCATCTTCAAAACCTCCATAGAAGTCTATGCCAAAGATCGCTTGAAGCCCTACTGAAGCCTCCCCGAAGCCTCATTAAAGGCTTACCAAAGCCCCATCACAGCCCCATCGAAGCTCCACCAAAGGTTTATCGAAGTCCCTCTGAAGCCTCATCGAAGCCTCATGAAAGTAAAAAAAAAAGAAGCAAGGTGTAAACAAGACTGTAAGCTAACCATTTTATTTAGTGACAGGAGCTTTGACTGGCGTTCAGAGAGCTTTAATAAAGGCTGTCAGTGTTTAAGGTAGGATTAAAAAGCAAAATGCACACTATTAATTATAGGCCCTAATACAGGTACAAACAACAAATAACATACCCATATGTGGTATTGCTGTGATCATCGGAAGAAGGGGATTTTATTTTGGGTTGTTCTTTGGTGGTACGTTATGGTATTAGAAAATATAAATATAAAATATATATACTATTATAAATATATTTATATAAATATAAAAATACTATTATTTTCATTACTTTCTATTCTTTTGATAAATAGAAAAATTATAAGATATCCATTATCATTTAATGCAAAAAGAAAGCCCAATTTGTCCTGAAAAAACAAGTTATAATCCACCTGGGTACACAAAGTAGTTGTAATGCTATGTACAGCTTTACTAACACATATCAAAGTTGCAAAATTGTGTTCAGGCATTAAGATTTGTTTTATCCTCTGTTACAAAGGGGTAAAAATACAGTTCTGTTCCCTAATACCATTACTTTTCCCTAACACTGCACCCTTCATCCTACCGGGAGCAGCGTGGACGTTTTAGTTTGCCCCATCTGCCAGCTGCCTGTAGCCAGTGAGAGAAAGCAGGGAATGCATAACCCTGCCCCCTCATTACACACTGTATTCGGGCAGCTCAAATTTTCAATGCTGTGTGGCGTCCTTCATGCTTCGCCCCATTACATTACCAGTGCAAAGTGAAGGAGATACAAGTGCAGGAGGGGGGTGGTGGAAGAACGGTGGGGGATACACAATATTGCAGCACTTTAGTATTGTGTCCCATAAATTATATCAAATACTTTGACCTTGAAGCTGTAGCTATGAAGTCCTAATTATCTCCTATATCTCCAATACTTGTCATACCAGTTTTGTAATTTTCTTATATAAAGGTATTTATGAATCAATCCATGTCAGCTGCTGACATCAGAGCAGGAAATTTGATCTTAAGATAGTTTCTTGTCTGTACTCCCCCACATGAATAACATTTTAATATAGAATTTTTCAAAAATAATGGGGTTGATTTACAAAAGGTAATTAGACTGTTCACCTTGCATGGGAAGTAGCATTTTGCAAGGGAATTTTTCCCAAAGCTTAGTGAATGAAGCGAAGCTCTGCTGACTTCCATCATCCAATCATGTTCAAGCAAAATGTTTTTTTTTAAATTACATATAATTGGGTATTCTTTGCTCTGAGAAAATGTCACATACAAAATGCAACTTCACTTGAAAAGTGAACAGCCTATTTGCGTTTAGTAAATCAACCCCCAACGGGGTTGATTTGCTAAAACTGGAGAGTGTTTTGTCAAAGCTTAATTGAGCAAGCTGAAGTTAGAAGCTAATTGGCTATGATGCAGAGCTGCATCAGATTTTGCACGCCCCAGTTTTAGTAAATAAACCCCAATGTGTCAAAACATATTTATACTGACATGTAGCGTTACCGAACTAAAAGTAAAAGGTTAAAGGTTAAAAAAATAAAAGCTGTATTTTTTATCATAATTATTCTCTATTAACTTGTTTATGTACACTTTGAACAGTAAAGTTTACTGTCACAATATGGCTTGCAGTTGCTGCTATCTTTAGGCAGTTTAGAGTTAGTAATTGAACAAATTGGTATGATGCAGGAAAAATGTGACAGTGTTTCAGGACCACTAAATACGTTTTATTAATAGAAATCATTAATAAATAAATTAAATTTCACAACGTTATCTGACTGAATATATATTTTACATATATACAAAACACAGTCTTTAATAATATGGTGGCAATCAGTTACATTGGACAATTAGACTATGCTTTAAGTTAAAATGGACACTATGCTGTACTTGCCCTGCAGTATTTACAGTATGTCATAGTAGAATGGTGATTAGGTGCAACATGGTAATCAACTGAAAACAATACCACTTGAACAGGAGAGCCTTCCAATTAAGAAAAAAACCTTCTTCACATTTCTCACCACGATGACAGGAACAAACAACATTACACATGAAACAGCCTTTCTATTAGAAGAGTGGTCTCCAAACTGTGATCCGGGGGCCAAATGAGGAGCTTTGTGTACCTTTATATGGCCCTTGGGGGGCTATTCCTCCCATTGATACAAGGCATTATTCCTCCCACTGAGACTGACAATGGGGCAATAATTCCTGAATTGATACCAAGAGTGGGGCACAATTCCTTCCACTGATACAAATGATAGGGCATTATTCCACCTACACCAATGATAGGGCATTATTCCTCCCACTGATACCAATGCTGGTGCACTATTCCTCCCACTGACACCAACAGTGGGGCACTAATATTTCTCCTAATGCCAAAGATGGGCTATTACTCCCACTGGCATCAGGATGTTTTCTACTCCCGCTGACTACACTCTGCCCCCCACTAAAGTCTAAAGCACAGAAAACTAACCCTTTGTTTGGAAAGTTTGGAGACCCCTGTTCTAGATGAACAAAATATTAAGTAGGTGTTTAATCTTTATAAGCTTTTATAGGTAAATGCATCACAAATATAAGCATTTAGGCACCAAGCATGAATACAAGCAGGAGCTTTCTGTACCACTGTACCCCTCTGATTTAGTATCACTTTGTTACTGGTGCCTGACTTTGCCTGACTTCATAACTAAGCTCTGCAAATGCCCAGTGCAGTAACCTAGGTAGCCCGTAAGGGAACTCTCATTGGACAGAGGATATAGTTAGCCATGAAGTCAGGGAAAGTTAACCACCAGTACCAATGTGAAACTTAATCAGACATGGACACATAGACTTTTCTTGTTGGTGACAGCAGTCATTTTGTGGCATCCACTTTTGGACAAGTCTTTTACATTTACAGGTCGGTTGACATTAAATAAAAACAATCATGATTTAGGTTAGAGCAATAATTTAAATATGCAGTCTTAAGTTATTATAATTGTGCAAGCTTATTCATAAAATAGTTATTTAAGCCCTTATCTAACTTTACCTTACTCTGTTAACCACCTGACCTACAGGAGTAGAGGCTGATCACTTTGCAAAATGTATGTTAGTGAATCAGGTACTGTATTGACTTTGAATACCCTATTATGTGTGAAAAAGATACATTAAAAAAATAACAACTTTTTTCTAATATATGATTGGGTATTCAAAGCTTCCCTTTCACTAACAATCACTTTGCACAGTAAACAGCCTGTACTCCTATAGTAAGTCAACCCCATTGTCTGCAGGTTTTCTGAGAGGTCATAACAGTATAAAATAATAAAGCATTATAGCTGTTCACACATCTCTGGGACTCGGTTATTAAACATTGTAATGCTCTCTAACAAAACCAAGAGGTCAGTCAATGAGACCTCAAATCATCTCTGACCCTTAACTTTCTGAAGAGTTAGACTAAAAAAAAGTACTGTATATAGAGCTTAAAAGGGGAGTAAATACCAAAACCACTGTTTCACACTACCAGTACTACTTGCTTAGCTGGCATATGGAGTGATTATACATCCTTCTGGATTCAATTTTATTAGTGCAGTACACCCTTGTGCAGCAGTAACAAGCCCCAAATGAAAGGAGATCCTTTAAACCCCTGAAACATGTTGGAAATTTAGGACATAAGAATTGAAAGATAATTTAATCTGGAATGTATATGTTCTGCTTTTGGCACTTTCCTCCTTGCACACCCACTTTTGAGATAACTTCCTAAGAAGTATCAGTCTTCCTGCACTGCTTAAAGCGGAGTTCCACCCACTTTTACAAGGCGGTCTTAAAGTAAAGACCACCCCTCCACCCCTCATTTTTGGATATCTATATATTTTTTTTTCATACCTTTTTTGAAGTACTAAGTGTACTTCCGTCCTAGTTCGGCTGCAGCACAGGATGTCATGTACTCTTCTGCGGCAATTCCTCCTCCTTAACCCCTGCTGCCTTCTGGGACCTGTGAGTGTCCTAGAAGATGAGCTGGCCATTCACAAAGTGCTGTGTGACTCGCCTGAAGTCTCCACTGCCGGTTTCCCTTAGTTGGAATGATGTCGCCTGCAGCCCGAGCGGGGGGAGGATTTGGCCTCGGTGGGGCCAAAATTGCGCGTTCCCTGGACAGGTAAGTGTCCTTATTAAAAGTCAGCAGTTACAGTACTTGGTACTCCGCTTTAAGACATGACTGGGATCCAGCACCCTACACTTTTTTTCTACTTTCTATATTTTAGTGGGTTCTATTTGTCCTTCATGAACTGAGCACTGTAGGGTCAGTCTATTTTTAGAAAAGCAGTTAATATTAGTCTGATAAACAACTGAAAAGGAGCCTAATAATCTCTTTTCAGGAAAAAACATACATCTGCTATTTGATAAAGTTTTACTCTGTGAATAGGGCTCACTTTAACGTGACATGTCCAAATAGCACTGTTTCAAAGTAGACCTATTTGTTTCAATGCACGTATGCTAACTAATTTGATTATTTCCTTTCCTATGGAAAACAGCTGCCAAATGAGCACAGAAAATTAAGGACACTCGTATAATTTGACCCTCATGCAATAACTTTTACAAATGGTAAAAGAGGAGCATATTTACTTGCCTGTTCTGGCACCGATAGATAGATAGATAGATAGATAGATAGATAGATAGATAGATAGATAGATAGATAGATAGATAGATAGATAGATAGATAAAATTAGAAATGTTAAGATTTTGAGATAAATATAACAAACGAATTCCTTGTTTTACTTATATTACAGAGCAGCTAGAATTGTTTTTTTTAGTTCAGACTAGACATACTAAGAAACGGGAGTGGACAAACGCAGGTCCTAACTGTTATACTTCTTTCAAATATGCCTTTATTGCATAAACAGCAAGTGCTAAAGTAATATGAACATGAAACCCAATAAACATGTTTATAAAAATTACAAATCAGAAACCGATTTCTGCAACATTTATTTTATTTTTTTGGTGTGTTTCAAATGGAACTTGGAGAGAAAAGACAGAGAGCGGCACTGAAGCTTGTTGAAAGAAAAATTACCATTATTAAAAGTTACACTTTCAAAGTATCTGAAGCAGGCTTGCAAAACATCATTGCCAAAAATGCTGTGGGAGTCTGCTTCAACTGGGACATGCATCGCCTTATGTTTAAATTCTATTTTATAGATAAATCCACATACAAAAACAAGAAAAAAGGTTCATCTTATACTTTATATAATATATATACATCCTATTTTCTTAGATTACATTTGTGGCTCCCCACTGGACAATTGCCACAGTCATGCATATGTTTGCATATATTTGCAGCATTTGTTGCTCTGTACTGTTGGCTGTTTGGATTATCCTTGTGATAAATAAGTAGACTTGGTGACTTTTTTGCATTGAAATATTCTATTACATATTTTACGTCTCTAGTTTAGGTAAACTGTACAAAATAGGGGAGCCTGACAACTTCCTGTTCAATCAAAACTGCACAACAATTAAACAGCTTGCCTTGTGAACCAAGAGTACTCAAGATCTTGGAATTCAGTTTTTCTTTGGATTGGAAACACTGTCTTCCTCTGAGCAATTCATAAAGAATGTCCTCTTGAACTCAAATTATAATAAAGTCTGCAGTTTTGTCATTTTCAAAATGGAAATGGTTCCTCAGAAAAATGTTATGCCCTTTGTTTTTGACTTTTAAAAAGGCATCCACTGCAGGACAATAAGGTCTTCTGTATTATGGCTACCATTGAGTCTTTGGTATGTGGTCGTTCATACTGGCCGGTCCACAGCATACTGACATGGGCTTAGATTTGAAGCCGGAGTCTGTACTGCTGGGTACGTGAAGTTAGCATGTTGTTTAGCTTTCAGCCTTAAACTTGCAAGGCTTGAGTTGCATGTGTCCCTGTACATGTAGGGACTTGCTGAAGAGGCATAGGGGCAGGCACTGGCTGAGACAGCAGAATTGAGACTGGGGCTGTTAAGGTTGTTGATATTCCCCAAATTATTAAGGCCAGAGCCAGGAACTCCAGTCACTGCTGATGGAACCATAGAAGAAGGCATAGTCATAGAGGCTATTGAGTTGGGTGGAGAGAACATTGGTTGGGATGACAAAGGACTTACATTCATCGAGTTAAAAAATGGAAAGCTTTTAGCAGAGAGGGGACTAGTTGCAAGACTTTTGGTAGCCCAGTTGTTATAAGAGTATCCAGAGTACATGTCATCATAGGGCTGCATAAGTCCATTAAACTGGGCTCCAAAGCTATTCTTGCAAAGTTCAGCTTGCTGATTTCGTTCTCGTTTTCTCCACTTGGCTCTCCGGTTCTTGAACCATACCTAAAAAGAAAATAATTTATTGTTTCATCATACTCAGGAAAATATTGGTGACACCATTATAAATTAATATGCACTTACTATTAGGTAAGATGTTTTAGGATATTTAGGAACATGTACAGATGTTGCCAATATCAATCTATAAATTAATTCTATAGTGCATTGTGCCCTACTGATCAGATCTAAACATCATCCAGTCAATTCAGTATAGTAGCATTTTCACTGTATGTGTTTTCTGACGGTTTAAGGCATGGGTCTTCAAACTACGGCCCTCCAGTTGTTCAGGAACTACAATTCACATCATGCCTAGTCATGTCTGTGAATGTCAGTGTGTTACAATGCCTCATGGGATGTGTAGTTCTACAACAGTTGGAGGGCCGTAGTTTGAGGATCCCTGGTTTAAGGAGTCATGCAACTGTAGACATTTATTTTGAATCTCAGCTTTGTTTTCAACTAAATTTAGCACATTGTACTATGCTTTGTGTATGTTGGGCAATTTTTACATGTGAATCACAGCATTAGCCTTATGGACTTATCCAATAAACATTGCAGGTGGTTGCATCCATCCAGTTTAACTTTACTGAAGCCAGATCATTACATAGATTATAATTAGGCACTGAACTTTTTTTTTTGCACCATTTCATTCAATAAATACATAGAAATCTAAATCTACTGAATAACTAAAAAACATGCATAGTGTACAACACAGTTAAGCTAATGTAAGTTTTGTCCTATTTGCTATCAGAAAGGAAATACATGAACCAAAAGCAACATTTTGTCCTGCATTATTGTAAAATATTTCAATAATACCCTAAAAACCCATAAACTTTCAGCAAAATGTTGCCCCCTGACAGAATTATGTAGGAATTGTTTAAAGCGGACCTTCAGTAATTTCTTCAACTTTCCATCTATTACATCTGCTGCCCTTGTTTTAATTTTGGATAGTAAATACGTTATACAACCCACTTCCTGTTTCTTGTCTGGTAAAAAAGCCTAGACTTATGACATCATGCACAGCGTTCTCTCTCACTCTTGTGAGAGGCTTCCAAGAAGGGAGGGGGAAGAGTCATAAGAGGGCTATTGAGAGCTGCAGGGCTGCAGAGCTGGATGTGTGCCTCTGTGTGTCTGTGTAAATCCAGGAAGTAAACAGGTAGCAGCTTCAGCTGCCCACAGTTAAAACGGATGCTGCCAGACTTAGTGGAGGGAGATTTCTGCACCATATTTGGCAAATACAGATTCACAGTATATATAAAATAATATGCAAAGTGGTTGGAGGGGAAGCTTTAGAATGGCAAAGATGTTTTTATTAGAAAATATGTGAGCATACTGCAGTTCCTCTTTAAGTTACCACATTTGTACCACTAACATTAATAATAGTTTTGCATCTTACCCTAACTCTGGCCTCTGTAAGATTGGTCCAAACTGCGATTTCCTCCCTGGTGCTCATGTCTGGGTAACGGTTCCTCTGGAAGGTGGCCTCAAGCTCTTGGAGTTGTTGACTAGTAAAATGTGTCCTCTGCCTCCTCTGTTTCTTCTTAAGTGATCCATCTTCAGGATTGGAGTCATCTGTTTGGTTTTGTTGAGACTTTTCTGTGTCTACAAAAATAATAATTTATTAGGACTTCTGTTAAACAATATGACACAGATATGATTGTTTGACAGCTACATTAGACTTGCTCATATATATGTAGGGCTCCTATCCACACTTAACTACTACATGACTGACAATCATTCTAAAGCTGGCCATACATGTACAAAGGTGAACTTACCCTTTAAAATCATTGTTAAATATCACTGTAAAAGTGATATTAAAGGTTAATATGAGGTTGCACTTGTAAAACAATTTTTTAGCCTTTAGAACCACTTTATTATGTTATGGAAAAAGGATTGGATATATGGTATATATTAGGGTTGTCCCGATACCACTTTTTTAAGACTGAGTACAAGTACCGATACTTTTTTTCAAGTACTCACCGATACCAAATACCGATACTTTTTTTTTATGTCATGTGTCAGTGTTTTTATTTATTTTACAATTTAAATATTTCACAAAAAAACTGAAAAAACAATAGCTACAGAGAGGTATTGATGGTCGGACTTTGAGGCCAAGGAAGTAAGTTAAAAATACAAATTTTAATATCATCAGATTAATACAGAGAAAAAAAAGCCACTGTATACAAAATATACAGTGGTCCATCCATGTATATGTATTATTATTTTTGTATTTTATCATGTGCTTTTTTTTCTCTGTATTAATCTGATGATATTAAAATGTGTATTTTTAACTTACTTCCTTGGCCTCAAAGTCCGACCATCAATACCTCTCTGTAGCTATTGTTTTTTCAGTTTTTTTCTAGGGCTGTGCAAATTAACTTTTAATTAATCGATTAATCTTAATAATTTTTCGTTTGATCAAAATCTTTTTAATCGATTAAAATTCTTATGATTGGTACTCCCCTCTCCGCTGGCTTCTGGGCCTTCAGGGAGTTCCGTTGGAGAGCCGGTGACGTCACAGAAACCGGCTGGGCTTGCCGTGTCCATCTGAAGGGCTCCTTTGCTGTGCCTTCATATCCCTCTATCACTTCCCTCTATCACCCTGGGATTCTACAGCCATCCACTGGGAGTTGTGATAGTTCCCTTCACAGGACATCTAAATGCCGACGGACTGATGTTAACCCCTCCTCATCTGGATTCAGCAGTGGCATCGTTGTGCCCATTCTTATACCAGTATCATACTTAGCTACATGTTCTTATGACTGCTTTTGCTACCGTTTGGTATTACTTGCACCATATTTACAGTTTATGTAGCTACATCGATTACATCTCCAGTGCAATATTTATTTGGTTACCTACTTAGACTATAAAAGTTTTAATGCTATTCCCATCGAGCGCTGCCTTTGTGTGTTTTTTGTATCCTGCTCTTCATTTTTCCAGTGGTTGGTAGCTGCACTGGGAATCGGCCTGCAAGGAGATCAGCTAAAAGTAGTTGTATCTGTATGTGCGTTATAATTAATCAAAATTAGTCGATTAATCGATTAAAAAAACAAACGATTAATCGAACAAAAACATTTTGATCAGTAACAGCCCTAGTTTTTTTGACTATGGCCCAGGTGAGTGCAACTCCCTTGTATTTTCTTATCCTTTTCCACCCCCTGATCCGCCCTTCCCCTTCCCTGTTACCAGTTTTTTCTATATTTAAATATTTCACAATTTTTTGTCTATTTTTTTACAATGCTTTCTTGGGAGGTGGATGTGTCAGTGTGTTTTATATTTTAATTTGTATTATTTTTTTACAATAAATTATTTTTATTATTTATTGCCATTTTTTTTCTTAGCCCTGTTGGGGGGCTTTGGTGAGATATCAGGGGTCATAACAGACCCCTGATATCTCACCTTTGAGACAGTGAAAGGGACTAGGAACACAGATTCCCCAGTCCCTTTCTCAGCAGCACTGGAAATGAATGCACCTATATGTAGATTCTTATCAATATCCTATATTCCTCGCTGCTGAATGCAGAATAGGATAATAAAGATAGGTTCATGGAATGTTAGGGGACTGGGAACAGTAGCCAAAAGAGCAGCAGTACTCTCCACTATGGAAAAGTATGGGGCGGACCTGATCTGCCTGCAGGAAACACACTTAACAAAGGATACAATCCAACAGTTCTATAGTAGAAAATTCCCCACTCAGTTTCACTCATTCCACTCTTCCTATTCGAGAGGGGTGGGTGTAATGGTTAGAGCAGGGGTGGCATTTTCTTGCAGGCAGATCAGCACAGATGAGAATGGTCGATATGTTTTTTTGTACTGTACAATTCATAGTAGAACTTATGTAATAGCGAATGTTTATATTCCTCCGCCTTTTAAAATGGATATAATGTTAAGATTAAATGAATTTATACAAGGGAAGGAAAATATACCGGTAGTAGTAGTAGGAGACTTCAATGAGGTCTTAGATCCAGGGGCCGATAGGTTTCCGGTACCGTCATATTCAGACCCCATAGGGAAAAGCCGGCTGAGCCAACTTATGGAAGAAGTTGGACTAGTAGATATGTGGAGAGTGAGGAACCCGGGCATCCAGCAATACTCCTGTTACTCAAGCACGCATTCCACACTCTCCAGGATAGATATGGCCCTGGGGAACGAGAGAGCACTAAGGAGCATAGGAAAAATAGAGTATTTGCCACGAGGAGTCTCGGACCACTCCCCAATGATCCTAATAATAAATCTAGAAGGACAAAAAATTAGGAAAGAATGGCGAATTAACCCCTACTGGTTAGAGATAATAAAAGAAACAGATGGGATAGTGCCCAAACTGAGGGAATTTGTGGAACTAAATGAAGGCTCCGCAGGGACGGGAATAATATGGGATACCCTGAAGGCATACCTGAGGGGTATCCTGATCCAACAGGTGGCTAAAATTAATAAACAGGCGAGAAAAGGTGAACAAAACACCCGTAGAGAAGTACTGGTGGCAGAAAATAACTATGTTACTGACCCAACGCCAGAGAAAAAAGCAATATGGCTAGATAAACAAAAAGTGTATAGGACGGTAATTATGAGAGAGGTAGAGACTAGACGAATCTTTGTGCGACAATCATCCTTTGTAGAGGGTGAGAGTGTTGGAAGGATGCTCGCGCAACTGGTGAAATCAAACTCTCCACCCTCTGATATTCGGGCCATTAGAACTGCAGGAGGAATAATAACAACAGATACAGCAGAGATAGTGCGGACATTTCAGGGATATTACGAAAAGCTGTATACTACACAGAAGGTGGGGATGGAGGCAGAGATGGAGGAGTTCCTGGGGAGGTTAGAGATCCCAGCTATTACCCAAGTAGAAAGAGACGAGTTGGAACACCCGATATCATTAACAGAAATACAGCAAGCAGTATCTGATATGGCAAATCAAAAGTCACCTGGCCCAGATGGACTCCCGACAGAAATTTATAAGTACTATGGAGAAATATTTCTTCCTGAGCTGTTAAAAGTATTGAATGGAGCAGACATTGAGGGGAGACTTCCAGTGTCAATGATGGAGGCAACCATAATACTTATATTAAAAGAAGGCAAGGACCCCTTAGACCCAGCGTCATACAGACCAATTTCCCTCTTGTGCTCGGACGCCAAAATAGTAGCTAAGGTCTTGGCTGCGAGACTTAATAGATTGATTTCAAAACTGATCCATCCAGATCAAACGGGATTCATAGCCAATAGATCCACCAGTACAAATATAAGAAGGACCTTTTTAAATTTGCAAACCCCGACAGATTTAGAGGGAACGAGAGCTGTAGTGTCACTAGATGTGACAAAAGCATTTGACAGTGTAGAATGGGGATATATCTGGAGGGTGCTGGGAAAGTTCGGATTTGGTCCGAAATTTACTGGCTGGATAAAAATGCTTTATAATGACCCTAGCGCCAAAATTAAAATTAATAATGAATTTTCAAAAAAGATTCTCCTAGAGAGGGGAACGAGACAGGGGTGCCCCTTGTCACCCCTTCTCTTTGCCCTAGCGATGGAGCCACTGGCGATTGCCATAAGGTCAAGTACTGAGTTACTTGGATTCCAAAGAAAGATGGGGGACGAAAGAATTGCGCTCTATGCCGATGATATCCTTCTCTATCTGGGCGACACGGAAAATTCCCTGGTACGAGCTATGAGCATAGTGGAGGAATTCGGTAGCTTCACGGGATTGGAAATAAATTGGGGAAAATCAGAGCTATTACCGGTAGATCCAATTAGAGAAGCTGGGATAGTGGGAATACCACAAGTGAAGGTAGTGGATACATTGAAATATCTAGGGATACGAGTAACGAAAGACCCCAAACAATACATAGATAAAAATCTAACCCCACTACTGGTTAAATTTAAACAAAAAATTGGTATCTGGAAACGGCTCCCGTTATCAGTGGCTGGCAGATGTAGCTTAATTAAGATGATCTGGCAGCCACAGCTGCTGTATATAATGCATAATAGCCCGGTCTGGATTGGTAGAAAATGGTTCAACAAAATCGAAACCCTTTTTAGGGAACTAATATGGAAAGGGGGACAACCCAGGATTCGATTACGTACACTGCAGCTTCCAGTAGTGGAAGGGGGACTGGCTGTCCCCCACCCTGAGGCTTATTATCTATCAGCACAATTGCAACAACTAATGGGATGTAATACCCAGGGAGGGGGGACCTCTAGTGGGAGAGTAATGCTGAGTGGGGCCCCACATGACTCGGTCATTGAATTACTCGAAGCAAACTCCTTTAGATATAGGATACCAACAGTTAAAATGATAATAAAAATTTGGGAAAAAGTTAAGAGGCTAATGGGCTACATTGGATTTAATGAGTATACTCCCCTGTGGAACAATGTTAAGCTACAAGAAATACTACGGTTAGGAAAGGTGGGGGAATGGGAAAAATGCGGTATAAAAAGGTTGATACACCTGTATGAGGGCGATACCTATAAAAAATTTCAGGATCTGAGATTAGAATTTAATATCCCGCAACACTCATTCTTTACCTATTTACAAGTAGGCCACGCTCTTGAAGCCCAGTTTAGGACACAAAAATTAGTGTGGTCCAAAATGTTCCTGCTTCAAAAATTAGCTAAAGGGGGACCAACTAAGGGCCTCATATCTGAAATATACATGCAGATAATCAAAAAGATCAATACAGGGGCACATCTGCTCAAAGTAAGAGAAAGATGGGAGGAAGATATAGGGGAAATATCACAAGAACAGTGGAAGAGAATATTAGAGATGGGATCAAAGGTGTCACTTTCACCCCCCCAGAAAATCTCCCACCTGATGTTGATAAACAGAGCTTACTATACGCCAAAGAGACTTTTTAAATTCGGCAAAAGACCAGATGATAAATGCCCTAGATGCCCGGGGCAGGGAGACCTAGTACACATGGTGTGGCGCTGTCCAAAGCTGGTCCGGTACTGGAAGGGTGTGTTGGACATCTTGAGAGATATATTTACAATCTCACTAGAAATGGAGGCCACACTGTGTGTACTGGGCTATAGGCAGGAACGGAAGGAGAAAAGAAATACCACAGTCGTAATATTAAGATGTTTATTCCAAGCTAGAAAACTAATAGCCATGAGGTGGCAGGCAACTTCACCACCGGCAGTAAGTGACTGGATTGAGGCAGTCAATGAGTCCCTCTGTAAAGAAAGAGCAGTCTATATAAAAAGGGGAAAACTTAGAGACTTCGAGGACATGTGGAAGCCATGGCTGGAGAAAAAAGGGTGTATCACCTGAGGAGAGAGGAATGCCGGCTGGAAAGGGTCAAAGGGGGAGGGGCCAAGTAGTAAAAGCGATAATATCAACTAGAATGAGAAAGAGTGGGTGTTCCCCCCCTTAACTAAGAGATTACTCACCTCCTGATATAAGTTAAGATTTATGATAGGACAATATATATCAATGTTTAAACTATGTGTTTATAGTTATAACGAACAGTCTCCTCTGGTTTTTTAAATGAACAATTGAAAATTTTGTATGATATGAAAAGAAATAAAGAATGAATATTTAAAAAAAAAAAGACTATAAAAGTTTTAATGCTATTCCCATCGAGCGCTGCCTTTGTGTGTTTTTTGTATCCTGCTCTTCATTTTTCCAGTGGTTGGTAGCTGCACTGGGAATCGGCCTGCAAGGAGATCAGCTAAAAGTAGTTGTATCTGTATGTGCGTTATAATTAATCAAAATTAGTCGATTAATCGATTAAAAAAACAAACGATTAATCGAACAAAAACATTTTGATCAGTAACAGCCCTAGTTTTTTTGACTATGGCCCAGGTGAGTGCAACTCCCTTGTATTTTCTTATCCTTTTCCACCCCCTGATCCGCCCTTCCCCTTCCCTGTTACCAGTTTTTTCTATATTTAAATATTTCACAATTTTTTGTCTATTTTTTTACAATGCTTTCTTGGGAGGTGGATGTGTCAGTGTGTTTTATATTTTAATTTGTATTATTTTTTTACAATAAATTATTTTTATTATTTATTGCCATTTTTTTTCTTAGCCCTGTTGGGGGGCTTTGGTGAGATATCAGGGGTCATAACAGACCCCTGATATCTCACCTTTGAGACAGTGAAAGGGACTAGGAACACAGATTCCCCAGTCCCTTTCTCAGCAGCACTGGAAATGAATGCACAGGAGACAGAAGCTCCTCTCCATTCATAAACTGAAGCATCGTAAACACAATTTACAATGCTCAGTTATGTGAATGGACAGTGTCAGTGTCACTGACTCTGTTCATTCAAAAAAGGTAGGAGCCGGGTTTAGCGCGAACTACCGCCGCTCTCCATCCTGACAGAGGGGGAAGAGGAGGACACGGAGGGGGGGCACAGATCACGGAGGGGGGAAACAAATCACGGAGGGGAGAAGCAGCGGCATGGACGGGGTCACAGATCACGGAGGGGGGAAGCAGATCACGGAGGGGAGAAGCAGCTGCACGGACGGGGGACAAAGATCACGGGGGGGAGAAGCAGTGGCATGGACGGGGACACAGATCACGGAGGGGAGAAGCAGTGGCACGGACGGGGGGCAAAGATCACGGGGGGGAGAAGCAGCGGCATGGACAGGGACAAAGATCACGGGGGGAGAAGCAGCGGCATGGACGGGGTCACAGATCACGGAGGGGAGAAGCAGCAGCACAAACGGGGACACAGATCACGGAGGGGAGAAGCAGCTGCACGGACAGGGGACAAAGATCACGGAGGGGAGAAGCAGCGGCATGGACGGGGACACAGATCACGGAGGGGAAAAGCAGCGGCACAGAGAGGGGAACACAGATCACGGACGTGGGAAGCAGCGGCACGGACAGGGGGACACAGATCACAGAGGGGAGAAGCAGCGGCACGGACGGGGGACACAGATCATGGAGGGGAGAAGCAGTGGCATGGAGGGGGGTCACAGATCACGGTGGTGGGAAGCAGCAGCATGGAGGGGGGCACAGATCATGGAGGGGGGACACAGATCACGGAGGGGGGGACACAGATCATGGAGGGGGGACACAGATCATGGAGGGGGGAAGCAGCAGCTCGGAGGGGGAGATCAGAACGGCAGCGGCACGCAGGGGGGACACAGGAACATGGAGGGAGAGTCGGGTATCGGTAAAGTATCGGAGCATTTTCACCGAGTACAAGTACTCGGGGAAATGCTTGGTATCGGTCGCGATACCGATACTAGTATCGGTATCGGGACAACCCTAGTATATATTTAAGAGGGGATTTTTTGGTAAAAGATAAGGTAAAGGCAAAGAACTTAAAGCTATAGTAAACCCATTAGACAATTTTTCTGTATATGGACAATTTCAGGGTATGAAATTGATTGTGCTAGATGAATATCCCCTTACCTGATTGCTTTGCGAGTAATCTGTATATTTCTTTCTTATGACTTCACCCGCGCATGCGTCATATGTCTTAATTTTCCGGCAAGCATAGACCCTGCCGGAAAAATGCAGAGTCTATGGCGGGGCTGCGTAATTTCCTAATGTCGACGTCAACCCCAAAATTCTGTGATACTCCCATTGAGAAGCTGAGCCTTGACCCCATGTGACTCGCTAAGTCAGAGGGGTTGTGGAGAGGTGACGAGGCTCAGATTCAGGGAATAATGCGCAGGGAATTATAGCCACAGCTACATACTGAGGGCGGAAATATATTACTGTATAGACACGGAAGACAGTAGTAGTGATGACGGTGGCGATGTACAAGCTGGAGCGTTCACAAAAACCTATATTATAACAAGTAAGACTTTTTTTTGGCACACTATATATGGAACTTTGATTAAAAACACCAAAATTAAAGGAGTTGTAAAGGAAACAATTTTTTTTGCTGAAATGACTCTTTACAGGGTATAGAGACATAATAGTTAACTGATTCCTTTTAAAAATGATTAAAAATAGATAAAAATCAATCATATAATGTGCCTGCAGTTTCAGTTTCATTTTTCATCTAGTTTCATGCTTCTGTGAAGGACAGAGACACATATACAATACAGGGCAGTGTTTGTTTTTAAAATGAAACTGGTTCTGGTTCTGGTTCTGGTTCTTTAGACACACAGTAATCACACCTTCTTGATTAGAGACCACAGAGAGAAGCTCCCATGACTTTTTTCATAAGGAAACAGACAACCAGGAAGTGTGCAGAACAGAGAAGGTTTACAGCAAAAACTTTACAGCTTTAAAGCGATACACATCGTGCTTAATCGTGACTATTATCCACAGTTGGACTATAGTGTTGTATTCAGCTACTAAGCTTGTAAGTCATTTTTTACCAAAATCAGAGTATTTTTACTTTAACTTAGTTTTATTGAAAGGATACCTATATATTGATTTATAAAAAAAAAAATAGTAAGTATTATTTTATTTCTAACACCCTAATGCCGAATTCTGTGTGACACTGAAGCATCAGCAAGTAGTTTAAAAGCCAGCAAATGTTAATATGCTTGACATACACACAGACACTTCTTAGGTTCTAAATATTTAATGCTGTGTGCTTTAGAGAATTATGTCTGCAGTCACTTGCTAACACTGTTGAATTTTTTTTTAAGATATGTAACAAAAAAAAAAGAATGACATTTTTTTATTTTTTTATTTAAAATCAAACATGCGTAATCTTTCTCTTTGACAAAACCCATTGAACTACAAGATATAAATATATGCATATTATGTGTATATTCTGAGTATATTCTAGCTATATTTTAAATGATCATGCTTCTTTAGTGATCTATGCAGCACTAGATACATTTCCCATTAATGATCCTGTATCCCTGAAGGCAAAGCTCATTATGTACAACTCATTCAGTTTCCCGCAGTTTAACACATGTATTTTACTGCAGGAAAATGCATGTCAAGTACAAATCCCATTCATTCCTATATGAATGCTTTACATTAGGGCTGTAGAAATTAAAGATTAATTCCTCAATTAATCGTTAATTTTTTTTGATCGATCAAAATTCTTTTGATCGGTACTAGTGGTGCTACGGATCGTAAATGATCCGTGATCCAAACAGGTCACCATATGCGGATCGGCACACCACGTGATCCGTGGAGCTCCGCTGCTGCTTTCGGCCATAGGGAAGGCCACGACGTCGGCCTAGCTCCAGGAGTGGTGGCCATCTTGGTCCACCCGACGGTGGCCTAGGTGAGACTAGAGTGGCTCGCTGACATCATCTTCCGACCTCAACTGCTCGTGTTCGGCCGGCTTCTCTGGTAAGACTAAGCAAAAACGAATCTTCCTATACAGTGGGGGAGAGGGGGAGATGTGGACCATATTACAGTGGGGAGATGTCTGTGGATTACCATGGGGATATGTCTGTGGATTACAGTGGGGGAGATGTCTGTGGATATTACAGTGGGGGAGATGTGGATATTACAGTGGGGAGATGTCTGTGGATATTACAGTGGGGGAGATGTGGATATTACAATGGGGAGATGTCTGTGGATATTACAGTGGGGGAGATTGTGGATATTACAGTGGGGGAGATGTGGATATTACAGTGGGGGAGATGTGGATATTACAGTGGGGAGATGGCTGTGGATATTACAGTGGGGGAGATGTCTGTGGATATTACAGTGGGGAAGATGTCTGTGGATATTACAATGGGGAGATGTCTGTGGATATTACAGTGAGGGCGATGTCTGTGGATACTACAGTGGGGGAGATGTCTGTGGATATTACAGCGGGGAGATGTCTGTGGATATTACAGTGGGGGTGATTGTGGATATTACAGTGGGGGATGTCTGTGGATATTACAGTGGGGAGATGTCTGTGGATATTACAGTGGGGGAGATGTCTGTGGATATTACAGTGGGAGAAATGTCTGTGGATATTACAGTGGGGAGATGTCTGTGGATATTACAGTGGGGAGATGTCTGTGGATATTACAGTGGGGGAGATGTCTGTGGATATTACAGTGGGAGAAATGTCTGTGGATATTACAGTGGGGAGATGTCTGTGGATATTACAGTGAGAGAAATGTCTGTGGATATTACAGTGGGGAGATGTCTGTGGATATTACAGTGGGGACTATATATGGTGGTGATCCGAAAAAAAATGTATGTGCGTTATAATTAATCGAAATTAGTCGATTAATCGATTAAAAGGAAATCGATAAATCGAACATGAAAATCTTAATCAGTAACAGCCCTACTTTACATGTATGCATTGCAGTTGATTGTATTTTTACCATAGTAAAAGATGCTTATGCACGTTAAGCAGGTCTATTAAATTAATCAACTAGAGATGCAACATAGAGGATCACTATTCTGTGTTTTCCAGTTGAACCTCTTTATGCCGGTGCCTCTTAGCCCTTTAAGGGGTTTCAGAAGCCGAGAGGCAGATTATGATCATGTGACTGCCATGTAAGCCAAATGTCACGGCAGTCACATGATTGCAAGAAGCGACCGGGAGCTTTCCGTTAGCCACCGGTAACTATGCCAAGAGCACATGCACACTCGACACAGCTTTGTTTTGCAAATTATTACACAAATATGCAGCTTCTCTGCAGCAAGGCCCACCCGCCAAGAGGCCACATATTTGCATACCGTTGGCGCCTAGGGGTTAAAGTGAATCCAAATGCTAAAAAAAATGTTGTTACCTTCATGCAGTCTAGTGCACACAAACACATTATAATACCAAATTTTGAGGAAATCTTTAAAAGAAGGGGCTGTGCTGTTGCAAACCTTAGTTTACCACTTCAATACAGGGTGTTTTCACCCCCTTTCTGCTTTCAGTGCTGCAATATTTTGAATAATAATTGCGCAGTCATGCAACCCTGTACCCATATGAAATTTTGATAATTTTTTTCCCCACAAATAGAGCTTTCGTTTTGTGGTATTTGATCACCTTTGTGGGTTTTTTTTCACTATAAACAAAAAAAGCGACAATTTTGAACAAAATACAATATTCTTTAATTTTTGCTATAATAAATATCCAATTTTTTTTAAACAAATGTTTTGCTCAGATTAGGCCTATATGTATTCTTCTACATATTTTTTGGTAAAAAAAATCACAATAAGCGTATATTGATTGGTTTGCGCCAAAGTTATAGCATCTACAAATTAGGGGATATATTTATGGCATTTTTATTATTATTTTGTTTTTTAGTAGTAATGGCAGCGATCTGCGATTTTTGTCAGGACTGTGATATTGCGGTGGACAGATCGGACACTTTTGACACTATTTTGGGACCATAGACAATTGTACAGTAATCAGTGCTAAAAATATGCACTGATTACTGTATAAATGTCACTGGCAGGGCAGGAGATAACACTTGGGGGCGATCAAGGGGTTAAATGTTTTCCCTAGGGAGTGTTTCTAGCTGTGGGGGGAAGGGACTTACTGAGGGAAGTGATCGATCAGTGTTCTTATATATAAGGAACACACAATCGGTCTCCCCTCCCCTGACAGGATGTGGAGCTGTGTGTTTTTTTTTTTTTAAACTTTGTTTATTTGGTTTTCACATACAAAAGTATATTATGCAAAGGCACAAAATCAATAACAATTCACATTACAAGTACCACAGATATACTAACATACATGGCAGACATCATTGTTATACGTAGGGTATGTCCCCAGGCCCCCAACGGAGGGACCCTAACAACGAGTGACACAGAGTAATTACCGTGGATCCCTAGGGATCCCAGCCTTATAGTCACTTAAACTAGGAACAAAACACTCCAAACTCGGAACTACCAGCCAAACACATTCACACTCAAACAGTCATTGCCATACAACCGTCCCGACCAACCAATCCATCCAACCTTTTAAGTCATTGAAGGAGGTAAACTCGTCATTAACAAAGACGTGGGATACTCGTGTGACCCCCATTTGGGTCCACCACTGAGAATCTGGGTGACCCAGGAGCTCAGGGAAGTTAGGGTTATGCCATAGGGGGGCACCTGGAGAGAGCCCGCCCGAATCTGTAAGCATCCCATTACCTTCATGCCAAGCCAGCCAACTGACCTCTATCGGAGAGTTACGGGAGCAGCGTCCGGGAGCAGACCTATGCAGGTCGTCAACCAGCGACTCCCTAGAGCCCATCTGAGCAGTCAACAGGGCAGTGGAACAAGACGGGGAGGCCTCCAGGAACCAGTCATATACATACGCGAGTTGCGACGGTATAAAGTACCGCCGTAGATTCGGACAGGCCAACCCTCCAGCCAGCGTGGCTGCCTGAAGAGAGGCCCTAGAAATCCTCTGGTTCGATCCCTGCCAAAGAAAAGCAAAAAGTAAAGAGTCAATTTTTTTAAAAAGTTTTTTCAACAAAAAAATTGGCGATGCCCGAAACGCATATAAAAATTTGGGTAGATATATCATCTTAAAAATATTCACTCGACCTATAAGGTTGAGTGGTAAAGAGGCCCAGGTTTTTAACCTGGTCTCCATATGCGATACAACCGGGGTAACATTAAGACGTTCATAGGAGGACAAATCCGTGTTAATATGTATTCCCAGGTATTTGAACGTGGGTTTGACAGACAGTTTAGACCGTGAGAGGTAGGCACAGTCAAAAGCGGGGCCAATAGGGAAGGCCACCGATTTTTCCCAGCCCACCCGCAGCCCGGAGACCTCCCCAAACTCCTCCACCACGCCCATCAGGGAGTCAAAGGACTGCTCAGTACCATCCAAATAAACCAAAGCATCATCCGCGTAGAGAGAAATCTTTTCAGAGAGGGTACCATAACAAATGCCACCCACCGCCGCCGTCTGTCGCACCGCCAGAGCCAAGGGCTCAATGGCCAGAGCAAACAGGAGGGGCGACAGTGGGCAGCCCTGCCTGGTACCCCTCTGCAAAGTAAAAACATCAGAGACATCTTTATTGGTGCTCACTCTAGCCCTAGGGTTGGTGTAGAGCAGGAGTCTCCAAACTACGGCCCTCCAGGTGTTCAGGAACTACAATTCCCATCATGCCTAGTCATGTCTACGAATTTCAGAGTTTTACAATGCCTCATGGGAAGTGTAGTTCCACAGCAGCTGGAGGGCCGTAGTTTGGAGATCCCTGGTGTAGAGTAAACTAACCCACCGTATGAAATGGGCGCTAAAGCCCATACGATGCATGGTTTCCCACAAAAATGACCAATTAACAGTATCAAAGGCCTTCAGCACGTCTAGTGACAACACGAGACCACTCCTCTCTTCGGCTGCAGCCTTGTAAATATGTAGGTAAAGTCGTCGTATATTGTAATGCGTACTCTTTCCAGGCATGAACCCCGCCTGGTCCCTTTGAATAAGGTGAAGGATAACTTTTTGCAGACGCAAGTCCAAAATTTTTGCCAACACTTTCACATCACTGTTCAACAGTGATATTGGAAGATAGGATTCACACATCAACCTATCTTTCTCAGGTTTAGGGATCACCACTATCAGGGCTTCACACATGGAGGAGGGGAGTTCACCTTCCCGCAACGCTTGCCCAAACAGGGAGAATAATTTCTGTGACAGTTCTTCTGCATAGTTCTTATACCACACTGCGGGTAAGCTGTCCAAACCAGGGGCCTTATTGGGAGGAAGCGAGAAAACAGCCTCAGTGACTTCCTCCACCGTAAGGGGTTTGTCTAGAATTGCAGCGTGTGACCCTGTCAAGAAGGGGAATTGAAGAGATTCAAGGAATCCCAACGTCTTCATCTCGTCCGGGGGGGGGTGGGGCGGTATAAAGGTCCTTATAGAAGGTCTGAAATGCTTTATTTATAGTTAGGGGATCCAAGGTGACAGAGCCGTCCGGCAACCGAATATGGGGTATCGTCCGATCCACATATTCCGTGCGGGAGAGATAGGCCAACATCTTACCATTCTTACCACTATGCTCACATAACCTGGCTGACAGACGCAACTGCTGTCTTCGTGTCACCTCCACCCTGTGAAGGTCCAGGGCCCTGTGCGCCCCCACCAGGACCCCGTGGGTGTCCGGGGTGGGGAGCGCAGAGTATTTGGCGTTCTCCAGGGAGGATTCGAGGGTCAAAAGGGTAGCCTGGGAGGACTTTCTGTGCCGGGCGATATTAGATATATATGAGCCCCGCACCGATGCCTTGAAGGCATCCCATGTGGAGCCAAAGGAGGCGGAACCAGCGTTTTCCCCCCAATAGTGGGACATATCCTGCCGGACCGGCTCCTGAAACTCGTCGCTAGAGACCCAGAGAGAGCTGAGCCGCCACACCCGGAAGGAAGGTTTGTGACCCATTACCATGTCTATAGATAAGGCCGAGTGGTCGGACAGCGTCTGCGTCAGGTGGGAAACCGCCTGAACACTGGGCAGGAGTTCCTAGGGCATAGTCCAACCTGGAAAGAGTACGGTACGTCCGAGATTGGCATGTGTATTCACAAGTCCCAGGGTGGCTGAGCCTCCAGAGATCTACATAGCCAAAAGAGGTACACCATTGACTAAACAACTTGGATTCATGCTGCAGGGGTCTCAAGCAGTCCCGAACAGGATCAATCACCGAGTTAAAGTCCCCCACTATAAGAGTAGCTATTACTGGGAAGGTGGCAAGTAGCACACTTAAATCAGTAAAAAAGTCAGCCGTGACAGGGGGAGGAGCATACACCACCACCAAAAGTAGTGGCGTGGCATGCACCCGACACTGAATAAAAACATACCGGCCCTTAGGATCCAGCACCACCCTGTCACAGGAGAAAGGGAGACCCTTTCTCACCAGAACAGACACACCCCGTGCATAGTTAGAGTAGGTGGAATGATAACCATACATAACCCAATACTTTTTTAGCGCCAACACCTTAGACCCCATAAGATGCGTCTCCTGTAGACACAACAAGTGAGGATTGTGCACCTTAAGGAAGTCAAAGAGTGATGCCCTCTTAAATTTGGAGTTTAACCCCCTGACATTCCAGGAAATACACTTAAACCCAGACATGAGAAAGCAACAACAAAAATTAGACACCTCCACAATTTGCATAGCAACACCACAGGGAGGGGATAGACAGGAGAAGGGATAGGACCGAGAACACACACATACTTGCACCCAACACACATACCAACATTCAGCAATACAAGCACAACCAAACTCACACATAGCATAGGCAACTGCCCATGACCTTTAACCCCTGCCAGACCCCAAAACAGAGGGGCTGGCTTTAGCCCCCGAACTGCAACTAAACTTAGGAACATGGCCCTTCACAGACAGGCCAGCAGATTAAATTGGAACAGTCAATGCTCAGTAGGAATCAAAGTGCATGAAAAAGCAACACAACAGGAGAGAAAAAAACAAAAACAATTACTAGTGAACGGTAGCAGCACAGTCCGCCAGTGGAGAACTGCATCCTCTTGCCATAGTAGGTAAAGGAGGTCTCCTACCCCCGATGCATTGGGGAGAAAAAAAAGAAAAAGTTATTTCTCCGATACAGGACAAAAAGTAAAATCAATGCGGCAGGCAAAAAAAAAAGAAAAAAAAAATCAAGTGTCAGGCGCCCTATCGGACACGCGGCCAGGTTGGTGCAGGGATTCAAACCAGGATAAAGCATTAGCAGGAGATTGAAAAAAATGCACCTGGCCCTGGTGCACCACTCTCAGCGTCGCAGGGAACAGCATGGAATATTGTACGTTCTTCTCCCTCAGCCTTTGCTTAACATGCTGGTACTTGGCTCTCGAGGCACGGACAGCAGGGGAGTAATCAGGGAAGAGAGACACGGATGCGTTGTTGATCTTCAAACTCCCCTTAAGACGGGCAGCACGCAGGATAGAGTCACGGTCCCTATAGTTGAGTAGGCGCATTATCATGGTGCGGGGGGGGTTACCCGGTGGCAACGGCCTACCAGGCACCCTGTGGGCCCGTTCCAATACAAAACAGGAGGACAAGCAGTCCGTACCGAATTCTTGGGCAAACCAGCACTCCAGGAATCCCACCGGGTCAGATCCCTCGACCCGCTCCGGAAGGCCCACCAAGCGCAAGTTATTCCTGCGTAAACGGTTCTCCAAATCGTCCATTTTGTCTTCCAACGAACGTAATTTAGTGTCCTGGGCCTTAAGGGCAGGGAGGGCCGGGCCTAGAGTGTCTTCCAGATCACTGATACGGCGTTCCGCCTCTGAGACCCGGTCCCGCACCCTGTGCATGTCTTGCCGCAATATAGTAAAGTCTAACTTAAGTTCCTCCATCTTCCCCATTGTGTCTGCATGGTTTACCTTAATGATCTTAAGGACGTCCAACAGCGTGGGCTCCGGTTCTGGGCCTTCCTCCCGGCCATCCTCACTAGGTTACGCCGGGGCAGGCAGCGCTGGTGTGGTGAAGGTCCCAGGAGAAGGTGGGGGAGACGAATCAGGGTCCTCTGCAAAGACCTCCGGAGTGGATGCCAGCGACGGGAGCGGCGCGGTGTTGCGGCGGCCATCATGGCCGGTCAGCGTGGTGACATTCATCCTGGCCACGGGCTGTTTTCTCCGCCTTCCCATCCACCAGAATCCTCCACAAGAAGTCCCAGGGGATCCACCGAAGAAGAGGTAAGGTTTTATGCCGGGTTACAGAGGCAGGAGAGCAGGATGGTGCAGGATTGTTCAGAGGAATCACGGAGCTGCTAGGAAAGACGTCCGCTCACATGCTGCTCCGGGCCACGCCCCGTGGAGCTGTGTGTTTAGTTCCTGCTCTGTGACAAGCAATCATGGGTGCCCGGCGGACATAGTGGCCCCTAGGCACTCACATCGGTTCCTGAGTGACTCAGCGTTAACAAAACCCCTGTTTTTAACGCAGACTGTTGGACGGGTTAATTCGGTTTTGTGAGCAGACTGGTTGGTGAGTTGAGCTATGGAATGTTCTATTTTTGTCTTTTAAGTGAAATATTTTCTATCCTGCTCCTTCGAACTTTGTTGTCACAGTGGTTGAAAACAAATCTCAATTTGACCCAACTAAGGTCTTTTCTACTTCTAAACACCCTCAATGTTAGCCTGTAGGGGTTATTTGCAAAAGGCTAATCCACTTTGCACTACAAGTGCACTTGTAAGTGCAGTCGCTGTAGATCTGAGGGGAAGATCTAAAATGAGGGGAAGCTCTGCTGATTATATCATCCAATCATGTGCAAGCTAAAATATTTTTTTTATTTTCCTTGCATGTACCCCTTTACAGTGACTGTACTTCTAAGTGCACTTGCAGTACACTTGTGGTGCAAAGTGAATTTGTCTTTCATAAATAACCCCCTATGCGTCCATGCACACAGAGGCAATTACAGACAGGGTGTTTAGAAGCAGAAAAAAAACACTGCCAGTGCATTCAGGAGAAAAAAAAACCAATACAACTAAATGAAAATGCGTCTGAAAGCGCTAGGTGTGTCAATCGCTTCAGCGTTAATTTTTTTCAAGAGTAGATAAATATTCGAGCCAATGAAATGAATGAACAGCTAAGTACTTGGGGTGCCTAAACATATCTAAATGCACCTAAACAAATTAGCAAAATTGTGGCTTTAGGCGTATTTTTAGGTGTATTTTTGATGCTCATTTTCTCCAGGCATTTAGAAGCGCTGGGCAAACACCCAGTGTGCATGGGGCCTAACAATTAGAGAGCCGATCAAACTTTCTTAAAACAAAATATTTTGACTGAAATTCTGTGTATGGCCAGCTTTACTTGTTGAAATTGTTTAGATTTGGATGTCTTGCAAATAGACCTGCATAGCAGGAGATCAAACTACACAGGCTATTTAGCACATACAAATCTATTGAATATTATGCAGATCTGAGAATGGTATATGAGGAGAAAAAGAGAAGTGTCGTTTTTGAAAAACTCACCAATCTGATCGGTCCCCACGCCGCCTCTACCACGAGAACCGAGTGATCATTCAGTTTTTGGTCCTCAGTGAGCAGAGAGCCTATGACTGAAAGTAACCTCTCTGTGCTTTTCCCCTGCAGCACTTACTGAAACGTCAAGCATTAAAGACAGAGGGCTCAATTCACAAAGAGTTTTTTTACTCTTAAAATCTGAGATAAAATAACTCATAGATTTTTTTTACACTTTTTTTGCAATTCACAAAAAAAAAAATGCTACTAACATAAAGCATGAGTTATTTCATCAAAATGTGAGGTATTTTACTCATGAAACCATGTGGTATTTTATCTCATGATGTGGTATTCAGAATCAGAATTGGAGCCCCTTCAGTTTTTAGTGCTAATAAAGAGGTAAAATGGTTCAACTGCTTGCCGACCAGCCGCCAAAGTTTCGGTCGGCTCGGCTTCGCAAAATCACGTAATATTAAGTGATTTTGCATTTCAGCCACTAGGGGCTGATCGCCGCAATTACTAGTAAAAAACAATATTAATAAAAATGCCATAAAACTATCCTCTATTTTGTAGACGCTATAACTTTTGCGCAAACAAATCAATAAACGCTTATTGCGATTTTTTTTACGAAAAATATGTAGAAGAATACGTATCAGCCTAAACGGAGGAAAAAAAATGTTTTTTTATATATATTTTTGGGTAATATTTATTATAGCAAAAAGTAAAAAAATATTCATTTTTTTTCAAAATTGTCACTCTATTTTTGTTTATAGCGCAAAAAATAAAAACCACAGAGGTGATCAAATACCACCAAAAGAAAGCTCTATTTGTGGGAAAAAATTACACCAATTTTGTTTGGGAGCCACGTCGCACGACCGCGCAATTGTCAGTTAAAGCGACGCAGTGCCGAATCGCAAAATGCATTAAGGTGAAAAAACATCTGACGATTACCTGAGCCCTGGAAAGTCCTGCATCCTGGATCTTTGCCTGGGGTTCTCGGCTCTTCATTGGATAGATTGATAGCAGCGCAGCCAGCTCACGCTGCTGTCAATCAAATCCAATGACATGGGCACCAGGGGAGTGGCAGAGTCCTGCACTTGGCGGCCCCCTTGGGAGGGGTAACCCCCTTGGGAGAGCGCTTCACATAGGGGTTATCTGAGACAGGGAGGAGCCGAGAGAGCTGCCAGGGGACCCCAGAAAATGCAGTTCAGGGGCACTGTGCAAAAGGGAGGCAAGTATAACATGTTTGTTATTTAAAAAAAAACAAAAAAACTATAGTATCACTTTAACTTCTGTCACACTAAAACAGGAAGTGAGAGGAAATCCCTACAAAGTAAAAGAATCCCTTGGGGACACCAGGTCACCAGAACTAGTGTCCCCATTGGAAGATTTCCCCTCTTTCTGGGGACAACCCAAAATGTGTGATTTTCTTTCACTTTCAATGATAATAGTAAACAGGACAAACGTAGAGAGTACATTTCCCTAACAGTGGCACAGACAGCAATAAAAATCTGAAAGGGGTGCTTATCTATCTCCACTGTATCCAAACGTTTTGCCTTTAGTTATACTTAAATCAGCCCCAACAATTCTGTGTTTTTCCACATTTAGGTTTCTATGCATTACAGTTGAGAAACTGATCCAAAAAAAGGTAGAGACTCCTCAAAACTGGCTATTGTATTGTACATTCCTTAAATACCTCATGCCTGGACCACTACCTAATTAACTCATGCTTTTATTTATTTCCTTAGTGAATTGACTTTAATGCTGTTTTTGAAGTTATTTACCTCATGTTTTTGGTTTGTGAGGTAAATAACTCATGAGGTAAAAAAGTGAACTGACATTTTCAGTATCTCATGAGATAATTGGAGAAAATGTGTATTGTGATTATTCAGTTATGTCATGAGATATTCTTTAGTGAATTGAGCCACCTATCCCTCCAGAGTCTGGACAGGCTAAGCAATGTCAGTCAACAGCAGACTTCAGCCTGCTGTCAGCTGAATACTGGTCACAGCAGTGCAAAACCAAGTTCACTCTTGTGACCTACAGCAGAAGTAGGACCAAAAGAGCTATGGCTCTGCTTCTCCTTTAAGGGCAAAATGACAGGGCTTCTTTGACCTCTTTAAGAGGATTATGATGGCGGGAGGCGGGGTGGGGCTTAAGAGCACATGACTGCCGTAATTGGCTGTCACAGAGATGACATGGTCCGAAAATTCACGATTGCTTGTTGCTTTCAGGCAGTTGATTATGACTGTGATGGGAGTGCGCAGCACGCACGCTCTCAACACTGGTGTATAGGCAGAAATTCACGCAAATATGCGGCCCCTCAGCGCTAAGGACCATGCTCGGGGAGGCCACTTATTTGTGTACGGCATGGCGCAAAGGGATTAAAGCGCACCACTTGGCTCAGTTATATTCCCCATCATAGCGCTTATTCTGTCATGACTGCCTCGACTAAATAGTACAAAGGAATCCTAATCAGATCATCTTGTGTGTTGCCAAACTTTTCTCTTCATATTAAAAGATAACATCAAAGTAATTCAGAGATCTTCTTACTGGGTATAGTCTATGTGTAAAAGAGAGAGATAATACATATTCCAGGGTTGCTACACATCTTTCAGCCAACCACCAGGAAAGAATACAATGGTCACCTACGTATTAGAATTGTATTTCAGAGTCATCAGTCTTTTATTGCATGACCTTTTAAAAAAACTCAGTGGAAATAATTTTGGTGAAATATCCTCTTTAAGCACTGGGGATAAAATAAAAATACTTGGCCTGTGTGCCTGGCTCTGTTATAGATTCACTGTGGTGTTATTAGCATTTGGCTTCATTTAAAGAGGAAAGCTCAGGCAGAACTAAAAGATATTTTTATCTGACAGGAGATTACAAAATAACACAATTAAGCTGCCTGGAAAAGAAAACAGTACAAAATAAGCTGTTGGAGAGGGCCGGTCATCAAGTGCCTCATAATTGTCATGTAACAAAAGAGAACGCTGGACATTTTCTACTGTGCTCCTGCTGTGTGTCTCATACTCCCCTTAAAGGAAATGTATAAGCCTAGCCACACACCTAATAGTTCAGACACATAAGTAGTGAAGGGTGCTGAAGTGACACAATGGATGACACCACCTTACCCCTCCTAATTTACTATCACAGAAGACAGTTATCGGAGAGTATTTGCAATGCTATCTAAACTAGCTGCCAGGTTAACACCGCCGCTAAGGATACAATTAATGCTTGAATTTTTTAACCTCAATGTAAGTTTAACTTATACAGTATATCTTTTAATAAAAAGTTGGCTGATTTACACTATGAGGCTTCTCACTTTCCATTTATGATCCTTGAATACATGGAGTTCATCCCTGCAAGCATATCAAGACATGCTATTTGAAATCTCCACACCTGTGATTATTACTGCACAAGCTCTTCTGATCTCTGTAATAGGGATCCATCGGATCTGGTAAGAGGCCATCCTTTTTTTTTGTGGATGGAGCACTTTATCAATTCCATTTGACAACTGGCAGACACGGAGTGGAATATATTTACACATTCATTCATTATATACATTTTATGTGTGGACTTGTTTATGGACTTGAGTTTATTATACTGTACATATTTCTTAGCACATTTGGATTTTTTTTTTGCACAATTTACTGGATTTTTTTTCACTATTGATGATATAGAGTATATTTATATATATTATTTGTTTGAGCACTCGTTATAGAAGTGATTGTATAAATCTAGTCACCTACATTGCTTGTTGTTGTATATAATCACATTTAAAGAAACAGAGAACCATTAGTAATTTTTGTTTAATTTATCTCCCAAGATTTAAGTTGCAGCAGTTCCAAACCAGACCAGCGCAGAGATATATTTATAGTTATAAGAACACAGCTACTACCTATTACATATCTTTCTTCTTCAAGACACAGAGGTAGATTTACTGAAACCAGAGAGTGCAAAATCTGGCGCAGCTCTGCATAAAAAAATTATGGGAAAATCTTTGCACAGAGCAGGTAAATATAACATGTTTGTTATTTTTATTTAAAAAAAATGCAAACCTTTACAACCACTTTAATTGAACAAGCTGAAGTTAGAAGCTGATTGGCTACCATGCACAGCTGCGCCAACTTTTTATGTATAGCTGCCATAAAAAATGGCAGAAAAACACCAGGACAAAAACATTCATATTTAGCATTTTTGGTCCAGCGTTTAGCACTTTTTGTGCAGGTGTTTTAGCAGTGGCTAGCGGGTTGTAAAGGAACGGACCACCGCCGCATTCTTAACAACTGATGAATTATCAGCTGTCACCGGGATTGCCTGCTTGTAAACAAAAGAATACCCCTAAAATCCATACCAGACCCTCATCTTCATCTGCCCCCTCCTCCTCCTGAAGCATACCAGGCCATATGCCCTCAACATAGGTGCATTATAGGAGTAAATTGTTGTTTATGGGGGGGAAGTTGAGTGCCCACATCCCTAAATACAGAACACTAAAATACCAAAACTTCTCAATAGGATATTAAAGGGAATCAACAACTTTAAGTATAAATTATACATTTTATTGGAACAAGTTAAAATTGTGATCCATATACAATGTTAAAACAATTGAAGCAGTTACAACAAATTGGTTAAAGAATAAGCACAGATAACCATCTATGTCTGTCAACCCATATGTTGGAAGGAAACAGAGATTACCCAACGCATTTCAAGTTTTCAACATGGGGGATATGCTTTGCGGCAGGGAGAGCTCCCCCCCCCCCCCCCAAAGCATCTTGTTCCATGTTGATGGGGACAAGGGCCTCTTCTCCATAACCCTGGATGGTGGATGTGAGGGTCTGCGGGTGGGGCCCTATTGGAATTTTTAAGCCCCCTTTAACAAGAGGCCCCCCAGATCCCTACTCTCCATGTAAATGAGTAGGGGTACATCATACCTCTACTCATTCACCAAAAAAAAAGTAGTCCAATAAACCCCTCACCTGCAGACCCTCGCAACCACTGGCCATAACTGTGGAAAAGAGGCCCTTGTCCCCATCAAAATCTGTTGAAGGCATGTGGCTTGGTATGGTCAGGAAGAGGGGCACACACTTGCCCCCCCCTTTCCTGGCCTGCCAGGCTGTATACTCAGATAAAGGTCTGATATAGATTTTGGGCAGGACCCCCACGCTGTTTTTTAGCAATCGGTGCTTAGCAGCGTTTAGGAGCTTGTAGGAGCTGTCAGAGTTTTTTGCTGCTGGCAAGTCACTCCCAAAAATGCAAAAAAATATAAAAAATTCTGCTCCCAGAAGCTGAAGCTTCAAAAACATCACTAGACTAAAATAATGTGCATTATCACATACTGTAGGATAACACTATTTCTAGAAGCAGAAAAAAATAATTCTCAAAACTTGCAGCTAGGAGCGTTTTTTTAAGCTAGTATGCATGAAGCCTTACAATATTTCTGTGTGCCTTCATTCTTAGAACAGTCTCCCTCTGATGCAATTTAGCTGGCAAAAATAAAATTCACTATTATAAATTTTATTTTTTTGGGTTAATGTGCAGACTAGCACCACTCTTTTCATTATTCATTTATGATAACAGAATGAACGATTTTTGATTAATCAATACAGAATTTTTTTAAGATAAATAAAAATAATAAGTGTATGAAGCCCGCTCCTCTCCCCCTCCTCTCTGCGGAGCCGGCATCAGTACTGTGGGCGCCCGGCTATGGCTTCACAGCTGGGCACGCACTGTGCGATCAGCGCTGCGCACTGTGACTGGCCGGGCAATGATCTGGGACCTGTGACGTGTGCCAGGTGATTGCCAAACGTGGCATGTCAGGGAGTCACCTTCCCTTAAAGGGGAAGTCCCATTTTTGGGTGGAACTCCGCTTTAATGCTGGGTAAGTCTAGTGCTTGAGCATCAATTAATTTCAATGGCATGAATAAATTGTTATTCTGGCCAATTAAATAAATCCAAATTAAATGAATTCCCAAATGAAGCCCAAGCACTGCGCCTAAACTTGTTATACTTGTTTCCGAGCATCAATTGTTTTTTTTGCCAAAATGATGCTGCCAGGAGGAAAGACATCTAGGCCAAGACATCTTAGCCAAACATCCATAGTGTATGAGCCCTATAGATTGACATATTCTGCATGTGCGTGCATTGCCAGCACCAGAGTTGGGAAATTGGCATTTTTTTCTTTTCAACATATAAAAGATTACAATTTTGCAATAAACATAGTATGCAATAATATTATGCCACATACACACGATCAGAATTTTCGATAAGAAAAACTTTTTTTCCAACGGAAAGTTGGCTCAAACTTGTGTTGCATACACGCGATCACACAAATATTGTCGGAAATTCCGACCGTCAAGAACGCGGTGACGTACAACACTACGACGAGCCGAGAAAAATTAAGTTCAATGATTCCGAGAATGCGTAGGATTGATTCCGAGCATGCGTAGGATTTTGCATACAGGAATTGCATACAGACGATCAGAATTCCCAATAAGAACTTTTCCCGTCGGAAAATTTGAGAACCAGCTCTCAAATTTTTGTTGTTTAAAATTTCGACAGAAAAAGTCAGATTGGGCCTACAAACGGTCGGAATTTCTGACCAAAAGCTCACATCGAACTTTTCTTGTCGGAAATTCCGATCGTGTGTACGCGGCATTGGTGTAAAATGTTTTTTAAATCAAAACTGTCTTTTATACCTGATTTCATCACACCATATCCATTGTAGATATTGAGACATATCTCCTAATTAATACATAATTATTTTGTACAAAACTAATTTACTATCCACTTCATTTTTGGTAATATATACTTTACCAACCAGCAATAAATAAAGTATATAAGCCATAATTGAAGAAAACATGTACCATGTAGTAAAACACACAGACACAATGAAGGTCCATACTAGCAGATATTACGAATTGTTATGAAAGGACTAGGTCAGAGGTTGTGTTTAGTAGGGTTACCAGGTCACTTGTCTTACTTGCAGTGGATTTGCCTATAATATGGGGAGGGGGAGGGGGGGTCACTGTCTCAGGCTTCAGGTTTCTGAGGTAATCAAAATAGAGGCAGTTAATTAAAAAAATGCTAATTTCTTTGACACCGAAGGTTAAATCAGTGGCTTTTAGTTTTCTGGTCACTCTATAGGATACAGGAAAGATAAAATGGGTATGGAAACTTCTCTAAATTGGTGCTGCTGTCTATGATCTCAAAATAGCAGAAGGAAAGTTCAAAACAAATTTTACATTATTTTTACCGAGAGAGTAGTTGATGCTTGCAAAAGACTTCCAGCAAGGGTAGCGAGTCAGTCCGCTGTAAGTGGATTCAAACATGCTTGGGATAAATTACCTATACTCAAAAAATAAAAATGCCTGCCTTTACATGCACATGAACTTTAACCTCCCTGGCGGTATGATTATGTCAGATTTTTGATGCTGAAAGCGATACATTGTTTTGCATGGAAATTTGGCGTTTTATATTGTAGGCCTGTAATTCTTAGGAATAATTCACTTAAATCTGTCCAAGCAAGAGTCTAGTAGTATTCCGGGTATGATAAAGTTTGAAACACAAAATCACAAATTATAATATAAGTAAGTATGGCCCGGATTCACAGAGAGTGGGCGCACATTTACGCCGGCGTAGCGCACACACAGTACGCTTTGCCGGCGCAGCGCAGAGAGGAAAGCACTGCATTCAGCAAGCCATTGCTCTCCAAGATGTGCCAGCGTAGCGTATTTTCGAAGGCGCAGGCCAGCGTAAGTGGAAGTGGGCGTGATCCATGCAAATGAGGCGTGACCCCATGCAAATGATGGGCAGACAAGTACGTATAACGAACTGCACATGCGCCACGCATGCTCACAACCTCGTCGGAACAACCGCCTAAGATACGCCGTATCACTGTGTACGCCGTTAACCCAACCTACACCCAGCCAGACACACATCCAACGTAAGTTACACGGCTTGTGTTCCCTGGTGCAGACCTGAGCATGTCTGTTGCTGAGTTACACCTCCTTTATGGGGAATAACTTTATGCCGGACGTACACTTACGCGCACCGCGCGTAGCCTGCGTCGGGCGCACGTACGTTTGTGATTCGCCGTATTTACCTCATTTGCATATTTAAATGCCTAATCAATGGGAGAAGCAACATGCGTCCAACCCATATTTGCGCCCACGCTACGCCGGCGTAAGCAAGATACGTCGCGGTAGGATGGCCTGTTTTTAGACGTATGTTGGTTTTGTGGATCTGGCGCACACATACATCGGGCGCACATTTGCACTACGTCGGCGTAAAGTGATTTACGTCGGCGTAAGTGCTTTGTGAATCTGGGCCTTTATATATAATTGTAACAAATAATAATGTCATAATTATAAAATGTATAAAACACTGAAATTTGCCTCAGTTGCAGAATTGTTGCTGTAATTACTTTCAGTGTTTGATGACAAATTTCCACACAAATCACTATCGCTCAATTCTGCAAGTGATTCTAATTTATTATCACTGTTCTCTAGATGGTCTAAAACTGTGTTTGACGTAAAGGGACACTTTTTGGCACCGGGCTCCGTCCCCGAGCATCGCGCCGCTCGCAGGGAATGGAGCACGGCACTGTGATGAATCGAGCAAAGGACACAGCTCGCACACACAGCGGGAGGACATTGCAGGATCCTGGAGACAGGGTAAGTAACTTTACCTGGATCCTGTGTGGTGCAATCCCAAGTGTGGCTCAGAGTTACTGCTTTTGGTATGGAAAATTTACTCGAGCCACACTCTGAAATACCGTGAGGGAGGTTAAAAGAATCTCAGTCTTAGTCCGTAGGGTTCAATACTGAGTTGGCCCACTGTTTGCAGGTATAACCGCTTCAACTCTTCTGGGAAAGCTGTCCACAAAGTTTGGAGCAGAGGAACTTGGCTGGCCTGCCCAGAGTCCTGACGTCAACCCGATAGAACACCTTTGGGATGAATTAGGCCGCGTACACACGACTAAATAAATCCGATCAAATCGGTCTGACAGACCGTTTTGATCGGATTTGTCTGCTGGGCTATTTTGGTTTGATTGTGTACACACGATCAAACCAAAATCCCCGCCGGCAGACAGCGCCGTGATGTGGCGGTGACGTTGACGCCGCCACGTCACCGAACCAGGAAGTAAAATACTTCCACGCAAGCGTCGAATCCATTTGACGCATTTGCGGACAGATATGTCCGCTGGTTAGTGTACTAACCAGCGAACATATCGGACAGACGGGTTTCCAGCAGACAGATTTTAAAGCATGCTTTAAAATTTGTCTGCTGGTAAAACCTGTCTGCTCGCCCGTACACACGATCTAATTTGATCGTGTGTACGCGGCCTTAGAGAGAAGACTGCAAACCCGACCTTCTCATCCACATTAGTGCCTGACTTCACAAATGTGCTTTTAGAAGAATGGTCAAACATTCCCATAGACACACTCTTAAACCTTGTGGACATCCTTCCCAGAAGAGTTGAAGCTGTTATAGCGTAGCTGCAAAAGGTGGGCCAACTCAACTAAAAATTCTTATGCGTGTAAAGTCAGGTGTCCCAATACTTTTGGTAATATAGTTTGTGTGTACACACACACATATATATATATATATACACTGTGTACATACTGTGTATATATATATAGATATGTATATCATTTTAAGTCACTAAAAGTCAGAGACGAGTCATATATGACTGTACAGATATATACATACATATATTCACAAAAACACAGGAACTGGGGTGCAAAAAAATGTCAGCAGGTGCTCCAGACTGAGTCAAAATGTGAAATATATGTCTCTAGCAGGGGGCAGTTTGTTAGCAAAGGGCTGGAGAGCGGAAGAATGATGAGTGTCTGCAGGCAGCAGCATGGTGGAGGTTCCTTGCAAGTTTGGGCTGCATTTCTGCAAATAGAGTTGGAGATTTGGTCAACATTAATTGTGTCGTCAATGCTGAGATACGTGAAGAAATAGAGGCAGATACTTATCCATCATGCCATACCATCAGGGAGGCGTCTGATTGACCCCAAATTTATTCTGCAGCAGGACAATGACGACAGACATACAGCCAATGTCATTAAGATTTACAGTATCTCCAGCATATAGCAGAACAAGGAGTCCTGGAAGTGATGGTTTGGCCTCCACCGAGCCCTGATCTCAACATCATCAATTCTGTCTGGGATTACATGAGGAGACTGAAGGATCTGAGGTAGCCAACATACACAGAAGATCTGTGGTTAGCTCTCCAAGATTTTTAGAACACCCTACCTGCTGAGTTTCTTTAAAGTGGAGTTCCACCTTAAAAAGTTACTTTAGCTTAATCCCCTCCCCTCCCCCTTACATGCCACATTTGGCATGTCATTTTTTTGAGGGGGGAGTGGGGGCTTCAGTAGGAGTGGGACTACCTGTCCCACTTCCTGCTTCCGCCGAGGGGCTGGTAAGGCGATTAGGCCTAATCGCCTTACACTGACAGGTCCTAGACGATCGCCTGTCCAATCAGCGGCGGGCCGCGCCACGTGCGCATGCGCAGTGCGGCTCGTGCATGCGCAGTGGGTGCCCGGCCGTGAAGCCGAAGGCTGTCACGGCTGGGTGCCCACAATCGCAATGAGGAAGGCTGGCCGGGGAGGGGGGGAGAGGAACGGAACCCCGGTCGGCGCTTCGCTGGAACGTGGAGAAGGTAAGTGTCTGTTTATTAAAAGCCAGCAGCTACACTTTTTGTAGCTGCTGACTTTTAATAAACATTACATTTGGGTCGAACACCCCTTTAAGAACTGTGTGCAAGTGTACCTAGAAGAATTGATGGTGTTTTGATGGCAAAGGGTGGTGACACCAAATATTGACTTAATTTGGATTTCACTTTTGTGCACTTACTTTCCATTTTGGTAATTGATAAAATAAACTATTAACACTTCTATTTCTGAAAGCATTCTTAATTTACAGCATTTTTTTCACACCTGCCTAAAGCTTCTGGGCAGTACTGTACATACAAGAGGTCCTCTAGTGCAGTGGTTCTCAACTCTGTCCTTAAGTACCCCCAACAGGTCATGTTTTGGAATTTCTCTTGGATTAAACAGCTGTCCAAAATACCAAGTTCTGATTTAAAGTGGAGTTTCCATCCCAAAATGTTTTTTTCATTATTATGCTCATTAGACCTAAAAAAGGGAAAAAAATATATACATATTTTTTTTTTACTCATCTGGAAATGCCTGTTGCTATGCGGTCCCATGAAATCTGCCTTTGAAATCACCTAGGATTCTAACATCATCTCCCTCTAATGCTCCTGGTAAATGTGTGTCATCATTTCCCAGGATGCAGTGCGCTGTCCAATTATCACTCCCCATCCAAGACTTCCAGGAAGAAAGTGCTTGTAGGCTTCACAATGCCCACAACCAAAATGACAACGGTGTGGACAGAGTTTTAGAAATGATCTTTTTTGAATAAATATGCGGAGCGGTGGCGGATTGTAAAATAGTAAGTGACCGGATTTATATTATAAAAACGCATGATGAAAGGACATACATTTAAAAAATGCTAATTGTGGTTGGAACTCCGCTCTAAGGGACCTGTGCAATAAAGGAAAACCTGAAAACATGGCCTGTTGAGGGTACTTGAGGACAGGGTTGAGATTCACTGCTCTAGTGTATCAGGCATGACAGTAATGAGCTGCCCATAAAATCACTGAAAGTCAGATCCAAAGATATATACAGTACATACATTAAAGTCCTCTAGTATGTCAGGCATGGTGCCAGAGAGCTGGCCCATAGAATCGCCAATACATACCGTACATGCAGTACTCTGTCCACTAGGTGGCAATGTTGTAATATTATTTCTATGTGCTGTCCATGCTCATGTTGTAGAAGCACTTAAAGTCAGTTTTACGTAAATCTTTTTCTACAGTAACACTTTAAAACCATGTAATATTTCAAACATTTAATCCCATAATAATTCTAAAGAGAATGATGCTTCAGCCTGTTCCATGACATAAATTGACATGTGCTGCATGTTTGTTTTAGTGTTTTTATACATTTTATCCATTACTTTGTAGAATAACTGTGAAATCTTTGTGAACAGCAAAATGCAGCTTCAACAATCAAAGAATGGCAACATTTGATTTAAGGGCATAAAGACATTATGTTTTTGTGACTTTAAAGTATATGTAAACACAACATTTTATATTTCTGATACATAGCTCCCAACTGTCCCTGATTTGGAGCAATGTCCCTTTGTCCCTCTTTCCTCCTCATTTGTCCCTCATTTTGGTATGATCCATATAGTTGTATATAAAATGCACTTTTTATCTTTCAAAAAGTGTTTCCCAGTGCTAAACCTTTTATCCAAATTCTAAATAGCTGCTTTTGTAAATTTTAAAGCCATTATTAAAGAATAAAAGTGGTAAAAAAAAAGCCCTTGTGGATTTAATTAACCTTTTTTTTGGGGGTGTTAATTCTCCTTCAAGGGGGTGTGACAGGGGGTGTGTCCCATGCCTACATACATTTGCTAGTAGGTGTCCCTTATTACCATCTCAAAATGTTGGTAGGTATGCTAATATGTCCCTGCTGTACCATGAACTTGAGAAAGTGAGTGAGTGAGTGAGTGAAAAATGTATATAGCGCTGCACATGCAAACTGAATCACCTCTGGGCGCTCGTAGTTCACCTCTCCTTTGAACTCAAAAGAGATGGATCTTGATCTTTCTCCTAAAGGTCAAGTGATTCTCCTCCAACCGAATGCTGGTTGGTAGACTGTTCCATAGTCTGGGGCCTTGGACCGCAAATCTTCACTCTCCTTTGGACTTGTATCTGGCTTTGGAAAGTATCCTGTTCTCTTTGTATTGCTTCTGTTATGTAAAATCCCTGATGTTTCTACCTGTCCCTCTGCTTTCCTATTAAAAACTGACCACACTAGGTAGGAAAGCAGAGCGTGGTCAGTTTTCTAGCTGTGATGGGAACTCATTGTGCTCTCTTTGAATGATTAAGCCTTGCACACACAGGTCTAGAATTGGCTGAAATCAGTCAGTTCGGTAGTAACAGCATGACTTTCAGCCTGTGCGCACAGCTCTTTGGAAGCTGGTCTCACCACAGGAGAGTGGGCTGAAGTCCGCTGTCTGCTGACCCCACAGAGCCGGTCCAGGCTCGGACATCATCACGATCATAGAGTCGGAATCTGCCCAGATCCCTGGACCGACACCTGGCTCAGGCTCTCTCCTTTACAGCCCAGCTACAGTCTGCAGCTTTCTGCTCACAGAGCTGTGAGAACCGAGCGATTGCCAGTGTTCGATCACTAGGTTCTCAGTGTTAGACGCACCGGGGCACAGATGCAGCATCCGCCTAGGTACTGTAATGCCGCGTACAGACGATCAGACATTCCGACAACAAAACCGTGGATAAATTTCCAACGGATGTTGACGCAAACTTGTCTTGCATACACACGGTCACACAAATGTTGTCGGAAATTCTGAATGTCAAGAACGCTGTGACGTACAACACGTACAATGGCACTAGAAAAGAGAAGTTCAATACCAGTCGTGTTAGTAGAAGTTTGGTGAGAGTCGATATGCACTTTTCAGCCTCGTGCTTTTCAGTCTGTTACAGCGTGACGAATGTGCTAGCTCCATTACGAACGCTGGTTATACCAGACCGAGCGCTTCGGTCTCATACTTGATTCAGAGCATGCGCGGAATTTTGTGCGTCGGAATTGTCCATACACGATCGGAATTTCCGAGAATGGATTTTGTTGTCGGAAAATTTGAGAACCAGCTCTCAAATTTTTTATTGTCTGAAATTCCGACAGAAAATGTCCTATGGGGCCTACACATGGTCACACAAAAGTTCTCTGAACATCAAGAACCGAGTGAAGTACAACACTACGACAAGCCGAGAAAATTAAGTTCAATGCTTCTGAGCATGCGTCAAATTGTTTCGGAGCATACGTCGGAAATTTTTGACAACCAGCTCTCAATCTTTTTCTGGAGGAATTTCCGACAACGAAAGTCCGATGGAGCATACACACGGTCGGAATTTCCATTCAAAAGCTCACATCGGACTTTTACTGGTGGATATTTCGACACAGCACCATCCATGACATGACAGCTTCATGCCCTGTACACACGAGCGGTTTTCCTGACATACCAAAACCTGACGTTTTCCCGAAGTGATTCCTCTCAAGCCTGCCTTGCATACACACGTTCAGTCAAAAAAACGCTTGACCAAAGCGCGGTGACGTCCAACGCGTACGACGGGATTATAAAGGGGATGTTCAATTCAAAATGGTGCCACCCTTTGGGCTGCTTTTGCTGATCGTCGTGTTAGAAAAAGTTTGGTGAGAGACGATTCACACTTTTCAGTCTTCGTGCTTTTCAGGTCGTTACATGGTGACGAATGTGCTATCTCTATTACAAACGCTAGTTTTACCAGAAGGAGAGCTTATACTTGATTCTAAAAATGCAATTTTTTTTTTCCCTCGGAGAAGCATACACACGAGCGGTTTTCGCGACGAGAAAAAGACTGACGGGAAACACGACGGGAAAAAATAGAGCAGGTTCTAATTTTTTTTTGCGGGCAGTTTTCTCGTGGGGAAAACTGCTATGGAGCATACACACGACCGGTTGTGTGTACGAGGCACCAGAGAAAATTGGTTTAAATGATGCTGGCTGTGATTCAACCTCAGAAGAGGAGCACTACCTACTGGTGGAGAGGACTTTTATTGGGAATGCCACCTGATCGAAGGAGTTCTACTTTAAGGGTTGGTCTTACTTGTTAATGGGTGTGAGTTACTCGTGGATGGAATGATATTTTATGTATACATTTGTTTACTACACACAACCCACAAAAGTAGGATGTTATCAAAAGCAGGCTTTATTTGCTGATATTTTTTCCATATAGTAAATCCTAAAACAAAAAAGTTGACTCTTGTAAATGGTTTTTACCTTTTTATATTAGTTGATGGATAAGGGTGGGGAGTGAACATTTCTTTCAAATGTTTTTTTATGGGAAATCTTACAAAAGGGATACTAGTTCTGGTAACTCTGGTGCCACCCCTGGATCATCTCACTTTGGAGGGATTGAGCCTCACTTCCTGTTTTGGCTATGGACAGGAAGTCAATGGAAATCTCCACAATGGGACATACATGGCAAAAAACAATCTGACAGGTGTGATAACCCTCCCTTGCTGTATCCAAATGAAAATAAAAAAGTGTTGCCTAAAGTTACACTTTAAGAATCCATATAGAAACATAAGACTCTCTCTATTCCTTTAGCTGTAGGGATGTCAGCTCTACCTAATGCCATGGAATGGTCTTTGTGGTTATGGGCAAGGACCTTAAAATGTAAGGACAAATATTGTATCAAGTCACACATTTATGCATTAGTAGTTGACTAGAATGTTTTTAATGCCTCCCTGTCCTTTGTCTTCACTTACCGCTGTGATCCTGCCCCTTGCAGCTGTGATCATGTTGAGGTGTTCCAGAGTCAGACAGAGAGAGGGCAGGACTGCGAGCCTCCGAGTCTGTTAGAAGGTTGAAATCCATCAGGCGGTATAAAGTGACAACTGAAAGGAAACAGAACAATGGTGTAATAAGTGGAGAATAAATGAGATTACCTACTCCTCCTAATTATTCAGTGCTAGTAACTGGAAGTTTATTTTACCACAACTTTAGTCCTAACAGTACAATCATAAACAGACTTCATTCTTTATTTCTACAACTTACTATAACTTACCACTTTACTAAAGAACAGAATATGCTCACATTGCAAAGGGGATTTTCACCTCGCTTAGTGAATGCAGTGAAAGTTCCCTTTGCAACAAATACCCAATCTGATGCAAGGAAAGTTTTAACCCCATCCGGACCACTCTTTAGCAGTTTTTACTGCTACAGAGCGGCATCTATGCGCCAGATCACGTATTTATACGTGATCCGACACTTCTGGGTAGGGGGCGCAAATATGCGCTGCCGGAGGCTCGCTTTCACTGTCATTATACACAGTGGAAGCTAATTGTCAGGGAGAGAGACAGAACTGTGATCTGCCTATATAAACAAGGCAGATTGCCGTTCTGACAGGGGGGAACTTGTGTCCCTGCACAGCAGGGAATACATTTCATCTCTTCCCCTAGTAAATGCACCTCACACAGTACACATAAACACGGGCTAGGCACACAGCTAACCCTTTGATCATAGTCATTGTCATTAGTACAGTGACAGTGCATATTTTTTTAGCACTGGTCACTGTATTAGTGTCACTAGTCCCCACAAAGTGTCAAAAGTGTCAGTTAGGGGTTTATTTACTAAAGCTAGAGAGAGCAAAATTAGTCACAATTCTGCAGAGAAACCAATCAGCTTCTAACCTAAGCTTGTTTAACCACAAGACTAGCGCCCGCCTTCAAATGACGGCGGGACGATAAGCCTCTTGCTCTGGCAGAACATCATATGACGTCCTCGCCTTCCCAAGCCACTAGGGGGCATGGCAACCCGCCACGTCACTGGCGAACCTGATGCGCTTGCCCGGCAGCCGCGATGTCCACCGGGCACCCGCAATTGTCCAGTAGCTGAGCAGGACTGTGGATCTCTGTGTGTAAACACAGAGATCCACATCCTGTCAGGGAGAGGAGAGCGATGCTGTGTCCCTTGTGCATAGGTCCACCGATCAGTCACCTCCCCCAGTCAGTCCCCTCCCCCTACAGTTAGAATCACTCACTAGGGTACACATTTAACCCCTTAATTGCCCCTTAGTGTTAACCCCTTCCCTGCCAGTCACATTTACATAGTAATTAGTCTATATTTAGAGCACTGTTTGCTGTATAAATGTAAATGGTCCAAAAATACTGTCAAAAGTGTCCGATGTGTCCGCCACAATATCGCAGTCACGATAAAATTCACTGATCGCTGCCATTACTAGTACTATTTTTGTTTATAGTGCAAAAAAATAAAAAAGGTGATCAAATACATCCAAAAGAAAGCTTGTGGGGAAAAAAAGGACATACATTTTGTTTGGGTACAGCGTGTAATTTTCAGTTAAAGTAACGTAGTGCCGTATAGCAAAAAATGGTCTGGTCATGAAAAGGGTAAGTCTTCTGGAGGTCAAGTGGTTTAAAACCGGCTATTTGTTGTTTTTTTTGGGGGGGGGGGGGGACTGGCTATATAACTGCACATGATTGGAAGAATAAAGTCAGCACAGCTTCTTCCATTCACTAAGTGAATATTCCCTTACATAATAAACATTCTCAATTCCTCAATTCCTAGTAAATTGGGCCACTGTGTCTTTTTATAACACAGCTGTGAAGAGGATTTAGTCCCTTATGTGTAGTGACATGAAAGCATCTACATCTGGTATAGTTTTTTCATTTTTTGGAAACCATGGGATTCACCTGTAATTACGCCTTTTCAGATATAATAGTCGGCTGTGTTATAATTGATGTTCTCGATGGACTTCCAAGACATGTAAACAGCAGAAAGGCAAGGAGCCAGGGACCCCCAATGTTATCGGAAGTTGGATCATGTAGAACAGGGGTGTCAAACTCAATTTCATCGAGGGCCGCATCAGCATTATTATTGTCCTCCAAAGGGCCGGTTGTATCTGTAAGATTAGATGTCCAGCACATCCCCTCCCCATCCATTAAATGTCAAGAGCCACCCCACCATCAGAAGTTGAGTCCCCTTCTCTCCCTTACATCACAGTGCACCCCCTTTCCTTATGCTGTTGCTGGGAAGAAGCTGGATGCATTGCTTGAAAGCAGAAAGTAAGGGTCTGGAGAAGGAGCAGTGGAGGGCTGGAGCTCTCCTGCAGCTGCAGGAGAGGTGCGAGGGCCACAGAAAATGGCCTGGAGGGCCGGATTCGGCCCGCAGGCCTTGTGTTTGACACTCCTGATGTAGAAGGTTGGACATTTAATGCAAATTCCATATAAGGATATTTTCCAATTGTACTGGAATTTTTAGCATGAGTCTCTGTCCACATAGTTAATGAGCCAGAATTCTCAGGTCAATAATAAAGATATCTTTCACCATTTCTATTACCTGTTACATTTCACTGAAAATAAATTATTACTATTTTGCATAAATAATAATTGATACTTTAGTAAATAAGGAACAATGCCTACTTGATCAGCTATGGATCTGTCTGTCAATGCCCTGATCAGATTTACCAGAACAATTTTTTTTCTTTATTTGAGAAAAGATTTAACCGCTTCCCGCTGACCGTGTGCCTTTTGGCAGGTGGGCTTTAATGGCAAGAGGCTGCATATATGCATCCCAAATATAAACATTTCTGTGCCGAGAGCGCGCACCCTGCGTGCTTCCAGCACAGTTACCGGTGGGTACTGATAAGCTCCCGATGCTTACTTGCAATCGGGAGCTTTCCAATCATGTGACCACTGTGACAGCCAATCAGAGCGGTCACATGATGGGAATGCCCGCCTCTGCCTCCCAGCATTTAAAATCACTTAGAGGGCTGGGAGGCAGCAGCGGGAAGGGGTTTAGACCCCTGTCACACTTTAGGCATTTTAGCACTAGAAATAGCACCTGTAAAGTGTGTGAAAACTGCCTCCTATTCATTGCAATAGTGCTTTTACACCTGGATGGTGCGCTTGTGGGACGTTCAAAAAAGTCCTGCAAACAGCATCTTTGGGGCGGTTTAGTAGCTATGTATACAGACTACAGGCAGAGGCATGATGGGACTTTCGCAACAGCTGGCGAGCCACCAGGTGTTTTAGAAAAGCAAATGAATATTCGCTTTCCTAAGGCCCCTTTCACACGTGCGTCCGTTTTTTCATCCATCTGTTTGCGGATGAAAAAGGGACATACATTGATCCCTTTGAGATCGCGCATGTCAGCGGATGAACATCCGCTGACACCCGATCTCGTACGCCTCTGCAATGATCCGATTCTGCAGGCGATCCCCGCTGAGCATACGGAGCATACGGAGGCGGATCATTACTGATCCGTCCCGTGTGAAAGGGGCCCAACACTGAACCGCCTCTCCGTCAATCAGGTGCTCAGGGTCTGTTACCCATCACCTGATTGGCTTAAACGACAGGCACTGTGATTGGAGGCCCATCAGGAGAAGAGGATGGTAGGAGAGAATGGAAGGAGACAGCAGGCGGAGGGGTCACAGTGGCGACATTCAACGGCACAGTGCCAGCATTTGATGGCACAGTGGCAGCATTGGATGGGCACAGTGGCAGCATTGGATGGTCACAGTGGAAGCATTTGATGGCACAGTGGCTGCAATTGAGGCTCACAGTGGCAGCATTTGATGGCACAGTGGCAGCATTTGATGGCACAGCGGGAGTATCTGATGGGCACAGTGGCTGCATTTGATGGCACAACGGAGGTATCTGATGGGCACAGTGGCTGCATTTGATGGCACAGTGGCAGCATTTTATGGCACAGTGGCAGCATTTGATGGCACAATGGCAGCATTTGAGGGCACAGTGGCAGTGTATGATGGCACAGTGGCTGCAATTGAGCACCAGCCGCTACTGCCATTAACCCAAACTTTTGTATGTTTGGAACATGCAGTGCATGTTAGTTGCAGTCATATGCACTACAAATCTCATAGTCCACAGTCCATAGTCCCTAGGCCTTTAGTAAGAGCAAGAGAGGGTGGCTTTGCTCCTACGTGGGGACCATGGAGAATGAATGTAGCCACCTAGAAGAAAGTAGAATTACAGCAGCAAAAAAATAAAAATTTGGAGCGAAATGGAAGCTACTTTTGAATTAAGAATACATACTTGAATAGAATTTTATGTTTTCTAAACCAGGTTTTAAGCATCACTTTCATTTATTTTACTTAAAAGAGAAGTATCGACTAAAAAAAACATTTAGTCTTGATTCACATATGTCCGGCTGCAATTTTTAAAAGGCGTCCGGTGTGGTTTTGTTCACCAGATTAAGTGCAAATTAGGTGCAAATTTTTACTTGAAATCGCACCTGTATCCGACTGAAAAACATATAGGATTCTTTTTAAAAGCAGACCGCAGCTGGCCCGGACATATGTGAGCCAGCGCCATAGAAAGCCAGTTTGGGCTCACATGTCATGCGAATCGGATGTGGTTCAAAATGCATTAAATTCCCATGTATGTGAACCAAGCCTAAAACTCACCCAGATGGATGCAGCATTGATCATCTTTCCCCCGTCAGCTCTGCAGTGAGAACTGAGCAATCAAACACCACCTATTGCTCAGTTCTCCCCCTCCTCTGAGCAGAGAGCCGTGACTGTCCATTTCAGGTTCTCTGCTCTGCCCCTCCAGCACTCACTGGAGCACTGGGCTGTAGAGAGGGAGTGAGGCGCTGGCTCAGGCCCTTAGCAGATCTCTGGGTTAGTTGGGATCCCTTCAGAGCCTCGACCGGCTCAGTGATGTCAGCTGACAGCGGACTTTAGCCCAGTGCCTGGACAAGGTCATCTAGCTCCCAGGGCAAAGATGCCAAACAACGCCCCCCCTTCACAAAATGTTTGAGGATTGTGGGGTTGATTTAATAAGTGCAATTGCTCCAGAGCTTAGTTAATGAGCAGAAGCTCTGCTGACTTTCACAATCTAATCACAAACAAGCAAAAAAATTTTTTGTTTCCTTGCACGTGATTGGGTATTCTTTGCAAAGTGATGCTTTACCCCATTTACTAAGATTTGGAGCAACTGCGCTTGCAGAGTACACCATTTATTTGTCTTTTGTAAATTAACCCCAATGTTTCAGCAAAGATCCCCTCCATAAAAATGTGAGCACCTATCTACACGCTTATCCCCAAATTACCTTTGTAAACCACAATTCTCCCCAAACAAAAAATGCTTCTCATCCGTCTGCCAGCTTGTACATAGGCACTCTCTATGCAATGATCTCCACCTCACATGATCCCACAGTGCCCAGGGCAGCATTCTTACTGCCCACCCCTTGTCCTGCCCCTGCTTTAGCCCACTGTTGGCTGAAAACAGGTCACAGAGTGCAGAACGAACTGTAATCTATAGGGAAAGTATAGCCAAAAAAGCTATTAAAAATTGTTTATCTAAGACTATTAAGGCTGTGTAATTTCTCTACAAAATTAACTGTGTTGTCAACTTGGAAAAAAAAATCTACTGAAAGGATTACCAAGCTATGTTTCATAGGCGACTCTTAATGGCTCTGCTAATACTATTGATATAATATTTGCCCATAGTTTCACTTTAAAGCATATTTCAAGCCAAAAAAAAATTCTATTTTGGATAGAGAATTAACCCCTGTTAGTTTTTTTTTTTTTCTTTTTACCATCTGTATCACATTGGGGAATTTCCTTTCATGCTCTCTGCTGTAGACACAACAGGAAATAAAATGGCATCTCTCCAAAGTAAAGCAAACAATCATTGAAGAAACAACATTTTCCCTCTTTTCCCACTTTCCCAAAATGTTGGATTTTCCCTCACTTTCAGCCCTAGTGACAGTAGTCATCAGGACAAAAAGAGAGGGTGAAGCTCCCTGGTGAGCAAATTGACAGCAATAAAAACCTGACAGGGATTCTAACCACTAATTTATCTAAAACTTAAAGTGGTTCCAAAGCCTTAAAGTAGATGTAAACCCTTTCCTATACCCAGTGAAGTGAACAGCCTCAGGTGATACACAGATTTGAAACAAATCTCCCTACATAAAGTTAACATGTATATCTGCCGTCTTGATATATTCTTTAGAAAGTGCAGATTGTATTAGAGATTTTCTCTTTCTGTTCAGCAGTGGGTGTGAAGTCTGGGCATACAGCCAAGACAGCTGATTGGAGGAAAGTCGCACCCCTCCCCCCTCCACATAGGCAGAGGAATGAAGGAATGTGCAGAGCTGTGCTGTGCTGTAAATAGACCAGCTCTCTGCTAAGCCCAACACAAATTTCAGGCTGGTTTTATCCCAATTGTCGGAGAACTTGTCAGAAGTTATCATGCTAATAACAGAAGAAAGTAGCAGCAGAAAGACACAGGACTTAGGGCTTTGGAGAGAGATAAGAAAACCCTACAGATATATGTCCCCAGATCAAATTTCATGAATTAGGTTTACATCCACTTACCTCCGCCCCATCGCCCTTTTTCTTACCTGAGCTCGATGCTGCTGCTGTTTCACTCCTCATTGGGCAGATTGATAGCCATTGGTTCCTGCTGATGTCAATCAAATGCTGTGACATGAGAACAGGGGGCCGGGCCAAGTCCCACTGTCTGTGACAATTGACGCAGCAACGAGGTTCGGGAGCAAGCACGGGTTCCCCCATTGGGGCACCTGCCAAAGAGGGGCAGGGAGCACCATCAAGCGACTCCAGAAGAAGAATATTGAGGCTGCTCTGTGCAAAAGCATTGCACAGAAAAGGTAAGAATGTTTGTTATTTTAACCACTTAAGGACCAGAAAGGATTTGCCCCCTTAATGACCAGGCCATTTTTTGCGAAACAGCACTTTCGTTGTTTTAAATGACAATTGCGCGGTTGTGTGACACTGTACCCAAACAAAATTGACTTTCTTTTGGTGGTAGTTGATCCCCTCTGTGGTTTTTATTTTTTTGCGCTATAAACAAACAAATAGTGAAAATTTTTAATAATAAAAAAAAAAAATGTCTTCCTCAGTTTAGGCCAATACGTATTCTTCTACATATTTTTGGTATAAAAAAATTGCAATCGGCATATATTGATTGGTTTGTACAAAAGTTATAGTGTCTACAAAATAGGAGATTTTTTTTTGTTTTACTAGTAATGCCTGCGATCTGCGATTTTTAGCGAGTCTGCAACATTGCAGTGAACAGATCGGACCCTTTTAGGGGCCATTGACATTTATACAGCAATCAGAGCTATCAATAGCCACTGATTACTGTATAAAACTAGGGGCAATCAAGGGGTTAACTGTGTTACCTGGGTGTGTTCTAAGTGTAGGGGGGATGGGCTGCCAGGGACATGACAAAGATCACTGTTCCCGATAACTAGGAACAATAGATCTCTGTCAGTCAGTCAGAATGGGAAATCGCCTTGTTTACAAAGGCAGTTCCCCGTTCTGCCTCTAATAAGCGATTGCGGGTCGCTGGCAGACATCAAATCTCTCTGACCCGCGAGCATGCTCCCGCAACATGCAGCGGGCGCGAGCACTTTGCGCAGAAGAGCTGACCTACCGCCGGATAACGATGGCGGCTGGCCGGCAAGTGCTTAAGAAAAAAAATTAAGGTTTGATACCACTTTAAATAAAAGTTTTGACTTTAGATACACTAATGGCTAATATGTGGTCAGTCATTGTGTATGATGGTAACTTTACATGTTATACAATAAAATTCTTCTACAGTGTTAACAAATAACACACAAGCGTGGTAGGTATGCGACAGGTTCAGAATTAAACTTGAGAGATACCAGCATCTGGAAAATCGTGTAAATACTATATTAATAATATAGTAATAACTATTCAGAAAATTAAGTCACCGTATTTGTTAACTAAATGAATAATGGTCCAAAGAGAGATGCTTGAAAAACTGTTTAGGAAATATTTTGGGCCTAACGGGATAGCGCCAGGTTTTTTTTTAGCTGCAAGTCATGTGTGATGGGTCAGGAACACCCTGACCCTGCTTCTTTCAAGTGTTTATCATTTAACACCAGGGCTGGTCAAACCCATTTAAAGTGATCGAAATATTTTCTGACTGTGCACACACACAAAATATATCTTCAAGGAACCTACAACCACCCACAGGATATTAGTATACGTGAACCTTGTGACTGAGCTATGGAATAAGCCACAAATATTTGAAGTGGCCGTACTTAACTAAAAACCTGTGTAGTGTGGAATGTGATCTATGACTTGGTTCTTAGATCATTTCCCAATGAACTTTCTTCCAACAGTCTCTAATTTCCATCAATTTTAAAATGTATCAACTGCTCTGTGCTAATTACCTTTATTTGTGCCATTAATACTTGTATGATTGATGCATAATCATATGAGTATATCCATTTGTAAAATGATCGGGTTAATTGGTTAGCACGCACTGATAGATGTATTGTGTCATAAGGTGTAACAGAACATTGCTATGATTGTAGACAGTGGACAGTTGGTAGCATAATGGCCCTCTAATTATGTGTGTGCTATAATGGGGATATCCTATGTAAGGAACAATTGACAACTTAAGAAAAATGGCTGTCATTTTTCCAGCGTGGGTTAAAAAATATATTAACACCTGAATGGTTGCTATTGCAATTAATCAAATCACACCCCAATAGCAGGACGTTGATGAGGTCCCCTCTTGTGGTACAATAATTTTTATTGTAAAAAAAGCTCAATAACAAACCAGTCAATCATCCACGCAGGGGTACGTACAGCACATCAAACATATCACACTGACATGGGAAAGGATGTGATTAACTAGGTATTTTAAAAATACAAGACATCCCCTGAGTGACCTAAGCCTTAGGTCTACGTATTTCGTCTTGAGGGCCTATCAAGGGTGCCCATGGTTCAGCTGCACTAGCAAGCAACTATAGATACAACATGTGTAGCTCTACTGGATATCCCCGCCGGGGGGTCGATATGAGTAAGTAAAAATAAGAAGATGGCTGGGAACATCACCGTCTAATATCTCAGTGGGGTAAATGCTAAAATTATGACCTAGCGGTATTGGTCGCAGGTTCACAAAAATGCCCTAGGTCCTCAGAAAAAAAAACTGAAAGGCGAGACTGAGGGCAATTCTATGCCTAATCTCAGTTTGCACAGAAATGAGAAGAGCCAAATTTAAAGGAGGGGGATAGAGGGAAAAGAGAAGGAGAGGGGGGAGTCCGTAGGCTGGGGAAGTTCATGTAAAGACAATTAGGAGAGGGCCTGGCTGTTTGGATGCAGGATGGGGAGAGCAAAATACCGATGAGGTCCCCACTTCATCATATCACCCCATTACCACCAACAGTCCTGTCTACCACACTTTTTCTTTCCTCTCCCTGAGAAAACAAATGGCACCTTTACTCTCTGCCTCATGTCCTGTGATTGACGGCAATGTCATACTTACCTGCTGTGTACAGTGGTTTTGCTCAAAGCAGCCCCGATCCTCCTCTTTTCAGGTCCCCGGACGATGCTCCTGGCTCCTCCTCTTCAGCCAGTACCCCCAATAGCAAGCCACTTGCTCTGGGGGCACTGGTGCTTGCTCGCTCCCAAGCCCCGCTCTATGCGTCCATAAGACATACAGAGCCATGGCTCGCCCCACCCTAGCTCTCTCCTCATTAATTCACTGGCTGTGATTGACAGTAGCAGGAGCCAATGGCTCCCGCTCCTGTCTTAGCCAATGAGAAATGAAAGACCCAGGAGAAGCTTAGCTTTTGTGCAGGTTGCTGGATCGAGAGGGAGCTCAGGTAAGTATTGGGGAGCTGTGGGGTGAGCAGCACACAAAAGTTTTTTTTACCTTCATGCATAGAACGCATGAAGGTAAAAAAAAACTAGAGCCTTTAAAATCAATTTAACCCCTTGAAGCCGACATAACACATATATGCGGCCTCGCTGCACTTTGCCTTTTGCCTTGGGGACACATATATGCCTATCTGTCTATATGATGGGAGCGTGCCGCACAGTGCAAAAATAGAATAAAAAAATAAAGAAAATTTGTCTACATCAAGGTTTGATCTAGGTCAGTGTCAGGGTTAGTGTCTGGGTCAGTATATTTTGGGCAGAATTAAAAACAAATATATAGTTTTTAATTAGTATTAGTGTCAATGTGTTTTAGGTAGGACAAAAAAAAAAGCAAAATGCACACTATTGTTTCTAGCCTGTAGTGTGGGTACAAACAACAAATAACATACACATATATGGTATCGTTCGGACCACCTAGCAACCAATCACCAGCTTGTTAAGTGCAGTATGCATACACAGTATACACACAGAATATACATGCACACAGAATATACATACACACACTGAGAAGGTACTGGAGAGGCGGGGCAGCTATAATCTTGGGATTTTTAGACCAAAAGGATGTCGGTAAGGGACATTTCAGGGACAGATGTAAAAAACACAGTTTTTTAAACTACTGTCCCTGGTTTTACTGAGGCTGGCAACCCTGATGGGGCCCCCTAGTGGCACGGGGCCCTCAGGAAGTTGCCCCGAATGGTCCGTCCGCCCCTGCTCTTAAGACTTGGCTAGTAGCTCATGACTTGAAAGTTAATATTCAGGATATGAAGACATAGCCACATCTTCAGATCTGAATTAAGTATTTTTCTCATAATGTTGCAATTCAGTCTGAATGTCACCTATAAAAGACTATGGCCCGGATTCACGTAGCACTTACCCCGACGTATCTACAGATATGCCGCAAAAGTACAAATGTGCGCCGTCGTATCTATGCACCGTACCCATAGAACCAGGATACGTCAAATAAACTGATTTCATCCGACCGACGTAAGTTGCCTACGCCGGCGTATAGTGGGCGCATAGTTACGCTGGACACATTTGGTACTCCCATTGATTTGAGATGCATATATGCAAATGAGGGAGATACACCGATTCACGAACGTAGATGCGCCCGGCGCATGTTTTAAGCGATTTGAGTAAGGGTTACGTCCGGCGTAAAGTTATTCCTCATGTAGGAGGCGCAACCCATGCAAAGGTATGGACCAGGGAACAGACATCGTATTTTACGTCGTTTACGCAGTACTACCTGAATAGGGCTGGGCGTAGGTTACGTTCACGTCGTAGGTAGTGATTTGACGTATCTTAGGCAGTTATTTTGACGTGGTTGTACGCATGCGCATGGGGGATACGTCCAAGCTATGATGCACGCACCGTTCGTTTTAAGTACTTGGATGACGCTCAGCCCATCATTTGCATGGGGTCATGCTTCATTACCATGCATCACGCCCACTTCCAGCCCACTTCCACCTACTTTGAATTACGTTGGCTTACGCCGACGAATATACGCTACGCCGGCGCAACATTGGGCGCATTTTCTTTGTGAATTTCATACTTGCCTCTCAACGTTGGGCCAGCGTAGCGTAAAGAAGATACGCTACGGTGGCATAAAGATGCGCCGATCTACGTAAATCCAGGCCTATATACATATATATACATATATAGGCATGGATTCACAAAGCACTTACGCCGACGTATCTCCAGGGTAACGTAGACTATGTTGATCTTGAGAGACTGCATAATGGCAAGCATGTAAGTACAAGCTATTATTTTGTTAAGATAAACGCAAGAACCATTTTTTTTACTGTGAAAATGCTATCTGTGTTTATTTGATACTGAATATGTAATAAAGCCATTCTCTTGTAGTCACTTCTACTACCTGTTTATATGCTCAGAAATGAGTAATTCTGTGCATTCACTGTATAAACCACACACCCCTACAATACTATAGGCATAATGTGGACAACATGATAATTTGCAAATTTAACCACCATTTAAATTTTACTTTTAATTTTACTTTTTCTTTTTTATCTAGCACAAAATTTCAACCACTTGTAAATGTACTACTGTTATATACTTCCGAAAGCCCCATACACACGGTCTGACTTTTTGACAACAAACATCAAAATTACCAGGTTTTCAAAAAAATCCAACCGTGTGTACGATCCATCGGACAAACTTTTTCGTTTTTCATCGGACAAAAGTTCGCTCTGCAAACAGACAAACTTTTCGACAACAACAGTCCTATCGTGTGTACAGAAGTCCATTGGACTTTTATCGAAAGTACAAACACGTATGCTCAGAACTAATGTTAAGAACAACCAACAATAGCAGAAGTTGACCAAAGAGTGGCGGTAAAGAGAAAAAAAGAGCTGAAAATAACATGTGAATTTAGGAAAGTTTGCTGAAAAATTCCTGCCGTGTGTATGCATACCAAGTTCACAGCCAACGTCCTTTAAATAAAAATCCAGGGAAAAGTTTGTTTAAAGTCTGATCATGTGTATGAGGCTTAATAGGTTCAAGGTACGATATTCCTGCTTGTCAACCTATACACATTTTAATAGTATGCAATTGTTTTTACAAAACCTAATGTATTCGTTTACTGTATCATAGAATAGCATGTGGTGTGGATTTAAACACATCTAGAAATCATAGGTTTTTGAGTGTAAATACTTTATAGGATCCCTGCTGTAAACTGTCACATACTAAAGTATATATGGTATATAATTATTGTCAAAGAAGGGGACACAATATAATAATGCAGAGAAATGCTGGTTTGTTGCTCACATTGTTGCTATTAGCGACAGGTTCTGTCATATGTCTACATACACAGCGTGGTTAAGGGGTTAAGTCCCCGTCCCCACCCAGCAAATGGACACACAAATTCCCCAATGTACTGCCAAACCAGTGCGTGGTTTCTTGGCTTGGAAACCCCCCTGGCAGTTTGCAGACTCACTCTAAACCCTGGGTCTCGTTAGCCTATAAATCAAAGATTATCTAGCAAGGCTTCTATTTAGAGCTCCCCGGGAGAGCGAGACCTCTTCTTTTATAGGTGACATTCAGACTGAAATAGCAACATTATGAGCAAAATATGTAATGGAGATCTGAAGATGTGGCTATGTCTTTATCCAAGGGCAGTTAACACCTCTCAGAAGCACTGGGATCTCATTACTTACCCATCCTTCTTGTCAAGCTCTGACTTTTCCACCTTCACCACAACAAAGCTCATCTACATGGGAAGCCAGGACCGGTTGTAAAGTGCCAGGATAAAATACCTAAAAAACACCCCTTCTACAAACACTGAGAGTTTTTTATATAATATCTTGGGTATTTGTGCTGATGAAAAATTGATTTTATTAGAAGCAAAATTTTAAATTTATTAAGAATATTCATTGTTTTTTTTGTTTTTAAGCCTTTAGGAGGCACAGAGATTAGGAATAACCTTACTTTATTACAGATCAAGGCAATACAACTAGAAATGCATTATGGCACAATGTATGATGTTTTTGTGACTACAGACCCCCAAAAGATTGCCCATTATGTCCTCAGAATAGCGAAATCATCTTTACAACAAACCAGTGGCGGCTGGTGCTCAAAATTTTTGGGGGACGCAAACAAATGAAAAGAAAAAACATCAATTGCAGCCTCACTGTGCCCATCAAATGCGGCCAATATGCCCATCAATTGCCACCACTGTGCCCATTAAACGCAGCCACTGTGCCCATCAAACGCATCCACTGTGCCATAAAATTGTCGCCACTGTGCCATGCCATCAAACGCAGCCACTGTGCCATGCCATCAAACGCAGCCACTGTGCCCAGCAATTGTCGCCACTGTGCCATGCCATCAATTGTTGCCACTGTGCAATGCCATTGTTGCTACTGTGTCCATCAATTGTCACCACTGTGCCATGCCAAACGCAGCCACTGTGCCATCAATTGTTGCCACTGTGCTATGCCATTGTCGCCACTGTGCCATGCCAAACGCAGCAACTGTGCCATCAATTGTTGCCACTGTGCCCATCAATTGTCGCCACTGTGCCATCAATTGTCGCCACTGTGCCATGCCATTGTCGCCACTGTGCCCATAAATTGTCACCACTGTGCCATGCCATTGTCGCCACTGTGCCCATCAATTGTCGCCACTGTGCCATGCCAAATGCAGCCACTGTGCCATACCATTGTCGCCACTGTGCCATTCATGCAATGCATAAACCTATGTATTGTTTTCAGTGGCGGTGCAGGAGCGAGAGGGGGCGGGGCTCCTGCGCCCACTTTAGACGCATCGCCACTGCCACAAACCCTATTAGGTACCGGTATGACTTCAACAGATGTAAATAGCTTGGTTTTAGTTAACATATGGATAACTAGGATCAGAACATCTGAAAGAAAATCATATGGATTTTATCATATTGTGTTATGCCGCGTACACGCGGTCGTTTTTTGTGATGACATAAAACAACGTTTTAAAAAACGTCATTTAAAATTATCGTGTGTGGGCAAAAAATCGTTTTATGTCTTCTAAAAAACGACCAAAAAAAAATTCGAACATGCTTCAATTTTTTATGTCGTTTTTCAGAATGTCGTTTTTTGTGTCATAAAAAATGATCGCGTGTGGGCAAAACGACGTTTAAAACAACGTTTTTAAACCCGCGCATGCTCAGAAGCAAGTTATGAGACGGGAGCTTCAATGGAACAGAGTGCCGTCGAACGTGGTGTACGTCACCGCGCTTTGCTAGAGCATTTTCAGAAACCGATGGTGTGTAGGCAACGTCGTTTTTTAAAATGAAGTTTGAAAAACGTCGTTTTGTTTTGTGAGATAAAACAACGTTTTTTTACATCACAAAAAGTGATCGTGTGTACACGGCATTAGAAATCCAGTCAAATACAAGCATCATTTGGGTTCTGTCATTAAAATTAGAGCACAGCAGCTAAGTGGTAATCACTTCTGCCTAACAGCACTAGAGTCGCTGGTTTGACTCCCAACCATGACACTACCTGCCTGGAGTTTGCATGTTCTCCCCGTTCTTACGTGGGTTTCCTCCGGAAACTCTGGTTTCCTTCCACACTACAAAGTCATGCTGGTAGGTTAATTGGCTCCTGTCTAAATTGGCCCTAGTATGGACTTGCTGGTAGGTGAATTGGCTCCAATCTAAATTGGCCCTAGTATGTGTATATATTAATGTGAGGTAGAGACCGTAGATTGTAAGCTCCTTAAGGGCAGGGACTGATGCATATATGTGTGGCGCTCTGCATAAATTGACTGTGCTATATAAGTACCTGTTAAAAAATTAAATAAATAAAATCAGATCCACCCCCAGACAGCCTCCAGTGCTTGAACTTGCCCTGAGTGCTGCTGCCCCCCACCACCACTTCTACCACCTGCTTTACTCCCCATAAAAGACCATGGAAATGCAAAAAGCAGCTTAATGCAGCCTGAAAGGAGGTTAAACCTAGGAACAGTAGAAGGGGAATACATTGTGCAGGTGCTCATTTGCTTGTCTACACAAGCCCATGCAGGGAAAAGCAACATGTTCACTTTGGTGCAAAAAGTCCTGTGAAAACTACCATATGTCATATGTGTTATAGCTTAATATAATATGTCTGAATAACAGCACAGATCAACCCAGTGCTGTCACATGGAGCGAGTAACATTCTCCTTCTCAACCTTAAGTACTTGGTATTTTCTTTAGCTCCCAGCCAGAACAGAGTGAGGCGGGGGGAGCAAATTCATCTTAACCCTAACCCTTAATCCTAAATCTGCATCTAGAGGCAAATCTACAAATCTCTAAATGTAATATTAAAATTGGAGTTTCCATCCCAAATTTTTTTTTCATTATTGTGCTCATTAGAGCTAAAAAAGGATCTGGAAATGCCTGTTGCTATGCGGTCCCAAGAAATCTGCCCTTGGAATCACCTAGGATTCTGACATCATCTCCCTCTAATGCTCTTGGGAAATGTGTGTCATCATTTCCCAGGATGCAGTGCGCTGTCCAATTATCACTCCCCATCCAAGATTCCCAGGAAGTAAGTGCTTGTGGGCTTCACAATGCCCACAAGCAAAATGACAACTGTGTAGACATAGTTTTATAAACTATCTTTTTTGAATAACTATGCGGAGCGGCGGCAGATTGTAAAATAGTAAGTGACCGGATTTATAGTATAAAAACGCAGCATGAAAGGACATACATTTCAGAAATGCTAATTGTGGTTGGAACTCCGCTTTAATATGTCATATCAAAATAAAACCACTTGTAAAAATTGGGAAGTCACATGAAATTGAGGTTGAGATAAACGCTGAAATAATAACTCAATCTAAAAAATCAATTGCTTGTGACTTTTACCAATTAAAAGCCACCCTTGCTTTGGCTCTTTGGCCCACAAATGTACCCCTCTGTGATTCAGTGCCCAGCATCATTCAACTCATTTCATGTCCCAGGAAGGCAAGACTCCTTCCCACTGGGAGTTCACAATAAAGCCACCTTGGGCTTACCGGACAATGCTCAGAAAAAGAGACTTGTCGTTATGTTGCCCTGCCCTCTGCAGCATTTGAAACTGTTAAAAGAAGGAGAGGATGGAGAGAACCCATGACATCATGTGGCCAGACCAAAGATTCCTGTAAAAAAAAGTATTTATACAATTGGTTTTTTTTTTTTTTAATAAAGGTGGTAGAGGATGCTCCAAGGGAAGTAGGGGCAGTAAATTGGGGCTGAGGGGGAGGCAACTTCAAATTTTGTCCAGAAATAAAAACAATTGTGAACAGGTAGGTTTTTTTATTGCAAAAGAGACATACTATCCTTTTTTTTTTTTTTGCAATAGAGGCTTCTTATCTTCTTGTTTTCAAATGTTTGTAATACACTGAGATGCAAATGTAGAGCTCTGTGTACATTCTAAGCAAAAGAGAATGGGTTGCGCTAAAAAACACCACAACCTGATTATTGTGGGCATGTGAATACCAATAATTGAATGAGTGAATAAAGGTATAAATTGATATCGTAGAAAAAATATCAAAAATCAATAGGTAACAAAAATTGTCCAGTTTAGAGTGAATAATCCAAGTAATAGAAGTTGAGAGAACAGTCCACCACCGATTCAGATAAAGATGGTTAAAAAGAAGAATTCCTCAAGGACACACCGGGAAGAAAGGTAAGTAGTTGCTCTTACCAGATCAGTTGGACTCCCTGTTAGATGGAGTCAGACAGGCACATAAATCCACCCAATCCGATGGGCTCAAATAGATAGCTATCTCACCAGAGCGGTCTGCTCTAGGACTCAGCATTCATTAGGGGCCACCAAAAAGGAAAAAAACAGGTGGCTCGAGATAGTGAAATACCATATGCTTAGGTTTATTAAAAAGTGTAACGTGTACACATAACAGTTTAAAATTGCCGGCAGAAAATGACAAATACAAAATAACGTACACCTGTGCTTCCTGGGTCACGTTAATGCGGTGATGTCAGTGCGTGGCTCCGTCCTGACATGTTTCATCATATATGACATTATCAAAGGGCATGTGCCCTTTGATATTTTTTCTACGATATTAATTTATACCTTTATGGGATATTTATAAGTTTATTTATTCACTCATTCAATTATTGGTATTCACATGCCCACAATAATCAGGTCATTGGGCATCATGCCATTTGTCTCCAAATGCCCTCTACACACGCTGGGTTTTCTTGGGAGTAAAAAGTCAGCCGAGAAAACAGAGGGGAAAGCCAAGAACCCGGCAGGAAAACTGCCATGGAGCTTTGGCCAGGAATCCCGGCCGTGTGTATGCTCCTTTGGCACTGCCTCACAGTCTTTCCTATAGGTAAGTATTAGATCTGGAGGAAAAACAACCAACGGGAAAATAGAAAGCAGGTTCTCTATTTTCCCGACGAGATTCTCGGCTGTTCTCCTGATGGGAAAACTAAGAGGAAGCATACACTCGTCCGGTTTTCCCGGCCAAAGGCTCTCCTGGCAGTTTTCCTGCAAGGAAAACCGGTCGTGTGTACAAGCCTTAAGCCAGTGATCCAGAAGAATTAAAAAAATCAGGAGTTCTGAATTGCTGAATGCGTCCCTAGGGTCAGTGACTTAGAAGGTGAGAGAGCCAAGGTTTCTTTAATGTTCATACATTTTTTGTTGGTAGATGTATATTTAAAGTGATGTCAATATGTGGAAAGCGATAAAAAATGGTTCTAAGTCATTAACAGATTTCTTGCGAAATGATCTTTTTTACATTGCAAAGTTGTACTCCAGCCCACCATAAAAGTGTTTTACAGACACTGTATAAATCCAGAATACCTTTCCTTTTTTTTTCTGTCTTTTTATTTTTTATAGAACTGACTTTTTTTGAAAAGACAGTCTAATAGCAGATGTATTTGCATTGATTTGTATGCGGTTCTCATGTCGTAATAATTGGAAGTCCAACCTTTGAAGTCAGCCATAGACGCTGTGGGTTGTGCAGTGCCCAGCATTTGTGTACAAGGACTGACATTTCAGGGGTCTTCCCACTCTCTGTCTCTGTTTAATGCCTTTGCATGAAGTCCGGAGAGTCCATCTGCCGCTGAAACTGCCATGGTTTTTTTAAGCATCGCCACCGGAATTATGCATAAACTCACATAGAATTAATTCCTGGGATTAAGTCTTGATTAAGATGTGTGTCACTTTGCTGTTTTAGAATTTATTAAGAGCCCTTCCTCAGGAGGTGGCAGATGGAATTTTGGCCCAATGTTTGCAGATGATAATTTCACCTCTTCTACAGCTATTTGCATATGATTGCATCTGTCAAGCACAATTTCCTATGCTTCACAAGTGAGCTGTGGTCCAGATTTTAAAAGGAATTTAGATTTATTTCCTTTAGTAAATTTGTAAGATGTTTAAACACTTACATCTCAGATAAAAAAAATGATTCCTTTAGGACCATTCTAGAGCTATAATTTATTAATTTGAGATAAATTGATGCCTAAACAATTTAGCAATTAAACAGTACACTTTGTGTGTTCTAAGTATAGATGAATCATGTCAGCCTTATATTTTAAAAAGTCTATTACTGCCATGCCTAAGCCTCCTGTATTATTAGTGAACTAGGACAGGACTTTGGAAAGGGCACAGGGGTTGTACTTGCAGAAAAAAGGGGGTAGACATTTTCACAGTCGCTGTGATAATCTTTAGAACTGCCTGCTATTTCATTCACATCTTGCTACATTTCTTATCCCTAGAAACCTGAATTCTATAATATTTCACCTTTCAAGTTAACCAAACAATGAGACAGGCGTACATCCTCATTATTAAAGATCTTAATTAACATTATAGAGAACATTTTATTCAGGCACAACTACAGCTACCCAATGGAGCTTATAATCAGATTTCCTTTTTTGTAACCAGTTTTTAAATTAGGAGTATTTATTAAAAGGCAGAGATTGGCCAGGTAAAGACGTTATGTAAATTGGTAGGAAGATCTATCAACTGACCTGGCTCTTATTTCTAGATATGTGCATTCCCGTTCGTACGAATGTTATTTTCGTACGAAAATGTTAATTTTCGTACCCGCGGGATAATGTGTACATACGAAAACGGTAAAGCACCAAAATACGAAAACGACGGGATAACGGATGAGCCGCATAACGAACGACCGCAAATACGAACGAACGATCCGACGGGAAAAAACGAAAATGGCAAAATAACGAAAATGAAATCTGTTTGAATCCGTTTTGTGTTCGTTTTCAGTTGTATGTTCATTGTTCAATGACATCTATAACAAAAGAATTTCATTATGTATATTGAATGAATTCCTTTTTCTGTTTTCTGTGTATTCAAAATACTGAAGGCAAATTTGTTGTTATAGGTGTCATATCAACATACGAAAATAACAAAAGAAACGTGTTCAAATGCAAATCTTTTGTTTATGTTTTTTTTAATGGCCAGAGAGTTAGGCTGGCCATACATGATACAATTTTCTGTGCAATTTTCTTTAGATTTACCTTCAACTATGTAGTGCAAGGGCCTGCCTGATTGCATACAAGTGAAAGTGTTGTTTAGTTTGACCTCATATATGGTTTTTGGTAAATCTAAAAGAAAATTGTACTAGAAAATTGAACATGTATGGCCAGCCTCAGTGACTGAAAGCAGCTTCTCTTTTGTGCAGAATAGTGAGTACACTTGTACAGTAAAGCCTAATAAACTTTTCTGTGGATTTTCATCTGAAGGGAGATCAGTTGGCCAGACTTCTGAACCCAAAAATGGTTTTCTGATGCAGTTTAAAAACGAACTAATTTTCTGAGAACGATCGGAAAACGATCGTTTTTATGTTTGTTGTTAAAATAGTCTGACCAAGTGTATGGGGCTTAACAATAGTATTGTTAAGCCCCATACACTTGAAATTCTTTTGTTATAGATGTCATTGAACAATGAACATACAACTGACACTAACAAAAGAAAAGCATTCAAGATACACAGAATGCAAATTGACGAAAATTCACGATAATTATTGTCTAACAAGAAACGAACATGAATTAAACAGAATAACGAATCATCTCGCATGTACGAAAATAAAACGGTAACGGAAATACGAAACGATCGGAATACGAAAAAATCACGTTGTACGACAAACGAACGGGAACGAACGGGAAAACGGGCGTCTTACGAAAAACGAACGGAAACGAACAGACGGGACCATACGAAACGGAACACATGTCTGTGCACATGTCTACTTATTTCATTGTACTGGTATGGGGAATTAGATTGTAAGTCCTTGAGAGCCACGTGAATGTACAATATACTGTATATATAAAGCGCTGCATAAATTGTTGACACTATATCAATACCTGTAATAAATAAAAAAAGAAAGAAAATATGAAATAGTAATATAAAATCTCCCTAAAGAAACAACCCCAATGGTAGGCTTCCTCTGCTGTTGCCCCTACCAAGCATCTGTATCCCAACAGTGGTCTACTGTCTAAATAGGAATAATCACCTTTAGCTGTATTATACTGTATATTATCTAACAATGTGCTTTGGCCAATGAAAGGAAAATGAAACACCCTGAAAAGTAATTATAAATATGTAGATATATATTGATTGACCATGCTTATATACAGTATGAAATACAGAGATTGCTTGTCAAAATGAAGTCTGACCATACAGCTTACGCAATAGCATTATATATTCAGGTAGATTGGTATGAGTTAATTTTATTTACTACTGACAACAATTTGCAGGTACAACAGAAGATGTGATGGAAGGATTACAAAGCATCACTGGACCTGAAAAAAATCAGGTTAATTTCACAGCGTACAGTGAACTTTAATTTGAGCTCCATTCCTCTCTTTTGTTGTGCAGCATGCATGCTCAAAACCAGGGGCGCACTGTCCGAGGGCCCCATGCCACTAGGGGGCACCATCAGGGTTGCCAGCCTCATTAAATACAAGGAACAGTATGTAAAAATCTGTGTTTTTAAAAAAAATCCCAAGATTATAACTGCCCCGCCTCTCCAGTACCTTTTTAGTGTGTGTATGTGTATTCTGTGTGTATGTATACTGTGTGTGTATACTGTGTATGTATATTGTATGTGTGTGTGTGTATAATGTGTGGTCCCATAATCATTGCCTGGGGGCCTCATAATCTCCTATTGCTCGGGGGGCCCATAATCTACTATTGCCGGGAGCCCCATGAGTTGTCAGTCCGCCCCAGCTTAGAACTTGACAGAATTCCATATTAACATAAGGTGTAAATATACATCTTGGAAATCAATAACTGACAAAATAAAATCCTTATTTTTCCCATCATAGTTTCTTTATAATTATATTTTATCCAGCAGCTACCGTGTTTCCCCGAAAATAAGACGTACTCCGAAAATAAGCCGTAGCGGGATTTCGACACAAGATCGAAATATAAGACACCCCTCCGAAAATAAGACGTAGCGATGTAGTGTCGAATCTCCGAAAATAAGACGTGGCGAATCTCCGATAATAAGACGTAGTGTCGTATGCGTAACGGTGCGGCGCGGAGCGGGAAACAACACGTGATAGGCGTACAGTACTGTACTGGAACTGAAGTGAGGAGAAGAACGCTGTGTAAAGCTGTAAAGCTTCTCCCAGCACTGACCAGCAAACCCCTCTCTCACCCCACACAAACACCAGGGGATAGGGGGAAAAGCTGCTACTGAGCCCAAAGAGATCACCCCAGCTCCACTTTGCTCCACATCAGCTTTGCTGGCCTATCTTTCTGTACAGCCAGACAAGATGAGTGCAAAGAGAAGAAGTTGGATATCCGAAAAATGGTGTGCAGAATACGATAATCTCAGTCTACAGGTGGACAGAGGAAATGCTAAGAAGCGCAAGTGTGGTTCAGGTAGGCAACCTTTATTTTCTGTAATAAAAATAAGACACCCCCCGAAAATAAGCCATAGTGTGATTTCTTGAGGGAAAAAAAATATAAGACGGTGTCTTATTTTCGGGGAAACACGGTAGCTTCTCATATGATCTGAATTTTTGCACCTGTGCCATTAAATTGTAATGTGTGTGTGGGATAACATACCAAATTTGGTTTGTCATACATTGCAAACAACAATTTTAAAACAACATCTAATGTTTGAACTCAGCTTCTGGACAATATACCAACAATATAGCACCACATCCCTTGGTTAATTTGTATATTGGAGATTTGTGGGATTTTTTAGGTGCATATTAAATCAATATTAAATATTAAAAAATATAAGTTTTATTAGTACAAAAAAACAATGCAGTTGCATTATTATTATTATTTTTATTATAAAAAACGCTTATAAACGCAGTCTTACCCATGGGCCTTGATGCGTATATATTAGAAATGACTCATACAGTACAGTCCTTAAAGGTAAAGCATGATGGTGTGGCTCCCAACATGTTTCGCCCTAAAATGGGGCTTCCTCAGGGGATGCTGTCCAAAGGAATATCAGAGCCTTCCCAAGATATATTGCAATTGATCATGGTTCAGGGGGTCAAGCAGACACCATAAGACCAAAGACCAGACTGCAAGCAATCACAGAAGGTAAGAAAGGACCAAAGACTTTGAAAAAAAGGGTGAACACAAGGAAGAGAAACTCCTATTTGGGGACACTCAGCACATTATCTGAGGTCCTGTAAGGACTGTGTGTCCCTCCTTATGGTTTCCAGCTAGCTGGGCTTTTCTGGGGAAAGGGGAAAGTGACACAATGCCGCCGGGTATGATTGCGTATCATCACCTTTGAAACACTGACACCCAGCAGTATTACATTACTTCCTCCAATGACATCTTCCCAGGTTTGTGAATTGCAGATCTGTGAAGAGACATGTGACCTGCATATCAATGGAATAATATAGAGCTACAGGCACGTTTTTTTTTTACTTAAGCTTTTTACGTTTTTTAATGCATGCTAGCATCTCTTCAAAAATGTTCTCTGTTCTCACTAATTACCATTACAACCACTTTAAACACACAGCCATGGCCTATGAAACCATTCAATGAAAAGTTTTATTACGCTAAGTTAGTTCACTACCATATTTCTTTGACTTTCTCATCCCATCAAACTTTTTTTATGTGCTGTACCAAAGACTGTAGCAGCTCACACAGATAAAATGTTTGTAGTTGTCAAAGCTTGTATTCAGGAGAAGAAGAGGAAACTTGGCAGAAATAGCTCTTTAATGGAAGACTTCAAACCATGTAACTTAAAATACATGTTTGTATTTGAATAGTGTCATTTTTATTTATTTTTTTGGCGAGTGTTATAGTGTTTTTTATCGGCGAGCATGAGTACCGATACTATCGGTCAAGTACTCGCCAATACCGAGTACCAATATCTTTGCCGATACATAATGATTGGACTCAAACCGCACTGCAAAGAAACGCATGAAATATGAACAGGAATGTGGTGCGATTCCTGTCCTATTCGGCTGCGGTTTCCTGCACTGCTCCTATGTGAACCCAGGTTGACGTCAATATGACAATCCTGGGTTCACACAGGAGTGGTGGGGGTAATTGCATGTGATTCTGACAGGAATCGCACAACATACCTGTTCAAATCGCATGTAATAATTTCCAGTGCGATTTAAGCCCATTAATTTTGTATGGGCTCAGGTAACAGCGCAAAGCTATCAGTAAGTACTTGCGCAAATGCAGTATCAGCACCGATGCTGACATCGGTATCGATGCAACCCATAGTTAAAGCTATTATCAGGTTCAACTATGGGGATTTCCCCTTTAATTTTTTACCCCCGTGACACCAGGACATGAGCCAAACATAACCAGAACAGAAAGAAACATATAACCAATTCACTATTCTATTGCTTTCACCATTACTTCATAGCCATTAAACTTAGTTTACTGTAATTTTCCAGACTATATAATCAGACGTTAAACAATTCACAACACCTCTCACAGCTTCAGGATATCTAGTGTTACCAACGTTAGGCAAAAAGACAAGGAGAATATGGTACTAGTTTCTGCAGATCTTTTTACATAAGCTTTGGCCTTAGCTTATCCTGTACAGACTGTTTGTAGTAGCTCTCTGCGGGCTTTGCAACATGATTATTCTTTTAGGCAGACTTGATGAGGGTCTTAAGCTGGCCATATACTGGTAGATTTTGATGCAAACATTTGTGCGAAAGTTCATATCAGTACATTTGATAATGCCATCAGAGACTTGACAAAAGTCGTTGAAAAGTACTTCAAGACAACAAAATAATTAAAGTGACACTTGCTTTAATATTCAATTTTGGAATGCAAAGCACATTCGCCATTAAACTGAACCAATTCCCCCCATCCATACATTCGAGGTGGATGCGGCACCCCTTCACTGTCAGAATACACGGATCAGTGCTGCAGCTGATCGGCTGCATGTGCTGACCGAAGCAAAATTTTCCAACAACTTAACTTCTCATAAATGATAACAGCCATAGATGAATCAAAATTTGGACAGTTCCTGCTATCCTCCTGGCTATCCTCTCCATCAAAGGCGGCTCTAGGCTTTGTGAGGCCTTAGGCAAAACTTAGACATAAGGCTCCATTCTCGCCCACAATGGGAAAAATAATTCAAGCAAGAAAAATGGCTGCAGAAAATGTATGGATCCAGCACACAGGTGATCAGCATCACTTCCAGGGCACCCTCCTCACCCATCAGACATATTCAGCCAATGCAAAAGGGGGGAGAGAGGGGGAGGTGAGAAAGAGAGGGGTAATAGATTGATCCGATGATGCCGACCTTAGTGATGATCACAGGCACATTAGGCGTCCGCGGGGGCCCCTGTGAGTGCAAAGCCTTAGGCGACCGCCTAATTTGCCTAATTAGAGAGCCGCCTCTGCTCTCCATCATGTTGATTCTTTTTAATTGCAATCACGTATCAATATGTATGAAACTTTCAGAAACAAATAAACAATGGAAAAGCAATCATGTTACAAATTCTATGGCCGTTTTCATCTTTTCAAGCAGCATGCAAAGATGTTTTGGCCCTTTCCTCCTTAGTATCTTCTTCTCTAGATTCCAGGGAAACTGTTATAATTATTTTATTATTTTTTAATTGTTCATAATAGAAATCAACAGATGACTATATCCCTGCTGCTGCTAGTGAGACTATAACATACACCCTGCAAAATGCTATAAAAAATCACTGTAACAATTAGCCTTGTATTAAATAAGCAATGGAGGTTGCTAAACCCCTTTTCATATTTTGGTAACAGTGAGATAAACATTCCCATAATGCTAGTCTGTGTTTAATATAAATACTGGAAGTAAATGATAGTTGTAAAAAATGTCTCTTGACCTTAGCTGCCATTTTGAACCGCACACTTGAGTAAAAATACTACTTTAGTAAATAATCTTCAAAACATGTAAAATAACGTGCAACATATGTAACCAATTTATCACGTCTAATTATGGACATGAAATACACATTTGGAACTAATTAACATTTAATCAGAAGTGATTTTCTTTTTTAGTTTGTTCTTTAAATACGTCTTCATGTACACTAGCAGCTCCTAAACTTCAGTTTAGAAGCTTTTGGCGTTTTTTTTTTTGCCAAAGCTCCTAAACTCATCTCTATAAAAGCCAATGTGGTTGCTTTACTAAAGACAAACAGACTGTGCTCTTTGGGAAGTGCAGTTGCACTCTGAAAGTGCAGTTGCTCTAGAGCTTAGTAAATGGGCAGAAGCTCTGCTGACTTCTATCATCCAATCATGTACAAGCAAAAATGCGGTTTTATTTATTTTCCTTGCACATGATTGTTTTTTTTTTGCAAAGTGAAGCTTTACCCCATTTACTAAGATTTGGAGCAACTTCCCTTGCAGAGTGCCATTGCACTTTGCAAAGTGCACAGTCTATTTGTCCTTAATAAATGAACCCCTAGAGTTTAGGAGCTGCTGCGTTTAGGTGAGGTTAAACCTCCCTCTTCTAAATGCCAAAGAATCGCGTTCAGAATAGGTTTTGGCCGCAGAAAACGGAAAATTGTTATTCTTACCTACGGTAATTTTCCTTTCCTGGCCTGTCCTCACGTCAGCACATCATCATGGGTTAATCCCCTCCTCCGGTCCACCAGTATTACCTTCTTCTAGCTAATAAGTAGGGGGCCCCTCCTCCCAGTCCTTGTTCCACTAATTTGGCGGACGACAGACTATAGGGAGGGAAAGGCTGTGCTGACGTGAGGACAGGCCAGGAAAGGAAAATTACCGTAGGTAAGAATAACAATTTTCCGTTTTCCTGGCCAGTCCTCCCGTCAGCACATCATGGGATTTAATTTAGCACCCTAGGGCGGGAAAATGTATATAAGACTCGGACGACAACTATAAATGCTGCTTAAGTGAATCTTTCTTTATTCTGCCTGAAAAGGAGCCGATACCACGGCATTTCCGATACTAGACGCCTTAGATGACGTCACATCTAGATTGTAATGCTTTGCGAAGGTCTTGCAGGAACTCCAACTGGCCGTCTTGCATATTTCCTCAACTGGTATTTTGGCAAATGCTGCCCAGGAGGCTGCCACCCCTCTGGTAGAGTGAGCTCTAGTTGCCTGAGGAGGCGTCAGCCCTTGTTTCTCGTACGTGAGTTTTATTACTTTGGTGATCCAGGTCGAGATTATTCTTGTCGAAGCGGCTTGTCCTTTTTAAGGCCCAGATGGTAAGACGAAAAGGGAATCCGTTTTGCGCACTTGTTGAGAACGATGCAGGTAAATTGAGAAAAGGTTGACCATGTCCAGAGGTCTGAGGTCCAGTTCTTCTTCCTGCATAGGCGGTGATGTAAAGCTAGGTAGCACTGCCTCCCAGTTAAGGTGAAATTTTGAAATTACCTTGGGCGTTGCTATTGGTGAAGGCCTCAGAATTACCTTGTCTGGAAGGATGATGCAGTACGGTTCCTTACTGGACAGGGCTGCTAGCTCGGATACCCCTCTTGCCGATGTTACGGCGGTGAGAAAAAACAGTTTAAGTGTTAGAAACCAGAATGGACAAGATTCTGCCGGTACAAAAGGATGTAGAAGCAGTGCTCTTAGCACTGTGCCTAAGTCCCAGGCCGGAAATAGAGACTTTCTTGGAGGATTCATTTTCATGGTCGCTTTTAAGAATTGTTTTACCAGTGGTTCGTCTGCCCACCTGTATCCTGTAAAACATGACAAGGCTGAAATGTGTACCTTCAATGTACTATAGGCTAAACCTTTGTTTAGAGCAGATTGCAAAAAGTCCAGTACTTGTGCCACATTCGGATCCACTGAAGCGAAATTTTTCTGTAACGCAAAAGTTGTAAACTTTGCCCAAATCCTGTTGTAGGTGGCGTTAGTCAAGGCCTTTCTAGACTTTAACAGTGTTGAGATTACTTCCTTTGAAATGCCTTGTGCCTGGAGTCTGGTTGATTCAGCAGCCAGGCCGTCAGTTGCAACCTGTTCGGGTTGGGGTGTACCCATTGGCGCTGCAATAGGAGATCCCTCTTTCGCGGCAGACGTATTGGGGGGTCCGACGCCATGTGTAGGTGTAGAGGGAACCACGGCCTCTGCAGCCAGAAGGGTAGCATTATTATTGTATGGACCTTTTCTCTCGCAATCTTTAACAAAGCCCTCATTACTAGCGGCACCAGCGGAAAGATGTAAGCTAGGGGAAAATCCCATGGAATGGAGAAGGCATCTTGGGTCAAGGCTTTGTTGCAACGGAACCTGGACACAAATTGGGGTGTCTTTGTATTGACTCGGGTCACCATTAGATCCACTGAGGGTGTCCCTCACTTGGAAAAGATTGGTTCTAGGAACTTTTTGTTCAAGGCCCATTCGTTCTTGTCGGGGAGCTCCTGAATCAGATGATCCGCGATGGAATTCTGGCTGCCCGAACTGCTGTTAGGGCTTCCAGATATGCTTCGGCCCACACAAATCTTTTGGTTGCCACCTGCAGAAGTGGCAAGCTCTTGGTTCCGCCCTGTCTGGATATATATGCCACTGCCGTCTTGTTGTCTAACATTAGTTTGACTCAAGCTCCCTGAACTAGCTTCTCGATGGCCCGCAGGGCCAGGTATGCGGCTTGCAGCTCCAAAAGGTTGGAGTGTCAGGATTCCATCTTGCTCCAAACTCCCTGCATCTGCTTGCCGAGGCAGTGAGCACCCCAGCCCCGGAGACTGGCACCCGAAGTTATCAGAATCCAGTCCCCAGGGCCGAGGGGCATGCCCCGCAACAGGTTCTCTGATGACTTCCACCAAGCTAGGTTCTGTCGAATCTGGTTTGGTATGCGAATCCTCTGGTGGAGAGAGGTACCGTCCCATTGGTTCAAGAAGGTTGCCTGGAAGGCTCTTGTGTAGAACCTTGCCCAAGGAATGGTTGGGCTTGCTGCAGTAAACATCCCGAGTAGGGTCACACAATCTCCTGCCGTTAGCGACGTTGACTTCATCACGCTGCTGAAGCAGGCTACCAATTCTGCCTTCTTTCGTTCGGGTAGGAGGACAAGGCCTCTGTTTGTACTGAGAATTAGTCCCAGATATTCCATCTGTTGTGAGGAAATCAATTGGCTCTTTTGCCTGTTGATGATCCAGCCAAATTTTGATAGGATTTCTAGAACCATCTCGCGTTGAGACGCCAAGAATCTTAGGTATCTTTGGTGGCTCTCGTTGATTGGGACGTGCAAATATGCATCCGTTAGATCGACTGATATCAGCCAGTCTCCTGGTTGCAACACAGAGATGATTGTAAATACAGATTCCATCTTGAACGTCTTGGGTTCTATGAAGTGGTTTAGAATTCTCAGGTCCAGAACTGGTCTGAGATCCCTCGATGCTTTGGGAACTAGAAAGATTGGAGAGTATACCACTTTTCCTTGTTGGGATAGGGGTACCGGCGAAATTGCATTCCTTTGCTGTAAGCCGTCTAAATATTCTTGTAAGCAGATCCGTTTCCTCTGATCTGTCGGCCATTCTGTGTGGACCACCGTATTGGGTGGTTTCTTCTAAAAGGATATTTTGTAACCGTATCTGACCGCCTTGCGGACCCACTGGTCCTTGACTTCTTCCGCCCATACTTCATAGAAGGACATTAACCTGGCGCCCACCTGGGGGGAATGGGCGGTTAACCCGTCAAAAAGATTTTTCGGGTTTTTTAGCAGTCTGTGCCGCTCTAGACTTTACTTTCTGCAAGAAAGAATTTTGTGGATTTTTCCAGTAGGGTCTTGTATATTCCCGTCCTGGCCTGTATGACCTGGCGTCATACGCCCTCTTGTAGTCTGGTTGGGATGGCCGGGTGGCCTGCTGTGTCTTCCTGGGTCTCTGTGGCATTAGACCCGACTTTCCCCCTGTAGCTCGACTAATGGCTTCTTCTAGGGTCTTTCCGAACAGCACCTTGCCGTTAAACGGAATATTGCAGAGACTCAGTTTTGAGGTGCTGTCTGCTCCCAAATGTCGCAACCAGAGGGCCCTCTTTGCCGTCACTTCAAAAGCCATGATTCTTGTGAGTAACTTTGTCAGGTCCATAGAGGCTTCTGCTATGAAATCGGCGGCAAGATCAAATTCCTCCATTGTCTGTATGACTGATTCTGACCCTGTATCTGCTTTTAGTGCTGCTTGGGTTCTCATGGTCCAAACCTTGAGTGCTCTGGAGACTGAGGTTAGGGCAATAGCTGGACGGCACGCTGCACCCGCAGCTGAGTACACCTTCTTTAGGTCTGTGTCTGCATGTCTGTCCATTGGGTCTTTGAAGGTTGTAGAATCTTGCAATGGCAACACGACCTGTCGGGCCAGGCGCTGTAAGGCCACATCTATGCCCAACGGGGAGTCCCAAAGGTCTGCTTCTGGGGTTTTAAAAGGGTACAACCTTGAGAAACGGTTCTGTATGTTTGCCCTCTTTTCCGGCTTTTCCCATTCTTCCTCGAACCCTTCTCGGATCTCTGGCAAGAGGGGGAAAGTAACCCCTTGTCTCTTCCGGCTAGGAAAAAATCTTTTGATTTTTTCAGGTGGCTGAACATCTTGATCCCAGTCAATGGCCTCCCTTACGGCTGTGACAAATGAATCAATATATTGAAAATCAAATAAATATTCTGAGGGCTCTTCAGAGTCCGATGAGTCTAGTAATAGCGCCTCCCGGGCAGGTGATTTGTCGCGCACTGGCTGATTGGCGCTACTTTGGATCTTGATCTAGGTGATTTGGTGGCTGAGGCTGACTGAATACCCTCTGCCACTGCTTCTTGAATAAAGTCTCTAATTCTTCTCACCTCTGCTTCCCTGTCTGTAGGCACGTCCTTAATGCAGCTGGTGCATAGAAGTTTGCCAGGTTCGGATGGTGCCGAACATGCCCAACAAAGACCATCGTCTGGGCGGGGTCTTGATACATTTGGCTCTGCTACAGTCGCAGAGGGACTGAATTTGCGTGCTGGACTAGAATGGGACTTATGCATTGCCCGAGAGCCAGACGCTTGCGGAGATTTTGAGCGGTGGCGGGACTTTTTTCTCCGTTCATGTCTTATCTTAGGGCTTCTGCTCCTAAAAAGACAACCAAGAAACACTACCTTTAGCTCTTGGTATTGCACTCTTTTACATTGTGGCCCCCGTTGACCCCTCCTACCTGTCCGGTGACCTTGGTGCATCCTGAGGCTGTGGTGAGCTCATGCTGTGTAAAGAAGCAGGATACGCACATCAGGCGGTGAAGCAATTGATACCAGTGTACTAAGAAAAAAAGTGTGTACCTAATTGTGTATTTCTTATTTATCTATATATTTTATTATTATTATTATTATTATTATTATTATTAATAATATATATAGATATATACAGTATATATATTTTTATTTTATTTATTTTTACCTATGCACCCCAAAATAATATCCACTGTATGTATGTACATTTTTTACAACCTCCTCTTTACCTTTAAAGAGAAGGAAAAATTCCAGGGTGGCAGCAGGTGTTTAGAGAAAAAAAAAAAAAAGAAAGGTCCCTTTAAGAATAGTGCAGCGCTGACACAATCTTTCACACACTCCTCCTCAGCTGGAGGCTTACCTAGAGCTTCCTCTCCCAGACAGTGGCAGACCACACTGAGCCTCCTGCCCTGGACGAGTCTTTATAGCCGATTTGGGCCCGCCCATGGCGCGCCCCTGGCCCCACCCCCCCTGTGACATCACCACCGACTAACAGAAAGTGGAGGAAGGAGGGGCGGCGCGCTCCTATGGAGCTCAGATCTGAATAAGGAGAAGGAGCCACAGCATGTCCTAGCAGATGGACAGGAGACACACCACAGCCCCTGTTAACACAGTAAGCTTCCTACAAGCTAAAACGCCCGCAGCTCATGCACCTGAGCGTCCAGTGTCATAAAGGGGCATACCTTTATTACTTCTGGACCTTCCAACCCGAGGAGAGGCTGAACCTGGGTGGGGATGGTTCGGCAGGGGGGTTCTTTTCTTCCTCTTTGTTCGTAGTTTGTTTGTCTGGAAGAGTCTTAGGTGGTCTGATCGTCCGACCAAAAAAAAAGGAACAAGGACTGGGAGGAGGGGCCCCCTACTTATTAGCTAGAAGAAGGTGGTACTGGTGGACTGGAGGAGGGGATTAACCCATGATGATGTGCTGACGGGAGGACTGGCCAGGAAAAGGGAATTTTGCCTGTGCATTTTTTTACATTAACCAGTTCCCTACCGAGCCATAGTAATATGATGTCGGCAGGAACCTTGTCTCCCTCCCGATGTACATCATATGACGTCCTGGGCTTTCCGGACGCTAATGGGCGTGCACGTGCCCACGGCATCGCTTGGGACCCGCTGCGTGTGCCCGGAGGCCGCGATGTCCAACGGGCACCCGCGATTGCCCATGATCACAGCAGGAGTGTGGATCTGTGTGTGTGAACACACAGATCCACCTCCTGTCATAGGTGAGGAGACTGATGTGTTGGATCGGACTCCTCCCCTTGTCCCCCCCCCCAGTCACATTTTTAACCTCTTCAGCGTCAAAAGTATCCAATATGTCCGTAGATAAATAAATAAATCGTAGATCGCTGCCATTACTAGTAAAAAATATAAAAATAAATAAAAATCAAATAAAACTATCCCCTATTTTGTAGAGCTATAACTTTTGCGCAAACTGATCAATATCTGCTTATTGAGATTTTGTTACCAAAAATATGTAGAAGAATACGTATCAGCCTAAACTGAGGAAAAAATCTTTTTTTTTTTTTAAATGTGATATTTGTTAAATCACAAAAGTAAAAAATATTGTGTTTTTTTTTTTCAAAATTTTCGCTCTTCTTTTGTTTATAGTGCAAAAAATAAAAACTGCAGAGGTGATCAAATACCACCAAACGAAAGCTCTATTTGTGGGAAAAAAAACATAAAAATTTTATTTGGGTACAGTGTCGCATGACTGCGCAATTGTCATTCAAAGTGCGACAAAGTGGTCTTGGCAGGAAGGGGGTGAAAATGCCCAGTATTGAAGTGGTTAAAAATGATAAGAGAGGATGAATAAAAGACACAACTGAGTTTAGAACAAACACATTTTAAGTCTTTTTTTTTTATCTTTATCGCAAGTCCCCACTGATAAACATAGATAATGTTAACTACAAACCAAATCCATTGATGTTCAAGACACCAACTGTGAATGAAGTTGTCCCTGTGTGGTAACGTTCTATATTCCTGTCTTTCTCATCTCCCCAGCACACGTTAACAAAGCATTTCAAGCATGTTTTGCAACTGTCCAGTTTTTTGGCCCTTAATCTCTTTGTAATTGCGTTTTTGAATAAATTGAAGAAGCTTTGGACAGAGACAGAGGGCCAGATTCAGAAAGAATTAGATTCCCGCAGATTATCAGAGATACTCTACGCCGCCGTACTTTACCTGGCTCTAGGAGGAATTCAGAGAGATTTTGGCCTGTAAGGTACGGCGGCGTAGTGTATTTCTCCCGGCGGAATCAAAATACGCGAATAGGGGGCGTGAGGCATTTAAATTAAGCGCGTCCCCGCGGCGATCGAACTGCGCATGCTCCGTTCAGAAATTTCCCGCCGTGCATTCACGTCGTTACGTCATTTTTTTTTTGAGTAGCGTCGTTTACGGACATTCCTATTCCCGAACGACTTGCGCAAAAAAAAAAAAAATAATTGAAAGTCGACGCGGGAACGACGGCCATACTTTACATGGGCCGCGTAACGTTAGACCAGCTAAAAGCTGGTTTAACTTTACGTAGCGAAAAAATGACGTACGCGATTGCGAACGACGCTCGTAACTTCGTGGATCTCCGTAAAAAGCTCATTTGCATACCCCGACGCTGAAAACGACGCGAACTCCACCCAGCGGCCGCAAAAAGATCGCAGCGTAGATCCGAAGGCGTACGAAGACGTAAGCCTGTCAGATCGAAGCCCAACGCCGCCGTATCATGGTATGAGGATTCAAACTAGTGATACGGCGCGCAAAATTTGAAATTACTCCTGTCTAACACCAGTTAGACAGGCGTAATCGCTCTGTGAATCTGGGCCAGAGATTTTAAGCCATTCATCTATAATATTGTGACGCAAATCAACTATCACTGCATAATGTTTAACTTTTTTTTTGATGCATTCTATGTTTACTAAATAATTAATGAATAATCTAAATAATATTAGAGAACAAATTATAGCCTATTTGTCAAAAGGATATTCTTCTCTTGACTTTAAACAATTAAATTGCATATTATTCATGCTAAAACACTATTCATATAATGCACATCCAAAAGTAGAATATAGATCATATAGTTGTCATTCATATAACAGTATATCCAAAAGTAGGACAATAGATTATATGGTTGCCAGCGTCTTAAAATAATTTCCTGGGAAAACTTGCACTTCCTGCAACATGTATAAACAAAAAAAGAAAACAGTGTCGTGGCTTTGTACATATTTTATTTCTCTTTTTTTTTTATGAAGGAGAATAAAAAAAAAGTATGTTGCATTCATATATTTTAAAGGGACATTAAAGTTATTTATTTATTTTTTAAATAAGAAACATGTTATACTTACCTCCACTGTGCGGCTCGTTTTGCACACAGTGGCCCCGATCCACATCTTCTGGGCTCCCTCGGCGGCTGTCATGGCTCCGCCTCCGCAAGAGCTTTCCACCTTTATGCGAGCGAGCTTGCATTGTGGAAAGCTCTTGCGGGCGCGCTCCCGTGATACAGCGGCCACCATAGCCACCAACTGTATCACTTGGCCTCCTCCCTGGCGCACCACGTCACTGGATGTGATTGACAGCAGCGCCAGCCAATGGCTGCGCTGCTTTCAATCCATCCAGTGTAGCCAATCAAGGTGAAAAAAATATTTACCTTTACAACCCCTTTAATGCAGGTTAAAACTAAGTCTTTTATTTTATTTTGTTTGCTGTTTTGTTTTTTTCTCCTGCAGAACTTCCGTCCTACCTCACCACAGCAAGGTACGTCATCTCCTCATTTGCACCCTTCTCCTTCTCCCTCTCGCTGCCTTCTGGGACCTGTGTGTCCCCCAGAAGACGACAGGGCCATTCAGAAAGCGCAGCACGACTTGGGCATGCGAAGTAGGAAACCGGCTGTGAAGCTTGAAGGCTTCACTTTACGGTTTACTTTAGTTGCAATGTCAGCGCCTGCACCAGAGCCGATTGATGAATCGACTTTGGGGGGGCAACATTGCCTGATCCCTGGACAAGTAAGTGTCCTTACAAAATAGCAGCTACGGTATTTGTAGCTGCTGACTTTTTAAAAAAAATTCAGAGGCTGGAACTCCACTTTAATAAAAAAAAATTAAAATCTAAGTACCTTTTTTCCTAATCAATATACAGCTGTCACATGACCCAGGTCTTTCCCTGCCTGTTTAAAGAGAGACAGTGTCAGGAGGAGCTTCTAGTCCTCTGCTGCTGATTACATTAAAAAAAACTACTAAGTAGTATATGGTTTGTTTACGCTGGATCTGTTGCTTTGCCTTTTGCTACATTTGAAGGCAAATGCAATACATTGGTTCCAACAAGGTTGTGGGCCAGATTCATAGAGCAATTACGCCTGTCTAACTGGTGTTAGACAGGAGTAATTTCAAATTTTGCGCGCCGTATCACTAGTTTGAATCCTCAAACCATGATACGGCGGCTTCGGGCTTCGATCCGAGAGGCTTACGTCTTCGTAAGCCTTCGGATCTACGCTGCCATCTATTTGCGGCCGCTGGGAGGAGATCACGTCGTTTTGATGCGTCGGGATATGCATATGTTTTTTTACGGCGATTCCCGAAGATACGAGTGGTCGTCGCAATCACTTTCGTCTATTTTTTTGTACGTAATGTTAGAGCAGCTTTTTGCTGCTCTAACGTTACGTAGCCTATGTTAAGTATGGCCGTCGTTCCCGCTTCAAATTTATTTAATTTTTTTTTTTGTTTACGTAACTCGTTCGGGACTAGGATCGCCCGTAAACGACGCTACCTAAACAACGAATGACGTCACAACGTGATTTCGCGCGAATGCACGGCGGGAAATTTCCGAACGGAGCATGCGCAGATCGATCGCCGCGGGAACGCGCCTATTTTAAATGATTCACGCCCCCTACTCGTCTATATGGATTGCGACGGGAGAAATACACTACGCCGCCGTCGTTTACTGGACAAAATCTACCTGAATTCCACGTAGAGCCAGGTAAAAAACAGCGGCGTAGTGTATTTCTGATACGCTACGATAATCCATTTCTGTGTGAATCTGCCCCTGTGTTTGTACCAGCGTAGTCCATTGTGCATGTGTTGGAAAAAAAGGCTGCATGGTAGATTTTGGTGCATTTTTCCACAGTGATTTTCAACACCCATCACATCAACATCCACTAATAAATGTGTTTTGTTGTAAACGATTCCTTACAGTCTCTTGTTAAAAAAAACAATTCCTTACAATACCAAAGATAATTATAAAAAATATGCCAAAAAAAATTAACTGCTAAGACAATACTCAAATGTATTTTTTTTTTTTATTTTTTTTTACATAGCCCACTATAATAATAGACAGGTTAATTTTCTCATAGAAAGTTATCCGCAGCAAAATTCTGATCCTATTCTACTTTGACATCTTAGACAGACAAGAGAGGCAGCAGCTAATAACCATCTTCATTCAACTCCTAGTCACATAATTATCTGATCTGCCAAGAGACATTAATATTCAGAAAGATGAGGCAAGGGGGGTAAAGCTACATTCGCTGCTAGTGGCACCTTCCATCTACTTCGCTGTCACTGCAAATCCTTTAGCAGGAACCTGGCATCATGTACATCACTCCAGCATATTTATAATGTTCCCTGTTTGAAGTGCAAATCATAGTTAGGGCATAAGGTTGTATATTAGAACAGAGGCAAGAGTGCTAAAAACGTACATAACGGAGAGATAAAGGCATGTACATTGGATTGCAGACTTAATTCTATGTGAAACAAGTGCGTGTATACAGTTAAAACACTTAACAGAAGAAAAAAAATGTAGAGCGTCTGTGATGGTAATAGAATATTTTCAATCTACCATGTTAGCTGTTTATTTTTTATTTCTTTATTCAAATAATAGCCTTTTCACTTTGTTATGAGATGTTTAATTGTCTCATGAGCATACAAATTAGCAATTATTTGCAGTGCCAGTTCTAGGAAGTTTATTAAATAACGCCACAATTAAACTGATTATCGCATTTCTTTTTCAGCAGATGGATCCCAATAGACATAATTCTAAAGGCTTAAGTCAGACATGGGGCTTTTCCCTTTAGTAATTTATTTTAAAGGAAAAGTGCGTTGTATTTACAGTGAGTGCATTTTGTAAATATTGTATTGTTTACCTTAAAGTATATTTTAAGGGATTTTCACACTTCTTTAATCCTTCTTTCTTTTTATTTGTATTAAAAATAGAAATTTGTAGATTAGCCAACAGAGGGAGCTTCAATCAGATCATTGCAATAACTGTGCCTCTCTCCTATCTCTCTCTTATCTCTAGATAAGGTATCAGCCAAGGTGTGAACTGTTTTCAAAAGGCTTGTAAGAAGGGGCAGTAATGTACAACCACTGCCTAGAACTGCTAAGAATGGTGCAAAGTCTTGCATAGCGAATGGCTGCTCCATGCATATATATATAATTACATATTTTACAGAGTTAAAAAATGACATATTGATAAAACTATTGACATTTAGCCATAGGTGTGCGCAGCTTTTTGCATTAGGGTGTGCAACCCAAATGTATTAAAACATGGATGTCAGTAGAGCAGTGGACTTGTCAGTAGGGCAGTGAATGGTGTCAGTAAGTTTTTATTTGTATGTCTAATAAGTGTGTTATTAGTGGTGTTATCAGGTGGGCCACATATGACCTTAAGGGCCCCCAGTTCCTCAGAATGATAAATACAGTGAGTAATGATCCAAGTTGGTAGGAATACCATCAAAGTCGGTATGAGCAGGAGGCTCAAGAATTTCCCAAAAGTCTGTGGTGAGAAAAGCAAGGCCAACTTTTTTTTTAGGGGCTTTCGTGAAATAGCAGGGGGAACCTGTGCTGCACAGGGTGATTAGGGTGTGCCTAGGCACACCCGACACACTCCCTGCGCACGCCTATACATTTAGCTACATTTAGCTACTTTGTTTTAAATAAAAATAATAAAAAAAAAATTAAAACTGTATGTTATCTTTGAAGGGGCTGCCTTAACACCATACCACATGATTACACATAATAATGTTGCACATGGTCTGAAAGAGCCAAAATGTTTTGTCACACAGATCAACAGAAATCACTGCATGAGTGATATTTATTTATTTTTTTTGCAGTATTTTGTGATGTTCAATGGAAGTACAACAAAAATGGGAGCCCTTTATGGAGGAGATAAAATAATGCTTTGTGAGATGAAATGCTAATTCATGAAAAATAAAGGCTTTTCAGTGATTAAAGTGAAGCTCCCCCAAAAAGGGAAGGCTCCCCTTTTTTTGACCTTCTCCCCTCCACTGCCACATTTGAAACCTTTCAGGGGGAAGGGGGAGCAAGTACCTGCTACCACTTCTGGGTGACTTAGCCGCAGCAAAGTTATCTGGAAGTTTGGCCCCCCTATTCCTTTCCCTGCCACCGGGCCATTCATAAAGCGCAGCACACTTCGTACATGTGCAGTAGGGAACTGGCTGTGAAGCCACAAGGCTTCACTATCCATTTCCCTTTACCAAAATTGTGGCGGTAGCATTGGTATAGACACGGCTGGATACGTGGACAGGTAAGTATCCTAATATTAAAGTATTATTATTAAAATACAGTATTTGTAGATGCTGACTTTAAATTTTTAGTGACGGAGCCTGGAGCTCCTCTTTAAATACCTTTATTTCAATGTTGATGCCACACCCAAACAATATTTAAGTTTGTGAAATGAACATTTTGATGAGAAAATTCTAATCAGATAGAAAACATGTATGCAGTTTACTCCCTCTTTAAAACCAAGGCTTTTAGACAATACTTGTCAATTAGTGACAATAGCATTTCAAACACATGCACACAGCATGTCACTCAAGTTTAAAATTAGCTTTCAACAGTAAGGGGGATATTTTGAAGGCAGTAAATGTTTTTTTCACGTTTAAACAGTTAATTCACCTTTACTTACTTTTCCCAAAAACCTCCCTATGCATTACAGGGGTTGATTTCCTAAAAATGGAGAGCAAAAAATCTGGTGCAGCTGGGCATAGAAGCCAATCAGCTTCCACTTTTTTTTTGTCAAAGCTTAATTGGACAAGCTGAAGTTAGAAGCATAATTGGACAAGCTGATTGGCTACCATACACGTTTGCACCAGATTTTGCACTCTCCAGTTTTAGTAAATCAACCCATTTAAATTAACCTCCCTGGCGGTCTTCCTGAGTGTGGCTCTGGGTTAAATTTTAGTACCATAAGTGGTAACCCCGAGACACACTTGGGATTGCATTGCAGGATCCTGGTGCAGTATACTTTCCTTGTCTCTGGGATCCTGCGATGTCCCCCCGCTGTGTCTACGGGCTGTGTCCTTTGCCCGATGCCTCTGTGTGCCAGGCTCCGCTCCGATGCATGGGGACAGAGCCCGGCGGCAAATTCAAAAAGTGCAAAATTCATAACACATACAGTACGCTGTAATCTTACAGATTACATTACTGTATGAAATCATTTTACATCCCTTTTGTCCCTAATGCTATGTTCAGTGCCCTGCATGCACCTTTATATTGTATATACTGTTATTTCTGCCTGGAAACTTGAGATTGTCCATAGCAACCAAAAAGTGTCTTTTAGACACAAAAGTGGTTTTAGAAAACACTGATAGTAAATTAGAACACTTTCAGAATTGAGCAATAGGGATTCGTGGGGAAATGTATTTTATTAAAATGATTATATTATTATTTTTTATAATTATTTATTATATTATAATTTATGATTTTGCGTTTCAAACTTTATCATACCCCGGATGTCTACTAGACTCTTGTTTGGACAGATTTAAGTGTGTTATTACTAAGAATTACAGGCCTACAATAAATGCCAAATATCTATGCAAAACAATTGTACCGCTTTGAGAGGCAAAAATATGACATAATCCTACTGCCAAGGTGGTTAATACATTACTATGATGTGCTGATGTTTATTTTTCCAGATGCTCATAAAACTGACCTCCCCTCTCCATCCTCCAGATAGTGGGATGTGCCTGGCATTGGATGTATGGTCCTGGAAACTCATGAACACGCTCTCCTGGCCTTATTCCCTGCCCACTCATGCACAGTCCGCTCTCACAGATTGCTGAGCTGCGAGAGAGTGCAGATTGCACATGTTAATGTATTACTACTGTAATGCATAGTGAGGTTTTTGAGAAAAATATTTAAACTGGAACTATCCCTTTAAAATACATGCACCAGGAAAATTTAGCTGCAAGTACTCAATCTGGCATGTTGGTGAATATCAGATTTACTGCTTTATAAATATGCTCCTAAGTGTATACATACTACAGTTCTCTCCTGCTGCGAAGATCTGCAGTTTTGAGAAAGTGGAGGCCATGGCATGGGAAAGACTATCACAGGGTAAGCTAGATGTGCTGCTACTTTAACTTCACCCACATTCTACCTATAAAAATGCATTTTATTTAACCACTTGATTAGAAAATATGTTACACAACAGCCTCATTACAAAATCCAATTTGATAATTGCCACATAATGTAAAACAACCTAAACATTAAGGGTGAAGCCACTTGTCTCCAAGCCCTATTCTTTCTCTAAATAAGATAAGCAATATACTGTATATACTGTATACTTTCCCTACCTAAGATTAGCCTTAAGCCTCGTACACACAACCAGTTTTTCCATCGGGAAAACTGCCATGACAGCTTTTGGCCAAGGAAAACTGGCCGTGTGTATGCTCCATGGCAGTTTCCCCATAGGAAAACCGCTGGGATCCGCGGCGCGATTCCTGGCGGTCTTTTTCCCCAGCAGTTTCCCTATGTAGCATACACATGGCCGGAAATGGCTCCCACCGCAGTTTTGCCGACGGGAAAACCTCTGGTGTGTACAGGGGGAAAGTTACCGAGCAGCTTCTCGGTTTTTCCGGCGAAAATTCACCGGGAATCCCGGTCGTGTGTACAGGGCTTTAGTCATTAGATGTGGTTGGACACTATTCTGTGATTATTACACATCTATGACTAAAATGCCTCCAGTGGACATACAATATCAATGCAATACAAAAGAGAATACAGACCCCAGCGCTGGTCTTATTTTGAGGACACAATAGCGATTGCCTGAGGTAATCAAACTGACCCAAAATATTTCAGATGCATTCTGCTGTCCTTTTTCTTCAAGAAACTGTGTTATTGATGACACAGATATGATAAACACAATAGACAGCTAGTTGTAAGAAAGATCATCATTAGACGAAATAATAAAGTAGACCCCAAATGAGACCCCATACACACATTCAGATTTAGCAAAACCATGTAGTGCAAGGGCCTGCCTGATTGCATACAAATTGTAACTCTTAATGTTTGAGCTCATATGATATGGTTTTGGTAAATCTGAAGACAAAAATCTGCAGAAAATCTAATAGTGTGTATGGGGCCTAAATGATATTTATTTTGCTAAAAGACTGCATATCATAAACAATTACCCTTTTTAACAAAAATAATGCTTTCATCTTTTTTTCTATTCTTCATTGCTTTCTAGTGCTGCTGATCCCCTGATGCCTCATTGCGTCTCCTTCTTGCCTGCATGCATACATGCATCCAGCGATGGCTGCATGGTATTTCTCCAGCTAGGTTTGGGATTTTGGAAACAATGGCCCTTGTATAATGCATGATAAAATGTCCCGCTGCAGTCTCCATCCACAGCCCATGTGACAGGGTGACAATGCAAAAGCATAACCGGGACACAGGAACGCAGAGTTGGCAACAGATATCAGGAAGAGCTAAAACAAGTAACTTCATGGCAGGATCAAAAAGCATTATTTAGAAACATAGAAAAGTGACGGCAGAAAAGACTGAGTAGTCCAATCGAGTCTGTCCATTTTTTTTTTTTTTAACCTTGTTGTCGGACTATAGATTTATGTTTATCCCAAGCATGTATACAAGTCGTTTACTGTTGACTGTCTCAATACCTCTGTTGGTAGTTTATTCCAATCATCAACTACCATTTCATTAAACTAATACTTTATAATATTAGTTTTGAACTTCCCTCCAGTTAGTTTGAGGTAATGTCCCCATGTTCTTGATTTTGGTTTCATATTGAAAAGACTGCCTTCCTGAACCTTATTTGCCCTTCTGACGTATTTAAAGGTTTCAATCACGTCTCCCCTTTCCCTTCTTTCCTCCGGACTGTACAGATTAGCTTCCGGAAGTCGCTTTTGTTATGTTTTATCCTCCACATCTTTCACCATTTTTGTTACCTGTCTCTGGACTTGTTCTATTTTATCAATATCTTTCTGTAAGATAGATATTGATAAATGAGGTCTTACTAAAGATCTATATAGGGAATCAGGACCTCCTTCCTCCTCCTGGAGATGCATCATAATATGTTGCTTTTCCCACGGCCTGGTGACATTATTTGCTCATTTTGCAATCATCTGAAATAAGCACCCTAAATCTTTTTCTTCTGTAGTGCTGGCTAACACTGTACCCCAATGTTGTACTTAGGGTTGCCACCTGTTTGGGATTCACCCAGACAGTTCAGGTTTTGAATCATATGTCCCGGTTTCAGGCAGACTAAAACCCGGACACATTATTTAGACTGGGCTGTGGCTCCCCCAAGTAACCAAGATAGTCACACACATCTGGGAGCTGGGGGCGGCTGTCTGGGGGCAGGTTCAATATCGCTGAGGGCAGGGCAATGATATCAGCAAGAACAAGTTTGCTGCAGCATACTAGGAACACCACATTACTACTCTGCTTGGGGCACCCAAAAGTGTCCCAGGCCGCTAAAGTGTTAGAGTTTGACTTGAAAAAAAAGGTGGTAAACCTAGTTATACTCTCTAATGCCTCGTACACACGGCCGGATTTTTCGAGAAAAACTTCCGACGAACTAAGGGCGGAATTTTGCACGGTCAGAAGTCCGACCGTGTGTACAAGGCATAAGGGGATTATTTTTCCCTAGGTGCAATATTTTACATTTAGAAATACTGAACTGCAGTCTCTCTGCTTTTACAAATCTTCTAGCAATGCCAAATCATTTTCCACGTTACAGACACCTCCAGAGATATCAACCCTATTACACACCTTTGTATCATCAGCAAAAAGACATACCTTGCACAACAAACCTTAGAACCAAAGAAATAGAATAGGACCTGGTACAGAACATTATGGTACACCACTAGTGAATGCTCTCTGTGCTGAGTGAACCCCATTTACAACCACACTCTGGTATCTAGCCTTTAGCCAACTGCATATCCACTGAACCACCCAAGGGTTAAGTCCTAGCTTGTACAACTTTTGTATTAGATCATTATGTGGAACTGTATTTTAAAAGGAAAGCTGACAAATAATAATAAAAAATAAAAAAAAAGACTTTTAACATTAGATGTTAAAGCTTATATGACATTTTAGAAATTTGGTTTAGATATAGTTTAGGTAAAGAAATGTTCAAATTATAGATTCCTAATGATCATTTATGTGTACTGTAATTGGATTAGCAAAATACTTGGGGCCAGATTCACGTACATTGGCGCATATATTGACCGTCATAGCGCATCTCCTTTACGTTGGACCGGCTCAATTTAGAGGCACAAGTACCGTTTCCTCGTAGTATTTGCGCACAAATTTGCGCCGGTGCCAACACCCCCCGGCCAGGAAGAGTCAGATTTTGCAGGACATTGCCGACGAGGTAAATGCTTTGAGGGGTGAGACCCGGACACGCCAGGGGATCCAAAAGAAGATCAATGATCTCCGGCGTGTGGTCCGTAGGAAGCTGGCCAAGATTGCAGCACATGGCAGGGGCACTGGAGGGGGCCCACCATGCACTGTTAGGCTGACTGAGGAGGAGCGTGCGGTGGCCCAGACCTTCAACAGGCAGCAAGTGGAGGGGCTGCCTGGCTTTGACTCCATTGAGGAGGCCGTGAGGACAGGTAAGGTATTTTTTTTTTTATATCTGGTGTGTAGCATGTGTGGGGGGGGGGGGGGAGGGAATATGTGGCAAGTGTGTGGATCCTCCAACCTGTGAATGTTTTGTATCATCCACAGATGTGCAGGAGGGTGCTGGGCCATCTGGCCTGTCCGCACCTTTCCCGGGACAACAGTCTGAGGAAGACCCCCAGACAAGGCTGGAGTCCTCTGAGGAGGTTGAGGAGGAGGAGTTTGAGGAGGAGGAGGTCATGTCAGGGAATGACTTCATGTTAGTTTTGGAGGAGTCTTCCCCTATGGCTGGCAGCAGCCAGGCCTCCATCAGGGGTAGCCCCTCCCACTCCTCCCCCAACAGGGCTCCCCCCCAAGGGGCTCCCCTTCTCCCTGGCCACAAGCCTCATCTGGAGGCAGGAAGGCCACCCACAAGACCAGGTGGGTGGCCGAGGTTCTGCCTGCAAATCTGAGAAGGGACCAGGCCCTTCAGACCCGCCATCTGGGACAGGTCAGCCAGACTTTGGGGCGGATGAAGGAGAGCCTGTCCTTCATAAAGGATTCAGTTGGGGACAATCCTGGCTCTGATCAATTGCCAAAATGAAATGCAGGCTACCACAGCAGGCGTTGGTCAGGATGTGCGGGCCCTCGGTCAGGATGTGCGGGCCCTCACCCAGGCTATCCAGGCCAATATGGCAACCCTCAATGCTGGCCTGACCAGAATTGCCGTGGCCTTGGAGGGCAGGCCGCCAGCTGGGCAGAGACCAGGGGATGCTCCTCCTTCCCCGGATTACCCCCCCCATGAGTCTCCCCTGAGGAGCCGGGGCCATGGCCGTGGCCGCCACAGGCGTGGGTCACGCCAGCGGCGGTAGTTTTTTTTCTGTGTTTTCTTTGCTGTGCATTTTTTTTTTGCTGGCCATTTTTTTTTGGATTATGTTTTTTTTCTGTTTTTGAATGATTTTTGAATGTGGGGGTGACATTTCTGCCGGAAAAGGGGTGTCACTCCCTTTTGTGGTGGAGAAGGGTTCCCCAGGACCAGGGAGAAGTGATCCCCAGGTCCGTGTGAATGGTGTATGAATGTACAGTGACATAATTGGAGCCGTGGTGTGGCGTTGCTGAGCACAAGGCTTGTGCTAATCCAATGTGATAAGGATGTGGTGTGTGTGATCTAGGGACCACCTTGGTGTGCATGCATGCATTCTCATTGTGCCATGATTAATGTGTGTGTTTAACGTGCAAAGATGCCTAATGTGGGCTGTCTCCTGGCTGCTCTTCCCTCAGAAGACGGGGTAGCCTCGGTTAGGGGGGTTTGTCTGGTTCGGGGGTCAGGTCATCACGTATGTCAATCTCCAGGCCCTTTCTCACTGCGAAGTTGTGCAGCATGCAACATGCACCGATGATCTGGCATACAAAGTTTGGGGAATACAACAAGGTACCCCCAGACTTATCCAGGCATCAGAAACGTGACTTCAGGAGGCCGAAAGTGCGCTCCACCGCACACTGTATATGTAGCTGTCATGGCTGGATACGGGGTGTTTGGCACGGACGTGCCATATGAGGCATTTGGCATCGACTATCACCTGTACGTTGATGGAATGCCAATGCTTCCGATTGCTGTATATGTGCTCTGTCTCACGGGGGGGCTGGAGTGCCACATGTGTGCAATCAATGGCCCCCACGGTGCGTGGGAATCTGGCAATTCTGTAGAAATCTGTCATTGCCTTCAGCCGCAGGTCCTCCTGGGTGGGTTTAATGATTTGGTTGGCCATGCGTCTGAGAATTGCAGGGATAACCTGGTGCACACATCTGCTCATTGAGGATTGTGCCATCCCAGCCACCACTCCACTTGTACGCTGAAAAGAGCCACTGGAAAGGAAATGGAGTGTTGCCAGGACCTTGACCAGTGGCTGCACTGCTTGTGAGCGTTGTGTTGGGCTGGTGATATCCTCCTGCAGGGTTGTGGTTAATTCCATGATGGCATGAGGGGTGAATCTGAAGATGCGATACACCTCAGAATCACTCATGCCAAAGATGTCTATGCGTGTGCGGTATATCCTCTCCCGTGCCCTCCTCCGTGCCCTCCTCCTGCTGCGCTCATCTAAAATCAGTAGTATAGCTATGAGCAAGGATGCCCCTGGCATGTTGGCATACAGATTGTTGTCCTGCAAGTGTGGCTGCTCAGCTCGTCCCTAACGGTGTTGCTTTAGCTGACATGTAGACGGATTGTCCAAATTTAAACCTCCTTTTATAAGGACTAACTTTAGACCAGATGTGCAGCTGATGCGCACAGCTCGTAGCCTGCACCGCACAAACTTACTTTTGTGGATCGCCGTATCTCCCTCATTTGCATATTTGCATAGCAAATCAATGGTGTGTCTAGCGCATTTTTGCGCACACGATGCGCTGGTCTATCGAACTTACGTTGGTCGAAAAATTCTGGATTTCAGGCGTATATTGTTTTGGGGATATGGCGCATAGATACGCAGGCGCATATTTAGACTTACGCCGCGCATCTCGTGAAACGCCGGCTTAAGTGCTTTGTGGATCTGGCCCTTAATCGTGGCTATAACTTGCACATAATAGCGTGTATGCCATAGTTAGTACATAATACTGAATATGATCATTACCTAAAAAAATCCTATGATGACAGAAAATATTAAGCCATCTTGGACCAAGAATTCAATTATGCTTGGAAAGAGAACTAAAGAGATGTATTTTTCCCTCTTGGGGGATGAGCTGTATCTAGTGTGCAAAGTTAAATGGCACACATCTTTATAACCTATACAATGAAACTCCCTATGTGATATTGCAAATATTATTCTAGATGTCAAGGGATGAGATAATAATCTTATTATTCCATTACAGCAAAGTTGGTTAGGAGAACATCTTGGAAACACCAGGTTTAGATCATTATCTCAGTGGTGACCTGGGGTTACTGCCTAGCTCTGCATTAACTCATTGACTTTTTTTTTAAAACTGTCCTCAAGACCCAAGAGCAGGCCATGTTTTAAAGATAACACTGACTGATCACCTGATAAGAAAATAGAAGACATTAAGTCAGAGAATGACCTACCTGTGCCTAAAACGAGAAGCAGGAACTGTTTTCCATTCATACTCAATTTATGGGAACAATTTTGCATGAAGGTCCTAATTTACAGGAAAATATAAACAAAAGCTCCTAGTTCAACTAAGATAAAAAGCAACTTTTCCTAGACCATGAATATTTATATTGCTCCTCACATCCTGATCAATCAGAAAACGGTAATTGCAACTTTTTAAATATGTAGAGTAGAAAAGAATTGTCCCATCCATGTAGTTAACATACTAATTTTAGTTTTGAATAGAGAACCATTAGAACAACTTATTAGTAGCCAAAATTATAGCAATTTTTGCAGCTCAGCAATCAACATCCGTGAGTTAAAGAAATGGCAATGTCGTTGTGCTATAGGTTACTAAATATCACTGCCCTTTTCACTGTGATATTTTACAGGTCCATTTAAGTGGTCACATAATTATTAGTAAATATATATATATATATATATATATATATATATATATGGTAGATTGCATTATTGGAGGTAGCATAGGGTCTGATTTCTATACAGAACTACTTTACAAGAGCGATTTTTTTCAATTGTTGCATTTAAAGTCCTCCCAACATCCCCTGCATGCTCTTTCCCAACAGTTCTTGAACTGAATTTATCATAAAAATTCAGAGGCGGATAGAAGAAAGAGATAAAATTACTGTATTTATTGGCGTATATCACTCACTTTTTTACCCTGAAAATAGAGGGTAAACTGTGCCTGCATGTTATACGCAGGGGGCTGTGGAAAGTTTTTTTCCTTAAACTTCCCTCTTAAAGTTAGAGTGCGTGTTATACGCCTTTGCGTGTTATACGCCGATCAATACGGTAGGTATTAGGTGTCCCAACTTGTACATTTTGAGGCTTGTGCTGCCCCCTTCCTTATCCCAGTGCCCTAAGCATTGGCACAAGGGACACTAATACCCATCATGGCAAATACTTCCCTGCTCCCACTTGTGCTTATGCAACTTAGTTAGTACTGTCGTTTTTTTTTTTTTTATATACTCTAAGAGCCAGTTCACACCAGCCTACGTAGGTGCATTGAGGTCTGTGTGAGTTATGCAGTGCCAAGTTGTTTGTTGCAATGTGTTGATGTACTTTACATTGCCCTGCATTAAAAAGCAGACCAGCTGCATTTTTATGCAATGCACATGTATGGTGTTAACAGAGCACATAGAGAACAATTGTTTTTCGTGTGCCTTTGCACTACACTTGTGTTGTTCAATGCAGATCAACGCAGCTAAACGTACCTGGTGCAAACAAAATTTTCCAAAGGGGCTTTATTACTTATCCCCCCAAACCACAAGGACACTAATTTTCCAGTGTGTGCAGTATCCATCTTTATTATGCTAGATCAATTAATTTACTTCATATGAGTATTCTTTAAAAAAAAAAGCAAACCTGTGTTTTGCATATTCAGGGACATACAGGTTCACTTTATTGCCCCCTCTCCAGTCTTACATACCCACCTTTACTTCGATCTTCCACTTATATATTCAGCCAACGCAAGAAAGTCCTGAGTTGCTCTAGTCAGGGCTGAGGACTATCCCCACCACATGTGTCAGTCATAATCAAATCACTGTTACATGAGAACATGGGGTGTTGACTACATGGCCCTCCATATCCCAAAGTATCAAATCATTTCTGCATTCTTAGTGGCTAAAGATGAGATTATCGTATAAATAATCATTCCTATTTTGCATGTCTACATTTCAAGAACAAATAGGTTACTAAAGGACAAAAATTCTCATAGGACAGAATAAAAATTGATGTATTGTATTGTATTGTATGTGTATTGTATTTTTAAACAAAAACTGTACTGATGAAATGAAAATCATATGATCTGGTATCGTTCAAGAAAGATTTTCGTGTTTGTCCCTTTGGGGAAATTTCAGATGACAGCTGTGTACTAACGATCAGATTATCCTGCGATTGTTTTGAAAATCAGTATTTTTTGCACAATTTTCTGATCACGAGCCTTTAAGGCCGCGTACACACGAGGAGACATGTCCGCTGAAACTGGTCCGCAGACCAGTTTCCGCGGACATGTCCGATCATGTGCACGGCCTAGCGGACAGGTTTCCAGCAGACAAAAGTTTCTAAGCATGCTTAGAAACTTGTCCGCTGGAAACCTGTTCGTCGGACATGTCCGCTGGTTAGTACGCCTAACCAGCGGACCGAAATCCTGCACATGCGTCGAATTGATTTAACGCATGCATGGAAGCATTGAACTTCCTGGTTTGCGCACGTCGCCGCATCATCGTCACCGCCACGTCACCGCGTTCTCTGTCCGCTGGGATTTTGGTCTGATGGTGTGTACACACATCAGACCAAAATATCCCAGGAGACATGTCCGATGAAAACGGTCCGCGGACCGTTTTAATGTGACATGTCTCCTCGTGTGTACAGGGCCTAACAGAGTGGCGGGGGAAGTGAAAGAAAGGTGAGTGGGGAGGGGGGCATCCAAGCAAGCCTGTAAGCACAGATTTACGTCAAAGTAACATGCTTGTCCAAGTCTTGTCTGGTAAACATCTACAAAAAATAATACATTTTGGCTTATTCACAACAACGAAAACCAAAAGAAAAAATTGTTCAATTTTCAGATGAATTTGACAGATGAAAGCTACTGGTGTTGAAAACAATTGTTCCAAGTTTGCTATATTTTGGCTAGAGACAACCTACTATTGCAGCCCATTGAATCGTCTCACACCTTTACAAAAGTTACTGAATGGTTACAACAAAATGTGTGACACACTGAGAACGAGGGATACAGCAGTCTAAACATTCTTCCAGGACTGAAGGGGTTAGCGTAGGATGGATCCCGCAACAGAAACAAAGACTGAGAAGAACTCACCTACCACCTGTTTGGTAGAACTGAGTTTTCACCAAAAAAACACGCCCATAAATGTCAAATAAACAATTCATTTCAATTTGTGGAGTGACAGGCGTTGCTATTGTGCTGAGCCGAAAATGCTGAGTATTGCAGCCTCTCCCTTTAGTCTGGGACAAGGATAATCCCTTCCTCGTAAAAGAGCAGTCTCTCTTTGCAGTAATGCACTCTGTGGGTAAGGCGCATATGTCATATATTACTGTCCCACTGAACAAAAGCCTGCAAAGAGATACAAAGAAGGTATGAGGAGTATACTTCAATCCAACTCATTTAAAGTTATAATTTTAGTATTGAATAGGATACAGAATGGTTAGAGCAATTAGCCAATACTGTATCGATTTTTGCAGTTTAGCATGGTTGGATTAAATAATACACCTTAATAAACATTACTGCCTTTTCACTCTGATACTAAACAGGTCCAATTAAGGGGTGTTGTGCTACTTAGGCACGCCAGTAAGGTAACATTCTTTTGTACAAGCTCCACCCCTTTCCCTCATAATTATTAGTAAAAACAAGAAAAAGAAAAACAGGTAGAATGCAATATTGGAGATAGCACGGGGTCTTTTTTTTATGCAGAACTGTTTAAAGTGTTACTAAACCCAGCACCCTGCACTCACTATATCTGGTCTCACACAGTATACAGAACATGGAAATGCAATTATTTTAGCAAACATAAACTGCTAAATATTTTTTCTCATCAGCAGTATATAGCAGTCTTGTGTCTTCTATCGGTGTCTGGTTAAAAGCATATTATATAAAGTACCATGTGAAAGGGTTACTTGCTATTCCCACTGTAGGTACAGATAACCAAACATTTTTTTCAGTAGGATGAAGAAGGATCAGAACCTCTTTAGGGTTATTACAGTCTAGGCTTCCTATGCCCATCACAAAATTCTCCCCCCATTGCTTTTCTCTCCAGGTCTTGTGTGCACTAAAGGCAATTATTGCCTACCTCCACCTTGTCACCCAATATAGACTTCTGGCCCACAGAAGATCTAACCCTAGCAGCAACTAGGCAGAGAATAACCAGAGAACCAGTATGCTACTGGGTTTGGAAGGGAGTCTATTGCAAGAAAGGGGGGGGGGGGTATTTTCCTTTCCTGTGTTTAGGCCTGCTTTAATTTACAATGCAACACAAAGTTTACTCAGGGTGTTACCATGTTTTAACATTGCCAGACTGAAGGGATCTGAGGGATGTAGGGTGGCTAAGGTGCTCTTTGGGACTTTAAGGGGGAGTTGGAAGCTCTGGGCAGTTGCTCCTTTTACCCTAATTAATGTAATTACATTTTGGACCTTCAGCTTCTTCTTGTTCCCCTATCTAGCCATGTGATATGTCAAGTGACAAGTGGAAACAGGAAAAAAAAGCAGTCAGTTTTCACTCCCTCGTACTGAGGGAGTGAGAAGGTCTGTTCTCAGTGGGTTCTCTTCCACTCGTAGTCATTAAAGGGAGGAGAGAGCAGAATGCTCACTTCAGCAGCAATCATGGGCTCTACTCTACCTTGTGGTCCCTACTCTATCTGGCACTGCAGGGACTCCAGCTAATCAGTAATTAGCCAGAGAACTAGTCCTGGTGCCTTCAGAGCCAGTAACCTAATTGAAAAGTCAAAAGCCAGCAGGCTACAGTTTAATCACTGGGTGAGAGACTAAAGCCTTATACACACGACCGGTTTTCTCGGCAAGAAAAAAACGTTTGTGTGTACAAGGCTTTCAGGTTTCTCGTCAAGAAATCTGTCCAGAATCTCGACGAGAAAAAAAGAGAACCTGCTCTCTTTTTTCTCGTCGAGATTCATGTCGGCCTGTTTCCTGACGAAAAAACCCGAGAGTGTGTATACTTACCTGTCGACGTGGAAACCCGTACATGCTCGAAAATGACTTTGACGCATGCGCGGTAGCTTCCACGGCATAGGTAGGGTGAAGCAAGATGGCGGCGACGGCATCGAATGTGACGAGCGCATGCTCGTCGTACGCGATGACGTCACTGCGTTCTTGCCTTTTTAAGAGAACCACGGTTCTTTTTAAAGGTCAGTGTGTACACTCGGGCTGCAAAAGATTCTTGCCAAGAATCTCATCAGGGAAAACAACAGGTTTTTCCTGACGAGATTCTTGACTGTGTGTACAGGGCCTAAGGAAAGGTGTTCTCCAGTTTGCTGCAGACTGATATCATCATTGTACTTACTGCATTTTTCAGCATAGGACCAGTCATTTGCTTGGAGCTCAGGGACTGCTTTTCAAGGATTCAAAGTACAGCTTATTTTAAATTATACTATACATCTTAAAGTGTCACTAAACCCAAGACCCTGTATTCACCATACCTGGTCTCCCACAGTTCACAGAACATGGAAATACAATTGTTTAGTAAACATAAACTGCTAAATACCTTTTTTCATCAGGAGTATATAGCAGTCTTGTGACTTCTATCAGTTTCTGGTTAAAGCTTGTAGGAGGAGTTTTCGTTCCACTCTGACTGTCCAATAAAGCTGAAGGGCCCCTGACGCACTCTATGGACAGTGCTGATTGGCCTTGTGACGATCATATACACCCTCCCAAGAGGAAAAACAAACTCTCTAGCAATGAACACCAAACTGAGCATGTGCAGGATGACTCCAAAGGTCAGTCTTATCAGGAGATTGATTGAGGATTGGGGGAAAAGGGGAGGATTGGCGCAGACAGGATCAAACAGTCTTTTTAGGTTCCACAGTGGGTATAACATGCATGCTTTACTGCATATACAGACTGACTTTACTGTTGTGGGTTTAGTAACACTTTAAGTAAATATACTATGACATGTTAAGAATTTATTCAGGTAGACTTACTGAGAGGTCCACTTTAAAGTGACACTTTCATGCTGCCATGAAAAAATGGAACCGCTGAGGACAACAAGGGGCACAGTAGCTCAACAGTCTCAGAGGAAAAGGGCATCTCAAGGGGCTTCACTTGACCATTCATCTTCATCAATGGCATGGCTAGAAGATGTAAGTATTTATTCTCTTTGCAGGAAATTCGTTTGATTACTTTTTTTTTTTTTTAACAGAGTCACTGAATAATCTACATCACACTGGAATGCTTCCTTCACAAAGTAGTGTGTCCTTGGTTCGACCTTGCAGATGAACTGCAGATCATCCCATTCCAGTGTTGGTTATTGAAGAGGTTCTCCTGGTAAATGCTGCATTTGGTCAGTGTTTCCTTGGATGGGGCCTGTGTCCAGAAGTAATATGTTTTCCTCCCTATGTGCACTGTTTTACCAGTTGAGAATGGAGCTGTTCATAGACAGGCTTGTTATTAGGGACTAAAAAACAGCATCAATGCGCAATTTGACACACCGCCCACAAACAAAATCATAAGAGGCCGAGAGAACAAGCTGAGCCATCTGCAGTTTAACTTATGCTGTGGCTGGGTTTTTCTGTTACATTAATCTTCCATCCTAATGTGTGTGAAATACTTGGCTTGACAGAATGCTTCCAGAGTGTTTTACATACACATGTGTTTATTACCTTTAGGGTTGTCCTGATACCGATACTAGTATCGGTATCGGGACCGATTCCGAGTATTTGCGGGAGTACTTGTACTCCCGCAAATACCCCCGATACCAAAAGAGAATACCCCCCCCCCCTTATATCGCAGCGATGGCCTGTCCCTCATACCTTTAGATATGATGATGCCGCCGCTGCCGCATACCGCCATTAATCCCCTGCAATATCGCATAGCGCACATTACAAGCTTTCATTCTGAATACTTGTAAATGCCCGTGCCGCCATGTACAGACACTCCCCTTCTCCGGATTGGTGGGATCCCTCCAATCCCGAGCAAGGGGGAGTGTCTATACGCGGATTCGTGCATAGATACTCACCCTTGCTCAGGATTGGAGGGATCCCTCCAATCCGGAGAAGGGGAGTGTCTATACATGGAAGCGCGGGCATTTACAAGTATTCAGAATGAAAGCTTGTAATGTGCGCTACGCGATATTGCAGGGGATTAACGGCGGTATGCGGCAGCGGCGGCATCATCATATCTAAAGGTATGAGGGACAGGCCATCGCTGCAATGTGGGGGACATACATGGCTGCAATGTGGGGGACATACGAGGCTGCAATGTGGGGGACATACATGGCTGCTGCAATGTGGGGGACATACATGGCTGCTGCAATGTGGGGGACATACATGGCTGCTGCAATGTGGGGGACATACATGGCTGCTGCAATGTGGGGGGACATACATGGCTGCTGCAATGTGGGGGACATACATGGCTGCTGCAATGTGGGGGGACATACATGGCTGCTGAAATGTGGGGGGACATACATGGCTGCTGCAATGTGGGGGGACATACATGGCTGCTGCAATGTGGGGGGACATACATGGCTGCTGCAATGTGGGGGGACATACATGGCTGCTGCAATGTGGGGGGGACATACATGGCTGCTGCAATGTGGGGGACATACATGGCTGCTGCAATGTGGGGGAACATACATGGCTGCTGCAATGTGGGGGGACATGGCTGCTGCAATTTGGGGGGACATGGCTGCATTATGTGGGGGGACATACATGGCTGCATTATGTGGGGGGACATACATGGCTGCATTATGTGGGGGGACATGGCTGCAGTATGTGGGGGGACATGGCTGCATTTGGGGACACATTTTAAAAAAGTATCGGTATTCGGTATCGGCGACTACTTGAAAAAAAGTATCGGTACTTGTACTCGGTCCTAAAAAAGTGGTATCGGGACAACCCTAATTACCTTGGTTGCTGCTCACATTATTAGAACACTGTTGGCTGACATGTTCATTGTTCATCTTATGTGGGATACATAACAGCAGAACTTATCTACCTGCTAGAGTGAAGAAGGTCCTGGCCTCCTGCTATGTGTCTGACATGTGTCTGACATGGGTGTAAACCTAAGCTGGCCATAAAATAGTAGAATTATTTAAGTTCTAAAGGGGTTGTAAAGGTTCATTTTTTATTTTCTAAATAGGTTCCTTTAAGCTAGTGCATTGTTGATTCACAAAACCTTTTCTTTTGATTTTCCTTCTAAATGTTTTTTTTTTTCTTTGACTGAATTTCTCACTTCCTGTTCCTCCTTAGTAAGCTGTTCTGGCTGACTAACCCCCAGCCAGATCGGCTTGGATGATGGGGGAAACCTTACTGAGGAGGAAGAGGAAGTGAGAAATTTAGACAAAGAAAAAAAACATTTAGAAGGGAAATCAAAGGGAATTATTAATAAACCAACAATGTACTAGCTTAGGAACCTATTTAAAAAAAAAAAAAAAAAGAACCTTTACAACCCCTTTAAGAATGATCATTCAATTTTGTAATCGAAAGTGGAAAAATGTTCTCAAACAAAAAAAATTCTAAAAGTGAATGTGTTTTTTTGTTCCCGAAAAAGCAAACGATAAAAGCAAATGTTTTCAAACAACATTCATCACATGATCAAATGTATTTCTCACAAATATTTGTACGCATGCTTGTTCGAACATCTATTATTGTGTGGCCAGCTTTATTATGTCCAGTATTAAATGTGCTATTCCGCCAGCCAACTCTATGGGGTTGTTTTACCAAAGGCAAATAGACATAAGAGCGGTTTCTCCAGAGCTTAGTAAATGAGTGGGAACTCTGCTGATTTCCTTTATCCAATCAAGTGCTGTTTTTTTATTTTCCTTGCATGTATTTTTTGCAAAGTGAACCTTTACCTCATTTACTAAGCTCTGGAGAAACTGCTCTTGCAGAGGGCAACTGCACTGTACAAAGTACACAGTCTATTTGCCTTAAGTAAATCAACCCCTATGCCTCCATTTACACCATTTATTCAATTTTCTACCCGGTCAGTACATCTAACTATGCCTGACTATGCAGGATCCCGTTTTTTCTAATTGTCCCTGTTCACATTGTTACGCTCAGTTGCCCTATGCTTATCACACGTTTATAGGAATTCCCACTGAAATACACTCATTAAAAAGCAGTCAAGCATACTCAAGCCTTTTTGGCTCCATAGACTTCAATAAGAACGCCTGTAAATGTGTAATATGTGCGTTTTGAGAACATTTCAATGCCTGAACTAGTCCTCTCCTTCTATGGAAATGCTCTCCTTCCATTGCCCAGCCAAGGAAACAAACTATTGCCAATGTAAACAGTGAAGGAGATATTCATTGTATCTACAGGTAAGCTGTATTGTATTGACTTTACTACCAGTGATGCTCTGCATTCAGGGTATATAGTATGCCATCCAATGGAGAGCGCTGTGCAGCGGCTGTGGCTCCAGTGCACATGCGCAGGAGTGACGTCATTGCGGACCTAGCCATTCAAACAGCCAAAGCCTACAAACCCAGAAGGTAGACCGGGTAAAGATAGAAGTGCTGGGGGAGCTGTACCAACACTTTGCTGCGCTGAAGGGGTCTGTTTGAATGTAAATCTGTTATAATGTGCCAGTATGCAGTGCATTAAAGCACATTATGTCAAAGAACCTGCGGGAGACCCATTTATTTTATTGTTTTAGCTGTTTACTACTGTTTTAAAGCATATCTGCTGATATTCTGTGATACATATTCACAATGCCCTGTGAGTAAGCACTGTTGTGTCACACATTTTCCAGAGCTTGCTTCTCTACAGAGATGTTGAAATGAGGTAGAGGCAGAGGCAGTACAGAAATCACAGTTTGCAGGCAACAAGATACAATGGGATATGTAGTCCTTATAAATTGTAAAGTAAATAATTGAGGAGGTGCAGCAAAGCTTGTAAGGAATCCAGGAAGTTGTAAAAAGTGGTGGTCAGCTGACAGGCAGAACTCCCACCATGAAAAGGGATTTTTTAAGTAAGCTTATATTTGATAGTCAAAAATATCTATTGTTTGTATTGCTATTACAATGCTGATGTTATAAAAAAAAAAGCGAATGCTGTGACCATAGAACTCCTTTAATTGTTAGAGTTTACATACACTTTCATGTCTGTTTCTCACACAAGAGACAACTAACATATTTGCTCACACTCCAGCAATTCAAAGCTACATTGTTGTAGAACACTAATCATTAGCCTTCATCTTAACAAGTTTGTCTTACTACAGTCTGTCATGAAAGCTACAAGTAGTCTCTTACATCTTTCTTCCTATTTTTGCCTCCCTGCTTTTCCTAGCAATACCCTACCTGACTTTTCAGAATCCAATTTACTGATCTATATCTAGTCCAATGTGGTATGAGCTCGAATCTTAAAGGATATAGAAATTCCAGAACAAAAAATATAATACCCTCCAACCAAATAATAGTTAAAAATGTGCTATCCTTGTGCTACGTATAAGTTAAAAGGGTTGTAAACCCTCGCATCCTATGCATTAATGTGAAAAAACACCTGGCAGTGACCGACAACCCAGCCCCCAAGCACCCCCCCCCCCCCCCCCACGTTTTACTTATCTGAGCCCTGGAATTACCCACGGCAGGGACGAGCTGACCCTCTGCTCAGGGTTTTTGGGTCTTGATTGGATAGATTGATAGCAGTGCAGCCATTGGCTCAGACTGCTGTCAATCAAATCATATGACGCGGGCACTGGGGGACGGGGCCGAGTCCTTCATTCGGTGTCTATGCACTGCAAAAATGACAATGGTCCCAAGAATGTGTCAAAAGTGTCTGATTGGTCCGCCATAAGGTTGCAGTCACGATAAAAATCGCTGATCACGGCCATTACTAGAAAAAAAATATTAATAAAAATGCCATAAAACTATCCCCTATTTTGCAGACGCTATAACTTTTGCACACCGATCAATGAATGCTTATTGCGATTTTTTTTTACCAAAAATATGTAGAACAATATGTATCGACCTAAACTGAGAAAAAATAAATTATATATATTTTTAGGGATATTTATTATAGCAAAAAGTAAAATTATTGCATTTTGTCGCTCTATTTTTGTTTATAGTGCAAAAAATAAAAACCACAGAGATGATCAAATTACCACCAAAAGAAACCTCTATTTGTGGGGAAAAAAAGGACGTCAATTTGGTTTGGGAGCCACATCGCACGACCGCACAATTTTCAGTTAAAGCCACGCAGTGGCGAATCGCAAAAAGTGGCTCGGTCAAATGGTCTGGGGCTTAAGTCGTTAAAAGCCAGTAACCCGCAATATCATTTTTTTGGGGTTTAGCTACACCTTAACATACACAAACCTCAGTTTCCAGACCCTAATAACGTATCTTCTCTTTTTATTTTATAATACTACTCCATATGGAATCTTTGATCTTCAGAGGAACTACTTATCTTGGCCCCTTTGATCAGCTCATCTCACTCAAGAATCCAGAATCTTTTCTGCGTTGCACCCTTGCTGTGAAATGTCCTACCTTGTGACACAAGACACTCATATAACCTCCGACGCAGCCTTTAAACAGACTTTCAACACTCACTAATTCAGACTGGCCATAGGTCATAGCTGTTCGCTTTATCTGTGTACACAACTGCCACCACAACTGTCAGCAAACACAACAGAAATATACAACTTACCCTAGTGAATTACAAATGTTAATATTATAGTTCAGGAAATGTTATCAGTAGATAGAAGTGTGCTGCAGTGTTAAGCTGGGTACACAGTCACACACACCAGTGGGTTGAACGAAAAAAAATGACAGATCCCTTCATCAGCCCAACAATGTGTGATGACTCTCTCCTGCTGTTCTATTGTATTCTGACAAGTGGACCCCCCCACCAGAATACACTGGTCATTGCCTGCAGCCATTGGCTGTAAGTGCTGCTCGAATGCTGGTTTTCCAGTTGAACCAATGTACAAAAGCCACTGGTTGGACCAGCTTCTGTTAAACTGACAATGGTACATATGTACTGAAAGTTGGTGGATTCCTGTGGAACCAGCTGATTTTCGGTATGAGTGTATCCAGCTTTAGACATTGTTTAAGATAAGGTCTAGGACACAATGGTCCTTTAGAACTCTTTCACACAGAGTGGGGCCTGCTCCAATCAGCAGGAGATCCATGAGCAGATTCCCTGCTGAATCTGAGCTGAACAAGATTAATGTTTTTTTTACATCCATGCTGTTTGCTCAGTTTGTGTCCCGTGGACACAGGTGGACCTGTGCTAGCTCTATGTGAGGCCAGATGTAAACGGACTACAATGCCTGCTTACATAGGACTACCTTTAATCTTTTATGTTGAGGCCCAGAAAAATGGCAAAGGACATAGGCCTCGTACACACGACTGTTTTCCTCGACAAAATCCATCAAGAAAATTGGTGGCAGAGCATTTTTGCAGAGGAAAACGGTCACGTGTATGTTTTTCGTCAAGAAAACTGTTGTGGATCTCGACGAGAAAAAAAGTCGCGGATCTCGACGAGAAAAAAAGTCGTGGATCTCGACGAGAAAAAAAGAATCTCAATTTCCTCATCGTGTTTCTCGTCGGGAAACACGTAGAAACACGTTCGTGTGTATGCTTAGAAACCCGCGCATGTTCAGGATAAAGTATGATACGGGAGCGCACCTTCGGTAAAAGCAGTGTTTTTAATGGAGATAGCACATTCGTCACGCTGTAACAGACTGAAAAGCGTGAATCGTCTCTTACCAAACTTTTACCTAACACGCAGTAACATGAGATTAGCAAAAGCAGCCCCAAGGGTTGTGCCAGTGGAATCGAACTTCCCCTTTATAGTGCCATCGTACGTGTTGTACGTCACCGAGTTGGAGAACGATGAGATTTTGTCTTGACAGTGTGTATGCAAAGAAAGCTTGACAAGATTCTTGACAAGCCTAACAAGAAACTCGTCGAGGAAAACCGAGATTCTCGGTCGTGTGTGTACGAGGCCACAGTCCTTTTCAGCTTTATTTTTTTAAACCTGGACAGACCTGGAGATGGGCAGTTATAAACAGACACAAGTCTGTTTACATATGCCTGCCCACAGAGATGTGTAGAGCTTCCAATCACAAATGAAGCAAAAAGGGCCCTTTATAACTGTAACCAAAGTGCAGAGACCTATTATCACAGTGAAATAGCGCCCCGTCAGTAAGACCATCAAGATGAGTTAATTGTACATTAGCATCAGATAATCAGAAGCAATTCAAATGGAGCATTCTTTCAGGGAAAATTAGCTTGCATTTAAGATCCTTTTGCCATGTGTTCATCATGCGATCACAGTTCATTCAACATTTGTATGGAAATAGGAATACAAGCAATGCATGGACAAAATTCAATCAGTGCATTACAGACTCTCAGAAAATGGTTCATAAAGCCATGGCAGAAGCAAAACACAATGCCAGTGGACGCACTACCTACAGTACCCCTAATTTGATGGCCAACAAGTGTCTGAGGTTACACTGAGAAAAAAATAGGCAGATTGCCCTCACCCCCAACTGTCCCGGATCCCACAGAACCTTCCTAGGATTTAAATAGTTGCAGACATCATACCCCAAAAAATGTCATCGTTGTATACAGGACATGTGTAACATATCCAGTCTCTCTGCCCTGCTTCTGGGACCCCCATCCTAGCATATAGTAATTATCAGCTTTGATTAATCCAAGTTGCCATTACTGTATCCTCAGAGAAGCTGTAGTTGTCAAAAAAGTAGTCTGAATTTGTGTTTATAAATAACACTGCTCCGGATTCGATTATACAAAGATACAATGTAATATATTTTAATCATTTTTGTATCGTTCTGGTCATTCATCTGCAGATCTAACGATAAACTTTGATCTGCAGATAATGTCAGTTAAAGCAAAACCAACAAGTAAAATGTTCTTCTGTTTAACCCCTTATTAACCCTTAATATATTCTAATCAGCCCTAAGGCTGCATTCACACCTAGGCCACCTGATCGCTGCGTTTTGTCCCGCGAATTGCGGCGACAAATTGCAGCGTTTTGTTCCCGCCATTTGCGGTGACAAAACACCGCGATTTAACCCCCATTTAACCCCCAGGTCCACATTTCCTATGCCGAACGCCGAAAGCCGCCTGAAAAAAGGGTCCGGGACTTGTTTTGAGCATCAGGCGTACGGCGTTGGAGATGTCAACCATCTTCATAGAGGGGAATGTTAAATTTCCCCTCTAGCGTCTTAGGGCTGCATTGGCGTCCTGCTTCAGGTGTGAATGCAGCCTAAGTAACTCAAGTCTCCTTATCCCTTTAACTATTATTTTCCTGCTGATTTTTTATTTATTTTTTGGTTTCTATTTTAATAACTACCGTATTAATACTTAAACTTTTGTTTGTTGATACTTTTCACATTTAACATATATTTACACATTTCCAATTTTAAAAGGGGCAACATTTGTAAATAACTGCAATGCTTCGTACCAGAATCATAATTTTAGAGTCATTTTAAACTGGACAAAATGCAGAATACAATTTGCACATTTTATGTGCAGGACACTATTTATTTTTAAAATAACACTACTAGAAAATGTGTATTTTGTTTAGTTTTTTGCATGTTTTTGTCTATGGCTTGTTGCAAAACAATTTTGAAAAGAAAGCCTTGTTTGTCCTTAAAAAAGCAATATATGTATTACCTTGTATTGTAGATTCTGTTATGGGACAAGGTTGCCACCATCCCTATTTGCAAACATTATATTTTGGCATTATAGGATTTTGAAGCCAACAAAACCAAATAACGCTCATCACAATTCATTAACATATACATCATTAATGTTCAAAAAAATCTTAAAAGCAGACTCGTAGGCCGCGTACACACAATCGGTCAAAACGGACTGAAGTTCAGTTTCATCGGCCCAAACCGATCGTGTGTAGGCCCGATCGGTCAGTTGTCCTTCGGTCCAAATACAGAGAACTTGCTTTAAAATTGAACCGATGGACGCCTGACCGATGGGTCAAAACCGATTGTTAGTATGCAAAGGCATCGGTCAAAAGGCCGCACATGCTCAGAATCAAGTCGACGCATGCTTGGAAGCATTGAACTTCGTTTTTTTCAGCACGTCGTGTGTTTTACGTCACCGCATTCTAACACAATCGTTTTTTTAACCGATGGTGTGTAGACACATCAGACAGTCAGTCGGCTTCGTCGGTTAACCGATGAAAACGATCCTTCGGACCGTTCTCGTCAGATGGACTGATCGTGTGTACAAGGCCTTACTTTTGCAGGGTGGTATTCTAGATATCGCTGAAGAAGATACTGATCTTAGACTTCAAAATTCATTGGATACCTGACTCCATTGAGCAAGCTACATATGGGAACACTATAGCTATGCAAGACCATGGGGGTCATTTATTAAAGGCAAATCCACTTTGCGCTACAAGTGCAAACAGTTTATTTCCAGTTTTGAAGAGTAGGGAATGGGTGAAACCCCCTCCTAGTGCTACTTTTTGCCGTTTGTTTCTCACTGTAAGATTTCCCTTCATGTTCTGTCCCCAAGATGCAACAAGAACTTTGAGGAAACCTCTATATAGTGAAGGTAATTTGTCCCTTAGACAGTTATCATTGGAACATGTGTAGCCATTGAAAGATTTATTCTCAACTAATTTTCTGGGGTCAACTGTGCAATTCTGGATTTGTATTACTTTCTGTGTTGGAGACAATAGTCACCCAGACACTTAGAGGGGGTGAAAATAGATTAGTGGGAACAAATACAGCAATCAAAAGTAAAACAAAAAGTTTGGGCTTTACATAAACTTCTACTGTGCTATGCTGAAAGGTATAATGCATGCTAGGGAATTATATTACCTCCCAATATGTCAGCACCAGCGGTAAGCAGTTCACTAAGTATTTGCTTCGCTGCCAATCCAGCCCAGCAATCCATTTGGCACGTCAAATTATTCTCCAATCCACCATCATTAAAATGAACAGTTAATGAAGTTCCTGTGATCCCTTTCCAGATAACCTTTATATGGCTTCTCTGTTCCATTCTTCACATAGTCCAATATGGTCATTTATTCCATGATGAAGCCATGATGTACCCATAAAGTTGCAAGAGTGTGGGAAGGGAGTGTGAGATGCAAAGGACTCCATTGACCAGTTCACTTCAATACCAATGCATCAGAAAGCCACTGCCCTTTAAAATTGATGAAAGCCTTAAGATTCAGCAGGACGCCAGTTAAAAAAATCCTTTGCATATTTTCAGAATTCTCCAACAGTTCTCCAACACAGAAATAAACTGGTAAGGAATCCAAAGGATTCCTTTAGGAGTTCACTGAGGGGTAAGGTTTGCCAGGCAATGCTGTTAATTTACTTAAGCAGCAGAGCATGATTTCACTTACTGTAATTTACAGGCCCATTTAAAATGCAGCAGGATGACAGCTCCATGCATTCATAAAGCATTGCAATGTGCTTTACAAATGTGTTCTATACTTGCTGGTTTCAGGGCTGTGAAGCTGACAAAGCATATTAACAATTAATTTGTATTTCTTTTTTTTTAAACAATAGGAGAGGCTGGTCACGTAAGCTGTCAAAATCACATGACCAGCTCTTCACCCTACTAAGCAGAGACAACTCTGTGGTGCTTTGCCAGATACACATTGAGGACCACTTCTTAGAATGAGTTGGCCACAGTGTGCCTATAAAAGCAAAGTATAACAGAGAGCAGATAGTGAGATCCACCGTCTATTATAAATAAGCCTCTTAGTGAGTGAGGTGACTTCAATTATCCATTCATGTGTGAGCATTTCTTTAACACGATTGAGTGTGCTGTGAAAAGTCAATTATCACTAAGCTTCACCTTATTTATTAAATTAAGTCAAAAATCAGATCACAAATTCACCATGCTCTACTCTTTTAATAAATCAACCCTAATCAAACAACAATTTATTTATGTGTGTATATTATATTATGAGTGTATTTATTAATGTATAGCTTTTTCATATTATATATTTTTAATGCTGCTTTTTTATGACATATTATTTATATGTATTATGTGTATTATTCATACTGTTCCATTCTGTTAAAATCATGCAGTAAATTTATTGCAGGTTTTAGCCCCAGTGTTTAATGTATTTGGTATTTTTTATGGTCCCAAAGCATGTAGTGTAGTTGCGGCTTTTTTCAAGCTCCTCCTGCTCTGTAATTAGGCTGTCAGCGGTTTCCATGGTTGTTGGATAAGCACCGATTGCCACGCCATGGCTGCGCTGATTGGTGCAGTGAATAGGGGAGTGCCGTTTTAAGCCAGCGTCGGAGTCGTGTGGTCAGGCCCTCTGTGGAAGTCAGGATATGACGAAAAGCGTCAGAGCGTGACCTACGCGATGCAAACAGGAAGTGACGCATGTGTTCCACTGCAGCCTTACCCGGAACAAGGAAGTGTTTTCTTCTTGCTCTCTACGCAAGGTCCGATTGGCGATTCTCCCTCACCAGGAGACGGTGAAGTGTGGCTCACTTTTATTTTAATTTAAGTGCAATATATGAGGTGATTACTTATGTGGGGGTTCTTATGTTTACAATAAACGGAATTACACTATGTTGGCTTGTTTCTGTCTGTTTGTCTAAATTGGAGCCTGCAGCATTCTAGTGTCTCCCTGGCTGATGACGAGTGCAGTACCCAATTTGGTGTTGATTCCCTGCTTACTGCTTGGCTAATAACTTGCTCTGGTGAGTTTAAACCCCAAAGGTGAGGTGTGTTCCCACGAGGTGGATCAGGAATTTTTCGGTGGAAGGTGCACGCTATTTATTTCACTAGGATCACCTATGGACACTTTTCTTTATTTTTGCACTTGTTTGTCTATCCAAAACTATTATTGTGAAGTTAGCCATAATTTACCAACATTAGCGCTGTTTTGGTATAGGACTGGCACAGTTGGACTATTTCCTATCAATGTTATACCTTTTTACTTGATATATATATATATATATATATATATATATATATTTATATATATATATATATATATATATATATATATATATATATATATATATATATATATAAATATATATATATATTAGGGCTGGGGAAAGATTAATTCCTCGATTAATCTTTAATTTTTTTGATCGGTCAAAATTCTTGACGTCACCGAACAGCCTGGACAGTGAGACTTACCCTGCTAGATGCGAGCAAACTGCACCCATTGTATTGAGGTACCTTTGTAAATCTGGAGCAGGAGGATGCATCAGGCTCCATCAGGGGAAGAGAGCAAAAATAATTATTGTTTTCCTGTCCTAAGCAGTTTTGTGCAGACAATTCTTTGTGTATCTGCAACATCTGTGTTGTACAAAAGACTGTTCAGTTCTTCAGACCCGGTTCACACTGGGGCAGCACGACTTTGGGGGCGACTCGGCAAGAGGACCTGAAGACAACTTCAGAGGCGACTTGCAAAATGACTTCTGTATAGAAGTCAATGCAAGTCGCCCCAAGTCGCCCCCAAGGTCGTACAAGAACCTTTTTCTAAGTCGGAGCGACTTGCGTTGATCCTATTAGAACAGTTCTTTTGAATAGAACGGGACGCGACTTGTCAGGCGGCTGATGAGTCGCCTCAGTGTGAACCGGCTCTCAGGGTATATTGTCAATAAAATGCGATCATGTCTGTTTCCAAAAAATGTAAACACTCTGGTATGTCTGCGTGACTTGCCTACTATAAAGTCACTGACAGTCAATATCCTAAATACATTTTATAAATTAAGTTAAACTAACTTTCTATGTTTTCCTTAACCACTTCCATACCAGGCACTTACGCACCTTCCCGCCCAAGCCAATTTTCAGCTTTCAGCACTGTCGCAATTTGAATGACAATTGCGCGGTCATGCTACACTGCACCCAAACAAAATTGGCGTCCTTTTTTCCCCACAAATAGAGCTTTCTTTTGATGGTATTTGATCACCTCTGCGGTTTTTTTTTTTTGTGCAACAACTAAAAATAGAGCGAAGATTTTGAAAAAAAAATAAAGTTTTTATTTTTTTCTGTTAATTTTTTTGTAAATGAGTATGTTTTCTCTTTCAATTATGGGCACTGATATGGTGGCACTGATGGGCACCGATGAGGTGGCACTGATGGGCACCGATGAGGTAGTTCTGATGGGCACCGATTAGGTAGCACTGATGGGCACTGATAGGCGGCGCTGGTATTGGGCACTGATGGGCACTCATGGGCGGCACTGATGGGCACTCATGGGCGGCACTGATGGGCACTCATAGGCAGCACTGGGCACTCATAGGCAGCACAGATGGGCACTCATAGGCGGCACAGGTGGGCACTCATAGGCGGCACAGGTGGGCACTCATAGGCGGCACAGGTGGGCACTCATAGGCGGCACAGGTGGGCACTCATAGGTGGCACAGGTGGGCACTGGGCATGGATTGGCACCGTGGGGTGGCACTGACAGACACTGGGGTGGCACTGATGATCACTGAGGGGTGGCACTGATGGATCAATGTTGCCAATCAGTGCCCATGTGTGGGCACTGATTGGCATCATTTTTTTTACTGCCCCCCTTTTTTTTTTTTTTTTTTTTTTTTTTTTGTCATTTTTTTTTTTTTTTTTTGTCATTTTTTTGGGTCATTTTATTTTTTATTTTTTTTATTTCCCTGGTGGTCTAGTGTGGCGATCCGAGGGGGGGCTGCGCTGATAAACAATCAGCGCGAACCCCCCCTGTCAGGAGAGCCGCTGATCGGCTCTCCTCTACATGCGTCTGTCAGACGCGAGTGAGGAAGAGCCGTCGGCGGCTCTTCCTGTTTACATCGTGATCAGCCGTGATTGGACACGGCTGATCACGTGGTAACGAGGCTCCGCCGGAGACTCGTTACCGAGATCGGAGGTGCAGGGTGTCAGACTGACACCCCGCATCACCGATCGCCGCGCTGCGCGCCCGCACGGGCGCGTGCGGCATGAAATCGTGCAGGCCGTTTGAGAACGGCCTGTCACGATTTCATAACCACTTCCCGGCCGTAAATCGGCTATTGGCCGGGCGGGAAGTGGTTAAAGTTTAATAAGAAAAAATTACTTACGCCAGTGCTACAGTTTGAATTTAAAATGTATTTGTGTGAACTGTGAAGTTAAGTCATGGATTGTGGAAACGGGTCATTGTATATAGTTTATACCACATAGTATATAGTATATAGTTTATACCACATTTACCACTGACTAATGCAGAGTTGCAACGCAAGGAGAAGTAGTTGGATCTGTATGTGCGTTATAATTAATCGAAATTAGTCGATTAATCGATAAAAAAAAATCGATTAATCGAACACGAGAATTTTAATCAGTAACAGCCCTAATATATATATATATATATATATATATATATATATATTATACACACTGTATGAATAGCACATACAACTGACTGCTGGAAATCAGTCTGATACTGGCTCAGGCAAACGGATTCTGTCATCACTACTTAGAAAAGACCCTGCCTTCAGTGAATCATTGAAAATAGATGAGAGAAATACATGGTTTACATATCTTTGTAAAAACTGAAAAATAACATACATTTAAACTATGACATCAAAGTAGCTCCAACAGACTGCCATGCAAATAAACATTAAAATGAAGTGAATCCTGTGCATGCAGATTACAGAGGATGACGTCCTTTCTTAGACTTCATTTGCACTCTTTGAAAATAACACAAAGACAGAACAGCAGCATCTCAACAGTGTTCCTGGAGATACAATAGAATATTTGACTGACAGAAGAAGAGGCTCTGAAGCAGCTGTCCACATAACACCTAAATAGGTAACATTATGGGGAAACATCAAACCACTACTGTCATATCATTGTAGGCTACACGGTACTTGACTTAACCTTTGTTTTTTTGCTTATTTTGCATAAATGTAGTTACAAGCCAATCAAACATGCAATTAATCAACTTAAATATTGCATAGATCTGTAACTGATTTGTTTTTGCATGAAATCGTTATTTTAGAAGTCTCTGTTTCTCTTGAACGGTTGCTTCTTTTACATTACTGTGAATGTATTGCTATTTACATTCTTTTTTTTTACATGTAAAGCTGATATACTTGATATAAATGATCTCATCCGGGGGTGGACATACCCTGTGTGCAGACTGTACAGCTGCACAAGATCCCTCTGGGAGCTGGGGACAGCTTTAAGTGGACAAGGTAGGTGCTGGGATAAAGGCAGTGTTTACTGTCTGACTTCAATTGCTTGTTAGACTACCACTTTAGAGTATTACTCTTTGATTCTACTAATCTATCTGTTTGTCCAGAGTACAGGAGTGCTTTTTACAAAGTCACATCGGTCCAGCTTAGACCAATGAAACTATACATCTACCATACCTGTGGGATCCCACTAGAAGCTAAAAATCACTGTAAAAGACACCGCTACTACAGTGATCTCCAATAGCGTCTCAGTCCCATGCCATGTGGCTGCCCTGCTGCATTCCAAACACAGGAGGTCAGCCACTCACATGGGCACCATTCAGGGATTGCTTTGCAATCTCTCAGTTAATGCAAAGTGTCCTCTGATTAGACAAGATGGAGAGGTAGGGCAGTGATGTCTCTGATATGTTCAGAATGCACCAGGACAGTTGCTCTGCATGAAACCCAGAAGCTAGTGAAGATAATTGTAGTAGCAGAGTGCACTACAGTGATTTCCAGCTTTTAGAGGGATTCCACAAGTATGGAATATGCATAGTTACATTGGCCAAGCTGGACCAATGTAACTACTGTATTTTCTGGCGTATAAGACTACCTTTTACATTTAAGAAAAATAGCCAAAAAGCAGGGCTCAGCTTATACGCCGGGTCAGCTGCTCGGATGCCTGCTGGATGTGTGGTAATACTGTATGTAGCTTCAGCTACATACAGTATATACCGCTTAGCCAATCCCGGTGAGCGATGTATTCAAATAAATACAGAGCCTGCTCGGATTAAAGTATTATCCTCTGCCAATCCGAGCAGGCTACATACAGTAGCCTGCTCGGATTGGCTTTGAGAGTCAGAGAGGTGTGGGCTGATGATGTTACAGCCTCTGCCAATCCAAGCAGGCTTTGTATTCATTGATAGAATACATTGCTCGTCGTGATTGGCTCCAACTCCAGCAAGAAGGAAGAAGAATATGGCTCCAGCTCCAGCAAGAATGAAGAAGAATATGGCTCCAGAAGGAAGAAATATGAAGCATTGGAAGCCTCAGAAGGGGGGTCGCCTTATACACCGGCAAATATGGTATATCAAAATATCCATACCTGTAATTCTTCTTTAAACTCAGCTTTCAGATTTGTAGTTATACACAATGGGCCAGATTCAGTAAGAAGTTACAACGGCGTATCTCCAGATACGCCGTCGTAACTCTGAGTATGAGGCGTCGTATCTTGGCGCCTGATTCAAAGAATCAGATACGCTAGAATTTGTCTAAGATATGACCGGCGTAAGTCTCTTACGCCGTTGTATCTTAGTTGCATATTAACGCTGGCCGCTAGGTGGCGCTTCCGTAGATTTACGCAAATTAGGTAGATACGCCGATTAACGAACGTAGTTGCGCCTGGTGTATCTATTTGCGACATTCACGTAAGGCGTCGGACCGGCGTAAAATTACCCCTGCTATATGAGGCGGAACAGCGTCGTATTGTACGTCGTTTACATAAGCCGATTCAGAATGAGGCTGGGCGTAGGTTACGTTCACGTCGAAAGCATTGAGTATTTGCGATGTGATTTTGAGAATGCGCACTGGGATACATCCACGGCCGGCGCATGCGAAGTTCATTTGGCGCGTCATTTATGTGGGGTCACCATTCATTAACATACAACACGCCCACTACCAGCCTACTTTGAATTACGCCGGCCCATTTACACTACGCCGACGTAACTTAGGGCGCAAGTTCTTTGTGAATAAGGGACCTGCCGCTCTAAGTTACGGCGGCATAGTGTAAATGAGATACGCTACACTGTGCAGGGACCGCCCTGTCTTTTCTCCACTCTCCCCTATGGGGGGATCGGATGAACACGGAATGTCTGTCCGTGTTCACCCCGATCCGATCCTCAGACGGAAGGAAAAATAGGTTTTTCCTTCGTCTTCCTCCGTCTCCATCTGCCGTCCTACTTTGCCTTGCAAATTGAACCGTCCGACTTTTAATGAACAGGCATCCAACTTGGATCCCCGCCAATACCAGGCAGTGTGTTTGGTATGAATCTTGAGGGGGAACTCCACTCCGAATTTTAAATAAAAAACGGCATGGGTTCCCCCTTCAAGAGCATACCAGGCCCATGGGTCTGGTATGGATTTTAAGGGAAATCCGATACTTCGAAAGAACAGCGTGGGGGTCCCAGAGCCTTATCCGAGCATGGAGCTCGGATGGTCAGTAGGGATAAGCTTCGAGTTCGAGTCAAACTCATGTTCGACTCGAACATTACCTGTTCGCCGAACAGCGAACAATTTGAGGATTTCGCTGCGAATTCGAAAAGCCACGGAACACCCTGTAAAAGTCTATGGGATAAATCTAAAGTGCTCATTTTAAAGGCTTATATGCAAGTTATTGTCATAAAAAGTGTTTGGGGACCTGGGTCCTGCCTCAGGGGACATGTATCAATGCAAAAAAAGTTTTAAAAACGGCCGTGTTTTCGGGAGCAGTGATTTTAATAATGCTTAAAGTAAAACAATACAAGTGAAATATTCCTTTACATTTCGTACCTATGGGGTGTGTATAGTATGCCTGTAAAATAGCGCTTGTTTCCCATGCTTAGAACTGTCACTGCACAAAGTGTCATTTCTGAAGGAAAAAAGTCATTTAAAACCACTCGCGGCTATAATGAATTGTCGGCTCCCGGCAATACAGAGAGAGGGCATTGAAAGTCATTGATAAAAAAAAAAAGTGTGGGGGTCCCCCCAAATTCACTTACCAGGCCCTTCAGTTCTGGTATGGATTTTAACCACTTAAGGACCCCCGCACGCACATATACGGCCACAGAATGGCACGTACAGGCACAAGGGCGTAAATTTACGTCCCCGCCTAAGTGCGGTTCGGGGGTCCCATCGGGACCCCCTCCGCGGCGTGCGGGGGTCCCCCTGGCTCCGGGAGCGATCCGGGATCAGCGGGCGGATGTCGGCGCTTACCCGCCCCCCCGCGATCGCTCCCAGCCAATGGGAGCGCGCTCCCATCCTGTCAGTTCCTCCTCCTGTGTTTACACTGGAAGGAGGAAATGATGTCACCTCTCATCGCAGAGCTGTTTCCCAGCGCTGCTGATGAGAGAAGACATCACAAGTAAGTGTGCACCAACACAACACTGACACACACTCACATAGGCATATTAACCCCTTGTGATCGCCCCGCCCTCCCTCCCTGTCACAGTGTCACTGAATGCAGTGATCTAATCACTGCATTTAGTGTCAGTGTGACAGGCAGTGTAAAAAACAGTTAGTGTTAGGTTCAGGATAGCCCCCCCACCCCCCCTAATAAAGTTTTAACCCCCTGATCACCGCCCTAGTTAACCCTTTCACTCCCTATTGCCAGCGTCACTAAGCGATCATTTTTCTGATCGCTGTATTAGTGTCGCTGTTCCCGCTAGGTAGCTATTTTTTTTTATTGCGATTTTTTTTTTTACTAAAGACATGTGGCTAAATAAATTTTGGCCTAAATGTTTGACTAAAATTTAGTTTATTTGATTTTTTTTTAACAAAAAGTAAAAAATAGTGGTTTTTTTTCAAAAATGTCGCTCTATTTTTGTATATAGCGCAAAAAATTCAAATCGCAGAGGTGATCAAATACCACCAAAAGAAAGCTCTATTTGTGGGAAGAAAAGGACGCAAATTTTGTTTGGGAGCCACGTCGCACGACCGCGCAATTGTCTGTTAAAGCGACGCAGTGCCGAATCGCAAAAACACCTTGGGTCATTTACCAGCGTATTGGTCCGGGTCTTAAGTGGTTAAGGGGAACTCCACCACAAAAAAAAAATGAGTTTTCCCCCCAAAAATACATACCAGTCCCTTTATCAGAGCACGCAACCTGGCAGGCCGCAGAAAAAGAGGGGGGACGAGAGCGCCCCCCCCCTCCTGAATCGTACCAGGCCACATGCCCTCAACATGGGGAGGATGCTTTGGGGGACGGTGACCTCCAGTGGTGGTAATCCACTCTCGGTCTCCGCTCCAACGCTGTCAGTATCCTTCGATGGATGCTATCCTCTCCGAGGTCCAGCGATGAGACGATCTCCTCTTTATCCAGGTCCAGGATCCAACGATGAGATGTCCAGCGCATCCTGTCTCCACCGGAGACACCCCGGGAATGATGCAGCGGGAGCCAGTGACAGCTCTTATGTAGCTGAGGGCGGGGCCACCCGTCACATGACCCCGTCCCCCTCTGACGCATGGAAAAACCCAGGCTTTCCCAGTGAAGTGCGGGTGACCCCGCCCCCCTCTGATGCAACGGGAAACACAGAACAGCTGTATTAATACTGATATTAACTTACACACAGGTGGACTCTATTTACTAATTAGGTGACTTCTGAAGGCAAATGGTTCCAGTATATTTTAGTTAGGGGTATCAGAGTAAAGGGGATTTAATACAAATGCATGCCACACTTGTCAGATATTTATTTGTAAAAAAATTGAAAACCATTTATCATTTTCCTTCCACTTCACGTTATGTGCCACTTTGTGTTGGTCTTTTCAGAAAAAAAAAGATTGATCTTCCACTCTTTGCTGCATTAAAATTGAACTAAAGCCAAAATCCTCTCTTACTCTATCATTGAACTTCTCTTTCTCCACGGAAATCAAAAGAAAAACTCCAGGACAACAGGCACACCTCCCACCATCCTTGGACAAATCATCACCCCAAGCACCAAGGTCAAAAGCCTCGGAGTCATCTTTGATTCAGACATGACCATGGATGCACAAATAGGATCAGTAGTCAGCGGAGCCCACCATCTCCTACGCCTGCTACGTAGACTCATCCCCTTCATCCCAGATAAGGACACAGCAGTAGTAGTCGGAACAATCATCAATGCTCGACTGGATTATGCTAACTCCCTCTACCTAGGACTACCCAAATACCACATCTCGTGTCTACAAGTCGTCCAGAATACAACCGCCAAACTGATAATGGGAAAAAAGCCTTGGGATTCCATCACTCATGCCTGAAGTCCCTCCATTGGCTAGCCGTAAAGGATCGGGTGATATTTAAGACACTCTGCCTCACTCACAAATGCACACAAGGAAAAGCCCCGCAATACCTATGCGAGAAAATACGACACTACAACCCTGGGCGGGCCCTACGGTCGACGAATCAAAACCTGCTCTGCACCCCCAAGACCCGCTACAAATCAAAAGGAGAACGAAGATTTGCAGTCATGGGGTCATGGCTGTGGAACGCGCTACCAACGAGCATCCACATAGAAGACAACCATCGCGCCTTCAGGAAAAAACTGAAGACCCACCTCTTCTAAAGGGCAAGGACAACTCTGGATACAAGTGCCTTGAGGCGATTTAGTTCGCATTTGTTAGCGCTATACAAGTTACTCACTCATACACTCATTGATAGAGTACAGGAGGGTTATAACCCCTGTCATTTGTTTTGTCATCTGTGCCCCATTGGGAAAACTTCCCATTAAATGATGTCCCATATCCACAACACAAAGTTTAAGTATATCCCTCCAAAGTGAGGGAAATCCCTTGTCCAGGATCAACACTAGTGTCCTTATTGTAAAATTTACCCTTTATCCAACAACTTAAAATTGTAGGTTTTTTTTTCACTTTAAGGCAGAGGAAACCGGTCGTGTGTACGTTTTTCATCGAGGAAACAATCGAGGAACTCGACGAGCAAAAAAGAGAGCAAGTTCTCTTTTTCCTCGACGGGAGTCCAAATTGGCTCATCGTGTTCCTCGTCGGGCTACTTCTCGACGAGAAACTTGAGCGTGTGTATGCTAAGAAACCCGTGCACCTTCGGTAAAAGTAGCGTTTGTAATAGAAATAGCACATTTGTCACGCTTTAACAGACTGAAAAGTGCAAATGTCTCTTACCAAACTTTTTCCTAACACGCAGTAACATGAGATTAGCAAAAGCAGCCCCTGCCGTTGTATGTGTTAAAGTCACCGCGTTTGAGAACAAGGAGATTTGGTCTTTAATGTGTGTACGCAAAGCAAGCTTGTCGAGTTCCTTGACAAGCCTAACCAGGAACTCGACGAGGAAAACTATGTGTTTCGCCCGACGAGTTTCTCGGTCGTGTGTTCGAGGCCTCACTCTTGGTTATAACGATCACCAGGATAAATAGAGAGGGTGAAAATAAAGGGGAACAAAGCACACAATAAAAAAAAAAATGCAGCTACCACATCTAATAATATAATAAATGTTTGTTCTTAAATTGGGTTCAGTACTGCTTTAGGACAACATTTTTTTTTTTAAGGAAAAATACAGATTTGTTTATCTTCGCTTGGATTTGGATAGTTGTGTTGTATTCTTCACATCCTCTTGGGAGCTTTAGATTCACAAGAGACTACTTGCTGTATACTGATAAAATGTTGAATTAACATTCTTTCTAGGCATTCCACCTTTATTACACATGACCTCATTAGTTCTTGTATTTCAGGATTATTTTATGTACTAGAAATATTGAGACATACAGGGCAAGTGCTTTCTCAGCCCACAAATAAGGAATCATCCTTGACAAACATTTGTAAATATCTTTAGTTACTCACTTTTTAGGTATTTGCATTTTTACATCCTTGTTGCTGACCTGTTTGTCTACCTAATATAAGCAAATGGGCTACCTGTGCAAACAGGTCATACAATTGTGTATGACAGTAGGGCTGTCTGTGGAGGCAGATCTCCTAATCGTGTCATTTAATATGTCTAGAAATAGGCTAGTCCCGCTCCTAGGCAAGTGGTAGAAGCAATAACCAGATTAGTTGTAGTGACTGTTCCTCTGCTAGTTCAGTAATAACTACCCTATGACCTATAATTGCTGTCAACAGATGCATAACAGGAATCGGGTTGATTGTAGATGGTTCATTTTTGGGCAACTTGCAACGCGATATGAGACCAGCTGCCAAAACATACAAAACGTGCCAAGGCGACAGCACATGAGTGGGTACAAAAATACTACCCACCCACAATGAGTATGAGATATCTAAGGAAACCCTTGCTGACCTCCTTCTGAACATGCTAGCTACTTATATCGATACTTCTTGAGTCGCTAACATGGAACAAGCATTCAGCAAGTAAAGTCAGAGTAACAACTCCTAATCTACATATTTGTTCCATCTATGAACAATAAAACTTTAAAGGCAGAGACAGTCTGGAAATCAGGATATTCATAACTGTTATGTAAATTCCCTTACAAATGTAAAATTTTATGTCACTCTTCCTAGATGCCCTAAAACTTTATTTATGATAGGAAAACAGTTGACAACTATTAACATGCATTAACCTCCCTGGCGGTTAGATTTTAGGTGCTGCAAGTCTTAGGAATAACTCACTTAAATCTGTCCAAACAAGAGTCTAGTAGACATCCCGGGTATGAAAAAGTTTGAAACACAAAATCATAAATTATAATATGATAAATAACTATAAATAATTCCAAAAAAGTAAAAACACACAATACATACAGTATACTGTAATCAGATTACAGGACTGTATAAGATAATTACACCCCCTTTGTCCCTAGTGGTCTGTCCAGTGTCCTGCATGCACTTTTATATAATAAAGATTGTTTTTTCTGCCTGGAAACTGGAGATTGTCCATAGCAACCAAAAAGTGTCCCTTTATGTCAAAAGTGGTTTTAGACCAGCTAGAAAACAGCGATAATAAATTAGAATCACTTGCAGTATTGAGCGATGAGTGATTTGTGGGGAAATTCGTCATCAAACACTGAAAGTAATGACAGCGACATTTCTGCAACTGAGCAAATTTCATATTTTTTTATTTGATTACATTATTGAATAATTGTTATTATTATTATTATTATTTGTTATAATTATTTATAGTTATTTATTTAAAATATAAAACGCCAAATTTCTATGCAAAACAATTGTATCACTTTGAGACGCAAATATCTGACATAATACAACCACCAGGATGGTTACACTACTAGCATTTTCATACATTTGTTGGTGACAGATTCTCTTGGATTAAATTTGAACTCTACTGGGTGGATATAAAATACACACATTTATGCATCTCTACACCATTAACCTCCCTGGCGGTATGATTATGTCTGGAATTTTGTACCAAAAGCGGTACAATTATTTTGCATGGAAATTTGGCGTTTTATACTGTAGGCCTGCAATTCTTAGGATACCTCACTTAAATCTGTCCGAACAAGAGTCTAGTAGACATCCCGGGACCCGGGTATGATAAAGTTTGAAACATAAAATCATAAATTATAATATAATAAATAACTATAAATAATTATAACAAATGACAATGTAATCAAATCAAAAACACTGAAATTTGCTCAGTTGCTTGAGCTATCGCTCAATTCTGCTTATAATTTATTATCAATGTTTTCTAGTTGCTCAAAAATCACTTTTGAAGTAAAGGGACACTTTTGGTTGCTATTAACAATCTACAGTTTGCAGGCAGAAAGAACAGTTTTTATTTTATAAAAGTACATGCAGGGCACTGGGCAGACCACTGGGGACAAAGGGGGGTGTGTATTTTTTACATACAGTACTGTAATCTGTAACATTACAGTATACTGTATGTATTGTGTTTATTTACTTTTTTGAATTTGGCGCCGTTCTCCGCCCCCGTGCGTTGTAAGGTCGCAGGGAACAGAGATCGGCGACACACAGGCACTCTGTGAATCGAGCAAGGACCCGCTCACTCACACAGCGCGGCGGCATCGCAGGATCCAGGGACAAGGTAAGTAACTTGCCTGGAGAAGGTAAGTCGCGCCGCTGAAGGCTCTGCACAGCTACCCTGAGCGTGACTCGGGGTTACCGATAATAGCATTAAAGAAACACCCCGAGTCACGCTCGGGATCACCGTTAAGGAGGTTCAAACAGTCTAAGGCCCCGTACACACGATCGGTCAAAATCGATGAAAACGGACTGAAGAACCGTTTCATCGGTCCAAACCGATCGTGTGTGGGCCCCATCAGTCAGTTATCCTGCGGTCAAAAAAAAGAGAACTTTCTTTAAAATTTGACCGATGGACGCCTGACCGATGGGTCAAAACCGATCGTTAGTATGCAAAAGCATCGGTTAAAAGGCCGCGCATGCTCAGAATCAAGTCGACGCATGCTTGGAAGCATTGAACTTCACGTCACCGCGTTCTAACACGATCGTTTTTTTAAACCGGTGGTGTGTAGGCACATCAGACCATCAGTCAGCTTCATCGGTTAACCGATGAAAACGGTCCTTCAGACCATTCTCATCGGATGGACTGATCGTGTTTACGCAGCCTAAGTGCCAGAATTCAAAATAATTACAGCCACTTGCAACCTCTGTACAGCAGAGATCAAACCAGGAGAGGGAAAAGCAGCACATGGAGCTAGTCAGTGGTGGTGGTGCAGTGTCTAATAAGCAGATCTGCTTAGAAACCAATCAGCTTCTGTTTTTTTTTTATTATTTTTTTATTTTTTTAAGCTTTATTGAACTAGCTGAAGTTAGAAGCTGATTGGCTACCATGCAGAGCTGCACCAGATTTTGCACTCTTCAGTTTTAGTAAATCAACCCCCATGAGTATTTGACCTGTGTATTCAGCTGTTTGCCTGGATTTAAGCTGTAATGAAACCTGTGATGAGAGAATATGGAGCCTGCCATTTCTGACCTCTCCGTCTGGCTGTCATGCTGATCCAATGGCTATCATGAAGAGTAGCAGCAAGTTCTAAAGTTTAAGTCACCTGTTCCGACATAGAAAATCTTTATTCAACCACACAGATTGCATTGATGAAGAGAAAAAATAAATAAGCTATCGCAACAGTCTCCAAACTGCCTCCAGAGAGCCATTTGCTTGCCTTTAGGCCTCTTGCACACTGCAGCATTAAAAAGCTCAGTACAGGTTTTTTTACTAAGCTAAAATACACTCCATTATTTGAAATGCGCCTGTGCACAAAGGCGTGTAAACAAGAGCCATGTATTCTTCAGTAAAAAAAATATAATAGAAAAATCTGCATTTTTGGTCAGTAATTTACGTTCCATGCGCACAAATATGCACGATTTACAAATGTGTACAAATGTCCACTTACATATTATGCAGAACAAAAATGTGAGAATAAGTTTGCGAGAACGCAAATGCGCAAAAAAAATTCCAAAATACATACAAAAAAAGTCGACGAAAGTTGATGCTCAAACAGGAGTATTGTGTGCAAGAGGTCTTATCTGGCCCTTGGGGCACCATTCCTTCCACTGATACCAATGATGGGGCAATATTCCTCCCACTGATACCAATGTTGGGGAACTATTTCTCCCACTGATACCAATGATGGGGCACTATTCCTCCCACTGATACCAATGATGGGGCAATATTTCTCCCACTGATACCAATGATGGGGAACTATTTCTCCCACTGATACCAATGATGGGGCAATATTCCTCCCACTGATACCAATGATGGGGAACTATTTCTCCCACTGATACCAATGATGGGGCAATATTCCTCCCACTGATACCAATGATGGGGCACTATTCCTCCCACTGATACCAATGATGGGGAACTATTTCTCCCACTGATACCAATGATGGGGCACTATTCCTCCCACTGATACCAATGATGGGGAACTATTTCTCCCACTGATACCAATGATGGGGCAATATTCCTCCCACTGATACCAATGATGGGGCACTATTCCTCCTCCTACTGACCACAGGCTCTGTGTAACATTTTTACACTCACCAACCACCAAGGCTGAGGCATTGTTTACTCCCACTCACTGGCGTAGCAGGGGGGGGGCAGGGGGGGCTGTCGCACCGGGCGAAAAATGGGGGGGGGCGAATCCATCCACCGGCTCCGCGGAGCGTTTCGGAGCCTCGGCCTAGGAAAGTCCCCGGCTTCGGCCTAGCTCCGGAGCGGCGGCCATCTTGGTACACCCGGCGGCGGCCCTCCTCTCTGTTCACACCCACAGAGGAGGAGGAGCCCGCGCTTGAGGGAAACCACACACGCCGCTGTCTGAGGTCTGAGGTCTGCACTACTGGGGGTTACTGTCTGAGGTCTGCACTACTGGGGGTTATTGTCTGAGGTCTGCACTACTGGGGGTTATTGTCTGAGGTCTGCACTACTGGGGGTTACTGTCTGAGGTCTGCACTACTGGGGGTTATTGTCTGAGGTCTGGACTACTGGGGGTTAATGTCTGAGGTCTGCACTATTGGGGGTTAATGTCTGAGGTCTGCACTATTGGGGGTTACTGTCTGAGGTCTGCACTATTGGGGGTTACTGTCTGAGGTCTGCACTACTGGGGGTTACTGTCTGAGGTCTGCACTATTATGGGGGTTACTGTCTGAGGTCTGCACTATTATGGGGGTTACTGTCTGAGGTCTGCACTATTATGGGGGTTACTGTCTGAGGTCTGCACTATTATGGGGGTTACTGTCTGAGGTCTGCACTATTATGGGGGTTACTGTCTGAGGTCTGCACTATTATGGGGGTTACTGTCTGAGGTCTGCACTATTATGGGGGGTTACTGTCTGAGGTCTGCACTACTGGGGGTTACTGTCTGAGGTCTGCACTACTGGGGGTTACTGTCTGAGGTCTGCACTACTGGGGGTTACTGTCTGAGGTCTGCACTATTGTGGGGGTTACTGTCTGAGGTCTGCACTACTGGGGGGTTACTGTCTGAGGTCTGCACTACTGGGGGTTACTGTCTGAGGTCTGCACTATTGTGGGGGTTACTGTCTGAGGTCTGCACTATTGTGGGGGTTACTGTCTGAGGTCTGCACTACTGGGGGTTACTGTCTGAGGTCTGCACTACTGGGGGTTACTGTCTGAGGTCTGCACTACTGGGGGTTATTGTCTGAGGTCTGCACTACTGGGGGTTATTGTCTGAGGTCTGCACTACTGGGGGTTAATGTCTGAGGTCTGCACTATTGGGGGTTAATGTCTGAGGTCTGCACTATTGGGGGTTACTGTCTGAGGTCTGCACTATTGGGGGTTACTGTCTGAGGTCTGCACTATTGGGGGTTACTGTCTGAGGTCTGCACTATTATGGAGGTTACTGTCTGAGGTCTGCACTACTGGGGGTTACTGTCTGAGGTCTGCACTATTATGGGGGTTACTGTCTGAGGTCTGCACTATTATGGGGGTTACTTTCTGAGGTCTGCACTATTATGGGGGTTACTGTCTGAGGTCTGCACTATTATGGGGGTTACTGTCTGAGGTCTGCACTATTATGGGGGTTACTGTCTGAGGTCTGCACTATTATGGGGGTTACTGTCTGAGGTCTGCACTATTATGGGGGTTACTGTCTGAGGTCTGCACTATTATGGGGGGTTACTGTCTGAGGTCTGTACTACTGGGGGTTACTGTCTGAGGTCTGCACTACTGGGGGTTACTGTCTGAGGTCTGCACTACTGGGGGTTACTGTCTGAGGTCTGCACTACTGGGGGTTACTGTCTGAGGTCTGCACTATTGTGGGGGTTACTGTCTGAGGTCTGCACTACTGGGGGGTTACTGTCTGAGGTCTGCACTACTGGGGGTTACTGTCTGAGGTCTGCACTATTGTGGGGGTTACTGTCTGAGGTCTGCACTGTTGTGGGGGTTACTGTCTGAGGTCTGCACTACTGGGGGTTACTGTCTGAGGTCTACACTATGCTGGGGGTTACTGTCTGAGGTCTACACTATGCTGATGGTTACTGTCTGAGGTCTACACCATGCTGGGGGTTACTGTCTGAGGTCTGCACTATTATAGGGGTTACTGTCTGAGGTCTGCACTATTGTGGGGTTACTGTCTGAGGTCTGCACTACTGGGGGTTACTGTCTGAGGTCTGCACTATGGTGGGGGTTACTGTCTGAGGTCTGTTAAATAGGGGGTCTGTGATTGTGGGGGGTCTATCTGTGATTGGGGGGATCCATCTGTGATGAGAGGTCTGTTATTTAGGGGGTCAGTCTGTGATGGGGGATCTGTGATTGTGGGGGGTCAGTCTGTGATGGGGGATCTGTGATTGTGGGGGGGGGGTTCAGTCTATGATGGGGGATCTGTGGTTGTGGGGGGGGTCAGTCTGTTAATCCCTTACAGTAAGGGGTTAAATGATTAATCCTGCAATAATTTACCCCTTACATGCTGAAAGCCCTGAGAGGGATACATTACAGATCCTTATAACCAGAGTGGATGATTATACAAGGGGGGGGGGGGGGCGAAAAAAAATTCTGCCCCGGGCGCCCATAACTCTGGTTACGCCACTGCTCCCACTGGTGTCAGGATATTTCTTTTTTACTGCCCGCAATCCAACCCCCTTTAAGTCTGAAGAACAGTAATCTGGCTCTTTGTTGAAAAAGTTTGAAGATCCCTGGATTAGAGGGTACAGAAACAAGCATTATTACTTACCTTGTCCCCCCATTCTGGCCAGTTTCACTGCTGCTTTCTTCCTCCCAAAGTCTGTGGGCAGCCTCTCGGCATCACCATGTACAATGTAGGGCTAGCAACTCTGCACTGTACATGGAGGGGATAAGCATGCATCCACGGCTGTGAGCGGCTTAGCGAGAAATCTATAGGGGGGTGGTCGCACAGAATAAGGTAAGTATTTATTTTTTTCCAGCACCCCTAAACACAGCAAGCATTTAACCCTTGCAGCAGAGAAGGGGGTTGGGGGGAGCAGCACTGCAAAAGTCGATTTTTTCAGATTCCTGAAGTTGGCTTTTAAAACCTGAATGAGAGTCTAATATCGCCCCACTTTTTTTCCAAAACAAATGCAAAAACAGTTAGCAAGAGACAAGTAGATACACAATACATTATGCATGATGTGTATTAATGATGTCATGTCAACATGTATAGATATGTCAGTTATTACAGGCCTCCACCCACATAGAGGGTATATCATTCTAATATACTGCTACTACGGCTATGGTGGAGGTATATAAAGTATAAGCTGGGATTTGTCCTCCTAGGCAGAAAGGAAACCCCTTGATGGCCTAATGAAGCCTGATCTTGCATGCAGACTGATTATAGGATGCCTACGGCCTGATGTAAATGTCTGTGTATCCTGGTAACAGAAAACAGCTATCAAGTCGCCTCCCCATTTGCAGGCAGCTCAATCAATGCACATGTTCATGCACAGACAGGTCACATAACCTTCCCTCTATTAGGCGGTCACGTGATGCGAGGAACCTCTCCATTTTCAGAGGGGTGACAGAAACTTCCATCATCTCATACAGATTGACTTGTGCTGACAACCTTATATATATATGTTATACAATATTCCCCACTAATATACAGCTCCATTTACAGGGTGCGGAGAAAACGGTCTGGGCAGCTGTAACACTAGATGGCACGGATACAGACAGTGATTATAGATTGCACACATAAATAAACATTACATAATTTTGATACAGCGCTGCCTTTGAATTGGTTCACTAGTCGGTAGTAATGCAGTAAATGGGTGTAAACGCAAGATATAGATAAAAATAGTGTAGAGGCGGTCACCACAGACTCTAACAGGGGGGGTGGCCTGCGTACAGTCCATATAAAGCATGCAGAAAAACTATCTGTAAATAGGCAGGTTGACAACAAAAATAGCAATCAAAAATGTATTTTATTCAGGTCCACGTTTCCGCATCATGTTTTTTCATCGTTGTCCTGTTTGGTTCAATAACAGTTTTTGGGCCCCCAATCATACAGTGGGGTTGATATATTAAAACTGGAAAGTGAAAAATCTGGCGCAGCTCCGCATAGAAACAAATCAGCTTCCAGTTTTTTTTTTTTTGTCAAAGCTTAATTAAACAAACTGAAGTTAGAAGCTGATTGGCTACCATGCAGAGCTGCACCAGATTTTACACTCTCCAGGTTTAGTAAATGAATTTACCTGTAGTATGTGCTTGATTTTGCTTTTATTTAAATGTTGATGTACTTTGTATTAATATAGATAGATAGATAGATAGATAGATAGATAGATAGATAGATAGATAGATAGATAGATAGATAGATAGATAGATTTTATTTTAAAAATTCTGTACTTTGTTTATATAAATATAGATATATCTATATATCTATATATACATATAATTATCTATATACACACATCTAGAAATATATATATATATATATATATATATAAAATATATATATACTCAATATACTGATACAGTATATATATATCTATATATATATATCTATACAGAGCTTTTTTTCTCAGAAAATAGGTGCAGGAACTCAACCACGACCCGTTCAGATTTCACAAACAGTAGAAGGGTCTTAAAGGGGCATTAAATACCAGAATTGCATTACATACAGTGTGCAGAGTTCAGGGGGTTACAAAGCAGTCACTTGTAAACGCAGAAACCAGACTTCTGTGTTCACAAGTGATTGTGGTGAGCGGGCACCAAAGGGTCTGAGCCAAAGGTGGTGGAACTGAGTTCCACCAAGTTCCCCCAGAAAAAAAGCCCTGTATCTATATATCTATATATCTATATATACCTGACAAATGTCCCTGATTTTTGATGGTACTGTTCTTCTATTGGAATCAAATCCCGTTGTCCATTCATATTCCTAGTTATTTGTCTTTTAGTTGGAATTTATAGATACAGTAAAACCTTGGTTTGTAAGCATAATTCGTTCCAGAAACATGCTTGTAATCCAAAGCACTTTTTTTTTTTTTACAGGGTATAAAAGAGGAGAGAGGCATCTCTAAGTGTAGCAATAAGTTGCTAAATGTTGTACCTTCATTAAATGTAACCATATTACTACACTTAGAGGCTCCTCTTTTCTTTTTTATACTCAGTTGTGACATGGCGCTACTCTCAAGACATCACTTGTATATCAAAGCAGAATTTATTAAAATATTTTGCTTGTCTTGCAAAACGCTCTCAAACCAAGTTACTCTCAAATCAAGGTTTTACTGTATATGTTAAACAAAAATGTTAACTACTTAAATCCCAAACCACACTTAGGCTGCATTCACACCTAGGCGTATTTACGGCCGACGCTATTGCAGCTGGAGGGGTGATTTAACATTGTTGTCTATGGAGATGGTTCACATCTTCAAGCCGAACGGCGAAACGCCGTACGCCTGAAGCTCAAAACAAGTCCCGGACCCTTTTTTTCAGGCGGCTTCAGCGTTCGGCATAGACAACAATGTTTTGTAATAAAAAAAAAAAGGTTAAAACGACCCGTTTTGTCGTGGCAAGACGCGGTACAATGCGCCGCAATTTGTCGCGGCAAAATACGCTGCGTTATAGTGTGAATGCAGCCTAAGGGTCACCATACATTTATAATTGTATCTTACAATCTCTGCACAATCATCTTTAGATGCAGGCCTTTGCATTACTAATTTGTTGGTAGACCTAAAAAAAGATTGTACATTAAGATTGTAATGTGTACAGTAAGCCAATTTTTTTTTTTATTATTATTTTATTTTTTAATAAAAGCCTGTATAAAGAAAAATAAATAGTGGGGAAAGTGCTTGTAGGTTTACCCAATCATTGAGTAATTGTTTTTCATGGTTCTGGGCAACTGGGGGTATGGCAAGGGTGTGTCCTTTGCCTTCATACTACTAAAATATGCCCCCCTTTCCCATCTCAGAAGATGGGTATACAGATTGAGAGACCGGTGAAGACAGAGCCAGCATTGGATTCTAATGATAAGCTCACTTTAATGAGTATATAAACTGGTGAACCAGATAATCGACTAATGAATGTGCGATGCAACTGTACAAACACACTAAACGAGATCTGTGTTCTGGTGCCTCTTTTAAAATATGCCGCTGTATCTGTTTCTAAATACATAACCTTACTACCACTTTCTGTAACAAGATCCTGTTAATATCTTTTGGGATCAGCTATCAAATCCTCTCTCCTTTCACACCCTTCTCAGCTCTGTGTGATTAACGTAATTCCAATGTGTGTCTGTGTAATGTTTTCCTGTATTCATATTGCCGCCTTATTTGCTCTGCATTAAATCTAGGCCTTGTTCGCATTGGTGTAAAGAACCGACATTGGATGTACATTACAAGGCCTCATTCTCGAGGGGGGAAAAAATAAACGCATTTACAACCATTTTTTATTCACGGATCTGAACACAGATGCATTGTTTTCAATGGAGACATTCACACAGGTGAGTAGACATGTATGGCGTTCAGATCCGTAACATAGAATCCTAAAATCTGTGTCTGAGGACAGGAGTCTACAGGCATACCCCACTTTTAAGTACACAATGGGGTTTATTTACTATCGCTGGAACGTGCAAAATCAGGCTCACTTCTGCATAGAAACCAATGAGCTTCTAACTCCAGCTTGTTCAATTAACCACTTAAGGACCGCCGCACGCACATTTACGTCCACAGAAGGGCACGGCTGGGCACAAGGGCGTAAATTTACGTCCTCGCCCAGTAGCAGGTCGGGGGTCCGATCGGGACCCCCTCCGCGGCGTGCGGCGGTCCCCGTGTCTCCGGGAGCGATCCGGGACGAGCGGGCGGATGTCCGTCTTTGCCCGCCCCCCCGCGATCGCTCCCAGCCAATCGCTGCGCTCCCCCGCCCTGTCACTTCCTCCTCCTGTGTTTACATAGGAAGGGGGAAGTGATGTAATCTCTCATCGCAGCGGTATTTCCAACCGCTGCGACGAGAGAAACACCTCACAGTAAGTGTGCACGAACACTACACTGACATACACACACATAGGCACACTTAACCCTTTGTGATCTGCCCCCCCACCCCCCCTGTCACAGTGTCACTGTGATCTAATCACTGCATTTAGTGTCAGTGTGACAGGCAGTGTAAAAGTCAGTTAGTGTTAGGTTCAGGATAGCCCCCCCAGCCCCCCTAATAAAGTTTTAACCCCTTGATCACCGCCCTAGTTAACCCTTTCACTCCCTATTGCCAGCGTCACTAAGCGATCATTTTTCTGATCGCTGTATTAGTGTCGCTGTTCCCGGTAGGTAGCTATTTTTTTTTTATTGCAATTTTTTTTTTTTACTAAAGACATGTGGCTGAATTAATTTTGGCCTAAATGTTTGACTAAAATTTAGTTTATTTGATTTTGTTTTAACAAAAAGTAAAAAATAGTGTTTTTTTTCAAAAATGTCGCTCTATTTTTGTATATAGCGCAAAAAATAAAAATCGCAGAGGTGATCAAATACCACCAAAAGAAAGCTCTATTTGTGGGAAGAAAAGGACACAAATTTTGTTTGGGAGCCACGTCGCACGACCGCGCAATTGTCTGTTAAAGCGACGCAGTGCCGAATCGCAAAAACACCTTGGGTCATTTACCAGCGTATTGGTCCGGGTCTTAAGTGGTTAAGCCTGGTAATAAAACCTGGAAGCTCATTGGTTTCTATGCAGAAGTGAACCTAATTTTTGCGCTTTTCAGCGATAGTAAAAGTGGGATATGCCTGTACACGTATACCAATAACAGCACAAATTTTGACGCATTAAAAAACAGATCTATTTAGTGATCATTTAATCTTTAATTCCTTGCCCTAATGATCAAAAACATTTTACATCCATATTAATAAGAGCTTAAAGTTTTATAAATGTTTTTCAAAGTCAGTGCCCACTTTGTAACATAAAAAATTAAGGCTCTACTACACACATACACATACATTGCTTTTTTGCATTGTTTTTGGCTTGCAGCGTTTGGCATGCCTTGGAAACTTGCGAAGCTTGCCAAATGCCTCAATTCACATCAATTGCAGCACGCAACAAACGCACTCTAGACACTTGAAAGTCAAACATTTGCTCAGTGCTTAGAGCAGCCTCTGGTTTAAATGGCTTTCCTTCCAGAAAAAAAAACTAAAAACAAAACTGTTTACAAGGCATTACAAGGCACACCACAGCGGCTGGTGTACGCTGTAGAAGGAGAAACGCTGATGTGTCGTAAATGACGCACTGCACTGCGCTTTTCTCTTTTCTATAAAACTTTACTAAACTGTCACAAAGTTACATTTTATTTATCTTTATTTACCGCAGATGTACATTACAAGGCCTCATTCTCACGGGTGGAAAATAAACGCATTCACAACAATTTTTTATTCACAAATCTAAACACAGATGCATTGTTTTCAAAGGAGACATTCACACAGGTGAGTAGACGTGCACTGCGTGCAAAGCAGTGAACTGAGTCACGATATGCTGCGCTGAAAAAAAGTACAGCATGTTCTACGTTTTTTGCTGCAGTGCTGTAAACTGAACTAATAGGACGTAACACAAATTTCCTTTTTTGTGCGTAACCAAGGCTGCCCAGCACAGCCCAATGCATATGGTATACAGGCATACCCCATTTTTAAGTACACAATGGGGTTTATTTACTATCGCTGAAACGCACAAAATCAGGCTCCCTTCTGCATAGAAACCAATGAGCTTTCAGCTTTTTTTTACCACAACTTAATTGAACAAGCTGGGGTTATAAGCTCATTGGTTTCTATGCAGAAGTGAGCTTGATTTTTGCACTCTACAGCGATAGTAAATAAGCCCTTTTGTAAACTTATAAGTGGGGTATGCCTCAGGCATACCCCACTTTTAAGTACACAATGGGGTTTTATTTACTAAAGTTGGAAAGCGCAAAATCAGGCTCACTTCTGCACCGAAACCAACGAGCTTCTGGGTGCGCAGACAAATCTTTACCTCCTACATGCATCCAAAACACATCAAAAACGCTATAGGTGCCTCAAAAGTTTTTATTTTATTGCCTGAGTGAACTTAACTTTTCAGTATGTACATATTAGGCTGATTTACTAAACCAGTTGAGGGGTTTTACTCAAAAATAGTGTAATTGTTTTACTATTTAATGTTCCCTTTGATCATCCAGTCATGTGCAGATGCTTTTCATGTTTGGATAATTGATGAAAATATTCAAACAATTGAAGATTCTCAAGTCCTTTGGTACAGTCGCCCAATTGGTACACACGGGGTATATAGATGGAGTGGGAAATGATTGTAGAGGTTGATTTACTAAAACTATAGAATGCAAAATTTGGTGCAGCTCTTCATGGTAGCCAATCAACTGTTAACTTCAGCTTGTTCAACTGACAAAAGAAAACACACAAAAAAAAAACTGGAAGCCGATTGGTTTCTATGCACAGCTGCACCAGATTTTGCACTCTGCAGTTTTAGCAAATCAACCCCTGTATGCTTAATAGGCATAGAACTCATCCCTGGTATACACACATCATACATATACAAATAGAGAATATTATTTAAGATATATATAGATATCTATCCATATAGATAGATATCTATCTATATTTATATATATATATATATATATATATATATATATAGATATATATATCTATAGATATATACATATATATATATATATATATACATATATATATATATATATATATATATATATATACATATATATATATATATATATATATATATATATATATATATAGATAGATAGATAGATAGATAGATAGATAGATAGATAGATAGATAGATAGATAGATAGATTGATAGATATTTACAGTTTATATTATTATTGTTGTTATTATTATGCACATAATATAAATTAATATAAATGGATATGTAAATGTGACCCAGGAATATCCTATTGCTTCTTGGGGGATGAGGAAGGATTTTTTTTCCCTCGCTGGAGCAAATTGGATCATTTGGGGTTCCTGACATCCTCTGGATCAACTGTGGATATAGGATTGTGTATATGGAGGTTTTCTTTTTGTGTGTATGTTTTTTTGTTTTTGTTTATTCCTGTTGGTTGAACTGGATGGACTTGTGTTTTGGTTTTTTTTCAGCTAGATTACCTATGTAACTATGTAATTATTATTATGATTATTATTATTATTATTATTATTATTATTATTATATACTGTAGTTAGCAGTTGTTCAATGTTTAACATTCATTGCTGAAGTGAGTAAGAAGCTGGATGTAACTATAAAGCACATAATTGTTGGAGAATGATCTGTAGCAAACAGTTGTATGTGTGATAAATGCTTTCCATGCTGCCTGCAGCAGTGAGTAGATGGAGTTGTGTCTCAGGCAGCCCTTCCATCAGCCCATGGGGCCCCTGGATCCTGTGTGAGAGTGCCCAGCACCTGCAGCTGTCAGTTCTCTTGATGACCAGAGCTGAACCCAGATCACATCGCAGCTTTTGTTCCCAGCAGAAAACTTTCTATTGTGCCTGCTGCTGAGATCTGCTCTTAGATAAAGGGCCAAAAGTATGCAGCACATATAACTTGGGGTGTCAGCTCATAGAAACTGCATTTTTATCATCACTGGATATTTAAACAAATGTACACATACATTAGAATAAACCCAGAAACACATGTACATGATACATCCATGCATAATAATAATAATAAAAAAAGAAAAATTATAATTTTCCAGGCCTCTTGATCTTTCAAAATGACATCAGGCCAAGTGGGTGTCATTGTTTCTTTTCATTGCCCCCCATAGCAGTGCTCAGATTGTCATTATCTCTGAGGATCAGATTATTAATTGGGATCCACACCCTCATCTTTCATCTCCCAACGAGATAGATGGATATACACCAGACATCTATCATTTCTTAAGTAGATCACGGCTTAAACTGAGTGAGCTCCACGAGTCTTTCACATGTCCGAAATAACAGAGAATAGCCGACTAAGAAATGACAGTTAATGATGTGCAATGGACAGCAAACGGTTTATTCTGCAGAATGTATGATTGTCATGAAATGTCACTATACTAAATGTCACTAATGTATTCCTTAATCAGAGCAGAATCTGATCGATGAGAAATATTAAGCACATTTCTACCGAAAATAAATACAATTCCAGCATCTGATCACAATCTATCGCACATTTACCATCAGATCACAAATTTACCATCAGATCACAAATATAACATCAGATCACAAATTTACCAACAGATCACAAATCTACAATAAGATCACAAATTTACCAACAAATCACACATCTACCAACAGATCACAAATTACAATCAGATCACAAATTTATCAACAGATCACAAATCTACAATCAGATCGCAAATCTACAATCAGATCGCAAATCTACAATCAGATCACAAATCTACCGTCAGATCACAAATCTACCAACAGATGACAAACTTACCATCAGATCGCAAATCTACAATCAGATCACAAATCTACCATCAGATCACAAATCTACCAACAGATGACAAACTTATGATCAGATCGCAAATCTACAATCAGATCACAAATCTACCGTCAGATCACAAATTTACCATCAGATCACAAATCTACCATCAGATCACAAATTTACCAACAGATCACAAATCTACCATCAGGTCACAAATTTACCAACAGATCACAAATCTACAATCAGATCACAAATTTACCATCAGATCACACTCACGATTGAATTATCTAAATGTATAACAGCTCGTTATAGATTTTTATACTGATCCTAGATAATATAAAGATCAATTATATAATAAAGTAAATATTCCCACATGTGGTCCGGAATACATTATAATTGTGAAAATATACTCCAATCTTTATCTGTTTTTATGATTACATGTATTTTATGACCATAGATTTCTCTGCTGTCATATGAGATCACTTTGTAAGAAGAAGAAAAACAAATCGAACAAACATGTTGCAGTTTGTGAAATAAACGGCTATCTAGCCCATTAGAAAATAAAATGAAGTGATTTCTAAACACATTTTTTCCTGGAAATTAACATTGTAGACTGAATTATAAATGATGTGATTTGTTTGCTTTGATTTCATTGGCAAATCGTTAATGTAAAGTAATGCTAATCAGACATACTAAAGTTATTTCAAAATATATAAAGTATCTATTTAGATATATTTAAAAAAAATATTTTATAGTTCCTTATGGAAAATGTTTCAGGCAACAGACTATATACACAAGGGATACTATAAATGATAACACAAGCGGAAAGCTATCACAAGTGTAATAACAGAGCAGATTTATAGCCCCTGTGGCTGACCTGTAGTAGAAGTATATAAAGGGTTTAACACTTTCCTTTCTAGCCCACCTAATGAGGACCCCCTTAGACCCAGGATGTCAGGGTAAGGAAAGGGTCAATGTTAGTCCTCCATTGAGGTGACAGCTCTGCTCTGTGGACTGCCAGAATGACTGATCGCTGAGGGCCAGTGCAGCACTGTGTACCCCACTGGGGACTCTGCTATCCGTGGGTGGTAATCTCATCCCGACCACCACAAGATCTGCTTCCTGTTAAATCATGAACAATTCAAGAACAGATTTTAGCCATCATTTCCTTCCTGTAACATTCATAAATTGTAGCTGGGGGACTGCTGGGGTGACAGGTGTGCCCAATCGGACAGGCATTTACTAAACTCCTGAAATATAGCAAACTTCAGTCTCATGGGAGCCCACATTCACACAGCTGCAACCCAACCAGGGAAAGTCACATCTCTACACTTCTGATAGATTTCACCCATCTGTCTATCAATCTGACAGCATCCAGCCTAGGCTGCCCACACACCAGTCACATCGTCCATACGACTCATCTGTTAGATCAGCAAATATACACATATGGGGCATCATTACACTGCATACTACTGAGACATGTAATTGGCAGATCAATCATAGGAACATTATCAGGCACTATATATATATATATATATATATATATATATATATATATATTTATTTATTTTTTATTTCATGTAATGTGGTTTAAGAGTTCTACATGTATACCCATTAAGAATTCTGGTATTAAATGCAATATGTATATTTATATGCATGCATTTCTGCAGTTCTGCATTATTATCTATCGATGCTGGTATTAAATGTAATACATAGATATATGTAATTACTAATTTGTAATGCTGGTATTAATTGTAATACCTAGTTACATTGATGTGTTTCTATAGTTAAGAAGTTAAACTTATGCAGGCTGGTAAAATATATATATATATATATATATATATATATATATATATATATATGTGTGTGTGTGTATATATATATATATATATATATATATATATATATGTGTGTGTGTGTGTGTATATATATATATATATATATATATATGAATGAATGAATGAATGAAAACTTGTATAGCTCGGCACATGCGAACTGAATCGCCTCTGGGCGCTTGTTGTTCCTGTCTCCTTTGATATCAAAAGAGAAAAGTCTTGACCTTTTTCCTAAATGCTAGGTGGTTCTCCTCCAACCGAATGCTGGTTGGTAAAGCGTTCCATAGTTTGGGACCTTGGATCGCGAATCTCCTTTCTCCCTTGGACTTGAAGTTGGCTTTCGGAACCTGGAGCAGGTTCTGATTCGTGGATCGCAAAACGCGATTGGGATTATGCGCTTTTATTATTTCGCATAAATAAAGGGGGGCATTCCCATGGACACATCTATGTGTAAGACAGAGAGCTTTAAAAGCGATTCTGTCTTTGACTGGCAGCCAATGAAGTGCTCTCAGTGAAGAGATGGGGTTTTTTCCCAGTCACCAGTCTGGCGGCCGTATTCTGAACGACTTGCAGACGAGCGATTTGGTACTTGGGGAGGCCGAGGTAAAGGGCATTTGCATAATCCAGTCTGGAGTTAACAATTGCTCCCACCACGACCGCTAAATCTTCTTTAGGGATGAACGGAGTGAGTCTGCGTAGTAGGCGCAGCAGATGGTGAGATCCGCTGACTACTGACCCTATTTGTGCGTCCATTGTCATAAAGGAGTCAAAAATGACCCCTAGGCTTTTGACTTTGGCGCTAGGGGTGATGAGCTTGCCCAGAATGGGCGGGGGGGTCCATGCTGTTGAAAGTTGATTCATACGCTTGGCGTGAAACAGGAGAAGTTCTGTTTTCGCTCCATTGAGTTTAAGATAACTCTTTGTCATCCAGTCCTCTATCAAAGAGAGACATGTCTCTAGATTGAGGTGGTGATCCTGTCTGTTGCAGATGCGGAAATAGAGTTGTGTGTCATCTGCATATGAGTGGTAGAGCAGTTTTTGGCTGCTGATAATCTCAAAGAGAGGACGAAGATATATGTTAAACAGCACTGGTGACAGAGGCGATCCTTGAGGGACTCCGCATGTTACTGTGCGTTTGTCAGACGTGAAAGGTCCTAACTTCACTGTTTGCGATCGGTTTTCCAGAAAAAGAGGAGAACCAAGATAGATCGCCTTCTGCGACTCTGGCTACTTCAGCAAGCCGAGTCAGTAACAGATTGTGGTCTACAGTGTCGAAAGCGGCACTTAGGTCCAACAGAACTAGAAGACAAGATTCTCCTTCGTCTGCGGCCTTGAGAACATCGTCCCATACTTTCAGTAATGCTGTTTCTGTCCCGTGTCCGGGACGGAAGCCTGATTGCAATGGGTCAAGTAGCTTGTGGGTATCTAGATGCTGTTGCAGCTGTTGTACCACTACTTTTTCCATTATCTTTGAGAGTACGTTGAGGCTAGTTATGGGACGGCGGTGGAGTGGATCCTTGGGGTCCAGGGAGGGTTTCTTCAGGATGGGTTGGATTACACCCTCTTTCAACTGTGAGGGCACTATGCCTTCCAAGAAAGACTGGTTGATAAGCTGCGTGATGGGAGGAGCCAGAATGTCGGCGCATTCCTTCAGCAGTTTAGTGGGGATAACGTCATTTGGCGCTGTGCTATTACGCAGAGTACAAATGACATTCTTAGTGGTCTCGATGGAGATGGGTTCCAGGGCGAACTTACCTGATATAGAAGAATTACTATGGGTGTTGTGTGAGAGGCTGCAGGGGGGGCTGAGGGGGGAATTGTTTTGCTGAATGCTTTCACGGATCACCTCGATTTTATTAATGAAGTAATCCGATAGTTCATTGCAAAATTCTTGTGTGTCCGAGCTGGGGGTTTCAATGCATCCTGGCTTCATGGTCTGGGTGACCATCTTGAAGAGTTCGCGGGGGGCGGTTTAGGGCGCCGTTGATAGCCTCCGAAAAATAATTTTTCTTGGCTTGGAAAATTCCTTTGTGGTATTTTCTTGTAGTCGCCTTGTAGATGGATAGGTTTAGCTCTGAAGAACATCTTTTCCAGGCAGATTCGGCCCTTCTGCGTTCTTGCTTCAGTAACGACAGTTGGTTGCTAAACCAGCTGCGGTTGGTTTTCCGGATGCGGGTTCGTCGCTTCGGCGCTACCAAGTCGGCTGACTGTAGCATGGCCGAGTTTATGGCTTCCAATGTTTCAACGGCCGTTTGATGCGGCGGAGTTGTTTCTATTTTTTTCCTTAAAGTGGTTTTGAAGAGTTCCGAGTGGAGCTTCTTCTGACATCTAGTCCAGTGTGTTGTCACTGGATTTGATGTTTTTGTTGCGGGGGGGATTGTGGAAATATTGAAGGTAATTGCATGGTGATCTGTCCATGGCAATTTTTCATTTTCCCAAATTTTTATTTCCAGAGCTTGTCTGAAAATAAGATCAAGTGTGTGACCTGAAGCATGTGTGGGCCCACATACTAGTTGCTGCAATCCTAATCCTTCCAGGTGGTCAATACAGGCGTCGGCAATGGGGTCCTGTGAGGAGTTGGCCCAGAGATTGAAATCCCCGAGCAGCAACAGGTGTTTGCTGTTGAGGGTATAAGTGGAGAAGAAATCCGTCCATGATGATAGCAGCTGCGATTTTGGGCCGGGCGGCCTATAGCAGAGCAGAATGTGGACGGTCTCCTTTGAACTTGCTTGAAGTTGTAGAGTAAGGGTTTCCATGAATGGAAGAGGGTTTTGGCGGACTGGTTTGGTGATCGTAAGATGAGTCTTGAGGATCACCGCCAGGCCGCCTCCTCTTTGCCCTATTCTGTTTTCCGTTATGATACGGTAATTTTCTGGCACCAGTTCTCCTAGAATGGTGTTACAGTCGGCTGTGAGCCAGCTCTCTGTAATAAAAAGACAGTCTAGATCCTTTTGTTGAATGAAGTCGCGGATTTCTAGTCGGTGTTTTACTGCCGATCTTGTGTTGATCAGAGCACATGATATGTGCTTGAGCTGGGGTAAATGGCTGAAATGACTGACCGTCGATCTATGATCGATTCTCAATAGTCGCTCAGTTCTTAGGGCCTTTTTGGTGATGGCTGGCAGTATTGCGGCGCATTGCCTCAAACTCCAAATGGTTTCGGCAGAATATTGCCTACGTGCCATGATCGTCAATACACGGGGGGGGGGATTTCGGGGCAGTGGGGAGAGGAATTGGCTAACTCCTCTTTCCAGGCTTGGTCCAGAGGAAGGCAAAAAACCCCGGCGGTGCTCGGCCAATATGCTCCAGCAGGGAAAAAATTCCTTCCTGACCCCTGTAAGAGGCGATCGGGTAACCCCTGGATCAGGCTTCTGTGCTTTGGAAAGACAGGGGGGGGGCTGGGGCTGTGAGGGGGACCCTGTTGCTGGTCAGGCGGGATGGCTGTTCAGGCAGTGGGAAGAGGGCTGACAGGGTGATTCTTTAATTGAACAGGGGGCTGAGGGGGTGAGAGACAGGCCGGGTAGCTGGCCCTCTGGGGTAGGGGAGGTTTCCTGGGGCTGAGAGAGGACCACAGAGGCGTGGGGGGGCGGCGCGCCGTTAGGCCGCAAGTGAAGCCGCGGTCTTTCCTAGACCGCGGCCCGCGATTCGGAGCGGCCTGGCGCGGTGCCCTCAACAGAGCACCAGAACGGCGAAAACTACACGGGCGGAGGAATAGAGGAAGGGGGCCCTTGGGGCCCTTGGGGATGATGGAGGTAAGGGAGGTGAGGGAGTGCAGGGGAACCTAGGCTGGGGAAAAAAAGAAGATTCCTGTCTCTCGGGACAGAGAAGACTGCGGCTTGTCTGACAAGGACGGCCGCTTTTTAGTCCCAGGGAGAGCAGGCAGACTTACCTTCAGCGGATGGGGCTGGAGCAGAGAAGGAGCTGGAGCAGGAACGGGGGTGGCCCAAAAAACCCTGCCTATCCAGGGAGTATGAGCCACACGTCCCACTGCTGGGATCCGTGCGCCAGTATCTGCTACTCCCTGGTTCAAGCCCTAGGAGAGAGAGGGGGCCGACACAACCAGCAGTAGACACCTGGTCGTGAAATCAGCACAGAGAGAGGAGAGAGCACGTCTTGCTGCACGTCTTGCTGCTTCCTTCTCTTCTCTTATATATATATATATTCTTTATTATTATTATTACTTATTTTATTTATTATTGTAAATTTAAATATGTATATAGTTACAGTTCTACAGCTCTGATACACCTACTAACACACTTAATAAATACCTTATTTTATGTATTTTATTTATTTTTGTATATTTGAATATGTATATAGTTACAGTTCTGCAGCTGTGATACACCTACTAACACAATTAATAAACACCTGTTATTGGTGGCACGCTGGCATTCATGTAATACATAGTATAACACGTATTTAATTTTTGAATTATTAATTATGTATTTCTTGATGCTCATATTAAACATAACACATAGTTACAAATATGTATTTTTACAGGTCTGCACTTATATATCTGTTGATGCTGATATAATGTAAAACATGATTACATATATTTATTGTTGCAGTTCTGCACCTATGATGCCTCTATCAATGCTGTTATTAAATGTAATACATAGTTACATATATTTATTCTTACAACTATACACCTACTCTAGGTGTTTTAAAGTTGATATGAATGTAAAATACATTTATATACATTAATTTTCAAAGTCATGTCCCTCTATTAATGATGATATAAAATATCATGTATATTTTCATATATTTATTCCTATAATTGTGTCCCTTCTGTAATATTAAATGGAATAAATAGTTATTCTTACACCAATACACCTAATATACAGTATATCAATGAAAGCTAATAATAAATGTAATAAATATGTTACACATATTGTATTTATTCTTTCAGTTTTGCCCCTTCTGTACATCTGATATTGCTGATAGTTGTAGTTGTAATATATATATATATATATATATATATATATATATATATATATATATATATATATATATATATATATATATATATATATATATATTATAATATATATTCATTCATTTATTCTTGCAGTTCTGTCCCCTCTACATCGATTATTTCTGATATAAAATGTGATGTATATTTAGATATATTTATTCTGCCAGTTCTGCTCCTTCTGTGCTGTGCATCTATTAAATGTGATGTATATTTTATATTTACATATATATTTTTTTTTTTAACAAGAAAATATATATTTATTCTTGTAGTTCTGTCCCCTCTACATCGATTATTTCTGATATAAAATGTAATGTATATTTATTCTTACAGTTCTGCTCCTTCTATACTGTACATCTATTAAATTTAATGTATATTTACATTTTTTTTTAACAGGAAAACATATATTTATTCTTACAGTTCTGCTCCTTCTATACTGTACATCTATTAAATGTAATGTATATTTACATATATTTATTCTTAGGGTTCTGCTGCACTTATTTATTAGTATTCATAATAAATGTAATGTCTGGTGACATATGTGTATTTTTACAATTCTGAGTCTATAATACACCTGTCAATGTTGCCATATATTATGTATAGTATAATTAGTATTATATTATGTATAGTATGGTAATAACAATTATATATATATATATATATATATATATATATATATATATATATATATATATATATACACACATATATATATACATATATGTGTATATATATATATATATATATATATATATATATATATATATATATATATATATATATATATATATATATACACATGTATGTGAATAATATACACATGCACATATATATATATATCTGCTATATATAGATAGATAGATAGATAGATAGATAGATAGAGATAGATAGATAGATAGATAGATAGATAGATCTGCAATGATTCACCTTCTATTACTGGCAATAATAAAGTAGATTAATTAATGAAAGTAATGCAATCCCAAGTCTTGTGTATTGTAATGAGCTTGTAGTTTGTAGAGCCCTGTATGTGATGTATAGTGTGTCCCCTATGGTAGAAGAATGTGTCTGTATATACATCTCTCTGCACATGCACACATGTATAGGAAGTTTATGGCTCTGCTCCTGGCTCTCTCCTGGCATGTCAGGCTGCAGCAGCTGCTCCGCCGGGAGATCTTTCAATACTGCAGCTGTTATACTAAAGGATTGTAAACAAATCTGCAATTGGGATGACTATAAAATGTGCTGGAAGTGCTACACCAGTCCATAAAGCCCGGCCTAATGTACTAAGCGTAGCCATGCCGGCGACACTGCTGCCCCGGAGAGAGGGGAGATCTATTTATTTCTGGATGGAATTTTTATGACAATGTATTTGTCGGATGAAGTGTATGGGGGGCTCTGCGTGTCACTGGGCGCAGGAAGTGTTGGGATTGCACAGATCGGTGTCACCCCTAGATTGCTGCTGATGTTTGTGTTCGTAGCAGAGGATAAATAGTTTTCTGCGGCGTCCAAGAATTGCTCACTTCTACTATAAACAGGAGTCCGATCTTTGTATAAATATCATTTCTCCAGCAGCTGTCTACACAGTGGCCTCACAAAGGATTACGCGCAGGAGTAAGATTTACGAGCGTTTTTACGCTAGTCGAAATCCTCAAACCATGAAAAGACACCTGCGTGCTAAAGACTTTATTACGTGTTAGTACGCCTTGATCTACGCTGCCTGCGGCCACTGGGCGGACTTCCTGTTGTTTTTCACCTTCATGGTATGCTAATGAGCTTTTGCCTGGAATCCACAAAATTTCGCTCTTCAAACGCAATCTCTTACGCACCTTTAGTCATCTTTTTTTTCCGTTTCACTATACCAGCTTTTTGCTGGTCTAATATTAGACAGCCCATGTTAAGTATGGCCGTCGTTCCCGCGTCGAATTTCAACGTTTTTCGATTTCTTTTATTATTTTTAACGTAAGTCGTCCGGGAATAGGAATGTTCGTAAACGCCGCTACTCAAACAACGAATGACGTCACGACGTGATTTCGCGCAATGCACGGCGGGAAATTCCTGAACAGAGCATGCGCAGTTCGATCGTCGCGGGGACGCGCTTAATTTAAATGCTTCACGCCCCCTACTCACGTATTTCGATTGCGCGGCGGAAAAAAAATACGATACAATAGCGTACGCGCAAAAAAACTACCTGAATTCGGCGTAGAGTCTGGTGATAGACGGCAGCGTAGCGTATTTCGATTACGCAGCGGAAGATTACATCTATGTGAATCTGCCCCAGTGTTTCTATGTTAGCTGCTGATCCCAGCCACAGATAACTCTTCCTCATCCCCTCATCCCCACTCATTGTACAATTTCTATTAGATCTACCAAGACGATGTCATATAAGGACACACCTAAACAATCCACCCGATTTTGTATTAAATAAGGCAGGCCCTTACACTATTTTGTCAAATTAGGACAATCAAATTGTATAGTGTGTGGTCAGCCTAAAGCTGGATACACATTACACTATTTTTGTTCTTCGCTTTCCTTAGATGTACATTCTACTACACAGTGCAAGGGCCTGCCTGATTGCATACAATTTGAAAGCGTTTGGGATTGGTGTCATATTATATCTCAAGAAAAGTTGTACAAGAAACTTGTATATAAATAGTGTGTAGGCTCACTATACATGTTACGATCTGACATTATCATTACTGTACAATCAACTTTAGATCTACTAAGCTATGAGGACCTACCTAAACTATCCAATCAATCAGTATCCAATCTGACAGGTCCTTGTACAAAACAGATCCAAGGTGATTGTAAAATCAGACTGTAATGTGCATGGTGGCCATAGGTGTTTCGATTTTTATTATCCAATCCATATGTGATTACATCAAAAGTATTGAATCGGCAAACCGTGGACTAGGCATAACTTCCCTTTGATTCAGACGATAATTTATCAAATCTGAAGGAATTTCGATTTATCAGATTATGAGGTTGCATCGTGAAATTAGAGATGCAATCAATAACGTATTATAATATCTCCCAGCGATTGATCGAAATCCACTTCCATGTCAATTGAATTGTTTGTCTATTATAGATTGATTATTCCTATCAGAAGAGATTGATCAGAAAATAAACTGATCACTTATGAAAGCCTATATGGCCACCATAAGTGACTGAATAGGTTGTCGACTAAAGATCGATTATTTTTATGGGGGAGATTGATCAGGAAAAAATAAAACAAGGTAATTTATGAAGCATGTGTGGCCCCCATAAATTACTAGGGTTGGGTCAATTATTCATGTGGGGAGAAAAATATCAAGAAATAAATTCCTAATGATAATTCCAATAAGGGAGAGATCGATCAGAAAACAAATTCCTATCAATTATTCCTATGGGAAGAGGTTGAACAGAAAATAAATTCCTATTGATTATTCCGAGAGAGAGAGAGAGAGAGAGAGAGAGAGAGAGAGAGAGAGAGATCGATCAGAAAATAAATCGATCATTTATAGTGTGCACGGCCACTATAGGTGACTAGGGATCATCAAATAGATTGTTGACTATAGATCGATTATTCCTATGGGGAGAGATTAGCAGAAAATAAATGGATAATCTCTGAAAGTGTGCATGGCCACCATAAGTGACTAGGGATCATCGAATAGGTTGTCGACTATAGATCGATTATTGCTACGGGGAGAGATCCATCATACAATAGATTCCTATTGATTATTCCAAGGTGAGCGATCAATCAGAAATTCCTATCGATTATTCCTACCGGGAGAGATCAAGCAGAAAATAAATCAATAATTTATTGAAGGTGTATGGCCACCATAAGTGACTAGGGATCATCGAAATAGATCGATTATTCCTATGGGGAAAGATCGATCAGAGAATGAAATCCTATCAATTATTCCTATGGTGAGAGATCAATCAGAAATTTCTATTGATTATTCCTATGGGGAGAGATCAATCAGAAATTCCTATTGATTATTCCTATGGGGAGAGATCAATCAGAAATTCATATTGATTATTCCTATGGTGAGAGATCAATCAGAAATTCCTAATGATTATTCCTATGGGATAGATCAATCAGAAATTTCTATTGATTATTCCTATGGTGAGAGATCAATCAGAAATTCTTATTGATTATTCCTATGGGGAGAGATCAATCAGAAATTCCTATTGATTATTCCTATGGGGAGAGATCAATCAGAAATTCCTATTGATTATTCCTATGGGGAGAGATCAATCAGAAATTCCTATTGATTATTCCTATGGGAGAGATCAATCAGAAATTTCTATTGATTATTCCTATGGGGAGAGATCAATCAGAAATTCCTATTGATTAATTCTATGGTGAGAGATCAATCAGAAAATAAATAAATCATTTATGGAAGCATAAGTGACTAGGTATCATCGAAATAGGTTGTCGACTATAGATCGATTATTCCTATGGGGAGAGATCAATCAAAAAATAAATAATTCATTTATTGAGGCGTGTATGGCCACCATAAGTGACTAGGGATCATCGAATAGGTTGTCGACTATAGATCGATTATTGTTATGGGGAAAGATCATCAGAAAATAAATCCCTATTGATTATTCCTATGGTGAGAGATCAATCAGAAATTCATATCGATTATTCCTATGGGGAGAGATCAGAAAAGAAATCGATCATTTATGGAAGTGTCTGGCCACCATAAGCAATCCCTTCGATCAGATCAGTTATTGGCTGACTTCCATTGGCAGAAGGATCATTGACAATCACAGAAAAATACAACTTTTCCCCTTGAGTCCTGGGCTTCTCATAGTCACACGGCACCTATCTCTGCAGGAGTAGTATAGATCGCTCCATGTATGTGATGCTCCAGATTGTACGCACTAGTAGAAGCCTCCCCATACAGAAAGGTGCACTTACCGTTGGGGTTCAGAGGGTTCCTGGACTAATCCTGCTTGGAGAAGAGTGTGTCCTGTGCTGGATGAGAATAGATAGGCTGTGTGCCTGCTGCTGTAATAGTTTAGTCCTGCTGTGATCCTGCTTAGTGTGCTTTGTGACATGCACAGAGAGTGGAGGAGATTCCAGGCGGACTGCTTCCCATTCACTTTATTGTAGGCAGCGGGCGCCCCTATCCACAGCCAATGAACGGCGCGCACTCATCCAGCCCCTTTCCAGATGCTCAGCCCAGAGCGCTGCACAGCCCGTCCAGCTGCTGCTGCGCCAGGGTACGCCCACCCAGGTAAGGGCCAATCCCAGAGAGCAGCTCTTGACAAGGGTGCTCTCTGCGGCCACGCCCCCACCGTACAGTCAGCTGCAGGCACATGGCTTGGAGGAAGAAGCGATATAAATGAATAGACTGAGCCAAGTCACTCCCAGTCTACACACACCAGCTATACTATAGGTTAAGGATCCGATCCACTAATCACATACACATGTAATAATATATTCACACTATGGGAAATCAGTGATCCTGCCACTGATCTCTGCTCAAATGATCCCTAGCAAGCTGGAGAAGCCTGCACTCCAATTCTAGGTGGAAATGTGCAGAGTACACAGAAGGAAATGGATCGGGATATAAGGGATTGTGGTGAATTCCATTGGCAGGCTTACAGTTATTTAAGAATAGCTAAACGGAAGAAGAAAAGGGCAATTTAGCTGTCCTCAGATGAGATGGCTGCATTCGTTTTCTTATTTGAGCCTCATTTGTTTTCACCTGGTGATCCTGCCAAAAACACACTTCTTGTCCTAGGATGACAACCCTAACTCAATGGGTTATGTACTAAATGTACTAAACCTGGAGAGTGCACAATTTGGTGCAGCTCTGCATAGAAGCCAATCAGCTTCCAGGGTTAGAAGCTGATTGGCTACCATGCACAGCTGCACAAGATCTTTCACTCTCCATTTTTAATAAATCAACCCCAATGCATGATATGGAGGATACACATTGTCACCTTAGGACAGGAAGCACTGGAACTACAGAACACCATCTCCTCATTGATCTGTATATGAGAAGACTTGGCAGGTGAAATTTAGCGCCGTCCATGGGGAATGGCTATTCTGTGCTTCCAGCACAGTGAGCTGTCACAGCTTCCGATCATAGTTACAATCCATAGCCTCTGATCATGTGACTGCTGTTACAGCCATGTCTATATTCCCATCGCACATGTTCCTGGATCAAAGGTTCATCTGATAAGGAGGGTTCTGTAGCCCGTGCCGATCCTGACCTCCCTGGGGCCCTAAGCAAAATTCTGCTAAGGGGCCATCTACCTGACCTGTGATGCCTTGTGCCCAGTGCCCACCAAATGCAGCCTTGTGCCCACCAAACGCAGCCTTGTGCCCAGCGCCCACCATGCAGCCTTGTGCCCACCATGCAGCCTTGTGCCCAGTGCACACCATGCAGCCTTGTGCCCACTATGCAGCCTTGTGCCCAGTGCCCACCAAATTCAGCCTTGTGCCTGCCAAATCCAGCCTTGTGCCCACCAAACGCAGCCTTGTGCCCAGCGCCCACCATGCAGCCTTGTGCCCACCATCCAGCCTTGTGCCCAGTGCACACCATGCAGCCTTGTGCCCACTATGCAGCCTTGTGCCCAGTGCCCACCAAATTCAGCCTTGTGCCTGCCAAATCCAGCCTTGTGTCCACCAATGCAGCCTTGTGCCCAGTGCCCACCATGCAGCCTTGTGCTCACCATGCAGCCTTGTGCCCACCAAATGCAGCCTTGTGCCCACAAAATGCAGCCTTGTGCCCATCATGATGCAGCCTTGTGCCCACCAATGCAGCCTTGTGCCCAGTGCCCACCAAATGCAGCTTTGTGCCCACCATTCAGCCTACCTGTGCAGGGGAGGAAGAGAGAGGAACAGGAGAGCCGCCCAGACGATCAGCGCACAGCGCAGGGAACACAGTTATAACAGATTTAATTTCAATTGCCGTGTTTCCGGCGATCAGTGCACAGGAGATTACAACGAACCTGTATTTTTGGCAGGATCAACAAATTGTTTTCATACTTGCAGACTATCCACTTACTGACTGCCCCAAAAAGGGTGGCTCTCCAGTGCAGAATCACGTACAGTACATATACATGATTCTGTACTTCCGCCTACTGGGCACATGTGCGCTGCCAGCGGGCCACTTCTGCTGACATTGTTCACAGCAGAAGCTGATCTGTGGGTGCCGGGCACTATTTAACCCCTTCTCAACCAGTGCCATTAGTACAGTGACATTGCATATTTTTAGCACTGATCACTGTAATAGTGTGACTGGTTCCCTCAAAGTGTCAAAAATGTCAGTTAGTGTCAGATTGTCCACTGAAATACTGAATCCCAGTACTGCTATAAATTGCTAAACGCTGCTATTCCTAGTATTTAAAAAAAAAATATATATATATATATATATATATAAATATTCCAGTATATATACCATAATTTGTAGAGGCTATAACTTTTGCGCAAACCAACCAATATACACTTATTGGGATTTTTTTTTTACTAAAAATATGTAGCAGAACCCATATTAGTCTAACTTTATATAGAAATTTGTTTTGTTTTGTTTTTTCCGTTTTATTGGATATGTTTTGTAGCTGAAAGTAAAAAATATTGTTTGTTTTTTTCAAAATTGTTGTTTACAGCACAAAAAATAAAAAATGCAGTGGTAATCCAATACCACCAAAAGAAAGCTCTATTTGTGGGGAAAAAATGACATACATGTAATTTATGTGCAGCATTACATGACCACGCAATTGTCAGGTAAAGTAATGCAGTGCCATATCGCAAAAATGGCCTGGTCATGAAGGGGCGTTAATGTTCTAGAGGTCAAGTGGCTATACTTATCAGCAAATAGTAAACTAATATAGCCACTAAGGATTGGAATGCCTTTTAGTTCTTGGGTTTAGATACACAGAAACCCATGCTGACTTTTATAGGTAGGCTAGCTTTGCTGATCTCTCATTCTAAAAATACTAGTTGGCTGGCTGTCGGGTTGATTTGAGTCACAGAAAAAGCATAGCAGTCAGGATTTCTGACTTTGCGGATGCATATTTGTTCTAGGCCAATGACCCCCTGCAATTATTAAAGCCACTGGATCAGTATGGCAGCCTGGAAACTAGCATTTTTAGAAGTAGATCAGTGATAGTTTCCTTCATTTTCCTTTCAGTGCAAGTTGCCACAGGAACACGGGTTGAGCTGTATTTGACCTGCGGTGCCTGCAGATCTCATTGGATCTCTATTGTACTGTTTCCTCTAAAAAAAAAAATTGGGTCAGTCATGGCCGCAGAATGCTCATCCATGCTACATAATTAATAGAAATCAAAAATCTGCAGACTTGTGATTAAAGCTAAACTCCAGGTATGAATTTAGCGATGCACTGTGACGTCATGGACTAATTAGAATCACAGTCTGTCCTGAAAGTGCTGCACAGAGAAGAGGGAGAAGATCAGAGATTTCCAATCCCGGGACCACTAGACAAGCTGCATGGTCACTGACAGCTCAGCATCCCCGGAGGTAAGTTCAGTGAGGACCAGGTGGGGAGGGTGTACACTGCTAGTTCACTTTTTTTCTGTAAAGATGAACTAACACTTTAAAGAGGAACTTTTACTTGACAACCAGAGACGTAATAGTACGTTGCTGAATTTTCAGTGGTTATACCGGGATGATGCCTGCAGCTGCAGCAGGGGTGGATCCAGGGGGGGGGGGGGGCAACAGGGCTATTCCCCCCCCCCCTGAGAAATTAGTTGTGGCCGTGTGAGTCAGCGTATGAGTGTGCGGGCGACGTGGTGGGTGGCTCGGCAGGCTAGTGAGTGTGTGGGCGGCACAGAAGGGTGAGACGCCCAGCTGCCCGAACACTCACATTGGCAGACGGGCAGGTGGATGAGAGAGCGGACACAGCTGGGCGGGCAGGTGAGAGAGTGGAAGGGCAGCTGGGAGGTTCAGTGGGTGAGCTAGTCAATCAGCGGGTGGCAAAGCAGAGAAATTGCATCTCGCCGCCTGGTGCCCACTCTGCCTCCCTGCAGTTCCGCCCTCACTCACTGTGCAAGCAGTCGTGGGCAGCAGAGAGATTACATCATCTTGTGGCAGGTGATGTGGCAAGAGGACAATCCACAACTTGTGGCAGGTGACGTGGCAAGTGGACAATCCGCAACGTGAGGCAGGTGACATGGCAAGTGACAATCTGCAACTTGTGGCAGGTGACGTGGCAAGTGGACAATCCGTAACTTGTGGCAGGTGACGTGGCAATGACACACTCGGGGCTCCCACTGATCCTGCATTATGGTGAGTTGAACAATTTCATTTCCTAAAACAATGTAATAATATAAATAATGCGCTTCAATCATCCTGACACCATAACAACCATGGTGCCGTCATAGGCGTGTGCACAGGGTGTGCCAGGTGTGCCTGGGCACACCCTAATTACCTTGTGCAGTGCAGATTGCCCCTACTGCCCTGGCTCATTCCTCTTCTCTCCCAAAGGATGCTGCTGCTGGCACACATGGAAAGTTGTAAAAGGAGTGTGAATGAGCACAGTAAGTGATTGGTAGTGTGTGTTTGAGCTTTAGAGTGCACACCCTAATGCAATAGGCTGCACACACCTATGGGTGTTGTGATGATAGAAGCGTCAACACCAGCCATTTCCCCAATAAATTGCCCGCAAAAAAAATTATTTTCTGGCAATGCGCCTCCTGAGACTAGACTCTGGATCCGCCCCTGAGCTGCAATATTGTTTTTTTCAGCCGGCGGTCGGCTTTCTTGTAAAAGCAATGCTAGTAACTAATTAGCCACTAGATTGCTTTTACAAGCAGCAGGAGGAGACACGTTCCCTCCTTCGCCGCCTCTTTTAGGCTCCCCTGTCCCCCCGTGGAACCTAAGAATTCAGCAAGCACTTCCGTGGGCAGACCATAGAGCCGATCAGAGACTGGAACGACTTCGCTCCTATGGTCTATGAAACCAGAAGCGATGAACAGTGTAGCATGGCCGTGCAATTGCCAGTTAAAGGAGTTGTAAAGGAAAACATTTTTTTGCTGAAATAATGATGTTTACAGGGTATAGAGACATAACAGTTAACTGATTCCTTTTAAAAATGATTAAAAATAGATAAAAATCAATCATATAATGTGCCTACAGTTTTAGTTTCGTTTTTCATCTAGTTTAACGCTTCTATGAAGTACAGAGACACAGATCCAATACAGGGCAGTGTTTGTTTTTAAAATGAAACTTCCTTGATTAGAGACCACAGAGAGAAGCTCCCATGACGTTTTTCATCAGGAAACAGACAACCAGGAAGTGTCTGGAACAGAGAAGGATTACAGCAAAAACGAACAATGAGGATATGAAACCAGAACTGCAGTAAGGTAAAGGAAGCTATTTAGCTAAAAAAAAATTCCTTTAGTGACCCTTTAAATTAGCACACTGCTGAATAGCCCTGGTCTTGAAGGGGGTAAAACTTTCTAGGGGTCAAAGTTAAATTTTAATCAGCTTATAGTGTTCGTTCTTTGGTTGATCTCTCCTCCTTTCATCAACATACTAATTAAATTTGAAATAAAATCTTTCTGTTTTGAATGACATACCTTAATGTAGACCCAGCAATGTCATCACCTGAGTCTCTATGCAAAGCAGGCAGACAACGGCTAGCTGCTTGCCAACCAGCGCACGACTAAACATGTCTTCAGCATGGCACGGACAGGCAGAAGGACGTGTATATATACATCCCCTTTAAGAAGCCTGCATTGTTGTCGCGCCCGTGCCTGCCCGGGAGCTCTGTGACTCCGACCGCGGGTCCCACGGACTCGATGTCCGCGGGCATACCCACAATCGTGTCACGGTGAGGAAGAAGGGGGAAATGCTGATGTAAAAAAGCATTTCCCCATTCTTCCTAGAGATAGGACAGTGTACACAGCTTTCTGTAATCGGAAGCGGTGATCACTGTAGTGTCACACATAGCCCACCCCCCCTACAGTTAGAATACATCCCTAGGCACACTTAACCCATTCAGTGCCACCTAGTGGTTAACCCCTTCAATGCCAGTGTAATTTTCACAGTAATCAGTGCATTTTTATAGCACTGAACACTGTATAAATTACAATGGTCCCAAAAATGTGTCAAAAGTGTCAGATGTTTCCACCATAATTTCGCAGTCGCAATAAAAATGGCTGATCGCAGCCATTACTAGTAAAAAAAATATTCATAAAAATGCCATAAATCTATCCCCTATTTTGTAGACGCTATGGGCCAGATTCTCAAAGGAGATATGATGGCGTATCCCCTGTTTTTGCGGCGTCGGATCTATGCGCCTGATTCTTAGAATCAGTTACGCATAGATTTGCCTTAGATCCGACTGGCGTAAGTCACTTACACCGTCGTATCTAAGTTGCATATTTCCGTTGGCCGCTAGGTGGAGTTTTCGTCGATTTCCGAGTCGAATATGCAAATGAGCTACATACGCCTATTCCCGAACGTATTTCGGGAATAGGCTCGTCGTAGTTTACGTTGTTTGTGTAAGCATAAACTTACTCCTGCTATATGAGTAAAGTATGGACGTCGGGACAGCGTCGTTTTTTTACCGTCGTTTACGTTGTTTGCGTAACTCCTTCACGAATAGGGCTTTGCGTAAGTTACGTTTACGTCGAAACCAATGTACTTGCGGTGAAATTTGGAGCATGCGCACTGGGATACGTCCACGGACGGCGCAGTTCAAAAAGACATTAAAAACGTGGGGTCATGATTGATTCACATGAAACACGCCCACCTCATCCACATTTGAATTACCCGGGCTTACGCCGGGCCATTTACGCTTTGAGAATACGGCACTTACGTCTCTAAGTTGCGGTGGCGTAGCGTAAATAGGATACGCTACGCCCCGCTCGCATCTACGAGAATCTGGCCCTATAACTTTTGCGCAAACCGATCAATAAACGCTTATTGCAGGTTTTTTTTCCCAAAAATATGTAGAAGAATATGTATCGGCCTAAACTGAGGAAAAAAAAAAAAATGTATATATTTTTTGGGGATATTTACTATAGCAAAATGTAAAAAATATTGATTTTTTTCAAAATTGTCGCTCTACTTTTGTTTATAGTGCAAAAAATAAAAGCTGCAGAGGTGATCAAATACCACCAAAAGAAAGCTCTATTTGTGGGGGAAAAGAGGACGTCAATTTTGTTTGGGAGCCACGTCGCACGACCGCGCAATTGCAGTTAAAGCGACGCAGTGCCGAATCACAAAAAGTGGCCCGGTCATTGACCAGCAAAATGGTCCGGGCGTAAGTGGCTCGTTGAAGAGGCTGCACATAGCTTCCTTAAAATAGCAGCCCACCATAGGTAAAGCCCACATGAAGTTGAGCCTCCATGATTGACAGAGCTAAAATCCAGTTAATCAAGGCAGTAAGCCAGGGTGTGTGGCTGAGGAGGAAAGAGCAAGGTGCTGGATGTACTCCAGCCAGGAAATACGATAGACTGTATTTGAATCTCTGCAAATTCTAAAGGACATTGTGAGAAGCTCACAGTGTGCAGTGAACTCAGAGTAACAATTTCCCTAGAGGAAGGGAACATGTAGAACTTTGCAAGCCTAAGGTAAGGCTGCCGTTCAGCTTTGAAGAAGGGCTTGTAAAGGCACTTTAAATTGATGCATGATTGCGGGGAAAAGTTCACTAATGTGTACAGAAAACGGGAGGAGAACGTATACATGGGCTCCCTGCCCAAGCCCCACAAGTCTATGTTTGGATTAAACACACTGAGGCTGAGAGAATTTTAAAAATACATTCCCATCAAAACTGAAAATGAAGCCTTGATGTGCACAGAGAGAACAAAGCTTACTTGCTCTATACATTTCGGGTGATCCTAAAACCTGACTGCCTGTAATGCTGGTATATCAGCTGTAGATTCCTTCTTGGCACCGGCGCTGACATATTTTGTTTCCAAGCACAAGTAATTCTTGTTTCATTGGTCCAGTCTTTTTAGGATTCATATGTTACTGTACTTCAAGAGCCAGCATGTTTCCTAAATTGTTGTTTATAACTCAAATGAGTTAGGCCAGCCATGCAAGGTTTGAATCTCGGCTGGTTCAGCAGGAATCGGCTGAGATTTGTACCATTAATGGGCAGGCTGAATGTACCAAGTTGATCGATCAATCAACTTGGGTACAACCAGCCTGCCAGATTCACTTGTGATTATCGCTAGCGGCCTGCAATAAAATAAATTTGCACTGTCTATGAACTGCCTAAAGGTCCCCATACACAGCTCTATTATTTCTCGTTCAGCTCAGGGGTGTAGCTAAGTGGGTCCAATTCTGCCAAAGCATCCGTGGTACAGCAGCTATTACTGACAGCCACTGTGCACTGCAGTCTCCACTTCTACTGCCTGTTAGGTCTTAGGCCAGCCCTACACTGAGCAAATTCCTTTCCTGCAACCTGAGGTTGCAGGAAAGAAATTTGCTCAATTTCATCATCCACGCAGACAGTGTTAATGCAGGAATCCCTCCTGTTGGGCCATTGTCTTCTCTCAGCGGGAGATTATCGCAAGCAGCTGCTTGCGATAATCACAAGAGAATTGATTGATCAACTTAATAAATTCTGCCTGCTAATTAACGGTTCGCATCTTGGCCAGTTCAACAGGATTGGAACCTTGAATGACCAGCCATAGAGACAGGTAGCTGCGAGAAAAGCTTTATTGTTCTTTTCCTTAGCTCCAGTCACATGACACAGCTGAGGAAGGACTTCTCACTCTGAAATGCTGAGTTTGACTAGTAAATGTGCTTCATGGAGAAGGAAGATCTGTACTAGAGGGAAATGTACTGGTGGGCAGGGCCGGGCTGGCCTAGTGGGACATTTCCCGGTAGGCTGCCTGCCCTGGGAGACTGCTGTGTCACAGAGCTAAGTGTGAAAAGTTTGGCCGCACTATTATAAAAGTCCCGCCCTCCTCTTAGACCAGCTTTTGTGATAGGCGCAGTGTTCTGTCAATCACCAGGAGGAGGACAGCACTTTTATCATAGCGTGGCCAAACTTTTTACACTTAGCTCTGTGACACAGCGGGAGATGCCCGCTGTGCGTAATGAATGCACTGACTGGTGAAGCTGCAATAAGGGCACAGTAACTGGCTGCAATGAGGGCACAGTGACTGGCTGCAATGATGGCGAGGGAGGCTGCAATCAGGGCACAGTAACTGGCTGCAATGATGGCAAGGGAGGCTGCAATGAGGGCACAGTAACTGGATGCAATGATGGCGAGGGAGGCTGTTATAAGGGCACAGTAACTGGCTGCAATGATGACGAGGGAGGCTGCAAAAAGGGCACAGTAACTGGCTGCAATGAGGGCACAGTAAGGCTGCAATGATGATGAGGAAGGCTGCAATGAGGGCACGGTAAGGCTGCAAAAAGGGCACAGTAAGGCTACAATGATGGTGAGGAAGGCTGCAATGAGGGCAAGGGCACAGTAAGGCGGCAATGAGGGAACGGTAAGGCAGCAATGATAAGCACAGTAAGGCTACAATGATGGGCATGTGAGGCTGCAATGATGAGCACTGTGTGGCTGTAATGATGGCCACGGTGAGGCTGCAATGATGAGCACGGTGAGGCTGCAATGAGAGCACAGTAAGGCGGCAATGATGGGCACAGTGAGGCTGCAATGAGAGCACAGCAATGCGGCATTGATGGGCACAGTGAGACTGCATTGATGGGCACAGTGAGGCTGAATTTGATGGGCACTGGTGAGGCTGCATTGATCTCTTGTATCATGTCAGCAGTCTCTGACCATCTCTTGTATCATAGAAGGAAAAGGGGAATATATTGCACTAATCTGAAAAAAATAAAAATAAAGCTGCTACACTATAATATATGACAAATATTGAAAAGTGATGTGAGGAAAAAATGTAGCGCTGTGAAAACATAGAGACAATAACTTCTCTTAGTGAAAAATAAATTAATAATCACTGTACTGCAACAGTGATAAAGTACCAAGAACAAACACAATGGTGAGGTGGATGAATGAACTAGTGCTATAAACAAACACAACCAAAAATAACAATTTTAAAGTCCATCAAAAAACTGTGAATGAATGGATGGAAAAATGACCACGTAGATCCTCAAAGGCAAACAGTCACTTTCTTGAAGATATAAAATGCGCTTACCAGAAGGCGTGGATCTGCCTGTCAACGACAGCAGATCAATAAGGCATAAACACTTTCAGGGCACACTCTGCTCGGCTTCCTCAAACTGGATCAACGGATGAGATTATTCGTCAGTGGAGGGCCATGGATGCACGGTGTCCTGGAATGGTGTCCCAAGTATCCCAAGAAGACTATTACCAAATGGATGGGGGGGGGGGGGGTGATGATAAAACCCCTCAGGGAATGGGACAGGGTAGAAATGGAAGACTCCAAACAGCATGTGGGGGAGAAAGCAAAACACAGCCCCAATGGTGCAGGTCAAAAAATATAGGTTTTATTGTAATAAAACCACAGGTATATATTAAAAGATTAAAAGTGATCACAAAATATATAAAAGGGGGAAATATGGGAAAAGGTAAAAACCATCTGTTGTTTCATGTCAGCAGTCTCTGACCATCTTGTGTATCATGTCTACATTCTCTTAACGTCTTTAGTATCATGTCCCAAGTCTCTGACCATCTCCTTTACCATGCCTGCAGCCTCTGACATCTCTTGTAACATGCCCGCAGCCTCTGACATCTTGACATCTCCTGTACTATGCCTGCAGCCTCTAACCATCTCTTGTATCATATCCGCAACCTCTGATCATCTCTTGTATTATATCCGCAACCTCTGATCATCTCTTGTCTTATCATGTCTGCAGTCTCTGAGGGAGTCTGGAGAGGAGTCACGAATGGGAGCTCCGCCGGGATGGGGGTCATGGGAAAAGTCAGACGTGTGTGGACTATGGAGAGGTGACAATAGGAAAACCAGAGCCACCAAGCTGGAGCCAACTGACTGATCCGTGCAAGGTGCACCTCAGAGGAGGTCAGTGACAGCGCCACCAGGCCAGTCTGAGGGGGGAGAGTCACTGATGTAAGGGGGAGTGAATACAATAATGTAAGGGGGCACTGATATAAAGGTTTCCTCCTTATATCAATAACCCACCCCCCTTACCTTAGTGTATTCTTTCTGCGGAAGATCGTCTCTGGTCACCAGAGTCGACCCTCCCCCCTCCACATTCCCAGAGTCCCAGGTGTCCCCCTTGATGACCGCCCCACTTTTACTACTTTTAACTGAAATGTACTGTTTTATATTTATATATATATCTCTATCTATCCCCAGCCCTATGTGCTTTCATATACGTCTTATCTATATATAATATGCTCTTCAAAAATGCATGGTTTTCCCTTTTTATGTACAAGAAAATAATGATGTTGGGCTGGTATAATAATGCTATGGGGCTGGGATGATATTATTTCCAGGGCTGGCTTTTATTCCCAGTCCGGCCCTGCGGGGGGAGGGGAGGGAGTTGTACTAAGGGGGATGACTATTGCAAATGTTACCTTGTATACAGCCCCTCTTATTGTTAGCACAATTTTGGCACACCCACAATCCACCTTTGGCTGCCCAGGAATGAACCCTGAGCCCTCCTCCGCCCCCCCTTTAAAGATTATAGCAGTAAGAAACTCCCTAAACATTTTTAGTTCTAACTTTTCTTTTGGCAATCGTTAATATCTCCGTAGGACAAAGTATTTAAAAGTTCTGACTCAATGGCAAGTAAAGTGAGGCTGCATTCACACTATAACGCCGCGTACGCGGCGTATTTTGCTGCGATTTGTAAACTGTTTTTTTTTTAACAGAACATTTTCATTGAGGTCTATGCCGAACGCCGAAAGCCGCCTGAAAAAAAGGGTCCGGGACTTGTTTTCAGGCGGCAGGCGTACGGCGTTTCGGCGTTCGGCTTGAGATGTGAACCATCTCATAGACCTCAATGTATTTTCGCCCCTCCAGCGGCACGAGCGTCGCGCTTCAGGCGTATATACGCCTAGGTGTGAATGGAGCCTTAAACTGTTCAGTCTTTCTTGTACGATTTGCAGCAGGTTTTCGGGCATGCTTGTTAAAAAAACGTGCAAACGTACAGTAAAAACCTCTGTGCCCATGAATGCAGCCTCTGTGCCCACTAATTGCAGCCTCTGCTCCCATGAATGCAGCCTCTGTGCCCACTAATTGCAGCCTCTGCTCCCATGAATGCAGCATCTGTGCCCACTAATTGCAGCCTCTGTGCCCATGAATGCAGCCTCTGTGCCCATTTCCTGGATAACACGCAACGCTCCCCTCCCTCTGTCCTTCCGGCGCTTGGATGTCACGAAGCTGGGTCTGTGTGTGCAAGGTCCCGCCCCCCCCTAGACCAGGTTGTGCGATAGGCGGAACACTGACTCAATCTACTATCACACAAGCTGGTCTAGGGGGGCAGGACCTTGCACACACAGACCCGAGTGCCAGAGGACAGATGGAGGGGAGCGCTGCAGCCGGCGCCACCCTTGCACCCACTGCTGCCCAGAGGCCTGGCTTCGGTGGCCTTGTCAGGAATCTGTCACTGGCTGCATTCTGTGTTGAGTTTAGAATATGTAGCCTAGACTGCAGGAGTGATACCATGGTTGTTTTTTTATGTAGAGGTATTGGGAGGTATTGGGAAGTAGACGTGCTGACGTCATCGCTCTGAACGGGAGATTGCATGCTGGCCGACACTCCATTGTCCTATACGGATGTTTGTTACTCTTTTAAACTGTAAGTTGCTATTTTGGTTATTAAATCTGATTTACCATACGATACACACTATGTGAGTCTCTCTTCATTTTGGGTATCCACACTGAGCTTTGCGGCCTTTGTGCCCATTGAGTTCGTTCCATCTGATCGCTCGCTTTCCCTGCCATTGGAGAACGCTATCTACTGGGAACAAGTCTAATACCTTTGGCCCATTACAGCTTACCTCTGGTAAGCATACACCTTTATAGGTGGTGGTCCACAGGTGTGATTGGTGACACATTGTGGTTCTGCTTTTTCCTCGCACAGGATTTCTATTTGCTCATTGTTTGCTGCACTGTGTATCTTACTACAGGACTATCATATCGATTCATCAGTGATTGAAAATTCCTTTTTTGTTCGTTCACATATGGACTATATATGCACTTTGATTTATATATATATTATGGCCCGGATTCACATTGAGTGGGCGCATATTTACGCCGGCGTAGCGCACACACAGTACGCTACGCCGGCGCAGCACGGAGAGGAAAGTACTGCATTCAGCAATCCATTGCTTACCAAGATGTGCCAGCGTAGCGTATTTTCGAAGGCGCAGGCCAGCGTAAGTGGAAGTGGGCGTGATCAATGCAAATGAGGCGTGACCCCATGCAAATGATGGGCCGAGCGCCAGACAAATACGTATAACGAACTGCACATGCGCCGCGCATGCCCACAACCACATCGGAACAACTACCTAAGATACGCCGGATCACTGTGTACGCTGTTAACGTAACCTACGCCCAGCCAGACACACGTCCAACGTAAAATACGCCGGCTTGTGTTCCCTGGTGCAGACCTGTGCATGTCTGTTGCTAAGTTACACCTCCTTTATGGGGAATAACTTTACACCGGACGTACACTTACGCACACCGTGCGTAGACTGCGTTGGGCGCACGTACGTTCGTGAATCGACGTATTGACCTCATTTGCATATTTGAATGCCTAATCAATGGGAGAAGCAACATGCGTCCAAACCATATTTGCGCCCACGCTACGCGGGCGTAAGCAAGATACGTCGGGGTAGGATGGCCTGTTTTTAGACCTATGTTGGTTTTGTGGGTCTGGCGCACACATACGCCGGGCGCACATTTGCACTACGTCGGCGTGAAGTGGTTTTGTGAATCCGGGCCTATATGTTTTTTTCTTTATGTTTTACATCACATTGGTTATTGATTTGTCAGCTTTGGCACTCATGGTAATTCACTTTATCATCTTTTGTGTTGCGCAGCTCTACTTTTTCTTTTTTGTATTTGTTTTAATGTATGGTCCTACATTTTGAGCTGCGGCATTTAAATTTTGATGTGTTTAGTATATGCCATTTTTCTCTATTGTTTTTTTTATGTAGTTGTGAATTTAACGTAATCAATAACTTGCAGGTGGGCAGTAACTCTAGTAAATGAGCATGACAGCTTCTAAATTGCATTTAATGATTCTATGAATGATTACCATTTATTTACCGTATATATTTTAAACACATATTTTTATACATAAATATTTTATGTGGTGCGTGAATATGCACTAATCTCTAAATGAAGCCCTCAAAATGACCTAAATTATTTGTCAAATATTTATAGTCTTTGAAATACTGAATACATATATTTTGTTGAAGTTCAGCTTAAGTGCATGTGCATGCCCCGGTATCCTTTTTTTTATGCCTTCCCCTCTTTACCACTACAGCATTATTGAAAATAACTAGAAATCAGGCTCAACTGTTAGATTCCATGAACAAACAACCAAGCAGAATAAACTCTTTCTTAAAAAGATGTATATTATGTAAAATGTTTACTGGAGTTTTCACCAGCCTTTCTTTTCAATAAATAACTAGTCTTAATCTCTCAGAAAAAACAAGGCTCAAGTCTCCTCCTGTTTCTCTATTGTTAGTGAGGAAGGTTAAAGGGTAATCCAAAAAGACAACACAGAATGGCATTTTCCCTGCCCAGCCCTGAAAAAAACGAGAAGCATCTCAGAGATGCCCCAAATCCCCTCAATACTTGAGTTAGGCTTACTTATTTCCCCAAATTATATTTTTTCAAAATACTTCAAAATGGACATGTAAACTATGCTTTAAAAAGTAAAATTGGATCACTTAAAACATCTTAAAGAATGGAAGTTTTCGAGGAGTGTGTCTTTTTGTATTTTACACATTTTATTGCACCAACACAATCAGTGTGACAACAACAAAAAAAGATTGAAAGAGAAAGTATGCAATGTCATGCTAAAAGAATGTGTATACAATAGAGCTACTTAGGCGAGATTTCAATTTTGTGGTGTGTTATTGCGTGAAGTGTAAAACTACAAGGTTTGTGTTTGCCACTACCATAGGTTGGATATATGTAAAGATTGAGAGAATCTCTCAAAGAAAGGAAGACTTTGTGGGCATATCATGAGGCAGTAATTATATATAAAACATTTTTTTTATTACAAATAGTTAATGACATATAACACTTAAACCTTTAAACAACACCCTATTACTTCACAAGGTCAACAGATACCCAATGCAACAGACTTGGAGGTTGGGATCTTTGCATAGGCACCTGAAAGATCCAAAGATGTATAAGATTATTGTATCTATATAGCAAAGGTATGATCCAACAACTCTTCCACGCTTGCTTGTCAATGCATTTTATAATTTAGTAGCTTCCTCAGGACATACTGGGTAGGTGCTGATAGGCCTCAAATCAAGATATTACTTGAGATTCTCTCAATCCTTACATATATTCATTGGATATTGGCATAGTGGGGGTCCTCCCTTTCTACCATAGGTTGGAGGTGAATTCAATGGTTTTGAAATTCACAGTCCAGGAGATGTTCTGTGCATATTAGTCCAGAAGAATCGTTTTTAAACCAAAATAAACAGAATGACCTAACAGGTTTAAAAGGGGGGATTTGGATAAGCCAGTCCCTTCACTATAAAGGGGGGGGGGATCAGAGCAGTCATAGGAGTGAATTTACCATGGTACTTGCACAAAAATAATCATTCAGGAAACATGGGCAGACTGGCTGTCACCAATTTATAATGCATATGCATGATTTTGGATATGCAGGTGCAACATCTCCACTGGAAAATAAATGTACACTATTTGCACAACAGTTTTTGCCCCAAATTTACCACAGCCATGCACCAAATTCAAATGCACATCTCTGTGTAATACTGCACCAATCTTGACATGGCCTAGATCTTTGAGGCGGTTGTCACAGTGTAAGTAATAGGATTAAAAATAGTCTTACATAGGTGATGTTTTAAATGTTTTTTTAAAACAAATGTTAATAAAAATAATAATAATCTCTCTCTCTCTCTCTCTCTCTCTCTCTCTCTCTCTCTCTCTCTCTCAGCTTCAACTCTTCTGGGAAGGCTGTCCACAAGGTTTAGGAGTGTGTCTATGGGAATGTTTAACCATTCTCCCAGTAGCGCATTTGTAAGGTCAAGCACTGATGTTGGATGTGAGGGCCTGGCTAGCAGTCTGCGCTCTAATTTGTCCTAAAGATGTTCTATCGGGCTGAGGTCAAGAAGTTCCTCCACCCCAAACTCGCTCATCCCCGTCTTTATGGACTTGCTTTGTGCACTGGTCCAAATCGTTTGGTGGAGGTGGATTCTAGTGTGGGGTTGTTTTTCAGGGGTTGGGCTTGGCCCCTTATTTCAAGTAAAGGGAACTCTTAATGCGTCAGCATTTTTCCATGCTCACAACTTTGTTCCAACATGACTGCACACCAGTGCACAAAGCAAAGCAAGGTCCATAAAGACATGGATGAGCGAGTTTGGGGTGGAGGAACTTGACTGGCCAACCTTTGGGATGAATTTCGAGTGGAGACTGCGAGCCAGTCCTTCTCGTCCAACGTCAGTGCTTGACCTCACAAATGCACTTCTGAAAGAATGGTCAAACATTCCCATAGACCGACTCCTTAACCTTGTGAACACTTCCGAGAAGAGTTAAAGCTGTTATAGCCGCAAAGGGTGGGCCAACTCAATATTGAACCTTTTGGACTAAGACCGGGATGCCATTGAAGTTGATGAGCGTGTAAAGGCAGATGTCCCAATACCTTTGACAATATAGTGTATATACAGTATATTTATTTTCTTTACCTTTTTTCAGTAGCTTGAGACAATATACTGTCTTCATTCCGTTGCACACATTTCTCCTCTATTTGTAAGTGTTTAAATATTTTTGCCAGTAAAATCTTCAAATAATTCCTTTACTTCAGACTGGGCTTTTGTTTCAAGAGTATAATTTTACTGCTTTAATTCATTTTGGGGTTATAATGTTTTTTTTTTTGTTATTGTATGTTGATAGGTCCTTTTTAGGGTTAAACTACTTGTATTTTAAAAAAAAATTGTTTCATGAGTGGTATTTTGGGGTTTTAAATTCTGTTGGGCTCTCTTGCTTTTAATTTATGCTATGTTAATTTTTTTTTAGGTTTAAGATGTTAAAAATCGCAGCATCCACTTGTTAAATAACAATTAGAAATACACTAGTTAGGCCTATTATCCCAGATTCTTGGATTGAAACTGTCCTTCTGCTGCCTAATTTTACACTGCTGTATCCTCTAAACTGCCTGTACCTTTGTCTTTAGTACATTTTACCGTTGCCAGCCAGTTATACACTGCAGTCTTTTAATTCTTAAGGGGGGTTTAATAGAAACTGGTCAGTGGCAGTACAGTGAGGACAAGGTCAGTTCTTATCTGCCAGTCTAAGTGTCCCTATAAGGCTGCATTCACACCTGAGTGTATCGTTTAGTACAGGCATGTCCAAAGTCCGGCCTAGGGGCCAAATGTGGCCCCACTGTTGATTTAATATGGCCCCCCTGAGAATTTGGATATATATATACAGTGCGGAAAATAAGTATTTGAACACCCTGCTATGTTGCAAGTTCTCCCACTTGGAAATCATGGAGGGGTCTGAAATTGTCATCGTAGGTGCATGTCCACTGTGAGAGACATAATCAAAAAAAAAAATTCCAGAAATCACAATTTATGAATTTTTTTAACTATTTATTTGTATGATACAGCTGCAAAGAAGTATTTGAACACCTGTCTATCAGCTAGAATTCTGACCCTCAAAGACCTGTTAGTCTGCCTTTAAAATGTCCACCTCCACTCCATTTATTATCCTAAATTAGATGCACCTGTTTGAGGTCATTAGCTGCATAAAGACACCTGTCCACCCCATACAATCAGTAAGAATCCAACTACTAACATGGCCAAGACCAAAGAGCTGTCCAAAGACACTAGAGACAAAATTGTACACCTCCACAAGGCTGGAAAGGGCTACGGGGAAATTGCCAAGCAGCTTGGTGAAAAAAGGTCCACTGTTGGAGCAATCATTAGAAAATGGAAGAAGCTAAACATGACTGTCAATCTCCCTCGGACTGGGGCTCCATGCAAAATCTCACCTCGTGGGGTCTCGATGATCCTAAGAAAGGTGAGAAATCAGCCCAGGACTACACGGGAGGAGCTGGTCAATGACCTGAAAAGAGCTGGGACCACTGTTTCCAAGGTTACTGTTGGTAATACACTAAGACGTCATGGTTTGAAATCATGCATGGCACGGAAGGTTCCCCTGCTTAAACCAGCACATGTCAAGGCCCGTCTTAAGTTTGCCAATGACCATTTGGATGATCCAGAGGAGTCATGGGAGAAAGTCATGTGGTCAGATGAGACCAAAATAGAACTTTTTGATCATAATTCCACTAACCGTGTTTGGAGGAAGAAGAATGATGAGTACCATCCCAAGAACACCATCCCTACTGTGAAGCATGGGGGTGGTAGCATCATGCTTTGGGGGTGTTTTTCTGCACATGGGACAGGGCGACTGCACTGTATTAAGGAGAGGATGACCGGGGCCATGTATTGCGAGATTTTGGGCAACAACCTCCTTCCCTCAGTTAGAGCTTTGAAGATGGGTCGAGGCTGGGTCTTCCAACATGACAATGACCCGAAGCACACAGCCAGGATAACCAAGGAGTGGCTCTGTAAGAAGCATATCAAGGTTCTGGCGTGGCCTAGCCAGTCTCCAGACCTAAACCCAATAGAGAATCTTTGGAGGGAGCTCAAACTCTGTGTTTCTCAGCGACAGCCCAGAAACCTGACTGATCTAGAGAAGATCTGTGTGGAGGAGTGGGCCAAAATCCCTCCTCCAGTGTGTGCAAACCTGGTGAAAAACTACAAGAAACGTTTGACCTCTGTAATTGCAAACAAAGGCTCCTGTACCAAATATTAACATTGATTTTCTCAGGTGTTCAAATACTTCTTTGCAGCTGTATCATACAAATAAATCGTTAAAAAAATCATACATTGTGATTTCTGGATTTTTTTTTTGATTATGTCTCTCACAGTGGACATGCACCTACGATGACAATTTCAGACCCCTCCATGATTTCCAAGTGGGAGAACTTGCAAAATAGCAGGGTGTTCAAATACTTATTTTCCGCACTGTATATTGATTGTGGCCCCCAGGGCCACAAAGGATATATACTGTATTTATTGGCGCTGCCTTGGAGGGAACAGGACGAGCGCCGTCATATTACATGAAGAGAATCTCCTGTTTACTCAGCAGCATCTCTATTGGATGCCATTGGACGACTGTTCTGTCTATCATAGGAGGTGGGACTTTGTATTAATGAGGCCACTGTGTAAACAAGAGATTCTCCTGTTTGTAATCTGTCGGCACTCGTCCCTTCACCACACACAGCCACAAAGGCAAGAGATTTCTTGTTGGGCATTGTAGTAGTGCTCAGACTAACACACTTAGACCAAATTTTAATGGTTCAAAGAATGTGAGGCAAAATAGTCGGCCCTCACGCATGTTCACTTAATCAAATCTGGCCCTCTTTAAAAAAAGTTTGGACACCCCTGGTTTAATACTAAAAAATAGAAGATTAACAGTGTGTGTATGGCCTGGTCTGGCCAATCCAATAAACGATTTTGTACAGGTCAAAAGGTCACCAATGTAAAAAGCAGAAAAACTCCCATAATCTGCCTAAAAAGAACCTTATGTACTTTTGAGAGTTTCAAGCATTTGACTTCCGGCAACAGAACGCTCAGATGTGAACCGGGGCCTTTTAAATGAATGGGATTTTGCTTGTTGGGCGTTTTGGAACTTTTGAGATGAGCGTTTTCCAAGCGTTTTCCGGGCTGAAGGTGTGAATGCGCCCTTACTGATAAAAAAGCATGTGTCACTGCTAAAACTATTTTTTTTTTAAACTGAAATGAATCAGTTTGGAAAGTTGCTGCTAAATGTTGTGGCGAAGTTAGGCTATATTTAAAAAGAAAAAAGTCCATTCCACAAACATGTCCTGCCAGTATATTTGTATGCTGTTGCTGAGACTGTTGTAAAAATTGAACTTTTTTTTAACATGACCTACATCTTAAAGCAGTTGTAAACCGCGGCTGGTAAAAAAAAAAAAAAAAACAACTGTAAGGTAATTGCATAATGTGTAGTATGCATAGCATACTAGCACATTATGAAATACTTACCTTAGAATGAAGCCATCAGCTGCATGCTGTCACTGCTGAGAGGGCTGACATGTTCCCCCGGTCTTTGTTCCGGGTTCCCGCTATGGCTGTGTAAATGGCCGGAGTCGCAATGACGTCACTCCTACGCATTCGCGCGGGAGCCCTCAGTTCCGGCATGAAGCTCTGAATTTCTGTAAAGTTATGCCGAACGTTTAGAGCGTGACGTCACTGGCTGCATCCAGGGTAAATATCTCCTAAACAGGGTATGTTTAGGATATATTAATTTTACCTACAGGTAAGCCTTTTATAGGCTTATCTGTAGGTAAAAATCACAAAGTGGGCTTAACTACCGCTTTAAGGGTACTTTCACACTGGGGCGGTGGGCCCTTTAGCAGTAAAGCATCGCTACACCCTGTTCCAATTATGCAAATTCTATTTTAGTGTCACAAAGATTAAATATATTTTTTTCAGTTTTACTCATGGATGGCATTGTGTCTCAGGGCTCTTTTGATCACTGAAAACAATCTCAGACATCTGTGATAATTAGATTGCCAGGTGAGCCCAATTAAAGGAAAAACTACTAAAGGAGAGTGTTCCACATTATTAAGCAGAGCACCATTTTCAAGCAATAGGTGAAAACAGTGAAATAGTTCAATGCCTTGGACGAGGTATGAAAACATAAAATATTTCACAAAAACTTGATCATCTCACTATTAAGATATTTGTGACTGATACAGAGCACAAACAGGTTTCATGCAGATAAAGGTACATTGAGGAAGATTTCTGCCAGATCCATGCATTGGATCAAGAGAGCAGCTGCTAAAACACCATTACATAGCAGTAAACAGATGTTTGAAGCTGCTGGTGTCTCTGGAGTCCCACGGACATCAAGGTGTAGAGTTTTGCAACTGTGTATAAACCTTCCATTCGGCCACCACTAACCAATGCTCACAAGCAGAAATGGCTGCAATGGGCAGAAAAATACATGAAGACTAATTTTCAAACAGTTCTGTTCACTGATGAGTGCCGTGCAACCCTGGATGGTTGGTTGACGGCCACCCTGTGCCAACAAGGCTGCAACGTCAGCAAGGCGATGGTGGAGTCATGTTTTGGGCCGGAATCATGGGAAGAGAGCTAGTTGTCCCCTTTAGGGTGCCCGAAGGTGTAAAGATGACCTCTCAGCAGGTGGCTGGGCACCCAATCACAGGTGCCTCCCCTCCACCATCCAACAAGAAGGGCCAAGAGGGGTAGGAACATGGAGGAGGTACTGCCACACTTAAAGAACTCACCACCGCTATGCCAGCCTTATTGGTGCGAAAATGATGGAGATGGAGAGGGGCCAACCTGTCCTTTGTGAGACATTCATTTTCCAAGCCATCAATATAGTGTTGATGGGCAAGATAACAAAAAATACAGCAATTTGTGAGGTTGCCTGTCCTTTCTTAGCTCATCCTCCTCCTTCTCCTCCTCCTGCCACAAGTCCACCTCCAGAGGCACAGGCTCCAACGAAGCCTGCAAGGAAGGCTGCAGAGAAGGTTGCAGGGAAGACTGCAGGGAAGCGTGGTGGGAGTGCTACAAGGAAGACCAGAAAGTGATGGCCTGACTTCAGTCTGGTCTGACAGAAGATGAAGGCTGTTGTAGTACCACAGACTGTGGACATATATGTCATCTGCTGCTGTTCCTGATTTCTGGGAGTCCAGGATCAGATTGTGCTTTCAATTGTATGGACTCCTCAAGCACCCAATTTTCTTGTCCACAGACTTGATGTGTGCCCTGGGGTCCCAAGGCTTCAGAAATTGCAGCAGGTTCTCTAGCGTTGCCTTCCTCTTTATTTTGTTATTATGAGCCAGAATAAATGGATTTTATTTTTACAGTTAATACTTGCCTGTGTTTTTCTTAAAAAAGGACATTTTGTTTGTGAGTAGGCAGGTACATTTCCTAAAGTCAATGTGTAATTAACAAGGGACACCAACCAATATCCTTGAGGTTAAAAAATACAAGATAATAATGTTATTGTAGTAACTTGACACACCAAACTAAATAAAAAAAATATATGGAGATCAGTAGAAAACAATTTTAAAATAATCATCAAAAATGCAGATCTTGCTTAAAAATAAAAAATAAATTATTATGGAGATCTGGCTTTAAAAAAAAAAAAAATTCTTCATGAGATCACGGGAAATAATAAAGAAATAAGTTTGTCAGAACTCTGTGTTTATATCAGCAGAAAAACAACATAATTATTATAGCATTATAAAGAAAAAAAAAATGCGCTGCATTAAACAATGCAATAATTTGCAGAGTGGCGAATGTGCTATCTCCATTCCAAACGCTAGTTTTACCAGAAAGAGCGCTTCTGTCTCATACTTGATTATGAGCATGCATGGTTTTCTGTCCATCGGAAAAGCATACAGACGAACGGTTTTCCCGCTCGGATTTTTGGCCTGACGGGAAAAAGAGAGATCCTTTTTTTGTCCGGCAGTTTTCCCATCAGAAAAACTGCGATAGAGCATACACACGGCCGGAATTCCCAACAAAAACCTCTTATAGCAGTTTTCCGGTCTGAAAAAACGGTCGTGTATACGAGGTATAAGTCTTAAAAATGGGCAACATGGACAACAGCGCTTTAGGGTAGACAGTAAAATTACAATACAATTCAATACATGAGGAAATAGAGGGCCCTGCTCATTAGAGCTTACAATCTAGAAGGGACAATCTAGAAGGGAGGGTCAAGTGATACAAAAGGTAATAACTGTGGGGGATGGTCAGATAGAGAAAACAAAAATAACAGTTGTTAGCAGTGGCGGACTCTATCCATACCCCCTAATCTACATGCAGGTCGCCGGACGCATGGATTCCAAAGGGTTTGGGGGGGGGGGGGGGTTGGCTGTGTTTGCATTGTTTGCCACCCCACAAAAACAATATATATATCACCAGCTACACCAGCTACCATTGGTTGTTAGGTGTGGCAGAATAGGCTTCTCTGAGGAGGAGGGTTTTCAGGGATCGTCTAAAAGAAAACAGAGTAGGAGATAATTGGACAGATTGGGGAAGGGAGTTCCATAGGATGGGAGAGGCTTGGGAACATTTCTAGAGTCGAGCATTGGAGGAGGTGACAGGGGAGCTAGAGAGCAGCAGGTCTTAGGAGGAGCAAAGAGAACAATTAGGTTGGTATTTAAAGACCAGGTGAGTGATGTAGCTGGGTGGAAGAGTCGTGGACGGCTTTGTAAGTTGTTGTTAGTATTTTGAATTTAATTTGTTGGGTGAGCGGAAGTCAATTGAGGGATCAGCAGAGAGGGGTAGCAGCGGTTGGTAAGGTGGATGAGTTTGGCAGCAGCATTTATAATATTCTGAAGGGGGGCTAGCCTATGTAAAGGTAATCCAATGAGGAGGGAGTTGCAGTATTCAAGGCGAGAGATAACCAGGGAGTGAATTAGGAGCTTTGTGGTGTCATTGTTTTGGAAGGGGAGTATTTTGGAGATGTTACGGAGGTTGAAGCAGCAAGATTTGGACAGTGATTGGATGTGGGGCCTGAAAGGACTAAGGCCCCATGCACACGAGACGCAAATGCAAACACATCTAAACACACGTTTTCAAAGGCAAAAACCGGCGTTTAAAACGCAGTTTTTTGCCACAAATTTCGTTTGACCGCGTTTGCGTTATAAAGGACATGATAAAGACCCTCCCTAAGCTCAAAAAACAATATTATTTAACCATTTCAGCCATTTTGTAAAACCAAAGTGAGTAGCAGCTGAAAGAGCAGCAGTATACTTGTATTTAGCGTATCACTTGCCACATCACCTGCCACAAGCTGTGGATTGTCCACTTGCCATGTCACCTGCCATGTCACCTGGCCATGCCACCTGCCACAAGTTGTGGATTGTCCACTGGCCATATCACCTGGCCATATCACCTGGCCACGTCACCTGCCACAAGTTGTGGATTGTCCACTTGTCACGTCACCTGCCACGTGACCTGACCACGTCACCTACCACGTCACCTGGCCACATCACCTGGCACAAGTTGTGGATTGTCCACTGGCCACGTCACCTGTGACTTCAACTGGCCACTTCACCTGCCACAAGTTGTGGATTGTCCACTTGCCATGTCACCTGGCCACGTCACCTGCCACGTCACCTGGCCCCGTCACCTGCCACAAGTTGCGGATTGTCCACTGGCCATGTCACCTGGCCACGTCACCTGCCACATCACCTGCCACGTCACCTACCACAAGTAGTGGATTGTCCACTTGCCACATCACCTGGCCATGTCACCTGCCACAATTTGTGGATTGTCCACTGGCCACGTCACCTGGCCACGTCACCTGCCACAAGCTGGGGATTGTCCACAATACCATGCAAGCAATTACAGTTGTTTATGTTTTTTTAATGGTTTTTCATCATTTGCCATCATTTTTGAGATTTCTAATGTAAAAAAATAGGTCACCTTTAAAAACGCCTATAAACGAAATTGCGGCAAAACGCCGGTACATCGTTTTGCCGCGTTCAGCAGCGTTTTGTGTCTGAAACGCAAAAATGTTTGCATCTGAACCCATTTGTTTGCTTCTGGAAAAACGAGGGTAAACTCAACTGCCTAAAAACAGCAATAAACGAGATTGTGTGCATGGACACATAGGATAACATTGAATGTGTTCAGGGGCAGTTGAAAAAAATGTCCAAATGCCTCTGAACTCGAGTTTACCAGCGTCTTGTGTGCATGGGGCCTTAATGCAATGACTTTTAAATGGTGCCATTCACACTAAAAGTTCATCTAGATTTATGTGCAGTCAGTTTAACTGTGTTTAGAGAGCCCCTCACATTTTTGAAAATATTTTATTACATCTTTTCATGTGACAACACTGAACAAATGACACTATGCTACAATGTAAAGTAGTGAGTGTACAGCTTGTAATGTTGTCAATTTACTGTCCCCTCAAAATAATGCAACACACAGCCATTAATGTCTAAACCGTTGGCAACAAAAGTGAGTACACTCCTAAGTGAAAATGTCCAAATTGGTCCCAAAGTTTCAATATTTTGTGTGGCCACCTTTATTTTCCAGCTCAGCCTTAACCCTCTTGGGCATTGAGTTTACCAGAGCTTCACAGGTTGCCAATGGAGTCAGTAAATAAGTATGCACTGGGTGTGGGGTTTTCCTTACCCTACCCCTAACCATGTCTTTACACATACTTGATGATTTATTTATAATAATTTGATTTTAGATCAATAATGTGCTTGCTCCTGACGAGTGGCATTAAGGCCATGAAACGCGTACAGCTACTGAATGCCGTGTCTCTATTAATTTTACCCAGACCTTCAAGTTATTATGCAATACTCACCTCAACAGGTTCAGTGAGGCCATAGGTCCTGCAGGCATTAGTTCGTAATTATGGTTTTATACAATCCTGTTTCTGGTGAACTATGGAATTTTATTGTATCATTAGATATTATTGCCACTTTTATTGCTATTACCATGTTTATCATTTGCCATTGATATTAGCATTACATGTATGTTGATACTATACTACTCATCAATATATTATATGTATTTTTACATTTACCATTGATATCAAATATATGCATGTTTACACTACAATTTTCAACAAATTTCCTATTTACTCTCTTGCTACCACGTGCTTCATGTAAAGTCCCACCTTCCTCGCTTCCCTCCTCTTGACCTAATAGGGATGGAAATACATAACTTCATCAGGCCATGATTTCATTTAAAGTCCCCGGGGATGGAAATACATGACCTCACCAGACCATGGCTTCCTTACAGTCCCTAACAAAAAAAACGATTTCTCTTCACTTCCTGTCCCATAGCAAAACGGGAAGTGAGAAGAAATGCCTACAAATTAAGAGAATCCCTTGGGGACATCCAGGTCAGCAGATCTATACATGTGTCCCCATATGATTTCCCCTTTATTACTTTTCCGGGGACAGTTTACTTTCACTTTCAATGATAATGGTAAACGGGACAAATAGAGAAGGTGAATCTCCCTAACAGGGACACAGACAGCAATAATAACTCACAGGTGTTCTAGTCCTCTGCTTTCTATCCAAAACCGAAAACAAGTTTTGCCTTTTAGTTATACTTTAAATATATATTAAAATTAAAAAATCTTCAAAAAGATTGCAACCTACCAATCGAATGGCAAATTGTGTATTGAATATTTATTTTCTTATAGGAGAAAGGTTAGTTTTATTTTATTTTTTATTTTATTTTTGTTCTGGTTACAGTATTAGCTTTAGTTTTATCTTTTTACACAAAAATGTTCATTTTAAAAGTAGTGTAAATTAAATTCCAGTTAACTGAAATTAGTATAATGCTTAATAGCTTTAGTGCTAAGTAAGATAGTTTAGTAATCTTTAAAAATTACACAAAAATGGACTGCACAAAAAGCCAACCTCATTTTAAAAGTAGTGTAAATTAAATTCCAGCTTAACCTGAAATTAGCTTTCATTACAGGGACCATTTGAATGCTTAATATTGCATATAATTTTACATAAACTTTAGAAATGCAATCTAAGTAAGACTTGTGAACTTTACTTGAGCGATCTATTTCAACAAAGCATCACTTAAGCAGGCAGAAGCAATTTTTCTTGATAATGAAAATCAGTCAATTAAAGCATTTAATATAGAGGTGCGGACATTGACTTTGCATGTTTAGCAAATTACAAGTGCAGAGTTTGACTGATGTGCAATAACTAGACCAAATTTGCAGTCTATTTTTGTCATCTATTTAGAGAATCCAGCCTGTTACCTTTAAACCTGAAAAAAAGACTAATGTACTTACTATCTACATATTGAAAAATATATTCTTTTTTCAACAGGTAACTTCTTAACAGGTACACTTTTTTTGAATGAATGAATGAATGAATGAAAACTTATATAGCGCTGCACATGCGAATTGAATCGCCTCTGGGCGCTTGTTGTTCCTGTCTCCTTTGATATCAAAAGAGATGAGTCTTGACCTTTCTCCTGAATGCTAGGTAATTCTCCTCCAACCGAATATTGGTTGGTAAAGCGTTCCATAGTCTAGGACCCTGGACCGCGAATCTTCTATCTCCTTTGGACTTGTAATTGGCTTTCGGTATCTGGAGTAAATTTTGGTTGGTGGATCGCAAGATGCGATTGGGGTTATGGACTTTTATTTTTTCGCACAGATATATGGGAGCTTTCCTATAGATACATCTATGCGTTAGACAGAGTGCTTTAAAAGCAATTCTGTCTTTCACTGGCAGCCAGTGAAGGGATCTCAGCGAAGGTGAGATGGATTCCCAGGGTTTTTTCCCTGTCACAAGTCTCGCAGCCGTGTTTTGCACGACTTGCAGACGAGCGATTTGGTACTTTGGGAGTCCCAGGTAAAGGGCATTTGCATAGTCCAGTCTGGAGTTGACAATTGTTCCTACCATGACTGCTACGTCTTCTTTAGGAATAAAAGGAGTAAGTCTGCGTAGTAGGCGCAGCAGATGGTGAGATCCGCTGACTACTGACCCTATTTGTGCGTCCATTGTCATGTAGGAGTCGAAGATGACCCCAAGACTTTTGACTTTGGCGCTAGGGGTGATGAATTTACCCAGAATGGGTGGGGGGGTCCACGTTGTTGCTGGTTGGTTCCTACGCTTGGCGTGAAACAGGAGAAGTTCTGTTTTCGCTCCGTTGAGTTTAAGATAACTCTTGGTCATCCAGTCATCTATCAAAGAGAGGCAATTCTGTAGATTGAGGTGGTGATCCTTTTTATTGCAAATGCGGAAATACAGTTGCGTGTCGTCTGCATATGAGTGATAGAGCAGTTTTTGACTGCTGATGATTTCAAAAAGAGGACGCAGATAGATGTTGAATAACACCGGCGACAGGGGAGATCCTTGAGGGACTCCGCATGATACTTTCCGTTTTTCCGAAGTAAAAAGTCCTAGCTTCACTATTTGCGATCGGTTTTCCAAAAAAGAGGAGAACCAGGATAGATCGCCTTCTGCGACTTTGGCTACTTCAGCTAGCCGAGTCAATAGGAGCTTGTGGTCAACTGTGTCGAAGGCTGCGCTTAGGTCCAACAAAACCAGAAGACAAGATTCTCCTTCGTCTGCGGCCTCGAGAGCATCGTCCCATATCTTGATCAATGCGGTTTCTGTCCCGTGTCCGGGTCGGAATCCCGATTGATATGGATCAAGTAGTTTGTAGGTATCTAGATGCTGTTGCAGCTGTTGTACCACTACTTTCTCCATGACCTTCGAAAGAGAGTTTAGGCCTGTTATGGGACGGCGGTGAAGTGGATCCTTGGGGTCCAGGGTGGGTTTTTTCAAGATAGGTCGAATTATACCTTCCTTCAACTGGGCAGGCACTGTGCTCTCGCTAAAGGATTGGTTAATAAGCTGCGTGATAGAAGGCGCCAGAATGTCGGCGCATTTCTTCAGCAGTTTGGTGGGAATGATATCATTAGGCGCAGTGCTGTTACGCAGAGTACCAATGATATTTTTAATGACATGGGTAGAGAGGGGTTCCAGCGTGAACTTACCTGGTTGTGGTGAGTTACTGCCGGTGCTATGTGAATAGTTCCTGGGAGGGCTACGGGGGGAGTTGTTCTGCTCAATGCTTTGCCGGATTCCTTCAATTTTATTAATGAAGTAATCCGATAGCTCATCGCAGAATTCTTGTGAGTCCGAATTGGGGGCTTCAAGACATCCTGGATTCATGGTCTGAGTGACCAGCTTAAAGAGCTCGCGGGGGCGGTTAAGTGCATTGTTGATGGCCTCAGAAAAATAATTTTTCTTGGCATCGAAGATTTCCTTGTGGTATTTTCTGGTTATTTCCTTGTAGATGGAGAGGTTCTCATCTGATGAATTTCTCTTCCAGGCGGCTTCTGCCCTCCTGCGCTCTTGCTTCCGTAACGCCAGCTGGTTGTTGAACCAGCCTGCGTTATTTTTCCGGATGTGGGTTTTGCGATTCGGTGCTATTAAGTCGGCTGACTGTAATAGTGCTGTGTTTATGCCCTTCAGAGTTTCCTCAGCCTTTTGATGCGGCTGAATTGATTTTATTTTTTCCCTTAATGTGACTTTGAAGAGCTCCGAGTGGAGCTTCTTCTGACATCTAGTCCAGTGTGTTGTCACTGGATTTGATGTTTTTATTAAGGGGGGGAATTGAGGAATAATGAATTTAATTGCATGGTGATCTGTCCATGGCAATGGTTCATTTTCCAAGATTTTTATTTCCAGATCATGTCTGAAAATAAGATCGAGTGTGTGACCTGATGTATGTGTGGGCCCACATACTAATTGCTGAAGCCCTAATCCTTCCAGGTGGTCAATGCAGGCATCGGCAACGGGGTCTTCAGGGGAGTTGGCCCAAAGGTTGAAATCCCCGAGCAGCAAAAGGTGTTTGCTATTCAGGGTATAAGTGGAGATGAAGTCCGTCAATAAAGGGAGAAACTGCGATTTTGGGCCGGGTGGCCTATAGCAGAGTAGAATCCGGACTGTCTCCTGGGAGTTTGCTTGCAGTTGTAGAGTAAGGGTTTCCATGAATGGAAGAGGATTTTGAAGGACTGGTTTTGTGATCGCAAGACGTGTCTTATAGATCACCGCCAATCCTCCTCCTCTTTGCCCTATTCTATTTTCCGTTATAATACGGTAGTTTTCTGGCACCAATTCTGCTAGAATGGTGTTACAATCGGCTGTAAGCCAGCTCTCTGTGATAAAGAGGCAGTCTAAATCGTGCTGTAGAATGAAATCACAGATTTCTACTCAGTGTTTTACTGCCGATCTGGTGTTGATCAAAGCACATGATATGTGCTTAGGTTGGGGCAAGCGGCAGAGACCTTTGATAATCGATCGTCGATCGATCCTCAATAGGCTCTCAGTTTGGAGGGCTTTTTTGGTGCAGGCAGGTAGTATTGAGGCAAATCGCCTCAAACCCCATATGGCCTCTGCCGTGTATTGCAGATTGACCATGGTCGCACCGGGAGGGGGGGGAGGGGTTGTCAAGGATTGATTGAATCCTTAAACCTGACTTGGTCCAGAGGAAGGCAAAAAACCCTGACCGTGCTATGCCAATCTGCAATGACAGGGAAAAAAATTCCTTCCTGACCCCTTGACAGGCGATCGGGCGAACCCTGGATCAAGTTGTAATGGTGATTAAGATTTGGGGCTGGGTGTAGTAAAAAATGGCCTGCCGATCGGTAGCAGGCTCCAGGCTGGTAAAGCTTCCAGATTAGGTGGATTGGTGCTACTATTTGGGGCCAGGATTACTAGATCGGAGTGTGGGGTAACTTTCCTGGGGGTATGGGGTGGGGTTCAAGTCCGTTTTCGGACTTTGGTGGCGGTTGGAGGGGGAGAAGCGGCGCGCCACTAGGCCGCGGGTGAAGCCGCGGCCTTTCCTAAATTACGGCTGCCGCGATTGCCTCCAGGCCGGCGCGGATGTATCGAAAATCGCCGGCCTGGAAGCCAGAAATGCCAGAGATGGCTGAAAATTGCCAGAGATTGCAGGGAAGGTGGCGGATGGGTAGTGTGGGGGTATAGGAGGGGAGATGTGGATAGGGGGATAGTAAGGGCTTTAAGTGGCAGCAGCTGCTGTCCTAAAAAGGACGGCCGTCTGCAGCCCCATTAAAAGGCTTACCTGCTGGAGAAGGGTGGCGGAGGGAAGCCAGGGGGGTCAGGTGAAGCAGGGGGAAGCCAAGCGGTGGATTACAGGAGGAATGGAGGGATAGTGCAGGCAGTGTCTGTCACCATCTGCCTGTCTGGTTAACATTACTTTTAACTGTCACAAAATACAGTATATCCTAATTAATACATCCTTTAGATTGTAAGCTCCATGAGCAGGGGTCTATTATTCCTTCTGTATTGAACTGTATTGTAATTGTACTGTTCCCCTTAATATTGTAAAGAATTGCACACATTTTTGGCGCTATATAAATCCTGTAAAATAATAATTAATATGACCTGTCCCTTTTCAGGAACTCTATGCAGCTCTGCTTTGAATTCAATTGTTATTGCTTCCTGGCCTTTTCCTATTAGTTGCTAATTTACCTTTGCCTCTTTAGCCTTGATCCTGCCTTGAACCTTACAGCTCCTAAACACAGTGGCCCAGATTCAGGTACATCTGTGCATTATTGGATTGGCGTAGCGCACTGCCTTTACGTTAGACTTGCGCAATTTTGCCGCATAATCACCCTATTCTCGTAGCTTTTGTGCAGAAAATTGCGCATGCGTAACGTTATTTCAGAGGCGTAAGGCGGAGTAATACAAATTGTGAAGGACGTGGGCGTGTTACATTGAAATGAGCCGTGACCCCATGCAAATGAAGGGCCGGCCGGCTCGCGCATGCCCGCTTGAAGGAGACCATGGTCAGCTCCGCTGTGCGCATGCTCACAATTTGGGAGCGGCGCAATCAGTGAAATTGGAAATGGACTAGGGCAACTTTGTGAACTACGCAAACAGCATAAATAGACAGACACAAACGCACTTGCATTGCAAAAGTACATCCATTTGTCCCTTCCCATTTAACCAAGTGCTTTTGTCCTGTTGTTCGTTGCGTTGTGTTTTGTAGTTGTCAGATTAGTGTTCCGTGTGATCAAGTGTTTGTTAGTAGATCTTTGAAAGTGTTTTTTTGATAAGTGTTTGAGAGACTGTTTGTTTGATATATTTCTGTTCGTTTGTTTTCTTGCTGATTTTTTGCTGTTTGTTTTTGTGACTGTTTCTTGCTGAGTGCTTGTGTGATTTTTTGGGTGTTAGTTTTCTCTTTGTGTGTGTTCTTGCTTGATTGGTTGTGCTTGTTTTTGTGACTGATTTTTGTTGACTGGGAGTGAGTTTTTTTGGAAGTATGACAGAGAGAAAGCGAAAACTCAATTTTACTGTGGGGGGAAAAAAGAATTCTTGCCCGGGCCATTAGCGATTATGGGCGTTTCCTCCACGGCCCAGACAGTGCCAACACCACCCCGACCAGGAGGAGGGAGATTTTGGATATGATCACTGAGCAGGTCAATTCAGCGGGGGAGGGGGAGACACGGACCCGGTCTGGGATTGACAAAAAAATTAATGACCTCCGGCGTCTGGTCAAACAGAAGCTGTCCAAAATGCATGCCCATGCCAGGGGCACAGGAGGGGGCCCACCATGCCGTATTAGGCTGACAGCGGAGGAGCGTGCGGTGGCCCTGACCTTTCATCGGCATGAAGTGGAGGGCCTGCCCGGCCGGAGTCCGGAGCCCGTGGTGCCAGGTAAGTATTTTTTTTAATATCAGGTGTGTAGCATGTGTGGGGGAGGGGGTGAAAGGAAATATGTGGCAAGTGTGTGGATCCTCCAACCTGTGAATGTTTTGTGTCATCCACAGATGTGCAGGAGGGTGCAGGGCCATCTGGCCTGACCGCACCATCCCCAGGACAGCAGCCTAATGAGCCCCCCCCAACAAGGCCGGAGTCCGTGGAGGAGGTTCAAGAGGAGGAGGAGGAGGTTGAGGAGGAGGAGAATCATGAGGAGGAGGAGCCCATGTCAGGCACTGGACTTTTGGTTTTTGAGGACTCTTCCCCTCTGGCTGGCAGCAGGCAGCCCTCCCTAAGGGGGAGTCCCCCTCCTCCCCCAACATGGCTCCCCTCCCAAGGGCCTCCCCTTCTCCCCGGCCACAAGCATCAGCTGGAGGCAGGAAGTCGTCCCAGAACACCAGGGGGGTGGCCGATCTCCTGCCCGCCACTCTGAGAAGGGACCAGGCCCTTCAGACCCGCCATCTGGGACAGGTCAGCCAGACATTGGTGCGGATGGAGGAGAGCCTGTCCTCCATCAAGGATACACTGGGGAACCTGGACTCCCACTCCCGGGCTTTCACAACCTGCCTAAACGACCTGCAGACGACATCAGCAGGCGTTGGGCAGGATGTGAGGGCCCTTACCCAGGCTATCCAGGCCAACACGGCAACACTTGGTGCTGCCCTGGACAGAATAGCCGTGGCCTTGGAGGGCAGGCCGCCAGGTGGGCAGAGATCAGGGGCTGCTCCTCCTTCCCCGGTTTTCCCCCTCCCCATGAGTCTCCCCTGAGGAGCCGGGGTCGTGGCCGGGGGCGCCCCAGGCGTGGCTCACGTAAAGGGCAATCATTTTTTTTTTTGCTGGAAAATATTTGATTTTGCTGGTCATTTTTTATTTATTTTTTGGGTTGTGAATGCTGTTTGAATGTGGGGGTGACATTCCTGCCAGAAAAGGGGTGTCACCCTCAATTTTGGTGGAGAAGGGTTCCCCAGGACCAGGGAGAAGTGATCCCCAGGTCCGTGTGAATGGTGTATGAATGTACAGTGACATAATTGGAGCCTTGGCGTGGCGTTGCTGCTCACAAGTCCTGCATGGTGGACTGGTGCCAATCCAATTTGATGTGGATGTGGGGTGTGTGTGCTAGGGACCACAGTGGTGTGCATGCATGCATTCTCATTGTGCCATGATTAATGTGTGTGTTTAACGTGCAAAGATGCCCAATGTGAGTTGTCTCCTGGCTGCTCTTCCCTCAGAAGACGGGGTAGCCTCGGTTAGGGGGGATTGTCTGGTTCAGGGGTCAGGTCATCACGTAGGTCAATCTGCAGGCCCTTTCTTACTGCGAAGTTGTGCAGCATGCAACATGCACCGATGATCTGGCACACAAAGTTTGGGGAATACAAGAGGGTACCCCCAGACTTATCCAGGCATCGGAAACGTGACTTCAGGAGGCCAAAGGTGCGCTCCACCACTGCTCGTGTTTGGGCATGTGCTTGATTGTATCTTTCCTCTCCTGGGGTTTGGGGGTTCCGGATAGGAGTCATGAGATGGGGTCCCAGTGGATATGCAGAGTCACCTGGAAGGGAAAAGACAGGAGGATGTTAGTCATGCATGTGCCCCTTGTGATGTGTGCATCATGGGGGGGTACAGTCATGCCTGCCACTCATGTCACTCACCAACCAGCCAGGTGTCCCCATACACGTTCTGATCGAATTCCATTCGGATGTGGCATTGATTGTATATGTAGCTGTCATGGCTGGACGCTGGGTGTTTGGCACGGACGTGCCATATGAGGCCTTGGGCATCGACTATCACCTGTACGTTGATGGAATGCCAATGCTTCCGATTGCGGTACATGTGCTCTGTCTCCTGGGGGGGCTGGAGTGCCACATGTGTGCAATCAATGGCCCCCACGGTGTGTGGGAATCTGGCAATTCTGTAGAAATCTGTCATTGCCTTCAGCCGCAGGTCCTCAGTGGTGGGTTTGATGATTTGGTTGGCCATGCGTCTGAGGATTGCAGGGACAACCTGGTGCACACATCTGCTCATGGAGGATTGTGACATCCCAGCCACCACTCCACTTGTACGCTGAAAAGAGCCACTGGCAAGGAAATGGAGTGTTGCCATGACCTTGACCAGTGGCTGCACTGCATGTGAGCGTTGTGTTCGGCTGGTGATGTCCTCCTGCAGGGTTGTGGTTAATTCCAGGATGACATGAGGGGTGAATCTGAAGATGCGATACACCTCAGAATCACTCATGCCAAACAGGTCTATGCGTGTGCGGTATATCCTCTCCCGTGCCATCCTTCGTGCCATCCTCCGTGCCCTCAGTAGTATAGCTATGCGCGACGATGCCCCTGGCATGTTGGCATACAGATTGTTGTGCAACACGTGTGACTGCTGAGCTCCTCACTAACAGTGTTGCTTTATCTAACAAGTAGACTTTTTTTCTCTTTTTAGACCAGCTTTTATATGCTCTAATTTTAGACAGGGCATTTTGCTGTTGCGCACACTGCGTAGCCTGCGCTGCCCCAACGTTCTTTTGTGGATCCCCGTAAGTCCCTCATTAGCATATTTGACTAGCAAATCAATGGTCTGTCTAGCGCAGTTTTGCGCGGACGGATGCGCCTGTCTAACGAAATTACGCCGGACCAAAAAAAGTAGATTTCTTGCGTATCTCGTTTTGGGGATGCCGTGCATCGAAACGCACGCGCACATTTAGACTTACGCACGCGCATCTCCTGTTGCGCAGGCGTAATCGCTCTGTGAATCTGGGCCAGTCTGTTTTCCTAGTTTTGTCAACTGACGGCTGCCTGCATTGACCTTCTGCTTGTTTTATGACAGTACTGGGTCACCTCCTGGTCTGACCCTTGTTTCCAGAATAGCCTATTGCCTGATGACTTGGTACATCACTTTGGTGGCTCACCAGCTCACCATTAGCTGTCACCAGTGGGACAAACCCGAGGATTGCAGGCTTGGAGTATCACTGTGAAAATTCTGTTTGTTTTACCTTTATTTTTTGTACATTTTAAAAATAAAGGCCCAGATTTACATACACTTAATATTGCGCTGCGTAATCGAAATACTCTACGCTGCCGTATTTTACCAGGCTCTACACCGAATCCTGGTAGATTTTTGCCCGTACGCTACGGCGGCGTAGTCTATTTCTCGCCGCGTAATCGAAATACGTGATTAGGGGGCGTGAAGCATTTAAATTAAGCGCGTCCCCACGGCGATCGAACTGTGCATGCTCCGTTCAGAAATCATGTCGTTACGTCATTCGTTGTTTGGGTAGCGTCGTTTACGAACATTCCTATTCCCGGACGACTTACGTAAAAAATAAAAAAAGACGTCGGAAAACGTAGAAATTCGACGCGGGAACGACGGCCATACTTAACATGGGCTGTCTAATATTAGAGCAGCAAAAAGCTGGTATAGTGTTACGCAAAAAAAAGATGACTAAAGGTGCCGTAAGAGATTGCGATTGAAGATCGTAATTTCGGGGATCGCCGGCAAAAGCTCATTTGCATACCCTGACGCGGAAAACGACGGGAAGTCCACCCAGTGGCCGCAATTTTATTGCAGCATAGATCCGAAGGCGTACGAACACGTAATCCAGTCGAATTGAAGCCCGCAGCCGCCTATTCATGGTTTGAGGTTTTCGACTAGCTAAAAAACGCGCGTAATTTGAAATTACTCCAGTCTAACACCAGTTAGGCATAATGGCTCTGTGAATCTGGCCCAAAGAGTTTAAAAAATATCTTTTCTTTTTTTGGGTCGTATAGGTATCAAATCCTGCAATGTTATGCACATTTAAGAAGCCATGTTTATAAAAGGTAATAATTCCATGCAGTGTTTTTTTTTGGCCAATATGTGCAAAAATTATGGGAAAAACATCTCTCTTAAATGCATGAATTTCTTGCAAAAATATAAACTTTTTTTTTCTGCATAATTTTTTAATTCATAATTTCAGTTTATCAAAGTGCATGTATGAAAATATACACTGTACAAAAAAAATGCACATCTGTATTTTTTTGATCTACTGTAATACGAGGGGCGTTCAAACCAGGACTTTTACATTTACAGATATAAAAAGGGATGCCAGCATGACGGTATTACACACAGTAGTAAGTGGCAAGCGTACCCTATTACTGATAGGTGTCACACATGTTGTGGGCCAGTCCATAGACTGTTAATCAATATGGTAGACAAAAGTGCTAGTGTGTGCATGAAACATCGTATGGTGATGAAGTTTCTTGTGAAGAAAGGTGTAAAATCCACAGATATCTACAGAAGACTACAAACACATTGGGCCAGATTCACGTACATCGGCGCATTTTTGGACCGGCGTAGTGCAACGTCTTTAAGTTAGACCGGCTTAATTTCGAGGCGCAAGTGCCGTATCCTCGTAGTATTTTCGTCCAAATTTGCACCGGTGCAATGTAAATTCTGAGGAGTAAGGCGGTGTAATTCAAAGTGGGAAGGACGTGGGCGTGTTCCATTGAAATGAGCCGTGACCCCATGCAAATGAACATGAAGCAGACTATGGTCAGCACTTTTCTGAGCATGCTCAGAACTCGGCACAGCGCAATCAGTTAGATAGGAACTAGGCCAGTCAGACTTAGTGAGCTATGCACAGTGCTTAAATAGACCGAGAGAAATGCCCTTCCATTGCAAAAATACATCCAATTTTTTTTCTCTTCCTACAGCAAGGTGCTTTTGTTCTGTTGTTTGTTAGTGTTTGTTGGTTTGTGACGTGTCTTTGAGATTTTTGGAGAGTGATTTGGAGAGTGTTTTTTGCTGAGTTTTTTTTTTTTTTTTTTTGCTGTGTTTTTTTTTATTTTGCTGTTTTTATTTTTATTTTGCTGGGCATTTTTTTTTTCTGTTTGTGAATGATTTTTGAATGTGGGAGTGACATTCCTGCCACCACTCCACTTGTACGCTGAAAAGAGCCACTGGCAAGGAAATGGAGTGTTGCCAGGACCTTGCCCAGTGGCTGCACTGCATGTGAGCGGTTTGTTGGGCTGGTGATGTCCTCCTGCAGGGTTGTGGTTAATTCCAGGATGGCATGAGGGGTGAATCTGAAGATGCGATACACCTCAGAATCACTCATGCCAAAGATGTCTATGCGTGTGCGGTATATCCTCTCCCGTGCCTTCCTCCGTGCCCTCCTCCATGCCCTCCTCCCTTCTGTGCTCATCTAAAGTCAGTAGTATAGCTATGAGCAAGGATGCCCCTGGCATGTTGGCAGGGCCGCCATCAGGAATTATGGGGCCCCTTACACAGCTTCAGGCATGGGCCCCCTGGAGCAGAGAACTGGGGGGGGGGGTGCTGCGGCCTGAAATTGAGAAGCGGGGGGGGGGAGCTGCTGCGAATTGGGAAGTGGGAGGGCCTTTACAAAAAAAAGAAGAAATAAAGAAAAATAGATATAAAAAAAGAGGGGGTTGCCATCTGGGGCCCTTGGGAACTCCGGACCCCTAAAACAAAAAAAAACAAAGGGGGTTCCCATCCGGGCCCCTGGGGACCCCCGGGCCCCTTACGGGGGCAATGCCTGTACCCCCCTGATGACAGCCCTGCATGTTGGCATATAGATTGTTGTCCTGCAAGTGTGGGTGCTCAGCTCGTCCCTAACGGTGTTGCCTTAGCTGACATGTAGACGGATTGTCTAATTTTAAACCTGCTTTTATATGGTCTAATTTTAGACTTTCCGTGCAGCTGATAAGCACATTGTGTAGACTGCACCGCACAAACTTACTTTTGTGGATCGGCGTATCTCCCTCATTTGCATATTTGCATAGGAAATCAATGGTGTGGATGGAGTAAATGTGCACCTAGGATGTGCAGGCGTAGGCAAGTTAGGCCGGTCGGGAGTAGCCTATTTTGGTGCGTATCTAGTTCTGTGGGTACGGTGCAAAAAATATTCCGGAGCAAACTTAGACTTAGACGGCACATCTCGAGATACTCCGGCGTAAGTGCTTTGTGAATCTGGCCTATTATGGGCCAGATTCAGGTAGATGGGCGCTTCTTTACTTTGGAGTAACGTTTCTCATTTACGTTACTCCGCCGTAACTTTAGGAGCAAGTACTGTTATTCACAAAGCACTTGCTCCTAAAGTTGCGGCGGCGTAGCGAAAATGAGCCGGCGGAATTCAAATTGGGCGGGTAGGGGGCGTGTATTATGTTAACTATGCACGATCCCGCGGCGAACATACTGTGCATACGTAGACTGTCAGTGCGCATGCTCCAAATTCTTTCAGGGAACGTCAATGGCGTCAATCCCCATTCACGGACGTTTTACGCAAACGACTCAATTTTTTTTTTTTCGACGCGATGACGACGGCCATACTTAACATAGGATATTCCACTAGGGGGCTGCTTTATCTTTGCGCCACGTATCTCTTACGGAAACGTCGGAAAGTCACTGCATCGCGCCCAAATACGATCGTGAATTTCCGATTCCCGCTGATTAACATATTCTCGGCGTTAATCAGCGGGAACGCCCCGCGCGCCATTTTTAAAATTGAAGTTCCGATACGACGGCGTAATACAATTACGCCGCTCGTATAGGAACTCCAACCCAGCGTTTCTTGTTTTCTGGTTACAGAAAACAAAAACGCCGGCTCAAAGTGACAGTTAGGCTGGAGTATCACTGATACTCCAGCCTAACTCTACCTGAATCTGGCCCCATGATGAAGAGACGCTTAGCCGCAGTAAGACATTTGAATGGTGTAAACATTTAAAAGATGTCTGTACGTCCATCAGTGACGATCCTGGCCGTAGTGGTTCCCAGCCCACAGCAGTCATTCCTATGAACGTCTGATCCTGGATAATCAACGCATAAGGCCGCGTACACACAATCAGTCCAAACTGATGAAAACGGACTAAAGCTCATTTTTATCGGTTCACAGACTGATGGTCTGATGGTCTGATGTGCGTACACACCATCAGTTCAAAAACCGATCGTGTCAGAAAGCGGTGACGTAAAACACAATGACGTGCTGAAAAAAACGAAGTTCAATGTTTCCAAGCATGCGTCGACTTGATTCTGAGCATGCGCGGGGTTTTTGAACCAATGCTTTTGTGTACTAACCATCGATTTGGACCGATGGTCAGGCGTCCATCAGTTTGATTTTAAAGCAAGTTTTAAAACTTTGGACTGAAGGACAAAAGACTGATGGGCCGTACACACGGTCGGTTTGGACCGATGAAACTGGACTTCAGTCTGTTTTCATCAGTTTGGACTGATCGTGTGTATGAGGCCTAACTTGTCATGAAATTGCACAAGAGACCAATCTTTCTGTGAGAATGGTGAACACAATAATTCATGAACATTGAGTACCCGGAGGAAACCCACGCAGACACAAGGAGAGCATGCAAACTCCAGGCAGATGGTGTCATGGTCGGGATTGGAACCAGCGACCCTTTTTGCTGCTAGGTGAAAGTACTAACCACTACACCACTGTGCTGCCAGTAAAGTGATGTAAGACATTATACAGTATATGTATGTAGCGCTACCCCCGCAGGAGCCGCTGGTTTGGGATCTACTTTCAGTTGTCTGTTCACCCCCTTTTAAATGTCTCGAATGCGCCCTAAGCACATCAAACAAGTTGCTAATATATTGCAAAGCTCATGTGTAACTATGAGATTTCAATAGCACATATCTAGAACGTCTAGGAATGACATGCAATGTTATTGTTACCTTTCCTTTTGATTGCAGACTTCAAAAGAAGAGCACACCTCACAGTACAGTAAATGCAATTGAATCAAGAAGAGTTTACTTGTCAAGTAGTAAATAAAATAACAAGCATTGAATTATATACACACAGTTTATACAACTACTTATCTCTGCAAAGAGCCCTTAGCGACAATCAGCAAAAATCAGCAAAGAACTTTCAACAGATTAAACTCTATAATAGACTTTAAATAACTATGCTCGCGAGCTACCTTAGTGGGTAACCTATTGAAATGCAGCTGCTAAACAAGGTCTCAATCAGGCCTAGCCTGCTAAAGTCCAGAAAGTTCCTCTACGATGAAATCTGTCCGTGAGCTCGTTGGTGCACTTTTAAATATATTTGTAATCCATAGGGGTCTTTGAACTCAGTCTAGGGGATGATTAACATAAGTGTAATACTCCAATCCTCCAGTCAGCATCAGTCAATTACAGCCAGCGTGACTTTCAGATAATCCTTAACCACTTCCCTACGGCCGTACGACTATATACGGCCACAGAGTGGTTCTAATTCTCCGGGGCACCGTGTTTTCACGGCAGCCCCTTTCTTCGTTCCCAGCGCGCGCTCCAGAGCGTGCAGCGGGAAACTTCTGTACTGGCCATGTCTCTTGGACACAGCCAATCACAGATCGCCGCGAACGGCCAATCAGAGTGGCCGTTTGCGATGCGATCTGTGCCGCGAATGAGAGATGATCTCAAATGTAAACATATGAGATCATTTCTCATTGACGGCTCTCACAATGACAGCATCCTGTCATAGAAAGAGGAGACCGTTCTTGTACATAGGGACACAAATCGGTCACCCCCCAGTCCCCTCCCCCCACAGTTAGAACACAATGCAGGATACACACTTAACCCCTTCCTCACCCCCTAGTGTTAACCCCTTCCCTGCCAGTCACATTTATACAGTAATTAGTGCATATTTATAGCACTGATTGCAGTATAAATGTGAATGGTGCCAAAAATGTGTCAAAAGTGTCCGATGTGTCCGCCATGATGTCGCAGTCGCAATAAAAATCGCAGATCGCCGCCATTACTAGTAAAAAAAAAAAAAAAAAAAAAATAATTCTGTCCCTTATTTTGTAGGCGCTATAACTTTTGCGCAAACCAGTCGCTTATTGCGTTTTTTTTTTTTTTTTTTACCAAAAATATGTAGAAGAATACGTATCGGCCTAGACTGAATTTTTTATTTTTTTAAATTGGGCTATTTTTTATAGCAACAAGTAAAAAATATTGTATTTTTTTTCAAAATTGTCGTACCTTTTTGTTTATAGCGCAAAAAATAAAAAACGCAGAGGTGACCAAATACCACCAAAAGAAAGTACGTGGTTAATGAACCAGCAAACAGTGTGTCCTTACTAAGATATGAGACACTGCAGATCACAAAGTTACGGGTTTGGAAATTTGGGCAAGTGCCCTCTCACCCGAACAGGCCTAGTCCGCCTGAGCTTCTCGCAAAGATGAACCGCTCCACAGCTACAACGCAATGTCAGACCTCTGGTGTTTGGCTTTCCACAGCTCCTGTCAGCAGTCGATACGTCCGTCCGATCTCCTTGAACATGAGCAGGGCACATTTGAGCTGGCTTACCCCTGGGTGGTTGGTCTTCCGATAAAACCAGGCCCAGGCTTGGGCCTAACAGATCCAGTCCTCAGGCTTTGGGCCTAACAGCTTGTCTGAGAAGTTCTCCACAGCTCGCCCCTCCTTTAAGTAATCCTCCCCATCAAGCCATGCGGGGGTGTCATGTGCTCAGACAAGGTGAAGCATTGTGGGAAATGCAGTCCATCTCTCCCAATTGTCAATGGAGCCCATGTCTCCTGATTCCTCTGCTTCCCACAATGCACTGCTTTAACAATTATAAACTTATGTACAACACGACTTGAACAACGGTGTGGATTCAATTCTGCATCGCTATAAATAATAGTCGACGATGGCAGGACCCCGCTATATGTACTATACATGGACATGCTCACTATTAAATAATCAACAAGGGTGGTAAGGAGCCATATATAAGTACAGTACAGAAAACAATTAAAGATTGGCAAGTGAGTGAGAACAAGAGTTTCAGTTACATGGTCTATGTACTTATTATCAACATGTCATATTTGTTGTTTTATTTCTTTATTTTTTTTCTAATAAACAGAAGAGCTGGAGGCATGGATGCATTTTTGTTAGAATCTAAATGATTGTTGATTGACGACCATTGACGACCATCTCTTCACCACTTTCCTCAAAGCAGAAATACAAAAATTATTTGACTATCCATCTAAATGTTACAAAGTCCTGTATTACCTCCAGATGAAAGTCACCCCAGACTCCATCTTATAACCAATGGATAAATGTGATGATAAATGAGGTTCAGCTTATGGAGGACCTCACCATATTATTGCACCAACAGGAAGAGCCCTTCTGCAAGACATGGTTCTTTTGGCTTCAATTCCAATTCTCCTCATTCTTTAAGGATAGGAGCATTTTTTTTTTAATTTTCCTGGTCTCATTTTATTTGGTTCTTGTAACATTAAAAAAAAAACTCCTTTTAGCGTGGCTTTTTGTAGGTTCACCCCACTTGAAAATTACTATAAAGATCCCCAATATTGTATGTGTGCCCCTTAGATTCAGGAGAGGGGGAATGCAGGCAGACACATTTATGTTGTTTACATGTTGTTTACATAGTTAAACAGTTGTTCAGATTACACATAGCTGAAAGAGTCATTAGAGTAATCAGTCTGCCCTCTCTGCTCTATACAGCTTCATACAGTTAATCTATCCTACTATCTCCTACTCTGTCCACCTTAAAGCGTTTTTTTTTTTAGACCTGTAAGTGAAAAGCCATAATGAGCTAATATGCACCGCATATTAGCTCATTATGAAATACTTACCTCGGAACGAGGTGTAGGGAACTTACCTGGTGCACGCCTAGCGAGATCTCATCTTGACTCGGCGTGTCTTCCGGGTATCGCCGCTCCAGCGCTGTGATTGGCTGGAGCGGCGATGACGTCACTCCCGCGCGTGCGCGCGGGAGATTTAAATCCGGCCAGGGTCCGGCCAGGATGTGGTCTGCAGACTTGGGCGTGGACATCCCCAGACCAGATTGGCAGACCTCATTTCATTTTACTCACAAATCCACAATATCCTGCTATTTGCAGGAAAAGAATTCCAAAATTCTGTCAAGATGGCACAGGGACCCCTCCACATTACACAAAATGTTCCCATCTATGCCAGCATCCTTTTGGCGATGTACTTCCTCTACAGGAACCTATCTACATGTCTGGTGGGAATGCGAGAGGATCCAATCCATTTGGAATTAGGTATTTGAATGTTATAATAACATTTATGACGAAACGCTGACACCTTCTCCTAAGATTGCCCTTCTTTCAATACTTTCTGAACCTTTTCTGTTTTTTTATATCCTCAGCTAGACAGCTCATACCATCATTTTGGAAGACAACCACCAACCCTCCCTTGTCACGATGGGTCTCGATTATGAACAATACCATGGCCTTTGACAACGACACCTTTAATAAGTATAAGGTACTGTGGTCTATCTGGCTCTGCTTCTCCGCCTCCGATACTCTCGCCAACATGCTGCCGACTCCGATCCGATCACCCTAACATGTAATCTGACAGTGGGATGGGCAGGGCTTGTACCCATGGGTCCCCCCCGCAACCTCACTGTCCCAGAGTAGCTCCTTTCTTTGACTGCCTCCTCAGCAGCCCTTAAGCTCTTCTACGACTTTCTTTCTCTTATTCCTCCTCTGTTTTTTCTTCCATTTTTTTTCTCTTCTCTTCCTAGTTTCAGCCAAATGGTGGTTTGGAGCGACCCTCCATCTTTTCTTTTTAATTTTAATCTCCCAATTTTTTTTGCATATAATCTTGTTCTGAACGACGAGGCTCTCCTTGCCAGAATTACTCCTTACACCGAGTGATGGTTGTCGATGTTAATATTATACCGTATGACACTAATGCCGCGTACACACGGTCGTTTTTTGCGATGAAAAAAAACAACGTTTTTTAAAACGTCATTTAAATTGATCGTGTGTGGGCAAAACGTCGTTTTTTGTCTTCAAAAAAACGACCAAAAAAAAATTCCAACATGCTTAAATTTTTTGTGTCGTTTTTCAAAACGTCGTTTTTTGTTTCACAAAAAGTCACCGTGTGTAGCAAAAACGTCGTTCAAAATGACGTTTTTCAACCCACGCATGCCCAGAAGCTAGTTATGAAGCGAGCTTCAATGGAAAATAGTGGTGAACGTAACCTTGCTTTTTGTGAAAAAACGATGGTGTGTATGCAAAATTGTCTTTGAAAAGTGACGTTTCAAAAACGTCGTTTTTTACTTCACAGAAAACGTCGTTTTTTTTCATCGCAAAAAACGACCGTGTGTACGCGGCATAAGAGTTAAGCTGTGGGCGATAGCCATTGGGCTGACTCTTCACGTATGTTTATTTGCGATTGTCACCAGACTGTAACTTTCTATGTTTTTTCCGTGCATTTACCTTTTAAAATACCAATAACTATATTTTCAACCCTAAAGCCTGCATAACAATAATACTACAGACTTTTAATTAAAGAATGACATTCTGAAAGGAAAACAGCTACTGCTGAGGGCCAACTTTAGAGCACCCAAAATAATTTTCATACACACTGTATTAAATGTTTATTTGTATAATAAAAGCATTTACACAAACATTAAAAATGCTTATGGGCAGGTACTCATTTTGGTAAGCAGTGTGACTACTGGTGGATTCCTTGTAAAAAAAAAATGAAATTAGGAAAACCGGGAGTTTTTTTTGGCACAAAAGTTGCAGTGAGATCTGAAGGAAGATTCCTATGAAGCCGTGTACACACGATCGGTTTGTTTGATGAAAACAGACCGATGGACTGTTTTCATCTGACAAACCGATCATGTGTGGGCAGTTCAGTTCGGTATGTTTTCCATCGGTTAAAAAAAAAAAAGAACATGTTTTAAATTTTTCCTATGGATAAAAAAAACGATAGAAAAAAACCATCGTCTGTGTGGAAGTCCATCGGTCAAAAATCCACACATGCTCAGAATCAAGTCGACGCATGCTCGAAAGCATTGAACTTCATTTTTCTCAGCACGTCGTAGTGTTTTAAGTCACCGCGTTTGGCATGGTCAGATTTTTGACTGATGGTGTGTAGGCAAGACTGATGAAAGTCAGCTTCATCGGATATCCGAAGAAAAAAATCCATCAGTTTAGATTCCATCATATATCCGATCGTGTGTACGAGGCTTGACAGTCCCTATATACTGGATCTGGATTGTGAAGCTGCCAACACCCATACAACTGGAGTTATCCTCCTCCTGGCTAACCTGAGTTACTTTCCTCTAATGTTCATGATTTCTCTTTGGGCTTCTTGGAAGTGTAAAAATGTGTTTAACAGTGCCCTCATATTTGCATCTCTTGATAGTGACAAATGCCCTGTGGACAAAACAGTGACTTTCATATCCTTGTGTTTGACTTTCAGAGTTTTGCCGACAAGGTGATGAACAGCTTGTATCATAGTCCAGGAAAGTGTTTGTGTAGAAAACACAGGTGCAGGCTATGTGTCAAACAGACAGGTATTCAGTATTCACCCATTTATTTAACTCTGAGGTCTATTACCTAGTTACTGTTCTAAATATACGTGCCATCGACGTAAATACCGCAGAGTTAAAGAAAACACTTACCGTCAAAGGAAATCCACTTTCAGATACCGGACTGCCTTTTTTTTTTAAATAAGGAAAAAGTGGGATGAAGGCATTCCAGAACTACCATGGGTGATTACCTGCAGGTATATAATATAGGAAAACACATTGGGGCAGATTCACAGAGAAATGGATTATCGTAGCGTATCAGAAATACACTACGCCGCCGTTTTTTACCTTGCTCTACGTGGAATTCAGGTAGATTTTCTACGGTAAACGACGGCGGCGTAGTGTATTTCTCCCGTCGCAATCCATATAGACGAGTAGGGGGCGTGAAACATTTAAATTAGGCGCGTTCCCGCGGCGATCGATCTGCGCATGCTCCGTTCGCAAATTTCCCGCCGTGCATTGCGCGAAATCACGTCGTGACGTCATTCGTTGTTTATGTAGCGTACTTTACGGGCGATCCACGTCCCGACGAGTTACGTAAATAAAAAAAAAATTTAAATAAATTCGAAGCGGGAACGACGGCCATACTTAACATGGGCTACGTAAAGTTAGAGCAGCAAAAAGCTGCTCTAACATTACGTATAAAAAAATAGACGAAAACGATTGCGACGCTCGCTCGTTTGTTCGTGAATCCCCGTAAAAACACATTTGCATATCCCGACGCATTAAAACGACGCGAACTCCTCCCAGCGGCCGCAAATAGATGGCAGCGTAGATCCGAAGGCTTACGAAGACGTAAGCCTCTCGGATCGAAGCCCGAAGCCGGCGTATCATGGTTTGAGGATTCAAACTAGTGATACGCCGCGCGAAATTTGAAATTACTCCTGTCTAACTCCAGTTAGACAGGCGTAATTGTTTTGTGAATCTGCCCCATTTTGTTTTTTTGTATCCCATTAGACAAAATTTAGACACATTCCTTTCTGTCATGATTACAAATGAGACAAACGTACTTGGGATTGGTTCGCAGGAGGTTAAAATCAATCCTGGCTCTTTGTCCCCTTGATTTTTCCCTTCCACTCTTCCCTCTATTCCCTCCATCTTTTCTATAAATATACCATAATGCCGCATACACACGACCGCTTTTTCCGTCGAATTAAACTCAGGTTTTTCCGACGGAATACCACTCAAGCTGTCTTGCATACACACGGACACACCAAATTCTGACCGTCAAAAACGCAGTGATGTACAACACTACAACAAGCCTAGAAAAATGAAGTTCAATGCTCCTGAGCATGCGTCGAATTGTTTTCCGAGCATGCATGCATACAGACGAACGGAATCTCCAATAGAATTTTTTTCTGTTGGAACATGTTCTCTTTCTAAGTCCGTCAGGATATTTCCGACGGAAAAAGTCAGATGGGGCATACGACTATCCGATAAAAAAATTCCGTCTGACTTTTTTCATCAGAAATTCTGACTGTTTGTATGCTTTATTTATTTATTTATAAAAATGCTTTTTGGGAGCGCAGTCATTACCCAAAGGCCTCGATGCACTCATAGAACCACAGATACATATACAGACACATCTCACATAACAATAATAACAATATAAAACCACATAATAACATTAGAAACTAAAACTACTTATATCTAAAACTGCTAGTAACTAACCCTAAGTAGGGCCATACACCTGGGAAAATAAAAACGTTTTTAAAAACTTGCTAAAATTTAACAAATCCTTCTCCCGTCTTAAGTATAGAGGTAAAGAATTCCAGAATATCGAACCTTGTGCATCCAGAGTCCTCCCTCCACATTTTGTTTTTCTAAATTTAGGGACCATCAAATTAACCTGATCAGCAGATCTTAACAATCTGCTAGGGACATAACAGGTACATTTTTTTTGCAAATACCCTGGGCCTATCTTATGGATAGCTTTGTGGACGATGCATCCCACTTTGAATAAGACCCGTTCAGCAACCGGTAACCAATGCAAGGCTTTCAGAGATGTAATATGGGCCCGACGGCCCACTCCCGTTACTAACCTAGCTGCCGCGTTTTGGATCAACTGAAGCTTATGCAGGAGGGTTTTTGAACATCCCATGTATAACGCATTACAGTAGTCCAACCGGCTACCAATGAAAGCATTGATCACATGGACTTTGTCCACCTCGTCAATGAAATCCAATGTAGAACGCAGGAGTTTCAGATGGTAATAGCATCCGCTTACCACCTGGTTTACCTGCGCCTTCAAAGACAATTTGGAATCCAATTTATGACAGTTCTTCCTGATCTTATCCCGATTATCTGTCATTTTTTTCACCATATCCAACTACCCCCAACAACAGAAACTTGTAGCATTGGAATATTGCATTTATCTTCATGTTAAACAGGATTGGGGATTACAGATCTTTGTTTTTGCCATAATATACTATTTGCATATCATACATCAGTCCATGTAATGTGTTAACTGTTTACTTTATCACTCTATATTGCCAGACAATAGCCCTGTTAGATTATGTGAATGGTAATGGATATTGATGCTACTCCTAAAGTGGTTGTAAAATGCAGACATGAAATATGAACAAAGCACAGCCTACTATAATGTGTACTGGTCTCTATCCAAAGCACTGTGTGTGATTTCTTTCTGCTTCTCATTCCTCTGTTGTCTGCATGAGCCACTTCTGACAGCTTTTCACAACATACAAATAATAAGAAATAATTGGCGATTGGGGAGAACTCACACAGTCTGTGATTGACAGCCACATTTGTGTATGTTCCCGCTTACTATGAGGAGGGATGTGTGTCCCTTTCTTCCAATAGGGCTCACAGTTCTCATCACTGAGCTCTGCAGTGTGAGACTTTAGATCCCAGGCACTTGCTTTTCAGAGTTGATGGATGCCTTGAAAATTGTGTGTTGTAAAAGGCTATAAAGTAGAGATGGCTGCAGATAAACAGGTACATCTTATGTAGAAGGATTTGTTTAATCTCTGTGTATCACCTGAAGTTAGTGACTTCACTGGGTATATTTGTGGGTTTACAACCACTTTAACCACTTCGCCTCTCACACCTGTTCACCCATTAGGCCGCGTACACAAGGTCATTTTTTTGTCTTGTAAAAAAACACAGTTTTTTCTCATGAAAAAAAACAAAGATTTTCAAACTTCATTTTAAAAAACCACGTTGCCTACACACCATCGTTTTCTGAAAATGCTCTTGCAAAGCGTGGTTACGTACAACATGTACGACGGCACTCTGTTCCATTCAAGCTCACGTCATAACTTGCTTCTGAGCATGCGCGGGTTTAAAAACGTTGTTTTAAACGTCATTTTAGCCCACACACGATAATTTTTTATGACACAAAAAACGACATTTTGAAAAAGGACATAAAAAATTGAAGCAGGTTCGAATTTTTTTTTGGTAGTTTTTCAGAAGACAAAAAACGACGTAAAGCCCGCACACGATCATTTTAAATGACGTTTTTTAAAACGTTGTTTTATTTCATCACAAAAAACGACCGTGTGTACGCGGCATTATGGACCAGAGCATTTGTTACAATTCTGCTGTGGACCTGTTTGTTCAGAGATAAGTTACTAATTATAATTACTAATTATTATTATTATTAATAACAAGGTAATACATGTATTGTATTTATAAGGACAAAACAAGGCTTACTGTTCTAAATATTGTGTTATAACAATTATTATTTTTGCAATCCTTAGACAATAAAACATAGGAAAACTAAACAAAACACACTTTTTTTTTTTAGCAGTGTTAGTTAAAAAATAAATCGTGTTACTGCAGATAAAGATGGCACATTATTTTCTGTAATTTGTCCTGTTTAAAATTACACTACAATTATGATTCAGATACAAAGCATAGTATTTACAAATAAAAAAAAATGTTTTTCTTTTCAATTTTGAGCTTTTTAAAATTTGAAGCATATACATTTATATTAAAGGTGTAAAAATATTACCCCAAAAAAACAAAGTAAAAAAAAAAAAGCCATAGTAAACTTTGCTTTGCAACTTTTACCTACAGGTAAGCTTATAATAAAGCTTACTTGTAGGTAAAATAAATATCTCCTAAACGAGCAACCGGTTTAGAGGTATTCACATGCTTTGCAGCCGATAATGTCACTGGCACATGCACACTGCAATCTGAAGGGATGCTATAATGAGCATGCTGTCCCTACAGAGCTCTGTGCTGTGATTATGGATCACATGCGCATGCGTGGCAGTAAAATCGTTGCGGCTCGGCCATTCAAATGGCTGGAGCCCGTGAACCTGGAAGGAAGATTAGGTGAAGATGGAAGCTTGTGCAGCCCTCCAGCAGTGACAATGCACCGCTGAAGGGCTTTGTTTTAAGGGAAGTCTTTTATAATGTGCTAGTATGCGATGCATGCTAGCACACTATGCCATTACCTTGCAGTGGGCCCCATTTTTTTTTTTTGTTAATTAGCGCTGGTTAGTGTAAACTAAGTGTTAATAAGGGGTTAAACAGAACAACATTTTATTTAAAAAAAAAATATATTTTTTACTTGTCAGGTTGCTTTAACTGACATCATCTGCAGACTAAAATTGATCCCTTTGATCTGTAGGTGAATGAACAGAATGATACAAAAGTAACATTATATTACACTGTATGGGCTAGATTCAGGTAGTTTCGCCTATTTTTGTGCAAGCGTAGCGTATCCCGTTTACACTACGCCTCCGCAACTTTTACAGGCAAGTGCTTTATTCACAAAGCACTTGCCTGTAAAGTTGTGGCGGCGTAGCGTAAATGGCCCAGCCTAATTCAAATTCGGCGGGTAGGGGGCGTCTATTATTTAAATGAAGCGTGATCCCGCGCCGAACGTACTGTGCATGCGCCGGCCGTGAAAGTTTTCAAGTGCGCATGCTCCAAATGACGTCGCAAATTGTCAATGAAAGCGACGTAACGTACGGCCAGCCCCATTCTGAATCGACTTACGCAAACGACGTAAACGACGTCCATACTTAACATTGCCTGCGCCTCATATATCAGGGATAACTTTAGGCCAGGCATAAGCCTAACGTAAACGACGTAAGCAGATACGCCGGCCGGGCGCACATTCTGGGATCGGCGTATAGGCTCATTTGCATATTTTAGACAGGAACGCCACCTAGCGTCCAGCCTAAAATATGAAAATAAGATTCAATGGCGTAAGAGACTTATGCCAGTTGGATCCAATGGAAATCTATGCGTTACTGATTCTATGAATCAGTAGCATAGATAGGAGGGCTCAGACGCAGAAATAAGATGGCTTATCTGGAGATAAGCCGTCTTATCTCTTTCCTGAATCTGGCCCTATGTTTCTATATAGTCTAAGCCAGTCTTATTTATAGACTGCTTTTTTATTTGGCAGCTGAAGGTGCCGACTTTCTCGGTCTACACAACCATGTTGGTGTTCTATCGATATGTGCACTCCGTAGAAAAGTGCTCGCACATGTGCAGAACAGAAGAACTCTCCAGCTCAGTTGGCGACCAGCTGGAGTGATGTCAGCATATCACATGCGCACATCGTAGGAGTGTTTTTTCAACTGACGATACCATTTCACGGGCACAATTGAAAGCTATCCAAAGAGCGGAGGGACACCGTACATGTCAGATTGTGCCTCACTGTAAACCTGCGGCACAACAGCAAGGCACAAAATGACAAATACGGTGTCCCTTCATTGTTTGCATAGCATTAAATTGTGGCTAAGAAATGGTTTCTGACATTTAAAAAAGGCACCTACGATGTGCGCATGCGCTAAGGGTTGTCACTCCAACTGATCATTACACAGAACCCTGCAGCTCTGTACCCCCTACATGTTACACAGACTCCCCTTCAGTGCAGACCCCCATTCAGTGTATCCACCCCTACAATGCAGACCCCCGTTCAATGCAGACCCCCCTTCAGTGTAGCCCCCCTTCAGAGTAGCCCCCCCTTTCAGAGTAGCCCCCCCTTTTGGAGTAGCCCCCCTTCAGAGTAGCCCCACATTCAGTGTTGCCTCCCCCCGTTCAGTGTAGCCCCCCTTGTTTAGTGTAGCCCCCTCGTTCAGTGCTGCCCCCCTGTTTAGTGCAGCCCCCCCTTCAGTGTAGCCCCCTCGTTCAGTGTAGCCCCACTCCCCCGTTCAGTGCAGCCCCCCTTCAGTTCCTCAGATCAGCGTGGTGGTACATGCACAGCAGGTCCTCTCCCCCTGTTTACACATAAACAGAGAGGAGGGGGAGGCGACTTCACTCGGTTGTGCCTGTGTGACATCTGGGATCGCACAGATAGGCAGCCTGTGGCCACAAGAGGAGGAGATGTAGGTACAGCGGTGTCACCTTGCACCCCCCCCACACACACACCCTCGCCACTGTAGCTAGCTCGCCTCTCCCTGCCTGTGCCAGTGTGCTGCTGCCTAAACCCGCGGCGCTGCCACTGCGGGTGTAATACAATTGCGGAGGGGGTGCCGGTCTGACACCCCCCCAGTGTGTGGTACCCAGGGGCGGCTCGCCCCCCCCCCCTTAGTATGCCTCTGGATGGCCGCACAGTGCCCCTGTTGCCCATGGCGCCCTGTGCGGCCGCACAGCTCGCACACCCCAAAGGCTTGCCCTGAGCGTGGAAAACTTCCAATTTGTGTGCGTTACCCACGCAGTGCGTTTGTCTGCACCAGGTCGCATGCGATCCTGTTGCAGTGCATTTCAAGAATTGGTACATGCACCACTTTGGTGCAATGTGGTGCAATTTGAGCCCATTCAAAATGATTAATTTATTCCTGTGAAACACATGGGCGATTCATAGTGTAAACCAGAGCTAAAGGTAAAGTAGGGCCTAGGCTCTTTTGGTCCTACTTCTCCTGTGGGTCACAGGAGTCTGCTGTCAACTGATGTCACTCAGCCGCTTCAGGTTCTGGAGTGATCCCCAATTTAATGTCAGGATTTTCCCAGATTCCTGACCAGAAGCTGGCTCAGCCTCTCAGCGTGTCGTCAGAATGCTCTGCAAACAAGATGTCATTGACACACCTTGTACGTGTTTACAGGAGGGGATGCCAGTATCATTGCCGGAGGTGAGGCACCTGTGTTTTAATCCTTTGATTGACATATTATATTCCACATGTCATTGGCTACCTGGAATAAGGTACATCTATTAAAGATGCTTACCAGGTGCTCATTCAGGTAGAAAAGTGTCTGTCCCCAGAAGCAGAATATCCACAGGATAAGACAATGCAGGGTTAGATGGGAAGAAAAAAGTGCATTGGAAGGAAGATAAATGGTAAGCAGGCAGCAAAATACAAGGAGAACAATGTCAGAGAGGTTATACAAAGCAAAGCTGGGCATATATGGCTTGAATTCTTGACAATCAGTTGGCAAGAGGGAGAAAGTCACTTGATTACCCCAACAATGCTAAACAGCATGAGCAGAGGTATCTCCCACACCCACTGTTTAGTCTGTAATTTTACAACCTGCTCATTCGATTTTTTAGGCTTCGTTCACATCTTGACATCACGGAACACGGTAAAATCGCATAAACAGAATCGCGGTATGCCTGTCGCCAAAAATAAGATCTTGTACTTCTTTTGGGCAACAGGCGTCCCACGATTCTGTTTGCGCAATGTTACAGCAATTCATCAGGCAACAATAGCGGCAAAATTGAGCCGAAATTGGTGTCCCATTGGAAGTGACAGGGATCCCAAGGGCATCTCACGATTTACCGAGATTCGGGATCGCGGGCAGAATCGCAGTGATTCCACCCGTGATCTGGGACGCCAAGATGTGAAAGAAACCTGAAAGCAACATTTGCTGAGCCAGAATGTAATTGCAGGGCTCAATCTTCACACAATTTAGCAGCCTGTAGTTGATATGGAACAGCAAAGTTGCAGTGTATTATGTCATAGAAGTGCAGACAGACCATAGGTGTGCGCAGCCCATTGCATTAGGGTGTGCACCCCAAAGCTCAAATACACACTACTGATCACTCACTGTGTTCATTCAGAAAGGGAAGGGGTCAGTAATTTACATTCAAACCTTTATTCACCCTAAAACATCCCTGCAGCAACAGCCACCAGGAGAGGAGAGGAGGGAAGCCAGCAGCGGTGCGGGAGGAAGGGGGAGAGCTAGGGCAATAGGGGGAATCTATGCTACAAACAGTGATTAGGGTGTGCCTGGGCACACCTGGCACACCCTGTACGCACACCTATGAGACAGACTGTTAAGTCACCATATTTATTAATAACACAAACTTCCTGTCAGGTCACCTGAGGCCAGGGAAAAGATGCACACCACTGGGGTTAGGCACGCACTGCTAAGGTTGTGGACTCTTCGGCTGACTGCTGCAGATGGAACTCTGCAGCTCCACTTGAACACCGACATGGATCAAACAGGAAGCTAGAGCATAAGATTACCCAGGGTGCGGAATCTAAGAGCCAGCAGGTTTTTACCAGAGCCTCTAGTGGTGAGGATGGATTTGGCTGAAGCTGACTCCAGATCGTGGCCCCCAGGGTCTCTCAGCTCCGGCTCATGGACTGGCTCTGGTGGTCAGAGCAGAAGCAGAAGTACTGGATTAAACACAGGATAATCAGGAGAACAAGCCAATGTCGGGGCAACTAGCAGACAAGGATGGTCAGGAAGGCACAACAAGATCGGGGTCACTAGCAGATAGGAATGGTCAGGACACGCCTAGGTCGGTACACGGAAGTCATAGATAGACATACAGCAGGATGCCACACCAGAAGTCTAAACACAAACTTTGCTCGGCAAGACTAGCTTGCAGTGCGCGGGGTTGTTAAATAGTATTTACTGTTGAGAGGCTGGGGTGGAGCCATGTTGAGAGCTCATACTTAAATGTTCAGCTGTGGGGGCACGCTCTCTAGAGCTGAGACACAGACCTGAGAGGTAAGCAGACAGTCAGAGCATAAAATATTACTGCAGATCCAAAACACTTCCTGCTCCAACTCCCCCTACTATCTCCTAAAGTGTTTGTTACCCTAAAAAAAAAAATCCTGTTCCTTTAACCACTTCAATACCAGGCACATTCTGCCCAAGCCAGCTTTCAGCTTTCAGCGTTGTCGCTGTTTAAATGACAATTGCACGGTCATGCTACACTGTACCCAAACAGAATTTTTATCATTTTGTTCCCACAAATAGAGCTTTCTTTTGGTGGTATTTGATCACCTCTGCGGTTTTTATTTTTTGCTAAACAAATAATAAAAAAAAATTGAAAAAAAAAAGTTTTGTTTTTGTTTCTATTATAAAATTTTGTAAATATGTACATTTTATCCTTCACTGATGGGCACTGATAAGGCAGCACTGATGAGGTGGCACCAATGAGCGGGCACCGACAATGGGCACTGATATGCAGCACTGTTAGGTGGGCACTGATGAGTAGCACTGATATGCAGCACTGATTTGCATTGATAAGCAGCACTGATGGACACTCATGGGTGGCACTAATGGTCACTGATAGGTGACACTGATGGGCAGTGAAAGGTTGCAAAGATGGGTACTTATGGGTGGCACTGATAGACGGCACTGATGGGCACTGATGGGCATTGATACATGGTACTGTTGGGCACTGATACACGGCACTGATATGCGGCACTGATAGGCATCCCTGGTGGCACTGGCAGTGGTAGGCATTGTGAGTGGGCATTGATTAGCAGCTGCCTGGGCACAGGTTTGCATTTCCCTGGTGGTCTAGGGGGGCATACCTGGTAGTCCAGTGTGGATGGCCATCCTTGTGGACCTGGGCGGGATCTGAGATGAGGCTGTGCTGATAAACAATAAGCACAGACCCCCCTGTCAGGAGAGCAGCCGATCGGCTCTCCTTTACTCGCGTCTATCAGATGCATGTGAGGAAAAGCCGATCAACGGCTCTTCCTGTTTACACCGTGATCAGCCGTGATCGAAGTAGCAATGTGTCAGACTGCACCATCGATCACTGCGATGCGAGCCCCCACAGGAAGCACGGCGGCTGTTATCATGCTGGAGATCATATGACATCCAGTCAGGATAACGCAACCACCCAGCTGTCATTTTGCTATAGGCTGGGGGGGGGGGGGAGTGGTTAAACCATGTTATACAGCACAGTGCTTGTGCTGTGTAATTTGGCCCCCTGTATCACCGGAAATACCTGGCTGATCCTGCCTGGTTCTGCCCTCCCCTCTGTAAACTGGCCACAGTTTTTCATGGCTGCTGAGCCCTAAGAACGTAGTCAGTTTACATGCATCCGTCATCTGCAGCCCTTCTGTCCTCCTCTGTCCTCTCTCCCCCCTCACCTCACTGCCTGTCTGCTCTCGTGTCAGTGCTCACTCCCTCCCCTCCTGCTGCACAAATTACTTTTCATGTCCTATATAATCCTGTTTGTTTCCTAATGACAGGTGCACCTGTTTCTGTGATTTAAAAAAAATGCAGTCTATAACTGATTTCAGTGCGGCGCTTATCGCTCAAGAAGGGAAAGCTGCCGACCGCACTACGTATATATACGTTGCAGTGGTTTACCGGGATTATAGCTGAAGCTATCAGCCATAACCTGTTTTTTTTTCTGCCAGTGGTTGCCTTTTTAAGCCACTGGAACGCTTTCAGAAGCGGCGAGAGGGAACATCCTCGCCCGCCGCTGCTTCTCATGCTTACCGCTTACCCAAGAAACGATCAGGTGGTGCGGCCGACAGGTCACAAAGGCGATAAAATAATAGATCGTCTTTGATCTTCACTTCCGTTCCAGGGTGGAAGTAAACAATTATTTTTATTTTTTTTTAAAGGAAAAGATTCAAAAAACGTTTTTTTAAATCTTTTGCTTCTAAAGGTAAAGGAGAGATTTAGGGGTCTTTTTGACCCTAGATCTCTCTATGAAGAGGACTTGTCATCCTTATTTCTATTACATTCCTTGTAATAGGAATAAAATTGATCTATAAATAAATAAAATAATTAAAGGAACAGTGTTAAAAAAAAATATAAGCGCCTCCATCCCTCCGTGCTCATGCGCAAAAGTGAACCCATACATAAGTTGCACATGCATCTGTAAACGGTGTTAACACCACACGTGGGAGGTATTGCCGCAAACGTTAGAGTGAGAGCAATAATTATAGCGCTAGATCTCCTTTATAATTTGTTTAGACAGCCCTGAGATCGAGAAACAGCCATAAGCGTTGCATATGGAGATTTTTAAGTACTGTAGTTTGTCCCAATTCCATGAGCATGCACAATTTTAAAGCGTGACGTGTTAAGTATCTAATTACTTTGTGTAACATCATCTTTCATATTAGGCAAAATAACTGGAGTATATATTGTGCTTTGTTTTTTTATTGTTCATTAAAAAAAAAAAAAAAATAGCGTCTGACAAACAGCTGCATAAATACTGTGACATAAAAAATTACAACGATCGCCACTTTATTCCTTAGGGTCTCTACTAAAAATATATATATATATTGTTTGGGAGTTATAAAGAATTAAATAATTCCAGACAGGCGCTGCTGTATGATACCTGTATGCTAATACATGGGGAAGAGGAGGACAACTCAGCCCCAGACCTCCACTCTGACCCCCTTAGCCTCCTCCCTCTCTGAGGCAAAGTTCACATTTGTGCATTATGGGAATGCATGCAAAATTGCATGTTCATGGGGTCTGCGGGTGGGCAGCTTATCGCAATCTGGAAGCACCCTTTCACAAGGAGGCCCCCAGATCTGGCCTCCCATGTGAATGAGTATGGGGTGAATGTGAATAATGTCATCGGGTGGCCCGCCCAGAACTGTCAGATGGCGGAGCTGTCAGACGGTGGGAGCCTTCGTCGAGTGCGGAACTCTTTTCTTTTTCGGGTCAGCGGGGGATGACGACAATTGTTTTAGTTTTGATTTTTTAATAAAGGACTTATAAAAACTGCCTACTGTCTTTTTTTTTTACACCATACTTTTTTTTCTAGATTCTAAGAAGTCCCCTGCCCATGGATCCCCAAAACCACCAGCCAGGGTTGTGGGGAAGAGGCCCTTGTCCCAAAGCACTCCCCCCATATTGAGGGCATTTGGCCTGGTATGGTTCAGGAGGGAGGAAGCTGCTCTCTCGTTCCCCCCCCCTTTCCTGGCCTGCATGCTCAGATAGGGTCTGGTATGGATTAGGGGGGGGGGCGGGGCACACTGTTTAAAAAAAAAACTGGCGTGGGTTTCCCCTTAAAATTTATACCAGACCCAAAAAGGCTTGGCTTCTGTAGGGGATGAAGGGACCAAAAGGACAGCGGGTGTGCATCCTTTAGAAAGGTGCCTTTACACACCCCTCTATCTGCTCTTGAAGTTTCCATTCTGGTGGAAAGATCTTGAGTCCAGGAATTTATAGTGGGCCAAACTAGCAGGAGGGACTCACCAGAGCCCTGACCTTCTATGAGGAGAAAGGCCAAACTAACCACCAATTGCTCCTGGAATAGCCACATCCAACTTCTGGCCAGAGGGAAAAACCTGCTATCATATAGACTCTTACAACCACCCTGCCCGAGGATGGCTCTGTTGACCAAAGACTGGGCCTAATAGCTCTCTTCATTGTCACTGAACGTAGCACAGACTAAGACCGCATACACATGATCAGTCCATCCGATGAGAACGGTCCGAAGGTTAACTGATGAAGCTGACTGATGTACACACCATCGATTAAAAAAACGATTGTGTCAGAACGCGGTGACGTAAAACACAACGACGTGCTGAAAAAAACGTTCAATGCTTTCAAGCATGCGTCGACTTGATTCTGAGCATGCATGGATTTTTAACCGATGCTTTTGCATACTAACGATCGGTTTTGACCTATCGGTTAGGCATCCATCGGTTAAATTTTAAAGCAAGTTCTCTTTTTTTTGACCGAAGGATAACTAACCGATGGGGCCCACACACGATCGGTTTGGACTGATGAAACGGACCTTCAGTCCGTTTTCATCGGTTTTGACCGATCGTGTGTACGCGGCCTAAGTGGTACATTGATAACAACATGTACTACTGCATCCACAAAGCATCTGAGTATTTAGGAGCACAACTAACCTGCTCTTTCGGCAACTCATTGTGACCTTGAGATTCTGGGTCCCACTCTATTGCACTTGCCACAAAATCCTGCGATCATTGGCTTACAAGCAACCCTTGTCTCTTGACATATTTTAAACCTCAGGGCTCTGAAGAGTTTTAGGAAAACACCCTGACACACCCCTGCGAGCCTCCAATGGTACCCCCAACTTAGAGCGCCACTTTCCTTTTTCCAAGATGGCCACTGAGTAGCCCACCCGCCTTGTGCAAGCCTGTGCTATAAAAAGAAAATGACCGCCACACAAGGTCCGCTGCACATCATGTGTAGACAGCCCTGAGATCGAGAAACAGCCACAGAACCTGGACAGGATCATGCACACACGCCAGTCACAAGTCACACGCCAGTCACAAGGAATACCAGAGGTGAGAAAAACAGAGAGAAGACAATAAATGTAAAGGGGTTATACAGGGGATTGGGGGGGGGGGGGGAATTAGGCTACAAGCACAAAAGAACTTTTGATACATCCAGTAGCCGGCTTCATATATGACTTCATCAAGTTATACCCAAACAACAGAGGGGTGTTTGTGCATTCAAACCATTGTATCAAGACAGGATTGCGTTCTCACGTATTAGAAACAACACCGTGAGCATGCTGTGCCCATTATAACCCAGAGTGAGATGGGAAGGGGAGGGGTTAAAAAAAGGGGGGTGCAATTGGAAACAATAAACATAACAAACAATCAGCACAACATCTGTGGGTAAAAAATTGTATCAATTATAAAGAGCCTGGGGGTCTTTGGCCCGCAGGTCTCATCCTCAAGGAATTTGTATTAACAAACCAGTCCAGGGGCGGCAGTATTTGGTGCCTGTACCGTATTGGACGTATAATGTATCCAAGTGGCCCATATAGTGTAGAATTTATCATACCTGTCCTTACACTTTGCCATCCACTCCTCCACTGTGGGCCAGGAAGTCAGGTAAATCTGTGGGTGTTGTCACAGACGGGAGATACATTTCTGCCTTGTTTAGACAATACACCAATTACTACCAGGTGTCGGCTGCAGAAGTAGCCAGAAAGGTTTAGGGCATTGGAAAACTTCAAATATTCAGAATGAGGCAAATCAAAAAGACTATTGTTTCTCTGCTGTATGACCAGCAGTGTCTGCCCAGCAGTAGGCTGTGCCAGACTCCATAGATAGGTTCCTGTGTGGTGAAGGTAGACGCCCCAAGTGGCCAGGGTTCATTTTATGTTTTGTTTTGTTTATGCTGTTTGGATGCTTGCACTTGTTTTCAGCAATATGGAAGAATAAACCATAACCTTTGTTTTCAACCATCTTCGTCTGCCTCTCTGTATAGTTCAGTGTGTAGTGAACCCATCCAGGGGGTCACACACCCCCGCTACCGAGCTAACCCCTTACAGCTGCCATAATAGTGTTGACCAAACGCACCCAGTCGGGTCCCCCCAGGACATGGGCTGACTTCCAGGGTATGGGAATCAGACATCGGGCAGCATTTAAGAGGTGTGGTAGAATCCAATGGGGCGTCTAGCATGTCTATATCCAAAATAGTTTTTATATGGGTCCTGACATTCTGCCAGAAGGGTCGAAGCGCCGGGCACGACCGCCATATATGTAGGAAGGTGCCTCGAAGCCCACATCCCCTCCAGCAGGCAGCAGAAGCCATTGAATATATCTTGGCTAAAGCTGCTGGAACCATGTACCAGCGAGTCAGCTGATTAAAGCCATTTTCTTGCATCTAAGTATCTACTGAGCTCTTGTAGGTAAGATGATATAGATGACTCAATTGCATCTCTGTAAAGGTATGCCGCAAGTCTCTCTCTCATTCTCGTATGTATATTGGCTTACTCTGGGACTCCGCAGACTGCAACATCTCATAGACCACAGAAATAGAGTGAGGAATGGGGTCTGCAGACTTGCATAACCTTTCCAACGGAGTCAGGGAGGAAGGAGGTCTAATGGGATGAGGCAGACTTTGGATAAAGTGATGTAGTTGCCTGTAGCGCCACTCGTCCATCAGGAATCGGCCGAATTGGGAGCGGAGCCTGTCCAATGAAACTAGGCCTTGCTCATATAAAAACCTTCCACATTGTGTCTTCCCATCCCTTGCCCATATGTGGAAGTACGAGAGGTGTTCCCCCCGGGGTGAACCAGGGGAAGCCCCCTAGGGGTGCAAGCGGGGACACAGGCTGTGACAGCAGTCACTGAGCATTTATTGTATCCCACAACCTCAGCACGTGGACAGAGACTGGCGATCCGAAGTCCGAAAGGCCTCGACAACCCTGGGGAAGATTTAGTGGTGGTATGATGCTGCCAGTCTAAAATCCTTTGCAGGGCAACCACCTTATATTACCTTCATATGGCAGGAACTCCCAGCCCTCTAGCTTCTTAGGATGTTGCAGTGCGTGGAGGGCCAAGCGAGGTGAATGATCCTGTCATATTAATTTCAAGAACAGGCTGTTATGAAGGCTGACAAAAAAGACCTGGGTAGTGATATAGGCACCATCTGAAGGTAGAAGAGAATTCTTGGCAGTAAATACATTTTCAGGATACTGACTCGGCCCATCCATGAGAAGGTGTTACGTTCCCAGTGCAAAAGATCAGCTTTAATCATGGTAAGTAAAGGGGCATAGTTACACTTATATGATTGTGTGAATGTTGTTGGGAGGTAGATGCCCAAGTATTTTAAGGAGGAGCTGCACCATGTGAAGGAAAATGAGGCTTGCAGTTGGGAACCCATCATAGGAGGAATAGCAAGGGGGAGGATCTCCGACTTACTATAGTTGATTTTAAAGTTAGAGAGAGAATGGAATCTCCATAATTCCGCCATGATGTTGGGAAGGGAAATCAGCGGGTCCGTGATGTAAAATAGTACGTCATCGGCGTATGCTGACAATTTATGTTATGTCGTCCCTACCGTGAACCTGTGATGTTAGGATTTCACCTTAACATATTGAGCAGTGGTTCTAGGGTGAGGGGTGAATATTAGTGGGGAAAAAAGGCACCCCTGCCTTGTCCCTTTCTGCATAGGAAAGGAGTTAGAGAGCATCCCATTAACCTTAACCCGGGCTTCTGGGGTACTGTATAAGGAGCCTATAAACCTTAGCATGTTGTGTCCTAGGCCCAGTCTGGATAATACCGCCTGAAGGTCCAGATAGTAGGAGACAGGGTGAGCTGGACCACTGCAGGTTTGCCCAGTGAATTAGTTGGATAGCTCGGTTGGAGTTATCTCTAGCCTCCCTCCCTGTTATGATGCCTGTTTGGTCTGGGTGAATTACTGCCGGTAGAACGGGTTTTAGACGATTTAACAGGATCTTTGCCAAAATGTTGATGTCAGTGTTGAACATGAAATCGGCCAATAGCTGCTGGGGGTGGAGGACCGTAATATGGGCTAACGGTGCCTCTTTCGGAAGGGAAGTGCCTGATGCCAGGGCCTTAAAATATGTGCACATGCAATCAGACAGAAGTGAGGAAAATTTGCGTTAGTACGCATTGATGAACCCATCAGGTCCAGGATGCTTTCCTTGTGGAAGGTCCTTAATTAGTTACAGCTATAGGCTTGTCAAGCTGCTCACTGATTTGTGTCGATAGTTGGGGGGCCAGTGCTTCTTCTAGATATTGTGAAATGCATTCCGCTTTCTGTAGGGGTGTGTGACAGGGAGCTGGTAAAGTTGAGCATAGTATTCCAGAAAGGTGTCTGCGATTTTTGAGGACAGTACTGTTTGGGAACCTGAGGTGGTTTGCAGCTTATGGACATGGCTGTACGTGTGTTGGCTTTTAAGGGGTCTGACCAAGAGTCTCCCACATTTGTTTCCAAACTCGTAAAAATGTATGAGAAACATATCTCAATCTATCCCGCGTGTGCATTTCTAATAGAGTAGAATGTTTTTCCTTAAGGGACTAAAACTCTGCATATAGGGGTAGAGTCATTTGGGCCAGTAGGGACTAAAGTTCCTCAGTGCGTGCCTTTTTGAGCCTGAATCCCAGGGCGATAAGCTCTCCCCAAACCACAGCCTTATGACCCTCCCACACAGACGCCAACCCTGTCTCCCCCATCATATTATCCTTAAAATAAAAAGAAATGGTGTCTGAAACCCGCTTCTGGGCCACTGCATCATCCAGCTGGTTTTCGTTTTAATCGCTACGTCCATTGGCGGGTATATAGAGAAGCGAGAGAGACGGAGATGGGTGCATGGTCAGAGATCGTAAGTGATCCAATCGACGCACCGTATATCGACTTCAGATAGTGTTGGTCTACCAATAGGAGATCTAACCACGTATACATGTTATTTGTGGCGGAATAGTAACTTAAGTCTTTTGTAATGGAGAGGAGCACTCTCCAGCAGTTGACCAGATGATTGGCATGTAGGGACTTACGAAAATGTTTAAGAAATGCGAACAAGAGTGTGGAGCAACCAGGGGAGGTATCCATCTGCCGGTCGGGACAGACATTAAAGTCTCCCCCTACCACCAGCTGCCCCTCATGGAAAGTATAAAGGGTATCTAGTAGCTTGTCCAAAAATGCCAATTGCCTGGTATTTGGGGCATAAAGCGCCACGAGGGTAAGCTTGCGACTTAGCAGAGTGCCTTTCAGAAAGACATCTGCCGCATAGTGGTCCAGGGGAATGAAAGGGCAATTTTTATGTATGGCAACCGCCACTCCACCAGATTTAGGTCAGGTGAGTTGCTGAGATACCACTGATTGTACAGATGTGTGGGGAGGCGGGGAACCGAGTTAGCCCTGAAATGAGTTTCCTGCAAGAGTAAAATGTGTGCACCCAGTCTCTTTGTCTCAAGCCACGACTTACTGTGTTTGGATTGGGAGTTCAGGCCACGAACATTGTACGATACGATCTTCATAGCAGCCATGGTTGGTCACCTGGTGGTGCAGCCCCGCAAGCCAGGGCCGTCTCTACCATAGGGCAAACAGGGGCAGCTGCCCAGGGCCCTGTCACTGTTGGGGGCCCAAAGCAACCCCCTTTGTAAAAAAAAAAAAATCTTTTTTTTTTTTTTTTTTTTAGGGGTCCGGAGGTCCCCAGGGGCCCGGAGGCCCCCAGGGCCCAAGATGGCAACCCCCCCTTTTTTTATTTATTTTTAAATAAAAAAATATATTTATTTTATATATTTTTATTTTATTTTTTATTAAAGGGCCATTTTTTTTAAAATATATTTTTATTTTTTATTAAAGGGCCATTTTTTTTAGGGGTTCCCAGGGACCCGGAGGCCCCCAGGGCCCCAGATGACAACCCCCTTTTTTATTTATTTTTAAATAAAAATATATATTTATTTTATATATTTTTATTTTATTTTTTATTAAAGGGCCAATTTTTTTTTAGAGGTCTGGAGGTCCCCAGGGGCCCGGATGACAACCCCCCTTTTTTATAAAAAAAAAACTTGTTTTATAAAGAAAAAATATTTTTTTTATATATTTATTTTAATATATATATATATATATATATATATATATATATATATATATATATATATATATATATATATACACATATTATATAATATAATTATTATTATTATTAAAGGACCCAGAGGTCCCCAGGGCCCTGGATGGCAACCCCCCTTTTTTTATATTTTTTTTATATTTTCTTTCTTTTTTTTTCTTTTTCTTTCTTTTATATTATATATATATATATATATATATATATATATATATATATATATATATATATATATATATATATATATATATATAAATAATTAAAGGGCTAAGAGGTCCACAGGGCCCCATGTGGCAAACACCCTTTTTAATTTTTTTTATAAATGTTTATTTTTTTATTTTTGTTTATATATTTTTTTTATTAAAGGGCCCAGAGGTCCCCAGGGCCCTGGATGGCAACCCCACTTTTTTTTATAAGATGGCAACCCCCCTTTTTTTGTAATTTATTTTTATATATAAAAAAAAAAAAATTATTAATGGGCCCAGAGGTCCCCAGATGGCAACTCCCTTTTTAAAAAAAAATATATATTTTTTATATATATTTCATTTTTTTTTTAATTAAAGGGCCCAGAGGTCCCCAGGGCCCCGGATGGCTACACCCCTTTTTTATATATATTTTTCTTTATTAAATCTTTTTTTTGTAAAGGGTCTCCCGCTTCTAAATTCGCAGCAGCCCCGCCCCCCCGCGTCTCAATTTAAGGGGGCAACACCCCCCCGTTCTCTGCTCCAGGGTGCCCATGCCTGAAGCTGTGTAAGGGGCCCCATAATTCCTGATGGCGGCCCTGCTGCCCATTAAGCCCCTGTGCTGCCCACAAATCAGGCTGAAAATCATCAGCGGCACGCAGCCAGGTGACAGTACTGCTTCCCTTCCCAGTGTTTTAAAATGTACAGAACCCCTGCCTTCCCGTTAGACGTGCACTTCTCCCTTCCTGCCACTGGGTGCTGCTTGTATATAAAAGTGAATTAGAATGTGATTTTATAACATCCCCAGTTTGCTCTTCCCGAGGCTGACTTCTTCATGTCCTGCTCCTCAAGGTATGTCACTGTTTGCTATATTGTAAATAGAAGTTTTCTGTAGAGTGTGCCCAAAGTCTTTATAATATTTGATGATTCACTGCAGGTCTGGTCAGTGTTTTAAAAAGTTCCTGTATTTTACACATGGCATGGCATGGGGTCACAGCACCGTCTGTCCATTCTGCTTTAGCACCATGGGACCCCAGGCCATGCCATGTGTAAAATAGAGGAACTCTTTAAGTCACAGAGCAGCCCTGCAGTCCAGGCTTAGTGAGGCCTCAGAGCACATGGCATTACTGTCTGTATTTAACTGCTTGGTGGGCTTATTTTGGGCCTGGCTGGTTCACATGTATGTGTTTTGGCGGCCTACATTTGTGCAGGCACAGCAGCCCATTAATTTGATGCCTCATGTAATAGGCTGCGCACACGGCACACCTATGCCCATCAAGCAATGAAATACAGCACTGTCTGTCCATTCTGCTGTCTGCTGTGACTTATCTGCAGTTCCTGCACTGTCAAACTTGCTGCATTTTTAGACGTTTAGGTCACGCTTTTAAAAACACAGTGCGTTTGTGTGTGCAAGAACTGCAGGGAAGTAGCATGGTGCAAAAGCAGAATGGATTTCAAGGCAACTGATTTTTAAAATGCTGAATGCACCTTTTTTCTGCAGGAAACAAAGGCATGGCAGCCCATTCAAATCAATGGGCTGCTGTGCCTGCACAAATGAGCGCCGCCAAAACACATACATGTGAACCAGCCAGGCCCAAAATAAGCTGAAGGGGGGCCCAAAAAAAATGTTTGCCCAGGGCCCAAACCATATTAAAGACGGCCCTGCCGCAAGCACATGGAGGAGAGACCTGAGGCACATTGACCCAAAAAAACAGAAGTGCTGAAGGGATAGAACATACGCACCATGGATATCCTCGTCCGAGAAGTATAACTCCCAGGAGTTCACCTATGGAGGGTGAGTGGTGAGACATCAGGCAAGAACCATCTAAAGGTCCCGCTCCAGTCAATAAGCACGTTTGTGGTTTGCATGTGCATTTGAATTATCTGCAGCAGCAATAGCAGTCCTGAAAATAGAAGAAAAAATTAAGAAAATAGGAAGGGGGAGTAGAGTAATCATGAACTGGAACAGTCAACAGGTAGGCCAAGGTGGGAGAGAAAGTGGGGTAGGTCCGACTTGTTCCATAGAGTAACCTGCTGACCCCCCTTAGTGACCGAGAGTCTAAAGGAGAATACCCAGCGGTAGATCAGGTGAGCATCCTGCAGGACTTCCAGCAATGGCTTAGGGCCCTGCGTTGTATCAACGTGCGTCTGGATAGGTCTGGGAATAGGGACAGCTTAGCTCCATCAAAGTCCACGTGGCGGACCCCCCGGACATGATACATTCTTTCAATGTATATTTGTGCAGCTTACAACTAATGTTTCAGGGTTTATCCAGAATGTTAAAGGGGGGTCTGAGGGCCCTATGAGCTTGATCAATCTCTATGCAGATCTTGCCCAGGATCTGCGTGAATACCCCCCTGAAGGGTGGAAATTATGTCCCGGGGTCTTGTAGCCTCCATATCATCAAGTTGATCTAGCAAAGCGTCAATTAGTTGGTCCTGCATTGTGCAGCGTGTCTGCAGGGCCTGCAGGGTGGTGTTACCGTTCTCTACTGTTGCTTCTAAGGCCTCCACTCTACCCCCAATATGAGCTGTGTCGGCTTGCAGGTCTTCAATGTCCTTTCTAAAGGCCTTTTCCATCCGGGTCATAAAGCCCTCTAGATCAGGGGTCTCTAAACTGTCTAAACAAAGGGCCAGATTACTGTTCTTCAGACTTAACGAGGGGCGGACTGTGGCTTTCGGGAGTAGAAAAGGTCCCGATTATCAGTGGGAATAAATAATGCCCCATCTTTGGTGTCAGTGGGATGAATTGTGTCCCATCATTGGTGTCATTAAGCCCTATTGCTGGTGTCATTGGGAGAAATTGTGTCCCATTGTTAGTGTTATTGCGAGGAATTGTGTCCCATCTTTTGTCTCATTGGGAGGAATTGTGCCCATCATTGGTGTCAGTGGGTCATATTATGTCCCATTGTTGGTATTAGTGTTTGAAAATAAATAAGGGCTGGATCAAAGCAAGCAAAGGGCTGCATGTGGCCCCCGGGCGGCATTTTGGAGACCACTGCTCTAGATCATCCCAGGTGGGGAGTGCTAAGATATGGGACTGCAGGTCTCCATCTTCCAGGGCCTCTATCGTGTGAAGCAGGTCAGACAGAGCTCAGCTCACACACATCTGCTCTCTGCCATGCCAAGGTCACGCCCCCCTGATGTCTCTAGTTATTTAACTCCTCAGCCCGAAAGACTACCAGAATGGGCTCCCCTCCTTGTTGATGCATTTGACAACCTAAGATGCAGAACTGAGCCTGGGAGAGGCTGAACCCAGATGGACTCCGACTCAGTTGGCAGGTAGGGACTTACCGCAACATAGTGATCTTCCAGGTGTAGATCTTGAGGACAAAAAGGAGAATGGGGCAGGTCTCTCTTTACTTCCTTTTATAGATTGTAACAGGTCCTGTGGGCAGAGATATGTATGCTGCCATGTTGGCATTAGGAAATCAACTGTGCTCTCAGCAGGGAATCTAGGTTTCCCCTAGGGTGTAAAAAATCATTGCACAAGCCCTGGCTGTCAGTTTTACTTTAACATATAACTAAAGTCAAACATTTTTTTTCCGTTTTGGATAGAGTGGAGAGTGGTTAGAACCCCTATCATATTTTATTGCTGTCTGTGCCCCCTTAGGGAGATTCTCTCTCTCTATTTGTTAACCATTGTCATTGAAAGTAAAAGAAAGTCCCAAAATCTGGGTTGGCATCAAAATAGTAATAGAGGAGAAATCCAAATCTTCCAATGGGGACACTAGTTCTGGTGACACCCCAGGAGTCCCTCACTTTGGAGGGATTTTCTCTCACTTCCTGTTTTGGCTATGGAAGTTAAGGGAAATCTTTGCTATTGGACACAGATGGCAAAAACAAAAAGAATGACCCTTCCACAATTTATCCCAAAAAGTTAACCCTCTAGTTCTACTTTAACCTCTTCACAACTGCGCTATAGCTAAATGACAGCGACAGCACGGTTGCACATTTCCAGGAGGGCATTACATGACGTTCTCCCTTGATCGCGCTTCTCGCACGCCCCCTGAGGCGCACATCCACAGGCATCTGTGATCGCCGTGTCTTTGGGACACAGCTGATCACAGATTGTGGTAAAGAGTCAATCGCAGCGGCTCTTTACCATGTGATCAGCTGTTTCCAATCTCAGTGTAAACAGGATTTTCTGGTCATCGGCATTCCTCTCCTCACACTGACAGCGTGTGAGGATAGAAGAGCCAATAATTGGCAAATCAACACAGGGGACATCTACACTGATCATTAGTGTCCTGATTATTAGTGCAGCCCCATCAGTGCTGCCAACTAGTGCCAATCAGTGCTGCTGTAAACCAGTGCCCATCAGTGCCACAAATCAGTGCCCATCCCTGCAGCCTCATCAGTGAAGGAGAAAATTTACTTATTTACAAAATATTATAACAGAAACTAAGAAAAAAATCGAATTTTTTGGTCTTTTTTCTTTGTTTAGCAAAAAAAATAAAAACGTAGTAATTAAATACCACCAAAAAAAAAGCTCTATCTGTCTTTAAAAAAATTATAACAATTTTGGTTGGGTACAGTATTGCATGACCGCACAATTGTCATTCAAAGTGTAACAGCGTTGAAAATTGGCCTGGGCAGGAAGGGGGTAAAAGTGCCTGGCATTTAAGTAGTTAATGTAAGGTAAAACTGGAAATATATATACAATGCAAACATTCTCCTGACAGCTGTAATCAGACACTGGGGAAACCTGGAACGCAATCCCCTGATATTTTACAAATGTATCCAGTGCCAATGATAAAACATTTCTTCCTACAATGTATATATATGGGGTGGTTCTGTACCCGGCTAGCCATGACATTGCTACACTAATATCTCCTATCCAAACATCTCTTCCAGCTGCTCAACCAAACTTCCAGCTTCCAGACTACACCGTACCGTCTACGTCACACCCGCTATAACCTCTGACATTGCGAACTCCCTGCTCTGTCAATCACCCATCTCTGAAGCCTGGTTGGCTCTCTGCTAAAAAATAACCCTGCCCACAACACTGCTACACCCGCCCTTCCAAATACGGCGAAACCGCTGTGTCTATTGGTCCCGCCTCCCATTGGTTTCCTCTGGTCTATTGGATAAGATGCCTGCTTGTTAGACGTGAGCCGCCTGTGATTGGTGTAGGGCTGTGGTTTCCAGGTGTCGTGGTAGGCTGCGTTACCACGTCAGTGAAGTTTACAGGGAAGACTCCAGCCGGCTTGTAGCCGGGGCCTGTGGTAAGGTAGTGGCGCCTCTGGTCAGCATTGATTGATTTCTATGTGACCAGCAGCCGAGGAACAGGCAGTAATCCGGGGACTCCGTGCCGACGTCTTCCTGCGTTCCTGCTGAAGGAGCTGAATGTAAAGCCAACGTCACCGCCGCTGCCTAGGCCGCCATCTTGGATTGAGGGTCAGTCCCACTGACAGGTAATATAGAACAGGAGCTGGGCTTTGATTTATACAGTTCTCCGGTATGGGGGGGAAACGGTTCTGTTCAGTGGAGGTACACAGGGGCCACTCTATGGTAAGAGACGGTTCTGTTCAGTGGAGGTACACAGGGGCCACTCTATGGTAGGAGAAGGTTCTGTTCAGTGGAGGTACACAGGGGCCACTCTATGGTAGGAGAAGGTTCTGTTCAGTGGAGGTACACAGGGGCCACTCTATGGTAGGAGAAGGTTCTGTTCAGTGGAGGTACACAGGGGCCACTCTATGGTAGGAGAAGGTTCTGTTCAGTGGAGGTACACAGGGGCCACTCTATGGTAGGAGAAGGTTCTGTTCAGTGGAGGTACACAGGGGCCCCTCTATGGTAGGAGACGGTTCTGTTCAGTGGAGGTACACAGGGGCCACTCTATGGTAGGAGACGGTTCTGTTCAGTGGAGGTACACAGGGGCCCCTCTATGGCAGGAGAGGTTCTGTTCAGTGGAGGTACACAGGGGCCACTCTATGGTAAGAGACGGTTCTGTTCAGTGGAGGTACACACAGGGGCCCCTCTATGGTAGGAGAAGGTTCTGTTCAGTGGAGGTACACACAGGGGCCCCTCTATGGTAGGAGAAGGTTCTGTTCAGTGGAGGTACACAGGGGCCCCTCTATGGCAGGAGAGGTTCTGTTCAGTGGAGGTACACAGGGGCCCCTCTATGGCAGGAGAGGTTCTGTTCAGTGGAGGTACACAGGGGCCACTCTATGGTAAGAGACGGTTCTGTTCAGTGGAGGTACACAGGGGCCACTCTATGGTAGGAAATGGTTCTGTTCAGTGGAGTTACACAGGGGCCACTCTATGGTAGGAGACGGTTCTGTTCAGTGGAGGTACACAGGGGCCACTCTATGGTAGGAGACGGTTCTGTTCAGTGGAGGTACACAGGGGCCACTCTATGGTAGGAGACGGTTCTGTTCAGTGGAGGTACACAGGGGCCACTCTATGGCAGGAGACGGTTCTGTTCAGTGGAGGTACACAGGGGCCACTCTATGGCAGGAGACGGTTCTGTTCAGTGGAGGTACACAGGGGCCACTCTATGGCAGGAGACGGTTCTGTTCAGTAGAGGTACACAGGGGCCACTCTATGGCAGGAGACGGTTCTGTTCAGTAGAGGTACACAGGGGCCACTCTATGGCAGGAGACGGTTCTGTTCAGTGGAGGTACACAGGGGCCACTCTATGGCAGGAGACGGTTCTGTTCAGTGGAGGTACACAGGGGCCACTCTATGGCAGGAGACGGTTCTGTTCAGTGGAGGTACACAGGGGCCACTCTATGGCAGGAGACGGTTCTGTTCAGTGGAGGTACACAGGGGCCACTCTATGGCAGGAGACGGTTCTGTTCAGTGGAGGTACACAGGGGCCACTCTATGGCAGGAGACGGTGCTGTTCAGTGGAGGTACACAGGGGCCCCTCTATGCCAGGAGACGGTTCTGTTCAGTGGAGGTACACAGGGGCCACTCTATGCCAGGAGACGGTTCTGTTCAGTGGAGGTACACCGTAGATGCCAGCTATATATAAATCAATGGACAGCCCCCACCACAAGGTTTGGAGGTGTATATCTAAATTGAATGTGTTTGGGGTCCAGTTGGTGCAGGCCACTTTAGTGGAGCCTTCTGGTATACGGAAACTCAATCTATAACATCTCATGTATGCTTTAACGTGGGAAGGTCATTGTAAAGGCGTGTGTATTGGAGCTGCACAATTCTGGCTAAAATGAGAATTACATTTTTTTATTTATTTTTTTGCTTAGAAGATGGCTCAGGATTCTCTCACGATTCTCGCGGTGTAACATCTTTCACATTGAAACAAAAAAATTAGGCTAACTTATTTTTTATTCTTTCATTGAAATGTATTTTTTATTCCCCCAAAAAAATTTCATTTGAAAGAGCGCTGGGCAAATACAGTGTGACATAAAATATTGTAGCAATTGGCATTTTATTCCCCAGGGTCTCTGCTAAAATATGTATGTTTAGGGGTTCCAAGTTATTTTGTAGCAAAAAATATTGATTTTTAACTTGAGAAACAAGTGTCAGAAAAAGATTTAGGACTTTAAGTGGTTAAACTTTCTGCATTTACACACAATTTTCTCTAAGAAGGAAGTTAGTTACAATGTTTCATGTTGCTACAAACTTGGCAGACTGCCAGGATATTTTCTTTTGACAGCTGAGTGAGCCGATACAGTCTCTCTAGTTCTTATATGACTTCTTATATGAAAGAATCGGCAAACTCTGCATTGGAGATCGTCGGGAGTTGAATCGAGCTGTCAATTTTTTTTTAACGTGTGTGTTTTTTTCTTTTTTATTAAACTAACAGAATGTGTTCTACTTACCTGAAAAATGTGGTAATACTGCGCTGTCAAATAGACAAACAATAACAAATGCTGCAACTATGTGAGACACTCACAAAGTAAACAAATATAGAAAAAACAAGCTGCGCAAATAAACGTGAAAATTCAAACAAAAAAAACAACTAGCATATGTATTTGAAATAATTGTGCTGATGATGTGTTGAAATCACTGTCACATTCTAATAAGTCCCAGTGAAAAAAAGTGAACAAATCCAATGTCCTATTTTCAAAAGAAAGGATGCATCAGATGGTGGTTTGAAAACTGAAAAATGTACTGCTCTTCTACAGGTAAAATGGTGACATCAAACCAAAAGGAACCACCGAACAGTGATGTGATAGAAAGGAAATCCTCCACCATCTTAAATGACTGCCTCTTACCAAAAGGGAAGAGATCTTCTGTTGGTGTGTAGCTTTCTAACCCAGCCTAGGGGTCTATGTAGCAGGATATCGTTTCTCCAGTATCCGATACAGTAACTTTTTCCCGCCCTCACCACTTCCGTACAGCCAATCATTGGCTGTACGGAGGTGGTGAGGGTGGGAAATTGTTACTGTACTGCCATTGGCTGTACATTAGTGGGGCGGGAGATCTATCGGATACTGGAGAAACAATATCCTGAAAGTGCAAAGCGCGTTTCCAGAACCACGGGCAAAAAGTGCATTTCTGCTCCGTTTCCATGGAGCCCTAAAGTTTGTCACCCTAGATATTTATTTCAATGTGTTTTCACATATGTGTATTTTATACATCATAGTCTCTCATTTTAATCTGAAGTACCTGGTTGGTCCTGCTAGTCAACTGACCACACATGGCACATAATCTGATCTGTGTTAGTGTGGTCAGTTTTCATCCTTTGGCCTTTCAGAGGTACAGGACACTTTGCAGAGACATGGCATGTATTGGGTAGGTTGTTCAGTCGCCACAACCCTAGCCAATTTCAGCCTGCCCCTTGCTCAAGTGCAGCTACATCCTGCTTCAGGCTATGGAATACGAGCACACTGTGTCTACACAGAATCCTGTAACCCTGCCGCCCACTTTCAGGAACAAGCGATACATGGTCGCATGACAGAACTTTTTATCCTTGTAAAAATTATAAGATAGATAATTTCTGAGCCTTAACTGGTTCATGAATGCTGCGTAGCAGATTTGCTGCTACGGTGCATCCGGTCTGTGCAGAATCGCGTATATATGATTCTGCACTTCTGGGTTTTGGGCGCGGGTTTACATAGTGGGAGCTGATCAGTGGGTCCTGTGCAACTTCCGTTGGGTACTCTCTCAGAATTGGTCTGCCTATGTAAACAAGGCAGACTGTCATTCTGAGAGTACAGAAGACATGAGTTCTGTGAAGCAGAAATTCCATTCCATGTCTTCCAGTAGTAAAAGCACCTCTCCACAGTTAGTAAACACTCCCTAGGATGCTGGTGCCCTCGATGATTTCAGCTAGAGACAAGTTGACTCAGTTCAACTATCTCCATAGGATTTACTATACTCCCAAGCGTCTACACAAGATGGGTAGAAAGGATTCATCAGACTGCCCTCGCTGTCACATAGCGGAGGGTGATTTCTTTCATATGATATGGCTATGCCCCCGGGTGGTGAGCTTCTGGAGAGAAATATTAAAATTTCTGGAGGATACTATGGAGCTTCCGAACATTTTCTCCCCGGCCAGATGTCTCTTAGGGGATCTTGAAGAAGAGGAAATATCGAATTCACAGAAGAATCTGCTTAGAGTACTGTTTTGCTACGCTAAGAAAGTGGTGGCCCTTAAATGGAAGAATCAATCACCCCCGTCCCTACAGGAATGGGTGGTCCTGGTAAACAGAGCCGTGCTGATGTACAATTTGTCCTACATTGCCAGAGGGTGTCCTAAAAAATTTGATAAAGTATGGGCTAGATGGGTGGAAAAGGTATTGGGAGAAGAGGCGGTCGGATAAAGATTGGCAATTGAGAGGCAGCTGGAGTGGTGGGTGGAGGCCTGTAACCAAGTTGGCCGCTGGATGGTTTAGTTTGTACAATGAAGGTATAGTATGAGGCAGGTGATAGTTTTCCATTATGATTTCTGTTTATGGTTCATGTTTTTTCTTTTTTAAATTTTTAACATGCAGTGTATCTCAAGATTCGAGCTGAAAACTGTATGATTCTACGATTAGCGGCTGATGTACTTGTCGTATAGTGTACGAAAACGTGTACGGTGTATCCTTGTATGATACTGTTAATATGTACAATCAAATTTACCCTCTAAAAAAAAAAACACTCCCTAGGAACACATTTAACCCTTTGGTTTACTCTGATATTAACCCCTTCCCTGACAGTGTTAGTACAGTGACAGTACATATTTTTACCACTGATTGCCGGTAAGGGTACTCGGCAGTGTAGTCTTCCAGCTTCACGACGGAATCCTACTGCGCATGCATGAGGCCTGTCCCTCTCTCCTACTGGCCCGGCGGCCGGGGGAGGGAGCCCCGTGCTGACGTCACAGGTTGTAGCCCGGATTCCCGGAAGGGGGGGGGGGGAGTATACCTGCCAAAGACAAGCATCCTGTCCCCCCTCCTCCCTGAAAGGTGCCAATTGTGGCACCAGAGGGGGGGAGGAATCCGATGAGCGGAAGTTCCACTTTTGGGTGGAACTCTGCTTTTTTTTTTTTTTTTTTTTTTTTTAAAAGGGTTGTAGAGCTTCACGTTTTGTCACCGTAATGCATCCTCTGCATTAAGGTGGAAAAACATCCAATGCTTACAAGCCCCGTTTACGTACCTGAGCCCTCAAAAGTACCGCATCGTGAACGCGCTGGCTTCTCGGCTCTTTGTTGTGTGATTGATAGCAATGATACGGCACACCGGGGCATGGGGCCGAGTAATAGTCGGTAACGATGGCCGTTGACTGTATCACGGGAGCGCATCCACAAGCTAACTCCCTTGGGAGAGCGCTTTCCAAAGGAGGGGGTTAGCTCTTGTGGGAAGGAGCCGAAACAGCCACCGAGGGACCCCAGAAGACGAGGATCAGGGCCACTCTGTGCAAAACGAGCTGCACAGTGGCGGTAAGTATGGTATGTTTTTTTTTGTTTATTCAAATAAACCTTTACAACCCCTTTTAAGGGGGTAAATCCTTCGGGGGCTGAAGTGATTAACCACTTTACCAAAGGGCATCTTTCTTTTTCTCTTTTTTTTTTTTTTCTTCACTTCAATCAAATTATTTAATGATTTGTCTTGGTATGGTCTTTACCAAGGTTTATGGCTGTGAAGTTTAAAGAGTAACTCCACTTTTTGGGGGGGAGGAACATTTATTTTTATTGCAAGGGATGCTCAAAATCTGATTTCTATCTTCGTTCAGATTTCTTAGAAAATCAGTGAGCCAATCGCACAAGCAGGAATTTACATTTCTTTGTGGGGGCATTTCTGTTTACAGAACACCTCCAGGTAGCCATATTCTATTTTATGGAAGATGACAGAGCTGCAGATTGAAAAGTAAAGTTTTATTTTTATTTTTATATATAACATTCAATTACAACATGACTTGTGTTGCAATTGTATAATTTAATATTTTTTCCCCCCCACAAGTGGAGTTTACTTTTAAAATTGTTAGTAAAATGTATACATTTTAGTAACAAAGCATATTCCAGTAATCTTGCCTAAAGGCTCTTGCACACTAAGAAAATGGGGCCATCAATTGTCCGTCCTTTTTTTACCCTCTTCACTGCAAAATTGGAACCAATGTTTTTTTTTTTTTTTTTCTAAACGTGCATAGTCTTTTTTTCAGATTTTATTTTATTTTTTCTTATACGATAGTTCCTTAGTCGAAAATTATTGTACGATTTTTCATATAGTATGTACACAACTTTTGGCAGCTGATTCCAACACTTTGTATGAGAATTTACGAAGGGACAAACAAATACATTTTTTTCTCGTACAAGATTTTCTTTTTTAACGTGCACAGTTTTGGTACAAGAAAAATCAGAAAAAGACTGCGCGTGATCGGAAACGAGCAACAAAAAGCAATTTTCGTCCAATTGGACAATTGTTCGCCTGATTTTCTTAGCGTGTACCACTACACCACTTTATAGTATCAACCTCTTCACTAAAAAAATCTAAAATCATGTGCTGATCTTTCACAGTGATGAGCAACATTTATTTCTTGGTCTCAATGAGTGACACATTGACAATTGATCTGGTGTCTCCATTGTGTATATTTTTACTTGGGAAGTTTCCTGGTTGTATGATGAGAGATCTCGGCATCTATGTTGCTACTTTCAGCTCCTTTTGGGCTAATTAGCCCTGATGACAAGCACACATGGCGGAAATTGTTATTTTCTGCAATTACCTGCAATGAAAGACATTACTCATTACAATTGCATAGTTTAGACAACATCTTTCAAGAAGAATTCGGGGCATAAGTAAAGACAAAATCCGGTAGTGAAACCCCCTGATAAAGTCAATTAAAAATATTGTGTGACTCTTCAATTTCTAAAGTAAGATCATGTGACTCTGCTGAATTACTTCCAATTTTTAAATTGGCAGTCTAGCAGGAGGGATCACTGCAGTTGATTAAATTTATTCACCGGGTAGGTGAATTCTTATACACAACACAGGGTTATGCTATGAGGCCAACCTAGCCTCTATGGGAGTTGGGAGAGGTGCTGAAGCACAGTTCTGCTATGGTGAAATTTGAAGTGGCAGTTTTCTGCCATTTACTGCATTACCAGAGCTACAGTCCATAGGCACTGTTTTAGGGGACAGAAAGTTAATACTTGCTGCAGAGCTGTAATGGTGAAACCGTTTGATAATGGGTAAGGACTGCTATAGATGAGAAATCTTTGCTATGATTCCACTTTTAACCCTTTAATGCCTAAGCCCATCTCTGAAATTTGTGGCTTACAAGTTTAAAATCTTCTTCTTCTTTTTTTTTTGCTAGAAAATTACTTGGAACCCCCCCCCCCCCCCAAAAAAAATATATTAGACAAACCCCGGGTGCTAGGTCGCAATTGCAAAAAGAATTACCCCAGCTGTGCCACGCCAGGTTGCTATCCTGCATCTCCGCCCCCACCTCCACCAGCCGCGTCGGCTGGTAATTGAGGCTACAGCTTTGCGGCCTTCTGCAGGCCTATGCTTCCTTCTGTGATCTGGCGCCATCTTGTGGTGGCCGTTGGTATGACAAGACAGCCAGCAATGCTAATGGAGCTTCCCCTGTCTGTTTTCACTGCCATCTCCTTCCCTCTAATTAGAACCCCCAAATAATATATATATATATATATATATATATTATATATATATATATATATATATATATATATATATATATATATATATATATATATATATAATATATATTACTGGGCTCAAAATTTCAAGTCCTGAGCTACTAGCCAGGCCTCAAGAGTTACTAGCTACCAGTTGCCCCACCTAATCCATAGAAGATAAAATGGTGATCATTGCAATATTTTATGTCACGTTATTTCAAACACATTTTTTTTTTTTCCATGAATTAAAAAAATGTAATAAAATACGAAATGGTAAAGTTGGCCCAATTTTTTTTTTTTTTTTCATATATAATGTGAAAGAGGTTACGCCAAGTAAATGCCCAACATGTCATGCTTTGAAATTGCACACACTTGTGAAATGACAACAAACTTCTTGGTAAGCGCTCCCCCAAGGGGGTTAGCTTGCGGGCGACACTCCCATGATGCAGCCGCCAACTGTATCACTCGGCCCTGGCGCGCCACGTCATTGATTTGATTGACAGCAGCAGGAACCAGTGGCTGCACTGCTATCAATATCTAATGACGAGCAGCCTCAAGCTGGGGGAAACCATTGCGGCAACGAACCCAGAGTTTTGTGGCTTAGGTAAGTAAACGGGGGGGGGGGGGGGCCTGAGAGTGCAAGGTGTTTTTTCACCTTGATGCATTAAGGTGAAAAAACACAAAGCTTTACAACCCCTTTAATGCAAATCTGCGTACAGTCAGCGTGAAGGGGTTAAAGTGGATGTAAACCCACTTTGTAAAAAAAAAAATGTAGAGAATAAGATGTCCTATCATCTGTGCCCAGTCTTGCCACACAGTTAATCCAGCTCTGATCAATCCTCTTTTATTGTTCAGTGAAAATTAACAGACTTCCAGATAAAAATCTGTCTAAATAAGAAGTCCTTTCCTCCCTCCTTGCTTTGAGTGACAGGTTATTTACATATCTAGCTTGGACATGTTTATCATAACATGAGGTGATTCACAGTATAAAAAGTGAGAAATCCACCCCTCCCCCCACAACACATCCAGGTAATATACAATGAACTGTGGATTACCTCATATTATGATTAACATAACATATGATAAACATGTCCAAGCTAGATTTGTAAATAACCTGTCACTGAAAGCAAAAACAGAGAAACGGACTTTATAATTTGGCAAGTTTTTATCTGGAATTCTGTTTTTCACTGAACATTAAAAGAGGATTACTCAGTGCTGGATTAACTGTGTGGCAAGACTGGGCACAGATGATAGGAAGTCTTATACTCTACATTGTGTTTACATCCACTTTAAGGACCAAAAGTAATGGGACAGATTAACAATCATAAATCAAACTTTCACTTTTTAATAATACTTGGTTGCAAATCCTTTGCAGTCAATTACAGCCTGTGTTTCATCCCTGGTGATGCTCTGCCAGACCTCTATTGCAACTATCTTCAGTTCCCACTTGTTCTTGGGGCATTTTCCCTTCAGTTTTGTCTTCAGCAAGTGAAATGCATGCTCAATTGGATTTAGGTCAGGTGATTGACTTGGCCATTGCATAACATTCCACTTCTTTCCCTTAAACTCTGGTTGCTTTCGCAGTATGCTTCGGGTTATTGTCCATCTGCACTGTGAAGCGCCGTCCAATGAGTTCTGAAGCATTTGGCTGAATATGAACTCAATAATATTGCCCGAAACACGTCCAAATTCATTCTGCTGCTTTTGCCAGCAGTCACATCAATAAATACAAGAGAACCAGTTCCATTGGCAGTCATACAAGCCCATGCTATGACAGTACCACCACCATGCTTCACTGATAAGGTGGTATGCTTTGGATCATGAGCAGTTCCTTTCCTTCTCCATACTCTTCTCTTCCCTCACTCTGGTACAAGTTGATCTTGGTCTCATCTGTCCATAGGATGTTGTTCCAGAACTGTGAAGGCTTTTTTAGATGTTTGGCAAACTCTAATCTGGTCTTCCTGTTTTCGAGGCTCACCAATGGTTTCCATCTTGTGGTGAACCCTCTGTATTCACTCTGGTGAAGTCTTCTCTTGATTGTTGACTTTTGACACGCATACACCTACCTCCTGGAGAGTGTTCTTGATCTGGCCAACTGTTGTGAAGGGAGTTTTCTTCACCAGGGAAAGAATTCTTCGGTCATCCACCACAGTTGTTTTTCCGTGGTCTTTAGGTGTTGCTGAGCTCACCGGTACGTTCTTTCATTTTAACCACTTAAGACCCGGACACATATGCTGCTAAATGACCCAAGGTGTTTTTACAATTCGGCGCTGCGTCGCTTTAACAGACAGTTGCGCGGTCGTGCGACGTGGCTCCCAAACAAAATTTGCATCCTTTTCTTCCCACAAATGGAGCTTTCTTTTGGTGGTATTTGATCGCCTCTGCGATTTTTATTTTTTGCGCTATAAACTAAAATAGAGCGACAATTTTGAAAAAAATCACTATAAAAAAAAATCAAACTAAATTTTAGTAAAACATTTAGGCCAAAATTAATTCAGACGCATGTCTTTAGTAAAAAAAAAAAAGCAATAAAAAAAAAAAAAAAATAGCTACCTAGCGGGAACAGCGACACTAATACAGCGATCAGAAAAATGATCGCTTAGTGACGCTGGCAATAGGGAGTGAAAGGGTTAACTAGGGCACTGATAAGGGGGTTAAAACTTTATTAGGGGGGGTACAGGGCTACCCTGAACCTAACACTAACTAACTTTCACACTGCCTGTCACACTGACACTAAATGCAGTGATTAGATCACTGCATTCAGTGACACTGTGACGGGGGTGGGGGGGGGGGTGATCACAAGGGGTTAATGTGCCTGGGTGTGTGTGTGTGTCAGTGTTGTGTTGGTGCACACTTACTGTGGATGTCTTCTCTCATCAGCAGCGGTGTAAAACACTGCTGCGATGAGAGATGACATCATTTCCTCCTCCTGTGTAAACACAGGAGGAGGAAGTGACACGAAGGGGGAGCGCTCCCATTGGCTGGGAGCGATCGCGGGGGGGGGGGCGCCAAAAAGACGGACATCCGCCTGCTCGTCGGTGATCGCTCCCAGAGCCAGGGGGACCGCCGCATGCCGCGGAGGGGGTCCCGATCGGACCCCTGAACCGCACAATGGCGAGGACGTATATATACGCCCTTGTGCCTGTACGAGCCATGTTGTGGACGTACATAGGCGTGCGGCGGTCCTTAAGTGGTTAAGGATGTTCCAAACTGTTTGTTTGGCCACACCTAATGTTTTTGCCATTTCTAATGGGTTTGTTTTTGTTTGTTTTCGGCCTAATGTTGGCTTGCTTCACTGATAGTGACATCTTTTTGGATCTCATATTAAGAGTTGACCGCAACTGAATGAAATGAACGCTGGACCTTTTTTATCTGCTCCTTGTAAATGGGGATAATGAGGGAACAACACACACATGGCCATGGAACAGCTGAGCAGCCAATTGTCCCATTACTTTGGGTTCCTTAAAAAGTGGGAGGCACATATACAAACTGTTGTAATTCTTACACCGTTCACCCAATTTGGATGTAAATACCCTCAAATTAAAGCTGAAAGTCTGCAGTTAAAGCACGTTTCATTTCAAATCTATTGTGGTGGTGTATAGAGCCAAAGATTAGAATTGTCGCTGTCCCAATATTTATGGACCTGACTGTGTATTAAAGTTGCACTTCTGTTTTTGCCAAAAAGTAATATTTCTTTGTTTATGAAACTTGAGTTTGTTTATAAAGGGGTTATGTATCAAAGGCTTGGCCCCAGTTCACACTACAGTGACTTGTCATGTGTTATGCTGGCCATACACTATACGAAAAATCGGTCGTAAAGAAAGATCTTTTGTTTTTCGGCCAGTTAATGGGCACAAAATCGAAAATCGTTTGGACGTTTTTGAGCCGAAAAAACGAAGGACAAGTTTGGAAATTTTCTGACGAACGAACGATAAATCGGAAGGTTAATGTGTTTCCCGTCCAAACTTTCTGCACTAGGTATATGTAAAAAAAAAAATACTTTTTTTTTTTTTTTATGTCCACTGAACGATTTATCGGCCATTACATGATGGCACTATCGTTTGCACTCACGAAAGAACTTTCGTTTTTCGAAAGTTAGTTCGGACGATTTCTCGTGGAGTGTATGGCCAGCATTAGTTGCATGATGAGTCGAGCCTTATTAACAGCAATGAAACTCTTTTTTTATTGGTGTGGCTAGAAAAAGGTTCCTGCACTACTTTGGAGCAACTTCAATACAACATGCATTGACTTCTGTTAGTCGTATGCCAGCCTTGATGAAGTCACGCAGGGAGAGACATTCGGGGTCTAAAACTTCTTCTAATGTATCTCTTTTTTAGTGGGATTCCACCCGCAATTTTTTTATTTTTTAAAGTCCAACGCTGTAGCTGTTGACTTTTAATAAGGACACTTACCTGTCCTACTCGCCCGCGCTGATGGGGAGGGCACCCCCCCCCCCGATGCCGATCCCTCGATGGGTGCAGGTCCTATGCAGCCATCCACACTAAGGGAAAACGGGCAATGAAGCTTTACGACTTCACTGCCCATTTCCTACTGCGCATGCGCGAGTCTCGTGCCGACTTGTGAATGGGCGGCTGCTCTCTGGGTTTACACACAGTTCCCAGAAAGCATCGTGCCCCATTCACTAAAAGAGGATGAAGATCGACTGCGGTTACGGAAGAGGCAGATTACGGACTTCCGCATAGCAACAGGTATTTTGGGTGAGTATAAATCTTCTTTTTTTTTTTTTTATTTTTTTTTTATTATACATTTTTTATTTCTAATTTTTTAATTCTGTGTTATTGGGTCTAGTCCTCTCACACTGTTCTGGTGTGTTTTTTTTTTTGTTCTAATCATCTTTCAGTCTCCTTCACAGTTCGGTGACTGTAGTGGGTTACTTGGCCATAACTTGGTTGCCAAGAATTTTTCAGATGTTTTTCAATTGGGTTTAAATCTGGACTCTGAGCTGGTTATTTCTTTGTTTTCTGCTTTATCTGTTTTTCTGTGTGACAGTGGGCATTGTCATGCCGGCTGATTGGCTGATGAATGCAGGGAAGGAACTGCATGTTGTCGAAGGTTCTGATAAACATTTGCATTCACTCTGCCATGTAGCTGTATAAGAGGCCCAACTCCTGCTGCAGAAAACATCCCCCAAACTATGAAGCTTCCACCTTCACATTTTCACTGACTGCTTTACACACTTTAGGTTCAGTCTTTTCACAGTTTCATGACAAACCTAATGTTTCCAATCGGGGACCCAAATAATTTAAACCTTGCTTTCATCGCTTAAGTGAACTTTGGACAAGTTCTCCTCTGTCCACACAACATGCTCCTCGGCAAAGGTTAGTCTACCAGGGATCCTCAAACTACGGCTCTCCAGCTGTTGCGGAACTACACATCCCATGAGGCATTGTAAAACTCTGACATTCAGACATGACTAGGCATGATGGGAATTGTAGTTCCTGAACATCTGGAGGGCCATAGTTTGAAGACTAATGGTCTAGCCTTTTTGATGCTTGGTTTGGTCACTAAGAGTTTGATTTTAGCCCAAATGGGGGGGGGGGGGGGGGCGACGACTGTATGACAAGACAGATCCTTACTCTGTTTAGCACTGAACTGGCGAGCAATCGCAGCTGCATTGTTGAACCAATTGCCCATTGAGATTCCCCACATTATCCTGTCCTCTTGCATCTGTCTTTCGTGGATGACCAGCCATCTTGGGTGACTTCAATGAGTTTGTGACATTTTAAAGATGCAGTACATCACAGATTTGGAACGACAATCTTTTCTTGCTATGACTGAAAGGGTCATCCCTTTTGGCCTTCACCTGGACAATCTGTGGCTGGAGGGTTTCAATCCCTTTTTAGAACGACTCACTATCTTGCAAAGTCGGTGAAAACTGGAAAGTTAGGCTGCCAGTTAAATAGGGTTTGTCAGATAATCTGGCACCTTGTGCTACAGTGCCTGCCGCCGAGAATGTGTTTATAGCACGACAGCATCGCGCTGATTCTCGGCGACAGGCTGCCGACATCTCTCACTCGCTGGAATAGTAAAAGCACATTCCAGCGAGTGCGTCATAGAAGCGACGGGGATCCGACGCAGATTCCCGCCAATTCTACACGTGGGCGGAGTTTGTTATGAATCCTGAGAAGGAAGTCCCCGCCGGATTTTAAATAAAAATCCGGCATGGGTTCCCCCCTCAGGAGCATAACAGGCCCTTAGGTCTGGTATGGGTTGTAAGGAGACCCCCCTACGCCGAAAAAACGGCGTGGGGGTCCCCCCACAATCCATACCAGACCCGTATCCAAAGCACGCCGGCCGGTCAGGAGGGGAGTGGGGGGCGAGCGAGCGCCCCCCCCTCCTGAGCCGTACCGGGCAGCATGCCCTCAACATGGGGGGGTCAGGTGCTCTGGGGCAGGGGGCGCACTGCAGCCCCCCACCCCAGAGCACCCTGTCCCCATGTTGATGAGGACAGGGCCCCTTCCCGACAACCCTGGCCGTTGGTTGTCGGGGTATGCGGGCGGGAGGCTTATCGGAATCTGGAAGCCCCCTTTAATAAGGGGGCCCCCAGATACCGGCCCCCCACCCTAAGTGAATGAGTATGGGGTACATTGTACCCCTACCCATTCACCTGCAAGAAAAGTTTAAACACAAATAAACCACACAGTGTATTGAAATATTTTATTAGTTGGCCGCCGGGGGGGGGGGGTGTGTATGATCGCTTTTATAAAAGCGCCCCCCTCCGGCGGGCTTCTGCGGGGGGGGGGGGGGGTGCCGCTGTTCTTCACCGCCGTCTGGTTCTCTTCTGCCGCCGGGGGGGGCGCTTGATAAAATCGGCCACCACCCGGCGGGCTTCCTTCGACATCTTCGGCGGCGGGGGGGGGGGGTCTTCTCCCGCTCTCCGGGGGTCTTCTCCCGCTCTCCGGGGGTCTTCTCCCGCTCTCCGGGGGTCTTCTTCTTCAGGACTCGCCGCCGCTATCTTCGTGTGTTAGCTCAATTACTGGCGACGGCGAGTCCCCTCTTCTGTGACGTCTTCTTCTCTTCTTCTCTTCCAGATGTTGACGCGACGCTTCCTTCCGCTGTTATGGCTGGCGCGCGGCTCGCAGCGAGTTATATAGGCCTGTCTTGTGACGTCGGAGTCCCATCATGCTCCGGTAGGTACCACGTGCTACCTACCGGAGCATGATGGGACTGCGACGTCACAAGACAGGCCTATATAACTCGCTGCGAGCCGCGCGCCAGCCATAACAGCGGAAGGAAGCGTCGCGTCAACATCTGGAAAAGAAGAAGACGTCACAGAAGAGGGGACTCGCCGCCGCCAGTAATTGAGCTAACACACGAAGATAGCGGCGGCGAGTCCTGAAGAAGACCCCCGGAGAGCGGGAGAAGACCCCCGGAGAGCGGGAGAAGACCCCCGGAGAGCGGGAGAAGACCCCCGGAGAGCGGGAGAAGACCCCTGGAGAGCGGGAGAAGACCCCCCCCCCCCCGCCGCCGAAGATGTCGAAGGAAGCCCGCCGGGTGGTGGGCGCTTTTATCAAAGCGCCCCCCCCCCGGCGGCAGAAGAGAACCAGATGGCGGTGAACAGCGGCACCCACCCCCCCGCAGAAGCCCGCCGGAGGGGGGCGCTTTTATAAAAGCGATCATACACACCCCCCCCCGGCGGCCAACTAATAAAATGTTTCAATACACTGTGTGGTTTATTTGTGTTTAAACTTTTCTTGCAGGTGAATGGGTAGGGGTACAATGTACCCCATACTCATTCACTTAGGGTGGGGGGCCGGTATCTGGGGGCCCCCTTATTAAAGGGGGCTTCCAGATTCCGATAAGCCTCCCACCCGCATACCCCGACAACCAACGGCCAGGGTTGTCGGGAAGGGGCCCTGTCCTCATTAACATGGGGACAGGGTGCTCTGGGGTGGGGGGCTGCAGTGCGCCCCCTGCCCCAGAGCACCTGACCCCCCCCCCATGTTGAGGGCATGCTGCCCGGTACGGCTCAGGAGGGGGGGGCGCTCGCTCGCCCCCCACTCCCCTCCTGACCGACCGGCCGGCCGGCGTGCTTTAGATACGGGTCTGGTATGGATTGTGGGGGGACCCCCACGCCGTTTTTTTCGGCGTAGGGGGGTCTCCTTACAACCCATACCAGACCTAAGGGCCTGTTATGCTCCTGAGGGGGGAACCCATGCCGGATTTTTATTTAAAATCCGGCGGGGACTTCCTTCTCAGGATTCATAACAAACTCCGCCCACGTGTAGAATTGGCGGGAATCCGCGTCGGATCCCCGTCGCTTCTATGACGGCTTTGTCCCCATCGCGGCAAGCCAGCTCGGCGCTGGCTCCCGCGATGGGGCTCGCAAGTGCTCAATCTCGCCGAGAAAGGGAGCGAGATTGACACAATATCCCAGTCACCTACTGTAATTTCTTTAATCGGCACCAATAACTGGGAGGTATCTGAAAGTGCTCTCATTTTGATCAATGTTCTTTCTCAAATCGTGTGTGTGTGTTTTATTATTCTGTGCTTCAAAATATATGCAAGTCCTGAAATATGCTTAAAGCGGTTGTAAACCGCAAAAAAAAAAAAAAAAAAATTCCCCCACACCTGCAAGGCAAAAGTCATAATGAGCTAGTATGCACCGCATATTAGCTCATTATGAAATACTTACCTCGGAACGAGGTGTAGGAAATTTACCTGGTCCACGCCGAGCGAGATCTCTTGACTCGGCGTGTCTTCCGGGTTTCGCCGCTCCAGCGCTGTGATTGGCTGGAGCGGCGATGACGTCACTCCCGCGCATGCGCCGCCAGGACGGCGGTGACCGGTTCTTTGGCCGTAGATGCGCCGCTGCGCATTGCGAGGGCAATATCTCCTAAACCGTACAGGCTTACTTGTAGGTAAAACTCAAAGTGGGTTTACAACCACTTTAATAAAAATGCTCTTTTACTCCTGGTTTTTAGATAATTTGAAATGGGACTAAGTGCTTACCTTGAAATCTAGGATATTGTATGTTCCCTATGATCTCGTGTGTATGTATAAGTAAATATTCAGGCGTCAAGTGTAGCTGATCACACTAGCCTTTTTTTCATTGCTAAAGCCTCATTAATGACATTTTTGTTTACAGAATTTTCTTTATTTTTTTATTTAGGGCTTCCAAAATGGTGGACAGAAATATCTACATCGTTCAAGGTGAAATCAGCACTATTGTTGGTGCCATAAAACGCAATGCACGATGGAGCATGCACACTCCTTTGGTAAGACCTAAATATAGTTATACTTAACATAATTATATCTGTGATTTAAGCAGACTTCAACAGTAAACCAGCTCCTACATGAATTGTATTCTCATTCTCCAAGCGATGTCTTGCCACCCCCTTAAGCTCATTTGATAAAGGCAAATTGGTGGTTGGTGAATGGGGATGCCCCACAAGTCACTGTATGGACATATGGTGGAAGAGCACCCACTGGTTACTTGGCGTGTAGTATTCTGGAAGGACACACTAGCTTTAGCTGGTCGGTTAGGCCAAATGGTCCTTTGTCTAAGAAAGGGGAAATTTTCTGTTGGGTTGAATTACTGTTTATGTGCAATTTTCCTAAATGCTAAAATACCCACTAGTAATGTGTATATGATGTATTTTATAGACCATCTCCCTTTTTGTTGCAGTCAGCTTCTAGACAAACGAAGCTCAGGCTGGTCAGTGTGTCGGTGTGCTTGTGTAAATGCTTTGCTCACTGACCTCTGTGGGCATACAACAGCTGGCCGCTGCTTGAGTACAGCAAGGCTGCCTTACATTTACTTATTTTACATCGGAGTACCTAGCATTCACTTGCATCTCTTATTTGGGTGTGTGAGTGATGACGAAGGCTGTGTATGCACTAGTCTCTTTTTTTTTTTTTCCATATTCTATAAATTATTCAGAGCTCTCATAGTAGAGGTAGATAATGGCATACAGTATAGTGGGGGTGTGAAGAGAATAGGAGCATGGGCACAGTGGTTCACTGGTCTTGCGATAACTATGATTTAAAGCCAAACTTCAGGTAAACGGGCATATACACAGCTAAACGGTACTATATCTATCCCATCTATCCCAGGCTGGTGACCTGGCCATTCTGTACTGCAGTTTAAGCTGATCTCCAGGTTTCCCTCTCACTTTGAGGCTTGGTTCCCCTCTATCGCCGCATCCGTCACACAGCAGGGGTCCGGTGCGTGCTGGTTCACTGTTTTAAGTCCGATTTCAGCCCAAATTTTGCGACTCCCCCACCGCTCCTGTGTGAACCCAGGCATAGTGACTTTAGCCTGGGTCCACACAGACGCTTTGCAGGAAACCTCATACGATTTGAACAGGAATGTGGTGCGATTCCTGTCCAAAATCGCATTTGGTTCCTTGCAGTGTGGTTTGAGACCATTTAGTTTTTGTATGGTCTTGAATCGCACCACAAAGGTATCGGTACTTGGTATCTGGGAGTCCTTGACTGAAAGGATCGGTACTGGCCAAATAAAAAAAAAAGTAGTATTTTGCAACCCTATCGGGTACATATAGGGAAGTTTCCCTTCCACACCCAGAACAATCGGAAGTTGGTCTGGCGCTTAGCCATTTTATAGGCAGCTTTGTAGTCTGTGAATTAATTCAAGGTTCCTCTGACTGGCTGAGTTGGAAGTTGTGACATCAGCCCGCCTGTTTGCCTCAGCCAATCAGCCAGAGCCCAGCACTGTGTACTGTATTTAGCTGAAGCCACATAGTTCAAACGGCGCTTGGCGCCAGCGAAGCACGTAGTGAAGAAAATGGCTTATTTGGACCAGCTTAACCACTTAAGACCCGGACCAATATGCTGCCAAATGACCCAAGGGGTTTTTGCGATTCGGCACTGCGTCGCTTTAACAGACAATTGCGCGGTTGTGCGACGTGGCTCCCAAACAAAATTTGCGTCCTTTTCTTCCCACAAATAGAGCTTTCTTTTGGTGGTATTTGATCGCCTCTGCGATTTTATTTTTTGCGCTATATACAAAAATAGAGCGACATTTTTGAAAAAAAATCAATATTTTTGACTTTTTGTTATAAGAAAAATCAATAAACTAAATTTTAGTCAAACATTTAGGCCAAAATTTATTTAGCCACATTTAGTAAAAAAAATCGCAATAAAAAAAAAAAATTAGCTACCTAGCGGGAACAGCGACACTAATACAGCGATCAGAAAAATGATTGCTTAGTGATGCTGGCAATAGGGAGTGAAAGGGTTAACTAGGGCGGTGATCAAGGGGTTAAAACTTTATTAGGGGGGGTGGGGGGGCTACCCTGGACCTAACACTGACTGTCGCACTGCCTGTCACACTGACACTAAATACAGTAATCGTACATGTATGATTACTGCATTCAGTGACACTGTGACAGGGGGGAGGGGGGGGGGGGCGATCGCGGGGGTTAAATGTGTTTGTGTAGTATTAGTGCAGTGTAGTGTTAGTGCAGGACTTACTGTGTGGTGATCTCTCCTCAGCGGTGGTTGAAAAAAACGCCGAGGGAGAGATCACATCGCTTCCTCCTTCCTGTGTTTACACAGGAGGAGGAAGTGACAGGGCGGCGGGCGGGCGTGCGCATTGGATGGGAGCGATCCGGAGGGGGTGGACAAAAACGAATAGCCGCCCCCTCTTGTCGGATTGCTCCTGCAGCCACGTGGACCCCAAGGCACCAACGTATATATATATGTTGATGTGCCTGTCGGTGCCATTCTGCCGACGTAAATGTACATGCGGCAGTCCTTAAGTGGTTAAAGTGACAGGAAACCTGGAGCTTTAACAATAGTTTGGTCATTTTTTCTGACATTCTTTTTTTAGATGGTTGGAGAGCAGCAGCAGAAAGATAAGTCGCGTGTTTTCTCCTCTTGTCAACAAAGTCCATGTTGGCAGATCTGATTGACCAAGTGTACTGTATTACCTCACTTGAGTGCTGGGTTTGTGTTAATATCTACCTGGAGTTCAGATTTAACTTTAGTAGATCCAGAATTTTTAGACCACATGTGATTTTATTGGCATTGTTATTAACAAAACAAAATCCCTTCCATTTTCTGTATCTAGCATGTCCTCTGAAAGTAACAGCAGGTTTTTGTCCTGTTGATTACTTCATCAGCAGATATCGTACATAGATTTGGTTACAATTGCCGTTGGTACGCCATTGCCAGTAAAAGCTTTAGCTGCTACTTTTGATCCCGCCCCAAAACACGTTTGAGCGCGGGGAAATCGGACAAGGGGGTTTATGGTAAGGTTCAACATTTTTAGTGAATCTGAAAACCCCTTCAAGGTTTGTTCATGGTGTGCTTTGAGTTTTTCCTTTTTTAAGTAAACTAACTGCAACTTGTCAAATTTGGGTTTCATTTATTTTTTTTATTTTCAATTTACTTAGGATGAGGAACAGGATCCTTTGCTGCACAGCTTCAGTCAGCTTAAAGAAGTCTTGAATAATATTAAGCGTGAGTATTTTACCTCATTGAAAATGTATAAGCGGTTGCAATTTTATCTGACGCTGGGCTCCCAGAAGAGGCAGGTGAGCCTGGGAACCATGGCGGTGGGGAGAGAGACATCTGGTAGCTGTAGAAGTGAATTGGTTTGCTCATCTGCCACCCAGAATCTTATCCACATTATAAAGTAGAGGCAGTGTGTGTGTGTGTGTGTTTATTATTTATTATCAAGATCTACTTGTTTAACCCTCTGATTGCCTTGATGTGTAGGAAATGTCCTTGGCAGTCAAAGGGTTGAGCCTGATCACTGCATGCTTCAGTGGTCCATGTGCATAGATGCATGGTAGTGTCTAGGTTCTCGGCCAGGGGACATGTGCCCCAGGCTATGCTTTTGATGCATTCAGAGGGAACTTCTGCTTCATTAAATTTTTACTTGTTAAACCCAAAACCTAAAAAAAAAAAAAAAACTTTTTCAAAAACATTTATATGGAATTGGGGAGTACTGGGAATGATTTCATCCATGCCAAGCAAAAAAAAAAGTTTATATGCAGTTGGGGAACACAGTGTGAATGCAACAATGCCAAGCTGTATCTGCAAAATGTTGTTTCACATTAGTAATATATATTGACTTTCATAAAAGGAGGCATCGTTAAAATTGAGATGCACTCTTCTAGGACTTTTTTTTTTGTATAGTTTCTAAACACTTACCCACTGGGCACTTAAACCCCCTTCCTAACTAGACCAATTTTCAGCGCTCACATTTTTGAATAATTACTCAAACAAATAGAGCTTTATTTTGGTGGCATTTGATAACCTCCTGGATTTTTTTTGTGTGCTATAAATGGGGGGGGGGGGGGGGAGACAGAAAATTTTCTAAAAAAAAAAAAAGTATTTTTCTTAATTTCTATTATAAAATTTTGCAAATAAGTGATTTTTCTTCATAAATTTGGGCAAAAATTCATACTGCTGCATATCTTTGGTAAAAATAAGCCAAATTAGTGTATATTATTTAGTCTGTATGAAAGTTATAGGGTCTACAAGCTATGGTGACAATCACTGAAAAATTTATCAATTTGATCACACCTGATGTACTGACAGCCTAACAAGCCAGTAAAGTACAAATGACCCCTTTTTGGAAAGTAGACATTACAAGGTAGTTAGTAAGAGGTATAGTAAGTTGAAGTTGGCATCCCCCCCCCCCCACAATTCTTTTCAAAATTACGTTTTTTTTTTTTTTTTTATTCACACCAAATTGTCATTATAACAGGTTATTTCTCTCGCGTGGCATGTACATTCCACAAATGACACCCCAAAATATATTCTGCTACTCTTCTGGAGTATGGTGATACCACATGTGAGACTTTTACACAGCCTGGCTACATGCAGAGGCCCAACATTGAAGTAGCCCCTTCTGGCGTTCTAGGGGCATAAATTACACATCTAATCTCTCAACCACCTATTACACGTTTTGAAGGCCCTGGAGCACCAGGACAATGGAAACTCCCACAAAGTGACCCCATTTTTGAAAAGCAAACACCCCAAGGTATAATCTGTGAGGCATAATGAGTCTTTTGAACGGTTAATTTTTTCCAGATGTTTTTGGAAAATATGGAAAAAAATAAAAATGAAAAACGCTTTTTTTTTTATTATAACACAGTTGTCCATTTATAAGATATTTCCAACACATAGCATGTAAATGCCAAAAATGACACCCCAAAATATTTTCTGCTATTCCTCCTATATGGAGTATAGCAATGCCACATGTGAGCTTTTTACACAGCCTGACCACATGGAGGCCCAACATCCAAGAAGCACCATCAGGTGCTCTAGGGAAATAAATTGCACATCTAATTTCCTTACAATCTATCACATTTTTGAAGACCCTTCATATTTCTAACACCTGGCATGTACATGCCAAGAATTGCACCCCAAAAATACATTCTTCTGGGTAAAGGGTAAACAAAAGATTACCTGTGGTTTTAGTAGTGTAATTGTCCACAGGAGGAGAGTCCTGATCCAGGCAGCAGACAGGGACATGGTCAGCGACCGTGCATGGAATCATCCAGGCAGCAGGCAGAAATATTGTCCATAGTCTGTACAGGCAGGGATACTGTCCATATATGTTCCAGGGTCAGTGCAAGTAGATACATGGCCAGCAGTGCCAAAATATTGGTCCTAGTAGTAAGCAGGAACATGATCCAAATAGCAGGCCAGGAAAGAATGGGGACTGGGGTAAAGGCTTCTCCCACCCAAATCTCTTTGAAGCCTCCGAGTCTCCAGACCCTAATCCGGGAATGAGAAAACTAAAAAATTTAGTTTTCTTCATCCAGAAAAACAATTCTGGAGCCCCTCACATATGTGAGACACATGTGTTCCCACTAGCATAGCAGGGTAAAAGATCAATCCATGGGTCAACTGCTCGTTTTGTCTAGGGGTGAGGAGAAGGCTTGTACTTGCATGATTTTTTGTTCCTACCAGAAAATGGCACTTCCCCACAGTCCATCAGAGGACTGTTCATGGTCTATGGAGCCTGTTCTGGGCTTGATGACGTCAGTAACAGTCCACAATTCAAGACCGTTGGAGCACAGTGGTGCTGGACTGGCCTTGTGCTGGGAGGATTAAGTAAAAATCTCCCTTTTCCTCCCCTAGACCAAAAAGAGCAGCTAAACCATGGAGCGCGGGCCTTGCACTGCCCCACTGCGCTTTTGCAAAAGTGCAGAAAACCCATGGTTTTTATGTGGGCTGGCTGTACTTTATCATGGACTTCTATAAAGGTCCCGCAGTTTTGATACAGTTTCAGAAAGTGCACCAAAACTCCTGCATGATGCATCTTTGGTGCGCTTTCTGAAACTGCACCAAAGTCGTGGGGCATCATAGAAGTGTATGTGAAGGCACAGCTAAGCTGCACGAAACCCATGGGTTGTCTGTGCTTTGCCCGAAGTGTAGTGGGACTGCACCAGGGCAGTGTGAAGCCGCCCTTGAATGCAAGCTTGACTTTTTTTCTGATAAGTTGAGCATGGCATATGCAATTTTTTTTTCTTTTCTTCTTTTTTTTTTTTTTTTTTTCTTGCTGATGCATAAATCTGAATAAGTCTTTGGGAGGTGGTATTGCTAAAAAAAACATTAACAATGTATGGATCTATGGGTTTTCTAGTTGTTTTTCTAGCCTTTGGAAGATAATTATGTATGTCTATAGGCTCACCGTTTCTCCTAGACAATGTTGGGCACTGGCAACTACAGCCAAAGCCTATATAATGATGTATGTATGTTCTCTTCAATTGTTTTCTGTGGCTCTAATGTACCTGGAAATGAAAACCAGACACTCCTGCAAAACGCCACTCCCAAGGATATGTTAGAATGTGTTTAGGTTATATACATTTTTTTATTTTTTATTTAAAAAAAAATTGCATTATAGGGAGTGGCGAGAGGGTTAATAAACCGCATAGGAAAATGGGCAAGCAATCCACTGAAACAACACCTAACATTTACATTACTACTTTGCTCATTATGCCGCTTTTGGTTAAATAATGAACAAAATGTATTAGACACTGAAGAGAATCCCAAAATTGTAAATCAACCCTAAAAGCCCAAAGGAGCAGGAAGAGAAAGAAGGATAATATTGACAATTCTAAAGGGCACAGAATGACTGTGGCTGTTCTGGCTTCACCTGATCAAATATGCAATATGCTTGGATTGGGAATGGCTGGTACTGAACAGAGCTAATCAGAATATTGTAAGTGGCATTCATAATAGATTTAAAAGGGAATAAGGACCAAAAACCTAATTAAAGGATTTTAAGCAAAAAGTGAAAACCCTGACTAAAATATTAGGATTGTCCTATGAAAAAATTAAACTTGGCTTTGTCTTGTTCAGTATTCTATGAAATCTATACTTCAGCAGTATCTGCGTCCCATTGGGGACTTTTTCCACTTAAGGCTCTTTCTCACGGGCGGACCATAATGTCCGCTTTTTCATCCATCCGTGTACGGATGAAAAAGGGACATACATTGGTCCCTATGAGATCGCGGGTCCGCTGAAACCCGATCTCGCCCGGTTCCGCAGTCTTCAGATTCTGCAGACGGAGGAAAACCCTATTTTTCCTTCCGTCTACGGATTGGGTGAACACGGACAGACGGTCCGTGGTCACCCCCCCTTTTTTTTTTTTTCACCATAGGATAGAGCGCAGAAAAGACAGGGCAGTCCCTGCAGTGTGGGGTGGGACCGCCCTGTCATCCGCCGGCTCAGCGGGTATCAACAGAGCGATTACCGCTGAGCAAGCGGAGGTTCATTACTGATCTGCCCCGTGTGAAAGGGCTCTTTCTAGGTTTTGGCTCATCTGCTCCTGTGACAGCCTAAACAATTTGGATTACCTATCCCCTTTTAACGTGGTAGTAAACTCCCATGCTTTTACCTATAGGTGATCCAAATTGTTTAGGCTGTCACAGGAGCAGATGAGCCAAAACCTACCAATGGGGAATCCATTACTACTGTTACAATAAGGCTTGCCTATAGTTACTGTAAATATCTCCTAAATGTACACCATTTAGGAGATATTTACTGTACATGCAGCTGGTGACGTCTCGGGCGCATGTGCTCTGAAGGAACAGAGCATGCCTGTGCCTTTCCTTCAGAGTCCTGTGCCATCACCATGGCTCTGGCCACTGGGTGAAGATGAAAGTGCCTTCAGGGCTGACAGTCCGCCGCTGGAAGGCTTAGTTTTCAGATAAGTTTCACATAATGTGCTGGTATGCAATGTGTAATGGCACATTCTGACATTTGCCTTTTGGGTTTAAAAAAAAAAACACCCAGCGGTTTACTTGCTGCTTTAACGCCAGAGACAATGGTCACCAATATAAATATGGACTGTGAATGTCCACGGCAGTAATAAAAATCAGACCGGGATTCCAACCCTTGCACATGCTATCCAAAATGTAAAAACGTAAAATAAATTCTAGGGTTTCTGTTCAATTTTGCATTGTTGTAAAGAGTGTACTGCAGTGTGTTTTTTGTAATGCCATTCATTTTAAATGGCACCCCAATGCACTCCGACACGTCTGTATTGTAGCAATCCACCATGCATTCTGGTGCACTGCATCAAAAAGAGCCATGTCTGTTTTTAACTGTTTGCTAAAAAGGGCCATAAAAATGAATGGTTTGTCTAAATGCAACACACATTCTCCTAAGAGGTAATCTATTATATTTTTAGAAAGAAAATGGTTTTCTTGAAAACATACATTAAACGTGCAGTCTCTTGTTGTTTTTTTGGGGGGAAAATGTAAAAAAAAACTGCAAATGGTATGTGTGATGCTGTTAATGTGCACTGGTGCCATGTGTCGCAGTGTTTGCACAGAATGAAGTAAAACAAAACAATTTACACAGCAACGCTGCCAGCTCGGCTCCTGCTTCCACAGTACAGTAAAGCAGGTGCACCTTCCACAAGGAATACTCTGCCCTTTCTATGCCCACCTGCTCCCGTAAATCTGCTCTCACATCTTGGGATATAGAGGAAAGGGGGAAAACTGGTCATGTGAGTATATAACAGGTTTATATGACAGTACCTGATCATATACAAATGAAAATGTATTGTTTTGGGACAGAAAAACCCATCATTCAATGTACTCTCTGTATACATGAAATGCAGTGCTGTGAGGTGTGCAAGGTAGAACCACAAAATCATTTTCTAATCTTGCCTCCTCTGCAGTCAGTCAGAACTAGGAGCAAATAAGATCTTTTAGGGAGCCAGTAAAGTTGATTTACAGTTACTGTCCTCAATAGAAGTGGTGAAATAGAATCCTCTCCTGACCTGCCTGGAAAACTTGTCCATGGAGCAGTGTCAGACAGTGCTAAAAGTTCTCAAGTGGGAAAGAGCTTGGCAAGGTCAATTAACTTCAATTGTGATTGTAACCTGCCACAGCTTACACTTCCTCCTCCATAGAGTAAACAAATGTCTGTGACCACAGTATCCCTGTGAGGTCTGAAGTTTGGGACATGGCAAGACCACTGCAGTGTGCTCCATCATCCTTCTTTTCTATGGTGTCGTCATAGGCATGTCACACTATTCTGCTCATCTCCACTCTATGAATAGCGGATATAATGTAAAAATCTCTGCCCAGGGATTAGTGAGAAACATTCTCCATTATAAACCCGGCCATACATGGATATAAAATGCGTCTCTTTCATCAGGGACCGGCTAAATTTTTTGTCATTTACACACAATTAAATTAATAAATTCAGGGACAGAGCCAGAAAATGTGGTTTCTGTGAATCAATAGGTGCTTTTACTCCTGTTTCTTACACCACTTATGATCATACAATGTTGAGGAAGACACAGACGCACCATCTGTTCTTAAAATGAATGCTGGCATACCAGGTTTTGGTATCCCAGGGTGCTGTACAGCAGATTGGCAACTATGTGCAGGCATCCGCTAAACTGGTGTGAAGTAGGAGCTTCAATTGCGTTTTTCTAAATCTTCTCTTTTTCGAAGATTGGGTGCAAACTGCTCATCATTCTGGATATCAAGTTTTTAACCATCAGCTTATGTGCATATTAACTACCTTAAACATTTATAGCTGCCCTTTTGAACTGCCGAAATCTATGGTGGCCACATACATGATCATTCGATTGTTTAATGTGATTAAACTGATTTGAATTGTATAATAATCACAAACCAGTGATCCTCCATACTAATTTTAAGAGAGCTCTTGAGCAATTTGACTCTACCCTCATTAAATGATCGACCATAGAACCTGCGTAACATAAATCATAACTTTATTTATTTTTTGCTTACATTTATAACTGACAGATCATATTATAATTTTAGGTCAAACACAAAGTGTGACATTATATATTTTTTTCGTGACTGCGACATTATGGCGGACACATTGGACACTTTTTACACATTTTTGGGACCATTGTCATTTTCACAGTAAAACGTGCTAAACAAATGCACAGATTACTGTGAAAATGACAATGGCAGTGAAGGGGTTAACCACTAGGGGGCGCTAAGGGGTTAAGTGTGCCCTAAGGGAGTGATTCTTACTGTAGGGGGGGCGTGGCTGTAGGCATGACGTCAGTGATCATCATTCCCTATATCGGGGAACAGACGATCAGTGTCACTGCCACACAGAAGAACAGGGAAGGTGTGTTTTCACACACCTCTCCCCGTTCTTCAGCTCCTGTGACCGATCACGAGACACCGGTGGCAATCGGGTCCGCGGGTGGCGTGGTCACGGAGCTTTGGACTGGGTCACGAGTGCGCTGCCGGCCGCACGCTTGTGACCCCACGGCTGGGCTATTAAAGGCAACGTACAGTGCCCAGCAGTGCCCTCCTGCCAACGTATATCGGCGTGAAGGGGTCCTTAAGTGGTTAACGTCAAAAGCGAGATAGTTTGCAATTCAATTGCAGGTGCATTTGTCTGCTTCATGGACCTGTATGGGGTGGTGAAAGCCCATGAACATGTATGGTATCTTACAAAAGTGAGTATCCTTTTTTTTTTTTTTTTTTTAATGCGATAACACTGAAAAAAATAATTACACTTTGCTACAATGTAAAGTAGTGAGTGTAGCCCGAAAACTCAGAATAAACACTGGGGGAAGATGTCTGCCATCACAACAGTGACACCTCCCCTGCACAGTCGATTCACTGGGAAGACCAGCGTGCTTCTGTTTCTCATCTCCCAGTTTTCTAAGCTCCTTATGCTGCTGAGAACAGAGGCTATGTGATCGCTGTAAAATGGCAAAATGCTAGTGTATTTTTTTTCAAAAACCTTGCGTTAAAACACCACCGCACAAATACGCTGTGACATACAATATTGCAACAACCGCCATTTTGTTCTCTAGGGTCTCTGCTAAGTGTTGAATCTTTTGTGATGCAGATGTTAAATTATACAGCAGGGTCTACATTTTGATTATGATTCAGAAATGTTAACACTGCCTAAACCATATCCTAAGGTCCTAGGAAAAGGCAGCGGACTGGGCCGAAAATAAAAATCCTGCCCGCAGCTCACCGTGATCCTGAGTGCCGGTCCTATGGGGAAAAAAATCTTGATTTAAGGTTCAACTTGATATTTTTATTTATTTTTTCCCAGCCCTAACCAGTGCACAAACAAGGTCCATAAAAACATGGATGAGCGAGTCCTGACCTCAACCCGATTAGAGTGGACACTAAGCCAGACCTTTTTGTCCAGTGCCTGACCTAACAAATGTTTCTGGGAGAATGGTCAAACATTCCCATAGACACACTCCTCAACCTTGTGGACAGCCTTCCCAGAAGAGTTGAAGCTGTTCCAACTGGAGATTTGGAGTAAGAGTTAGGGCTTTTTCACACGGGGCGGATCAGTAATTATCCGCCCCGTGCACCTCTGTTTGCTCAGCGGGGATCGCTCCATTGATCCCTGCTGTGCTGGCGGATGACAGGGCAGTCCACGCACACTGTACAGGAACCGCCCTGTCTTTTCTCCGCTCTCCCCTATGGGGGCATCGGATGAACACGGACCGTCTGTCTGTGTTCATCCGATCCGCCAGACGGATGGAAAAGTATGTTTTTCCTCCGTCACACTTTGGCGGGTCGGATGTCAGCGGGCATGTCACCGCTGTCATCCGCGGCTCCATAGAGGAGCACGTAGCGCCCGTTCAGGTCCGCATAAAAAAACGTCAGTGGTATTTCAAAAAGAGAATTGGAAAGTGCTGATCTTTCATGAGTTTTCTTTGTGCTAAATTGTTACACTTTTTTTTAGGGGAATTTCTTCAACTTTAGCTATTTGATTAAAATAAACTGTAGCACTGTAAAAACTATAATAAAATCTATAGGATGAAAATGTTATAGTGGATTGGTGCAATCTATAGCATATAGTCCTGACTAATCTGACATGCTCTTCCTGGCTTCCTCTATAAATTGTGCAGGTCACTCTCCCGGTCCTTTTAAATCATTCTGCTGGTGAGAGGGTGACATCTTGGCTTTCAGAATTCCTGTATCGTGGCAAACTGTGTTATGGTAAACGACATAGCTGCCTTTCAGCACTGTACGAGACAGCTGTTTTCTGCCTGTAGCTGCTGGGAGCAGAAACAGATCTTCAGCTATTTGAGATGGATCATATGGACGAGTATAAGGAGTAGCTGAAATTTGAAATGTATTTAGGGTTTAAGAAACATGTAATCATCCATTAGCGGAGTGCCTGTATGAAAACGTGGTGTTCCTATACCCTACTGTGGATGAGACCATTTGAGATATTTTAACATAATACTGGTAGAATTACATGCAGGTATGTATTATAATGCATGGCATACATTTTATTTTTTATTAATGCATCTACCCTGAAGATATATATATATTATATATATATATATATATATTATATATATATATATATATATATATATATATTATATTCAAAATTACAATCGAATGCTCACTTTGTTCATATGTGGACAAAATTGGCAATTAAGTATGCTTTTTTTTTTTTTTCTTTCATAATTAATCAAATTCAGCATGTCCACCCCTTGAACGAAGGTGAAATGTGTTAGTCAACATTACCAAATTAACTGATGTAAAGCTTCCAGATGATGAAGGCCACAAGATGCTGACAAAACATAAATAAAAAAAAAATCAAGTTGAGCATGTATTAGTTTTTTAATTATTGTCTTGGTAAAGTGTAATGTTTCCTAGAGGGATATAGTGTGTGTGTGTGTGTGTGTGTGTGTGTACAGTACAGACCAAAAGTTTGGACACACTTTCTCATTCAAAGAGTTTTCTTTATTTTCAGGACTATGAAACATTTGTAGATTCACACTGAAGGCATCAAAACTATGAATTAACACATGTGGAATTAAATACATAACAAAAAAGTGTGAAACAACTGAAAATATGTAATTCTAGGTTCTTCAAAGTAGCCACCTTTTGCTTTGATTACTGCTTTGCACACTCTTGGCATTCTCTTGATGAGCTTCAAGAGGTAGTAACCTGAAATAATCTTCCAACAGTCTTGAAGGAGTTCCCAGAGATGCTTAGCACTTGTTGGCCCTTTTGCCTTCAGGCTGGGTTCACACTATACTACACGACAGCAGTACAACTTTCATCCTACATTGGTCCTACATCCATCCGACTTTCATGAACAGGATACTACTTTGAACCGACTTTGTGATAGTCTGACCTTTGAGCAATCAGAACAACCCCAGAGTGAGATAAATTCCTTTTACTGCTGCTGTAATCACATGTCGGATGTCTGATAAGGACAAGGCTCCTACTTTGGTCCGACTTAAATGATATTCAATGGGCTGAAGTAGGATCAATGTCGGACCAAAGTAGTACAGGGAGCGTTTTCAAAGTCGGACAGACTTGTGTCTGACAGACTTGTGTCGGACAAGTTAAGAAGGCTCTCATAGGGAAACATTGATTTTCACACGTCATGCGACATGAGCTCCCAATGTCGGAGCGTTTGTAGGACAAGTGTGAACCCAGTCTTTCTCTGCGGTCCAGCTCACCCCAAACTATCTCGATTGGGTTCAGGTCCGGTGACTGTGAAGGCCAGGTCATCTGGCGCAGCACCCCATCACTCTCCTTCTTGGTCAAATAGCCCTTACACAGCCTGGAGGTGTGTTTGGGGTCATTGTCCTGTTGAAAAATAAATGATGGTCCAACTAAACGCAAACCGGATGGAATAGCATGCCGCTGCAAGATGCTGTGGCAGCCATGCTGGTTCAGTATGCCTTCAATCTTGATTAAATCCCCAACAGTGTCGCCAGCAAAGCACCCCCACACCATCACACCTCCTCCATGCTTCACGGTGGGAACCAGGCATGTAGAGTCAATCCGTTCACCTTTTCTGCGTCGTACAAAGACACGGTGATTGGAACCAAAGATCTCAAATTTGGACTCATCAGACAAAAGCACAGATTTCCACTGGTCTAATGTCCATTCCTTGTGTTCTTTAGCCCAAACAAGTCTCTTCTGCTTGTTGCCTTTCTTTAGCAGTGGTTTCCTAGCAGATATTCTACCATGAAGGCCTGATTCACACAGTCTCCTCTTAACCTTTTGTTCTAGAGCTGTGTCTGCTGCAAAAGGTGGCTACTTTGAAGAACCTAGAATAACCCCTAAACACTTTTTTTCAATTGTATACATTTTTTTGTGTGTATAATTCCACGTGTGTTAATTCATAGTTTTATCTCCAGTGTGACTCTAAAAATTTTTTCATTGTCATGAAAATAATGAAACTAATGATGTGTCCAAAACTTTTGTTGTGTGTATGTATATATGTGTGTGTGTGTGTGTGTGTGTGTGTGTGTGTATATATATATATATGTGTGTGTGTGTGTGTGTATATATTATATATATATATATATATATATATATATATATATATATATTATATATATATTCTATATAATTATTTTATATATTTTCCTTCAATTTCTTCCCCTAGCCCAAAATGTGAGTGGAAATCCCTCAAATTTAAATCCCCCAAAAACAAAAATATTCCCAAAATAACTCCCTCTTAAAGTTAAAAAGTAGTAAAAGTAAAAATAACTACTTATTAATGTTGAAACATACCTGTTAAAATCTGTTCACATTTAAATTTCACTTTGTCACTCCTGAATTGTTGAAATTCCACCATTCTCACTGACTCATCCTGGGCGGTGCACATGGACATCATTCTTGCTTCACATCCCTCCTAATGGGAACTATATTTCCCATCAGTCATAGCCTCCATGCCTATGAGGGTTATAGAGAGCTTCCCCACGCAAGGGCCATAGGGAGTGTGCAACTGCTTTCCATCACATGACCAGAAGGGACAAGCAAAAAGAGGACAGCAGGAAATGGCATTTTCAAACCTGGATTACTGTACTTTTCAAATGAGGTAATGAATTTAAAGTCCTATTAACGAAATCATACTTGATAACCCACAATAAAAAACGAACCTCCCAACTTTAAGGGAATCAACCTTTGACTCCCCAGGTCACCACAAAGAAGTATCCTCATTGAAAGATTCTTTATTACTTTAAACAGGACCCCCAACCCCCCAAAATGTGGGTTTTACTTTCAGTTTTAATGATCATGGTAAACAGGACAAATAGAGAGAGTGAATCTTAACCCGGGGCACAGACGGCAATAAAAACTGACAAGCATTCTAATCGATCGAGCGGATCGCTGGATCCTGGGAACGTGTGTGTCAAGTCGGCAGCTATACTTTTTGTAGCGGCTGACTTTTAATAAACACAAAAATGACGAACTCTGCTTTTAAGTCTGACAACCAATGTGCACAGCCTTAGAAACCGATAGCTTAGTATGCTGCCTTGCCTATTGCTAGTCGGAGTGTTCATGTGCAGAAGATTACGAATAAATATAACAAGTGGTCTTGTGTGGTGATGTATCACTTAAACACTTAATGATCAAAATCCATAAAAAATTATAAAGTTCTAAATATAACCCCCCACCCCCCCCCCCAAAAAAAATTTGAATATATAACTCTTCAAGAAAAAAGTCTGAATCGGTGTTCAAAATTGCATCTGAAAATGTGTGAGAAAACAAGAATAGATCGGTATATGTCCATAAAATCCTCCACAGAGCGTCTGCAATACAGATTCCTTAAAGTCCAATAGAGATAGTCATTGGACGTTAAGGAATCTGTATTGCAGATGCTCTCTGGCGTATTTTATTGCCATACACCTTGAAATCTTACTACTACATTGGCTATAAAATAATAATTAAAAATCAAATGTAGAGAATGAACACATTTTGTTCTGGCTCTTTGACCGTTGGAAATATGTGAACTCGAGTGGAGGTTCCAACACTGGGGTCTGTTTAAAGGTGAATTTTGGAGTGCGCTGACCCCGTGTGCTGTGTAAAATAGAGCCGTCATATATTTACTTTAGTGTAGTACAGTCTTCTAGAGTTGTCTGTGGTTCTTGATACTTGGCAGACATGCCCCATTTGTACCTCCGTTCTCACATTTGTGATGCCAGCCGCACAACAGTTTTGTGGACACGTTAGTCACTGTGTACTCTTCATTTAAACACCCGTCCTTCTATACAACATGCCATGACTTCCTCTTGCGTTCTGTGTGTGGGAACAGGGAAGAAATATTATAATGTAAACTATGTTCAGTGTAATAGATTGTGATTTTGACAGTACCCAATGCCAGATGTTAACTTGTATGTCCAGCCTCTTCCTAGTGTTTTGTTTTGGTCATCTTTTACTCTGCATGTTGTGTTAATCACACTTCATATTGAACTTGCTTTGACATGAAGCTATACATGATTAACACTTGCCCATTATATTGTGAGTAATTAATCAACCTCTTGTATGTGTAGAGTGTGTTAGAATTAGAGCACCCTGCTCTACCTTTGGAATGGTGAGGCTCCCATTATATAGCTTTGCAAGGACTGCTTGATAATTTCTCCACTATTTTAAAACTTTCTATAAATCATCCTTCCACTTATCTGAAGTTTTTTTTGCTTATAGAAACTTGCCTTAGAATGGTTGTTGATACAAGCCATCTGCTTCCTGCTTTCTGTTCATTTAAAATGCTTAGAAGGGACTTTTTACCCCTACTCTTCTCCTCCCTTTTTTCTTACTCAAGATAAAAAAAAAAAAATACATTTTTTTTTTTTTTCCTTTTTAAGATTAGTTTGAGTGCATGGACTACCCCTGCTATGAGGATCCTGGAATTCATAATCTGCACCTGGCTGCTCAGCTAACGGTATCTTCAGATTTGATGGTATCCTTATCAGAATGGTCTTGAATCTGAATGTCAGTGTTTCTGGTTCCAGATCTGCCAGCTCGCAGGCCCCTATGCAAACTTGTATGCTCACACTGGGCATGAGAAGGAGGTTGCTAAACAGAGGCCCAGATTCACAGCCAATGCCGCATCTTTGTGTGGGCGTAGCATATCTTCTTTACGCTACGCCGGCGCAACGTTGAGAGGCAAGCATGCTATTAACAAAATATGCACTCAACGTTACATCGGCGTAGCGCAGGAGTCTCCAAACTATGGCCCTCCAGGTGTTCAGGAACTACAATTCCCATCATGCCTAATCATGTCTACGAATGTCAGAGTTTTACAATGCCTCATGGGAAGTGTAGTTTCACAGCAGCTGGAGGGCCGTAGTTTGGAGATCCCTGGCGTAGCGTATAGTTGTCGGCGTAAGTCAAAGTAGGTGGAAGTGGGCGTGATATATTAAAATGAAGCATGACCCCATGCAAATGATGGGCTGAGCTTCTTCAAAAAACGAACTGTGCATGCTTCGTCTCTTGGACGCATCCCAGTGCGCATGCTCAGTCACCTCGAAATAGCTGCCTAAGATACGTCAATACACTGCCTACCATGTGAACGTAACCTACGCACAGCCCTATTCATGTAGTACGACGTAAAATACGACGGCTGTTCCCTGGTTCATACCTTTTTTTTTTTTTTTTTTTTTTTTTTTTTTTTTTTTTTTTTTTTTTTTTGCATAGGTTGCGCCTCGTCTATGTGGAATAACTTTACGCCGGACGTAAGCCTTACGCAAACCGCGTATCTAACTATGCGCCCAAGATACGCCAGCGTAGGCAAGTTACGTCGGTGGACTGAAGCCGGATTTTAGGCGTATCTTATGTGATTACGGCGCACAGATACACTTACGCGGCGTATATCGAGATACGTCGGCGTAAGTGCTACGTGAATCCGGGCCAGAATTTAAAACTACCGTAAATTGTGGTTAAAAAGTGGAAGTGCATCTGGCTGCGGTAGAATATAATAATTGTTAATTAAGTGTGTGTGTGTGTGTGTATATATACATACATACATACATACATACATACATACATACACTCATCATTTTTTTTATTTTTTTTTAAGTCTGGATTTTTTTTTTTTATTACGGGTACTTGTATATTACCATTAGTTTACACATAAATATGTGTGAGTGACAAGCGCAATAAAATGCACTGAATAGTAAACCATAAATACTATAGAATAATGATGCTAATGCAAACAAAATTCTAATATGCACAAAATTCACAAGTGGATAAAGTGAATGGATTTAAATGGATTAAACCGTGTATGAAATGTTTACACTGACTAAAACAAACAAAATATATGCAACATCCAGTGTAAAACTTCCAAATGAACTTAGTCCAAACAGCTGTCAATTGCTGGTGATAAGATGTGGCTTGCTAAGTAGTGGGCTCACAGAGCGCTTACCTCTCCCCTATGGCAAAATTGCCTGAAGTAACTTCCAACCAGTTTACTGAAGACTGCAGCATCCAGGCAGGTGTAATGAGGATCCTGGTCTTCAGAAATATGGAGGCTTGCCGTGTATTACAGACCATAGCAGAAGATAAACAAAAAAGCTTCCATGGTGAAGTAGGTCAAACAATGGGGAATTTATTTCAGACAAACTGCTTACAAGTATAAAACATCACATGCGAGAATCAGTGAATACCGGTCGGACGGAGCTCCGCGTCACTTCCGGTCACGTCTGTGTATCATTCCTTACGCGTTACGACAGACATGTGACTTCATCAGAGCATTTATCTCACTTTGATTAGCGCTTAAGACACTTTTATTCCTAGTTTACACATACTGTAGATTGTACATTTACATCAGTTCCTGCCCTAAAGGAGCTTGCAATACAAGGTTGCTAACTCGCATTCATGCATACACATACTAGGGCCAATTTATCCATGAGCCCATTAACACACCAGCGTGTTCTTGGAGTGTGGGAGGAACCCGGAGTACCCAAAGGAAACCCACGCAGGCACAGGGAGAACATGCAATCTACAGATAGGTAGTGCTGTGGTTGGGATTCAAACCAACAATTCCAGTGCTTCCAGGCTGAAGTTTAAATGCCAAGTTCACATTTATTTATTTTATTTCTAAATTCCAGCTTCCATATGTACCAATTGCATTTATGTAATACTTTCTCAAAAATAAGTTTTCCATTAATTCTCCACAGGATTACCTCTCTCTTCATAGCTGTTTAAACACACTGCTCGATTACTTCTGTCTTGCTTCCTGGACAGACTTTAGTTCATGACACAGGAACTAGTTGACTAGCTGATCTCATTAACCACTTAAGCACCGCCTCCTGCACATATACGTCGGCAGAATGGCATGGCTGTGCACATGCACGTACAAGTATGACCTGTGCTAGTGCCCAGCCGTGGGTCGCGGGCGCGTTCCCGCGACCTGGTCCCAAGCTCCGGGACCAGCGGACCCGATCGCCGATGGTGTCTCGCGATCGGTTCCCAGAGCTGAAGAACGGGGAGAGCAATGTGTTAACACGGCTTCCCCGTTCTTCACTGTGGCGACGTCATCGATCGTGTGATCCTTTTTATAGGGATACACAATCGATGATGTCACAGCCACACCCCCTACAGTTGTAAACACAGAAAAGCCATTCAGCGCCCCCTTGTGGTTAACTCCCAAACTGCAATTGTCCTTTTCACAATAAACAATGCATTTTAAATGCATTTTTTGCTGTTAAAATGACAATGGTCCCAATTTTTTTTTTTAAATTGTCCGAAGTGTCCGCCATAATGTCGCAGTCACGAAAACAAACGCTGATCGCCGCCATTAGTAGTAAAAAAATAAAAATAAATTATAAAAATGCAATAAAACTATCCCCTATTTTGTAAACGCTATAAATTGTGCGCAAACCAATCGATAAACGCTTATTGCGTTTTTTTTTTTTTTTTTTTTTTACCAAAAATATGTAGAATGCGTATCTGCCTAAACTGAGGAAGAAAAATATTTTTGAATTAAATTTATTATAGCAAAATATTGCATTTTTTTTTTTTTTCAAAATTGTCGCTCTACTTTTGTTTATAGCGCAAAAAATAACCGCAGAGTTGATCAAATACCACCAAAAGAAAGCTATATTTGTGTGGAAAATGTTGTTTGGGAGCCACGTCGCACGACCGCACAATTGTCTGTTAAAGCGACAGTGCCGAATCGCAAAACCTGGCCAGGTGCTTTAGCTGCCTAAAGGTTTTGGTGCTGGTTTTCAAGCATGCTCTTTTGGCGGGAGCCAGATGTGAGATCCTAATGCTTTGGCGTTTTCTGATTTATTTATTGTATATAGTTATGCACATACTCATTCTGTCTTAAGCAGTTTGTATTTCTTGGGCTGCTTTCACACTGAGGTGCTATAGCGATAAAAATAGTGCCTGTAAAGTAGGGGGTGCAACGGATTCGGATCGTTCCTCGGATCAGGAGTCACGGATCAGATCATTTTTCGGATCAGCAAAAAAACAAACTCCCCCACTGCAATATACACATCCCCCGCCCCCCCACTGCAGTGGCGTCACTAGAGTTGGTATCACCTGGTGCAAAAAAGAAAAAAAATGGTGTCGCCCCCCCCTTAGTACAGACACCCCCCCAGTAGTGCAGACCTCAGACGGTAAAAGCAGCGTTTGTCCCTCGAGCGCGGGCTCCTCCTCTTCTGTGGGTGTCAACAGAGGGCCGCTGCCATGTGTAACCAAGATGGCCACGGCTCCGGAGCTAGGCCTTTCCTAAAGCTATGGCTAGGCGGCAATCCACGGATCGTATAGCAGGACGATCCGAAGGGGGTGACCCGTTTTGGATCACGGATCAACGGTGATCCGTTGCGCCACTCTTCTCACTCCCATTGAAAATCAGCGCTTTGAGCACTTTTTCGGCTGTTAGCAGGGGTTAAAAGCACTTCACTAGCAGCCAAAAAGCACAGCAAAAATGATGGTAAAGCGCCACTAAAAATAGCAGCGCTTTACTGCCAGCGCCCACCCCAGTGTGAGGGTGCCCTTGAGCCTAATTTTATTTTTTAAACTTGAACCGCAGCTTTTTAGTTTGAGATTTTTATTGCAGCAAAATGAGCTTTGCAACATTATACCATTTGTTGCTTGTGTCCATTACAAATTTGCTTCTTGCGTAAGGCAGAACTGTAGAATTCAGCTGGTTCATAAACGTGATATTTACCTTGTAGTCTTTCATTAGCTTTTATTGATACAGCATTCTCGGTGATCAATATTAGCTTAGGGGTCTCAAAAGCAGAGCACTGTGTCAAGCTCGCAGTGATTAGACAGTGGATGAGCTCTTTGTGTACAAGCAACACATTCTGTGTTGGTTGCCCTTCTCCGCCTGGTTCTAGGAATTTAGCAATATTTGTGCGGTAGCTTGAATGAAAGACTATTTAACAGAATTTTACATTTTGTAATATTTCCCTACTTGTACCTGGTTCACACCTTAAACATTTGGTTTATACAATAAAGCCAATGTGGCACAGCACCAAAGGTTACAAACTAATATATCCCCTAAACATCAAATGGTAAGGCCCTATTTACACGCTGCAATTTTTTCCTTCCCTGGACACCTTTGCTCAAAAGGAAGAAAAAGCCACATTTAAAAAAAACTGGTTGTCCCTTAATTCCGTTGGCCAGAATATTAATTTATTCTGGTCTGGTCATTGAAATTTAATGAACGCTAAATACACCTAATGCTTTTATTTTTTTTATTTTTTGGTGTTGAGGCCAAATAATTACATTTTAGTCTCATCTGACCACCTTAAACACACCTTGAAGATTCTGAGGCCACATTGAAAAAGTGGTGCGGTCAGATGAGACTAAAATTTAATAATTTGACCTCAACACCAAATGATCTGTCTGAAGGAAATCAACACAGCTCACCATCCAAATAACACAATTTCTAGAGTAAAGCATGGAGGTGGTAATATCCTGTTATGGAGTGTTTCTCTGGAGCACTTGTCGGGATAGAAGGAACAAGGGATTGGTGCAAAATGCCATCAAATTCTTCAGACAAATGTGCTGCCCAGAAAGCTGTCATTGGGGATGGGTTACCTTCCAACATGACAATCGCCCAAAACTCAGCAAAAATGACCACACAGTGGTTAAAAGAGAAAAGGCTGAATGGCCTTTTTATGGCCTGGTCAGAGCTCAGGGTTCAACCACGTTGAACATTTGTGAAATGACCTGAAAACTGCAGTCCACAAATAATCACCTTTAACTGAACTTGAGCAGTTCTGCACAGAAGAGTGGGCAAATATTGCAAAGTTTGGATGTGCCAAGTAATATTTTTTTTCCCTTGCGTGTTGGTGCTATATTGTTTACTTGATGTTATAAGTTGCACTAGTGTATATACAGCAGGATAAAACAAAAGCGGTGTCTGTCTTCATTCCAGGCTGCAAAGCAACAAAATGTGATTATTTTGAAAGGGGGTGATTCTTTTCTTTACTCATTGTATTTGTGGAGGCCACAACAAAAATTTAAAAACTAACATCAGGAAAACACACAATTTTCTGGTATGATTGATGATGGGACGAAAGGAACGTCTGAACAAAACCAAATGCTCCCACCACCTATTAGATGTAGTCACTGTTTAGCAACCCCACTGTAGACCATAGCTGCCAGTGGAGACTCCTCCATCTATGCTTTGTGTTAGAACATTATAACTCCCAGTATGCTTCAGAGGGCCCCTCACAAAAAATCAAATCAATCAGACTTTCATCAAAAAAAGCATTCTTCAAAAACAAAATCACTCCTGCATGATTCGTCAATTTCCCATAAATCTGTGTGTTGTCAAAATCCAAAAATTTCCAATATAATCTCTGTAGTTTTAAAAAGTAAAAACAAAAATAGTAACAAATGGTCATAACAAATTTTTTAAATACCAACACACTTTTGCAACTTAACTGGAAAATGCAATCAACGTCACAACTTTTAAATTCTTACTTAAAAAACAGCAAATAGTAGCCTTCAGCTGGAGTTTCATCATGGGCAGAGATGGGAGATAAGCAAATATAGCAGGAGCCCAGTGATGGTTAGGATTGTGAATTGTTCAAGGGAAGGAAGCATTGCTGTCTCTTTCCCAATGTCATGTCCCTCACCTTGTCACTGCCGCATCACCAGCCGTCCCATTAAAGTGAATGGGACTGTTGGTGAGTCAACAGCGGGTCAGAGGAGCCGCTGTGAGACTGAGATGACAGTTGCTCTTTAAAAAATTATTTAAATCCAAGCCATTTTACTAGTGATTTGAATTGATTAAAATCCAATCCACCCTGTATTTTAATACAGTTTAAAAACTTTAAATTTGTATATCAAATGCACTAACTTATTCATGCTGGTAGTGCATATCCTATACAAATTTTAAAGGGGTTGTAAAGGTTCGTGTTTTTTCACCCTAATGCATGCATTAAGGTGAAAAAAACACCTTGCTGTCCTTTTTAGCTGCCAGTGTTTCAATTTTTTTTTTTACGGTAGATGCTCTTGTATACTTGCATATATAAATAAATTGCTTTACTACAGGGGTTCCCAACCAGTGGCCCGCGGAGCTCTCTGATGTGGCCCGCGAACTCCTGCTCTGGGATGGAATAGAATATTGTTATTAAAGGTCAATGTATTTCTAAAATCAGTGTATATATGGGCATATCTGTTCTGCAGTGGTTACTGGGCTGCTTTCAAACTGATCTGCAGATGGGTCACTGCATGTTCTGCACTAGCCATAGACTTTATTACATACCTGGCAAGTTTGGTGCTTTCTGAACGTTCTGAAAACCACCAAACTGCAGAATATAAAAGAAGTCTATTGGAAAGTCAGGAAAAGTACAGGAAGGTGCACAAGCGGTGCGGGTAACCAGCGTCAGTGGTGATCACAGCAGCAAAGCAATTGGCATGGCAGTCCATTTCACACAGCAAGAGAGATTGGACCCTCCATTGTCTCTAAGGAGTGGCAGATTTAAATCCGAATAAACCGACTTCCAATCTACCTCCATCCGATCTAAAGCAGTGTTTTTCAACACCTGGGCAGGCATGGTTTTCAGGCTTTCCATTATTTTGCACAGGTGATTTGATCAGTTTCACTGCCTTGGTAATCACCACAGCCATTTCCTCTGAGGGAAATCCTGAAAACTTGACCTGTCGGTGTGTGCCTTGAGGACTGGAGTTGAAAAACACTGCTCTAAAGAGTATAGTGGGCTGTGTCTGCTCTGCATAGACTTGCCATCCGCCCGCTCGGCTCATTGTGGCCCGCGACCGGTTACCAAGTCGCTTAAAAAGGTTGAGCACCCCTGCTTTACTACAACGGTGCCACTGTGTCCCATAGGGGGGATTTCCACTCCCTTCCTGTCCCATAACCAAAATAGGAATTGAAAAGGAAATTCCTACAAAGTCAGGGTCTCAAACCAGTGGCCTCATTGGAAGATTTTCCCTCTTTCTATTTGAGGTGTCAACCCAAAATTTGGGCTTTTCGTTTAAAAATTCACTTTCGATGATCATGGTAACGAAGAGGGCGAATATCCTTCATGATGATACAGACAGCAATAAAAACTGATGGGTGTTCTAATCCCTCCAAACTCTGTCCAAAACTTTAAAAAATAAAAAGTTATCCTTTCTTCTTTGTATTTCAGTTATTTTATATATAGCCGATTCCTCCTAATATATACAATCCTTGAAATTTGTGAACTTCCAGACGTTTACACAGGCTGCTGTTACACAATTCAGAGCATGCCTTCTGAACTACAGAATTTCTGAGAGGAGTTTAAGCTAGTCAGTACAGGAATGACTGCTTACAGGCAGCAATGTACCATGAATATGTAGAGCTATCAAATTGAATGTAAATGGTAGAGAAGAAGTTGCAACCCATGAAGCAATTCCAGAAAATTGTGGAAAGAGATGACGGGGGGACAGGCAACACTCATAACCTGAAAGGGGGTTCCTCAAGTAAGCTTTTATATTGAATTTTCCAATATAATATTTGTATTACTGTACTACTGTAATGCTGTCAAAGGAAAATGTATGCTTTGTATAGCATTAAGACAGACAATTCGAACGCGCCAAAATGTTCAAATGGGCAGGGCGTTTTGGGAGCAATAAATACAGCGCTCCCAACACCTCCCTAAAGATGCTGTTGGCAGGACTTTATGCAAAAAGTCCAGAAAACACGCCACCCCAGTGAGAAAATACACACTGGATTGAATAGGAGGCGGTTTTCAGGTGCTTGGCAGAGGCTGTTTCTAGCGCTAAAGCGCCTGAAAATCGCCCCAGTGTGAAGCTGGTCTTGTGCACATATTAACCTAAGGGGCCCATTCACACCTGAGTGTTTTCAGTTCATAAAACGCCTTTCTCAAAATTTCCAATGGCCCCTGTTTACATCTGAACGTTCTGTCTCCTGAAGCTAAAAGTACATGAGCTTCTTTAGGTAGCTTACAGGCGCCTTTCTGCTTTTTGCACTGGTGACCTTTTTTGACCTGTACAAAATTGCGTGACTTTCTGCCTGAAAAGGATGTGCTCAGGTGTGAATGCAGTGGAAGTGTTTTGGGCCTAAATTTTATTTTGTACATATACTTAAACTTTACTCCCTCAATCACATAAATGGTTTCCATTTAAAACAACAAATTTGAAATACCCTGTTCTTTGTTATGCTGCTGTGAGAGGTAGAATACTTTTGTACCCATACATACAGAAACCTTGTGTGTGCGCACTTCCAACTAGCATCACTAGGGTCGTCTGTTCGAAACCCCATCAGGGCCCTACATGCATGGGGTTTACATGTTCTCTCTGTGCTTGCGTGTGTTTCCTGCAGGTACTCTCCGGTTTCCTCTCACACTCCAATGACATGCTAGTAGGGTGATTTGCTCCGGTCTAAATTTGGTCCTAGCATGTGTAAAGTATGAATGTATGGTAGGGGCCTTAGATTATATACTCCTTGCAGGCAGGGACTGATGTGCATGTATAGTATATATGTGAAGTCCTGCATAAAGGATTATTACCAGAAAGTGTGTGTATATGTAAATAAGATAACGAATGACCTGTAAAAGGGGGTTAAACTACAGTTTGACATAGACTGGTATACATTAATATTTTTATTTATTTTTTAATTTCCTCTCTATTCAACCCTCCAGGGCAAGGGTTGAAAAAAAAACAGCAGAGGAGGAGCTGCTGAGATTAACTATCCAATGTTAGTACAAAAATCTCCCCTGCCATGCCATTGTGTTCTGACTGGGGGGATGGGGCCCCCATCAGAACATTCTGGTCACCTCTCAGCCATTGGCTGCCAATCGGCAGATCTTTTTTTGGTCATGCTCCTTCAACAGAAGGCGGCCTGACTGCAGTACACAAGGACAGAATTTCCGCAGGTTTCTTTTGAACTTGCCAATGCTGCCCAACATTCGGCCCATGTGTAGGGGGCTTGAGGCTGGGTTCACACTGTCTTTGGCCATATGGTTCACAGCAGGTGTCTGGTGCGTTTTCTGTTCTCCATTTCAGGGATGAATCGGGCCCAAATTCTTGCCTTAATTCGGACCTGAAACTGAGCCAATGGTGTAATCTGCTCCGGCCACCAAGGAGCTGTGTGAACTGGCTCCATTGAGAGACGGTCACCGGCTCCAAACAATGCGAATTGGATGCAGAGAAACCCAGCCTCAGGCCCAATTCACACCTATGCATTTTTAGTACTGTTCGCTTTTTGCGGATTTGCACTACAGAACGTGTTCCATTGGAAACCATGTTAAATAGACTGTAGTGCAAATATGCAAAAAGCACTAAAAATGCATACGTGTGAATCAAGCCTAAGAGGCCCTTATGTAAGTGGATCTGTACTTAAAGCAGTAGTAAACCATGGCAGTTAGAAAGGATAAAATACAATTCCCTGTAAGGCAATTGCACAATGTGCTAGTATGCATTGCAGACTAGCACATTCTGAAATACTTAACTTAGAATGAAGCCCTGCTGTGGCACACCAACGCTATCAGTGCTTCCATCTTCCCCTGGTCTTCTGGGTTGATGGGCTTTAAGCTTTATAAATGGCCAGAGCCGCGATGATTTCACTCCTGCACGTGCATCCTTGGCACAGAGCTCTGAAGGTCTGGCACAGTATGCTGGAACTTCAGAGTGCATGCTCCTAAATGGTGCACGTTTTAGGCAATATTTATTTTTACCTACAGGTAAGCCAACTTGACTTTGGCTGAGGGAGAAGGTTGTCGAAGTCTAGGTTTTCTATAAAGTGAGTGGTCTTGGTGCTCCTTAAACGGTTAAACTATTTCTCTTTAAGGCGATTTAGTTATCTGAAAGTAAAAGAGAAAAATGAAGGCCTCCAGAGCTGTAGAATTGTAATCCTTTTTAGACTAAAATCTAGTCCCAGCTGTATTATTCAGAGGGATTTATTTGACTGAGTACACACAAGGGCTCTGCAATAGATATGGTGGGATCAACCGAATGCAATTTTCAAATATTTTGTTGAGATGTGCAAGACGAGAAGTGTTTTTTTTTTTTTTTTTTTTCTTCTCTCACCTGAACCTTTTGAATGCTTCTATACATATGTGCATGTGTGCATATATAGTAGAATGTACAGTATGTCTGTCTGTAAGAGCAAAGGGATCTTCTAAATCCCTTCATTTATATTCCTTGGTATGAATGGAGCCCATGGGATTCAGGAGAACTGGGAAATGTTTGCTGTTCAGCTGCAGTTTTATACAATATTCTGAAGCAAAGGAAGTTTAATTGAAAAGATCTTTATTGCTGGACAGAAACCATTTCTGTACGGGATGGAATAAAAATACCTGCAAAGGGACTTGGTGGTTGTCTCTGTGCAACTGCATTGTTCTTTAATGGTCCGACACCCAACTTAATTATCTATTCAGTTGATTGCTTTTCAAGACCCTCCGTTTTATTGTATCATCTGTGTCCAAAGCTACAAAGTATTGGGCTGGGTTTTCAAGTATATTTGTGGTGTGTAAATGTGCATTATGGTAGGGCAGCCTATTAAATTACTTTATTTTTTTTTAATGGGTCACTGTACAACGGACGACCTAAATGTGCATCCTTTTCCAGTACACTACAGCACACAGATGTTATCTCTGCATTGTCCTATGCAGTGCGTTACTGCAGCTTAAATATGTGAACCCAGCCTTAGGCGTGGTTCATTCATACTAGTGACTTGGGTTGCACAAAATTGCATTACAAAGGATAATCTTATTTTTAATGGTGCCCATTTTAACCAATGGGACAAGAAACGGTCACATTGACAACTTTGACAATGAAAACTTTGTGGAAAAAAATAAATTTCTTAATTTTCCCCAAAATTGTGACAAATACAACTTCAAAAAACTTGCCGTGTCTCTTACTAAAATACTTTAGACTGTCTACTTTCCATAAAGGGTTATTTGGGTGGTGTTTTTAAGGCCTGGCATTTTGGAGCCTCAAGAAATTAGATGGGCTGTCGGTACGTCGGGATTAATGCATTTTCAAGTGTATATACTGTATGTTTACCTTTTAGTTAGTAGACTCTTAACTCACACACACAGAATATGCTGATTTTGGTTATTTTTGCCTAAAAAATTTAGCAGCATACCCTAAATGTACAACATTTTGCATCATAGGTTCCAGGGCTGTATATTTTCTATTGAGGCACACAATGTAGGGAGGCAAAACTAGTCCCTGCTTGTAGATCATAGGATGCAGCAAGACAAAGGAGCCACCCTGAAACCAAAAACCTGGGGCGGTGCTCATGGCATCCATTTAAACTAGAGCATAGGAAGAAAATAAAGCTGCATACTTTGGTAGGTGGCTACATTTCTGAAAGTGATTAAAAAAGAAAGTTTAATATCACTTAAATCAAAATATCAGGTATGAGTAAATTATTGACAATTGCTATAAACCTTTTTATTTTCACAAGTTCTGGTCACCAATCCCCAAAGGACATGCTGTAGCATGAAAAAGTCCAGAGAAGGGCAACTAAATTAATGAGGAGATTAGAGGACCTCAATAATGAGGAAAGACTGCAAGCGCTAAATGTCTTCTACCTGGAGAAGACTCTTAAGAGGAGATATGATTGCAATATGCTTGGATCGTCGAGATGTGTAAGAACACATGGGGCCACACGATGAGACTGAAGGCGAAGCGGTTTAACCTTTTAAGTTGTGTAGGGTTTTCTTTTTACCATTCAGGGTGGTTGGATGTTTAACCCATTTTAAGGGGGCATGGGAATTGATCTTTCTACACACGCACACGTTTAACTGGATGAACTATTCTCATTATTCAACCTTGCCTACTATGCAAGATCTCCTGGTACACCCTGGTGGGGACTTGCCTTGTATGTAGGGTATGGGGTCCTCTGTTGTGAATCCTGATTCCATCTGCCTGGGCTACCTGCCTCCTCTACTGAAAGGTAGTGTGTGAGAGAGAAAGTAGTGCAGCATGCATTAGACGGGCAAACCCATGTCTGGGGGATTAGAACCAGGTAGAAAAGCTACATAGTCATCTTCTTCCGATAGCTATTTTATTTATACTTTAAACAACACGCTGGTTTATTTTAGTGATCATATTATCTTCTTTTGAAGATTGCACTTCTTGGTATTTTGCCTTGATTGTAAATGTGTGATATGAACCTCTAAAATCATTGGAGTGGATTTACTAAAACTGGAGAGTGCAAAACCTGGTGCAGCGTTGCATAGTAACCGACAAACTTCCAGTTTATCTATTTTTTTGTCAATACTTAACCACTTTGGCTGCCAATTGACTGGGCCACTTTTTGTGATTTGGCACCGTCGCTTTAACTGACAATTGCGCGGTCATGCGACGTGGCTCCCAAACAAACTTGACGCCCCCCCCCCCCACAAATAGCACTTTCTTTTAGCTATGACTAAGCACTGAGCTACAGTGTGAAACGCGTGGGCTTCTGTTCTATTTTTTGCTGTGGCATGTATTTTTTGTGACCTATTTCAATAAAATGAACTGTTTAGGCCGATACGTATTCTACATATTCTTGGTAAAAAAAATTGCAATAAGTGTTTGGTTTGCGCAAAAGTTATAGCGTCTACAAAATAGGGGATAGTTTTTTTTTATTTTTTTTATATTGAACTCTTTATAAAAGTTTTATTTTTTATATATCGTGACTGCAACGTTATGGTGGACACTTTTGACGCCATTTTGGGACCATTCACATTTATACAGCAATCGGTGCTATAAAAATGCACTTATTACTGTGTAAATGTAACTGTCAGGCAAGGGGTTAACCACTAGGGGGCTAAGTGTGTCCTAGGGAGTGATTCTAACGGGTGGCGGGGCTTACTGTGACACTGATCACTGTTCCCGATGAGAGGGAGCAGACGATCGGTGTCCTGTCACTAGGCAGAGTGGGGGAGATGCCTTGTTTACACTGGCCTCTCTCTGTTCTGCCACTCCGTGACCTGATCGCGGGTCCTGTGGGCATGGTCATGGAGCTCACGGTCATGGAGCTCACGTCAGGGGCCCGCGTCTACACAGTGTGAAATTCAAAGTAACATAAATATACATTACTTTAGGCAGCCATACCATTCTGCTGGTGTGTGTGCAGGACACGGTTGGCAATCGGTTAATTGAACAAGCTGAAGTTAGAAGCTGATTGGCTACCATGCGCAGTGGCGCCCGTTTTTGCACTCTCTAATCCTGGTAAATCAACTGTGTGTGTGTGTGTGAGTGAAAGAGCTTGCGTGATAAGTGCATGGTGTACCTAATAATTCCTAATAATCGTAACCCACATTTTAAACACTAGGAACAATAGTAAATAATAAAGGGTATTTCTATTGAGATCTTTCACCAGCGCAGCCTACCAGTGTCGAATCCCGCGGCAATTCCGACGGTATAGCGCCTTACTATGACTTTGTACTACCATATTTTTTTTTTTTATAGGCTGGGGGCAGTTCAGTCCCACACATGACTTGGAGATACATAATTTGGCTTCATTACCCTCTGAAGGTGTCATTATCCCAGGCGTTTGCATACTTTTTTACACCAATGACCCTGATTGTTTACATTTGTGTCTCCACGATAAAACAACGTAAAATGTCTTTGAATAAAATTGTATTAAATGTCTTGGATGAAGATGAGATCACATTTTGGGAACATCCAAAAACTCAAGAAAACCCATAAGGGTTTGAATTTTTATTATTAACATTAACTTCTATGTCTCCCTGATCTTATTGGAACATTTGAGAAGCCCCAAGGTTTATAGTCTGGATATCTTGTTGCATTCCTATTTAAGTAATAGACAGGGTGCTGATTTAAAGTCCTTCCTCTAATCCCTTTATTGCTGCTGGTCACAGGAGCTATGAAAGGGGGTTAAGTTAGACGGATGTTATGAGCATGTTACACACTTCCCTCTAAGTATCTGGAAAACAAATGGTTTTGGTTTACTTGGTGTATCTGAGGAGATCCTGCTATTACGTTAACTATTTTCTATAGCAACGTTTTAGACATCTTGATAATATACCAGGTCTCATTTCTAATTTTGTATATCACCTTGCTGTTGTAAAATAATGATGCATGGTCTGAAATATCAGGTCATATTTATTATTTTATGAGAGTTTGGCCACGTGTGTCTGCAGTTACTTCTGGTCAAAACCCTCAGAGTACAGATAACATTTACTAAAATTTCTATTTTGCCTTTGAAAGAAATCCATTCTTTAAAAACTCACTGCTGAAGTACATAACTGCCTGGAGTTGCAGGGCCTGCATGTGCAGATATAGTACTACACTGTATAATGGACTGGCCAATAACCAGGTGATTATTATGCTTGCTATCTCTAGCCTGTGTTTTTATTATATGTATATGTGTGTGTGTATATGTGTATATGTATATATATATATATATATATATATATATATATATATATATATATAATATATAAATTATATTTACTTATTTTTTAAAGCTGAACTTAGAGCCTGGTTAAGCCATTTGTTAAATGTGCTTTATCATTTAAACTATGACTTTTTTTTTTTTTTTTGCACCCAGTGTAAGTTCCTAAATTTGTGCTTGATAAATGCCTCCTGCAGTCTCCTAATACAGTAGGTACTCACACAGAGAGAGAGAGAAGGGCAGGACAGGGAGAAAATCAGATGTGTCAACATGGAACATGCTGATACAAAAAGGAGCAGAGAGATGGCCTGATCAGGCTTCTACCTCTTTCATTGTCCAGTAAAAAGATGACCTACCGTAAGTGTATTACTAACTGTGGTAAAGTGGTTTGATCCACTTAGCTGCCCTCTGTGGTGAAGCTCTGGCACTTTAAAGCCCTGTACACACAGGCTGAATATTTGGTGGAATCGGCCAGTTCCATGCAAACCGGACAACATTTGTGTGTTGTGTTCAGCTGGGTTCTTATGAAGGTACATGACCAAAAAAAGGTCTGCCGACTAGCTTTTGATCGGTGCTCTCAGCCAATGGCGAAGAGCGCTGACCAGAGTGTTCTGGCGGACGGGGTGGGGGGGGGGTGGGGGGGGGGGGGGGGGGGAGACATGCCCCTGTCGGAACATGCCCCTGTCGGAACACAATGGAACAGCTGGCGAGATCGCTGTACTAAGATTAGATTGCTAGTACATCAGCTCCAACCTAAGCTGTCAGTTTATTTTTATTTTTGTCCATACTGCTTTGAACGAAAAAAAAAAATTGCAGTGTGTACTAGGCTTAATGCACCATGCCTGTGATTAGATACCCAGTGGGCAGTCTGTGTCCAGGGCTAATCGCTTGCATGAGTGTTTTACGTTTGAGTGGGCTTAATTATCTGCAGGAGCCCGCAGCCTCCCATTGCTTTCAATGGGGCTGCCTACTCGCAGCTTTTTGTGCCCCCCCCCCCCCCCCACTGTGGTTCTCGACTAAATTTTAAAGGCAAGATGAGAGAAAAAGATAACCGCTCAGAGGTCCCAAGGAGCTAAAGCTGAAAGGTAGGATCCAACCCCTGGGTGCAGGCACTGCAATAGTATGCAAAATTGTATGGAGAAAAACCAGGATAGCCGCACTCCAAAAATGTTCATGTTAAGCTATGAATAAGCACTGTATTTTGGTGTGAAACACGTCAGCTCTTTTCTGTTTTTTGCTGTGACATGTTGATGTTGTGATCTGTTTTATTATAAAGGAACATTTTTTGGAGTGCGGCCGTCCTGGTTTTTCTCCATACAATTTTAAATTTTAAAGGCAGGGTGCATGTGCAGTTGTGTATGCACCCTTGGGGCCCTTTCACACCTGGAGCACTGGGCACCCTTGCCAATCGCAGTTCCAGCACAAGGCAAGGAAAAGGCCTTGTGGTCTGACACCAGTTCATACCCTTGCACTGTAAGGCGCCTTTCACACGGACGGCTGTTCTGCCGCAGTTAAAAGCATGTTTCTTTCTTTTGAAATTCAAGACTCCAGGCGCTGCGATTAGCTGCGTTTACATGCAGCTACGTTTATCTGCGGTTGGCCATTATTGTCATCCCCATAGCAACCGTTTTTATTTTGATGTGCTTCCTGTTTTTTCTTTTGTTCACGCAGCTATCCGCAGCTGACACAGTGCACTGCGATTACCTGCAGTTATGTGCAGATAGCTGCGCAAAATCGTTCCTGGACGCAGTCAAACCTATTTTTTCTATCTGCACCAAACCGCATGTAATGAAACCGCAGCTAAACGCAGTGTGTGAATGGAGCCATTGGAAAGCATTGTGTGCTTTCAGCTGCGGTAGAAAAACAGAAAATCCGCAGCAAAAAGCACCGTTCTATCCGTCCGTGTGAAAGAGGCCTTAATGTGTGGCCTGAAGGGTATTTTTTTTTAATTTATTTATTTTTAAAGCAGTGTTGTGCAATGAAAATCACTGCATTGCATCTCACGATGGCCATTGGAACTTTTGATAAAATGTAAATTTTTAGTAAGTGTTGAAAAAAAGTACAGTGCGATTTGCTGGGATTTGGTGCATTGGCTATATATCTTCCCAGTGCACACAAGCAGCTGTGTAAGTGTGGCTGCTGGTGTGAAAGCCATTAGGGTGGGGTAGACCAATACAAATCTTGCTACAAGGATGGCAGTCCTTTTTACTCTGTATTCAATTATTTGCCTTCAGCATCTTCTACACTGCATCTGAGCACCACAAAGCAAAAAATGCTATTAAATTCATTTTTAATATTCATAGCAAATCCATCCATGATCCATTGATATTTCTGAGACAATAAAACAGGAGGTATAATGTTTCAGTTACGAAGCACCATCTGTGGGGCTTCGTACACAGATGTCTATCGAAGTCTCACCTGAAAATTTGCAAAAGTAGTGCAGGGACTGCTTTTGCAAATTCGTGCAGTGCTGCAAAATCGCCTTTGCACGAATTGGAACAGTGACATTGCCACCAATAGGCTGCGACTTGATCTCTCAAATCTCATGACATATCGCTCCAATGTGAACCTAGGCTTAAAGTGGAAGTAGTGCGTTTTTTTTTTTTGGAACTGAAACCTTTTACCTCCTGTTTTATTGTCTCAGAAATATCAAAGTTATCCTTTACTGATGGTGCCTTCTCTCCAGAAAGTCAGTGCCATCTTTACTTGGTCATCATCCAGAATCAGTGTCTGCATGTTGGAACAGATACTGGCCAGGGATGACATAAGTGTGTAGTATCTACAAGCATTTGTCTTCTTTCTAGTCTTATCTCCTTTTTTGTATGTACACATGTTTTACATTAATTGGCTACAATCATGTTTCACCTTGTGAGTTGCCATAGAATAACTTCTTACCTCCTAGGGACTGCAAAACAAAAATACCGTAAAATTGTTCATGTTTCTACAATCATTTTGAATGGCATTCCAGCAGAGCATTTTTTAGTGGTTGCTTTATAGGTAATTAAACAGGCAAGTAATATGGATTGCATGAGGTGTACTGCAAATTTATATTTTATTTAGGGCTGTGCAAATTAACTTTTAATTAATCGATTGATCTTTAATTTTTTTGATCGATTAAAATTCTTTTGATTGGTACTCACCTCTCCGCCGGCTTCTGGGCCTTCGGGGAGTTCCGTCAGAGATCCGGTAACGTCACGGACACCAGCGGGGGTTGCCGAGTCTATCTGAAGGACTCCTTTGCTGTGGCTTCATATCTGCATGCTGGCGGGACCTTACTATCTGCCACACACAAGGGCTGTTACACTTCCCTCTATCACTGCCCTCTATCAACCTGGGATTCTACAACCATCCACTGGGAGTTGTGATAGTTCCCTTCACGGGACATCTACATGCTGACGGACTGATGTTAACCCCTCCTCATCTGGATTCAGCAGTGGTATCGTTGTACACATTTTTATACCAGTATCATACTTGGCTACATGTTTTTATGACTGCTTTTGATACCATTTGGTATTGCTCGCACCATTTTTACAGTTTATGTAGCTACATCGATTTTATCTCCAATGCAATATTTATTTTGTTACCTACTTGAAGACTATAAAAGTTTTAATGCTATTCCCATCGAGCGCTGCCTTTGTGTGTTTTTTGTATCCATTTTTCCAGTTGTTGGTATCTGCACTGGGAATCGGCCTGCAAAGTAGTTGGATCTGTATGTGGGTTATAATTAATCAAAATTAGTCGATTAATCGATTAAAAAATAAAACGATTAATCGAACACAAACATTTTGATCAGGAACAGCCCTAATTCTATTACAACATAGATGTGTGTTTATATATATATATATATATATATATATATATATATATATATATATATATATATATATATATATATATATAGTTAATGCTTGTACTTTTATATCTGACTGCTTTTATTTGTTTTATGTAGTTGTAAAGATTACTGAGTGCTTGTTGTCAATATGTTTATTTACAAAATCGGCTGGCTTGTCAAATATTGCCACGGAGTTTCACATTTTTCAAAAACGGTAAAGTGTTTTGGTTCCAGATAACCTGAAGACTTTGCACTGCACTGTTTGCTGGTTGGTGGTCAAACGTTATAAATCTGGCCAGTTAACAGCACTTTAAAAAGGACTGACAGCTCAGGCTTAGGCCTGGTTTCAAGAGGAGAGGGTACAACTGTTCCGCTTCAGCAGATTTCAATGTGCTGAGCGGCTGGAGGGTCCCAGACGAGTGTAATTAATCAGCTCTGGGTCTCTGAAGTGCTGACAGAAACATTGTGTAAGACATTCACAAAACAAACTTTTAAACTACAGCCACTGCATCACTACAATAAACCAAACAATGGTTCACCACCCCCTGCAGGAGCAACACCGGTCACCAGACAAAGAAAATACTCGTTTGTTTTCAGAGTCAAAGCAGTGATTTTGTGATTTGCATTGTTTTCTTAGAGGTGTAATTGCCGGCTTTGGTATGTTGACTATATACAAATATGTTAAACTAATTTGCTATTGATTATATCAGACCATATTTCAGTTGCCTTTTTTACCGTCTCAATTTATTGACGGTCATATAGTTATCAACCCAAAACTTTGCAATGTTTCTTTCTATAGATGTTTTTTGCTATGATTTACAAATTGACAAAAAAATAAACCATGCCCTTGCCCACAAGTCGCCCTGTCTCACATGTTTCAGGAGTGCTCACACGGAGACTGAGTTTAGCTGGCCATACACTAGAAGAATTTTGTTTTGAAAATGTTCTAATGGTTAGGGTCAAATTTACGTTTGACTGCAGTGATGAGAAAATTCAAAGGGGCAGAATGTAAAATTTTTCTGGAATGAACAAATTTGCAACACTGTATGTGGTTTTGTTTAATAAAGGCCATTAGTTTCAAATAAAGTTAAAGGGAAATGTAAACCCGCTCTCATCCTTCCTAAACTACTGCCATTGTGCTGATCTATAAGGATATACATGCCTCCTGCATGTATCCTTACCTGTCAAATGTCTCCCCTCTGTCTGTTATGAGACCTGAAAAACTGCAGATTCTGTGGGTGGGTCTGTTGTCTGGAGCTCGGTGGGTGGAGTTGCGATGTCAGTAGACTCTCCGCCCATTTCTACACTCCCCTTGTCGACATGCATTTTTTCCTATGTATTTCTTACACTGAATTCTGCTATAATCACTAACATCCAGTGAAAATCCACAAAAGTAACCACATGACTTCAGAAAAGGAGTGGGGGTGGAAATTAAAAAAATGCCTGTCTGAAGCTAGTGCATGAGATATGTAAATAACCTGTCGCTTCCAGCAAGAGGGCAGAACGGACTAAGGTTTTTCTCTGTAAGTCCGTTTTTTATTTCACTGAACCATAAAAGAAGATTGCTTAGAGCTGGATTAACTCTGTGTGCAAGACTGGGCACAGATGGGAAATCTTATACTGTACATTATGACATCAAAAAAATTGCATTTACATCCACTTTACCAGGTAACTCGGCTTTCCTGGGGGGGAGTGAATGGCAAAAAAAGTGTATAAAATTGTGACACAAATTGAATGTTATTAACCTCTTCACATCTGCGCTATAGACAAATAACTGCTACAGCACGGACCTACTTTGCCGGCAGGCTGTCGCTAGACATAGTTCTGTGCTGCGATCCCGGCCCCTTACCACGTGATCAGCTGTCAGACGATCATGTGATGTAAACAGAGCCGGTAATCGGCTATTTTTTCTCATGCTGATAGTGAGGAGAAAAAAAAGCTGATCGCTGACAGGACATCTGTCCCTATCAGGGGGGAGCTTCCGCCAGCTCATCTGTGCCACCAATCTGCTGCTTATCTGTGTCACCCATCAGTTCCGCCTTATCTGTGCCTATCAGTGCCGCTTCATCCGCACATATCAAACGAGAAAAATCACATGATTGTAAAATATGAAACCTAATTTTTTTTTTTTTTTTTGAAATTTCCATCTTTTATTTTAGCAAAAAATAAAAACCCCAGTGGTGAAAAGGTCACTTGGGTACAGTGTATGACCGCACAATTGTCATTCAAAGTGCATCAGCGTTGAAAGCTGAAAATTGGTCTGGCCAAACACCAGGCCGATTACCGGCTCTGTTTACATCACATGATCGTCTGACAGCTTATCACGTGGTAAGGGGTCGGGATCGCAGCACAGAACTATGTCTAGCGACAGCCTGCCGGCAAGGTAGGTCCGTGCTGTAGCAGTTATTTGTCTATATCATTTGTCTATATCACTTTTGTCTATTTGTCTATATCACTTTATCACGACTATGACATTATATCGGACACCATTTTGGGACCATTGTCATTTTTACAGCGATCCATGCTATAAAAATGCACTGATTACTGTAAAAATGGCAGTGAAGGGGTTAACTGTGACCTAGGGAGTGATTCTGTTAGGGGGAGTGGCTTGCTGTGACATGTCACTAGGAAGAGCAGGGAGATGTTGTGTTTACACTGACATCTCCCCGTTCTTCAGATTTGTGACCCGATCGCGGGACCTTGGTGGACATGGAGTCCACGTGTACGGTCACGGAGCTAGCATCACAACACCACACCGGGGCAAATTTAAAGTGTGTGTGTGTGTGTGTGTAAAATTATATAATTATATATATTCTCTCCATTTGCGTAGCCATGCGATCCTGTCGACGTAAAAACTTGTGCGGCGGTCGGCAAGTGGTTAAGTGCCCTGTAAGCAAGTGGTTAAAAATGATCATTACTTTTAAAACTGCAGCTCTGTAGTTCTCTGTAAAATGCTATATGGCTATCTGGAGGCATCATGTGTACAGATGGTGTACAGAAGACCCCCAGGTATGTAATTTCCTGCTTGTGTGATTTGGATTTTCCCAGAAGCTTGCACTAAGATACAAATTTTGATTTTGAGCATCCCCTGCAACAACGTCTGCCTCTAAACTCTGTGTGTGTGTTTACACAGACTAATATGCAGTGGTGTTGAGAGGAAGAATAAAAAAAAAGGCAGGTGCCCCTAGGAGCAGCCCAAAAACCATCCAGTGTGGTGGGTTTATAGATATTATATTCTGGATATTTTTTGGAGTTATCAGAAGTCATGTTTGGTGTCTGTCTTTGATATATATTCTGCCGGCCTCGTTGGATGTTCAGCAAAGGTCTCCAGATGTCTCACATTGGGATTGCAGATGAGGCTTTGCTCGAGAAACGCTTGAATAACGCTCTAAAAACGCCCCAGTGTGAAAGGGGCCTAATGGACACAGATCTTCAGGGGTGTATTTTTCAGGCCTATTTGCCCCTGGGGTACATGGACATACTTACAATCTACATATAAAGTGTTCATGTGGCCCTTTTCTCTGTATGTTGGCACTATTAGCCAGTGCAGTATGCCTTAAGCCAGCAACCAATTGCAAGCTTTCTTTCTTTTTCTTTCAGCTATAGTAAACTAACATTTTTGGTTGGTTTCGCTGAGTTAATGAAATGTTTTGCATTTATCTTTTAGAGAAGTAATTATAGAATGTAAAAACCTCTAACAGGAGAAGTAGGGCCAAAGCTCCTTTAGCCCTACTCCTGGGAAACACAGTTCTGCACTTAGTTTTGCACTCCTGTGACCCGTAGGCAGCCAACAGCAGGCTAAAGTCAAGGCTAGGACACCGCGCAACCCTGATCTCTGTAAAGAGCTGCATCCGGGGCTCTTTAACCATGTGATCGGCTGTGTCCAATCCCAGTCGGTGGCGATCTAACCCGGAAGTGGGAGCGGGTACCTGGTTTTGAAGGGTATCCGCTCTGCCCTGAAAAAGGTGCCAAATGTGGCAGCAGAGAGGGGGAGGAAGCAGACAGGCAGAGCTTCCCCTTGTGGGTAGTTCTCTGCTTTAAGCTTAACTAATAGATTTAGGGCCAGATTCTCAGCGGCGCTACGACGGAGTATCTCAGATACCCCGTCGTATCGCGTTTTTTTTTGGCTCGTATCTATGCGAGTGATGCTTGGCATCACTTTGGCATAGATACGCTTCAACATCCGACAAGTGTAATACCATTACACTTGCGGATCAAAGTGGTAATGACAACTCCGGCCACTAGGTGGCCTTTACGTTTTCTCATTTGCCTATGCAAATGAGGCTACTACGCCGATTCCCAATCGCTTTTACGCCACCCCGTCGTCGCGTACGTCGTTTACGAACTCGTAAGGTTACCCCTGCTTCTATGAGGAGTAACCTTACGAAGTACCGTCGGGTGCCGTCGGATGCCATGTTAAGTATGGCGTCGGGTCAGCGTCGGCTTTTTCCGTCGCTTACGTCGTTTTACTAACTCGTTCGCGAATAGGGCATTGCGTTGTGACGATCACGTCGTTTTGACGTTGGTTTCAACGGCGCTTTCCGATGTGAGCTGGAGCATGCGCACTGGGCTTTTTCCCCGGCCGGCGCATGCGCAGTTCGTTCGACGCGGGGGCGCGCTTAATTTAAATACAAGCCGCCCCATTTGAATTACGCGGGCTTACGCTGGGCCATTTTCACTACGCCTCCGCAAACTACGGAGCAAATGCTTAGAGAATACGGCACTTGCTCTAGTACGATGCTGCGGCGGCGTAGTGTAAATGGCTGGCGCTACGCCGGCGAATTTCTTAGAGAATCTGGCCCTTAGGCTTTACATATTGGATTTTTTTTGTGTGTGTGTGTGTGTGTACAGAATATTTCTTCATTTTAGGCAGAAGACAGATTCAGAATAGTTGTCCCTCTCCTCCTTTTTTTTTTTCTTTGAAAGATGTCTAAAAGAAATATTGCTTTCCACATACTACATTAGTGCTAAAAAGTACTGAGGCGCTGTTTAAATGGAGCAGAATGCTTATATTTGTGACTAAATATAGAAGTCTGTATGCACTGTGTTTTTATTACTTGCAATTTCCCAAAGATAAAGTAGTTTGATTGGAGAGAGAGCCGGACCTCTTCATTGTGTAGTTATGTCTAAGGTCGCTGCTCTCATTAGTTTGGGTCCAAACTGTCCTCCCTTTGTTTAGGTTTCTCACAACTGTTGCTACACAGTGAAGTTCACTTTGCTGATGCAATTTTTTAGATGTGTTCTCATCGCTGGTGTAATCGCAACAGCCAGGTTTTCTTTGGCTGCCCCTGATGTGTGTCTCATATGCAGTTCTCAAGTCCTATCTAGGCATAAGATCTGTGTCGAGTCTCATTTCTGCACCTTATCTGTCACAGGCTCTTTTGACAGGCCATGTGCTGAGAGCATAGGGCAACAGGTAAGTGGTGACATTTTGATTGGGTCAGCCACATTTTGGAGATTGACAACAATGCTTGCAATGCACTTCTGGCAGCGTCCAAGAATGTGCTTTCAGTGGACAAATGGAATCTGCCACTAAATTTAGCTGACATTAAGCTAAGAATGACTCGAAAAGTGGTAAGGGGTTCCTGTTGCCGTCCTCTTGTGCTTTCAGGAGGAAGCTTTACAATAAATGTTAAGGCAGTCCTACAAATGTTATAATACTGCACAGGATAAACACGCACTGTCCTGGTCTGTTATTCTACATTTTCTTTTTTGTACAGAACATAATCCAGTTGCAGTGAAGTAAAACAGTGTGCACTTGTGTACCACGTAACCCGACTTTCTCATGGTATACAAGAAACACTTGAATATTTCTTAATTGTTCATGTACACTAACACAGTAGATTGGAGTCCAGAAATCCATATGCCTCACTGTTCAAATTGCATATCATCTGCTGTGATTAGTAGTGCCGAAACTAATCAATTATGAAATTAATCGATTAAAATTTTCATAATCGATTAATCGGCCAGTAACATAATGGGGTTAAAACTAAAATTTGTCTTTTATAGTACAAAAAAGCAAATCGCTACTGTAAATATTACTTTTTGCTCTTTTTGTATTTATTTTTGTTTTTTTATCCCCATTATGTTACTAAACCTCTCAGGCCGGGGTCACACGTCTGTTTTCTTGGTGCTTTTTGCAGAAACGCACTACAGTTCATTTGTTTTCCTATGGGACACGTTCACATCCATGATTTTTTTTTTTCGGCTGCTGCGTATTTGGAAAGGGCAAGGACTTTTTAATGCAAAACGGTGCTATTTTTAATTATTTTTTGGTTTAATATACTTCAATGGAGAAGCTGCAGAAAAGCATGTAATGTGTTTTTGTGGCAATTTGTGTTTTGTAATCTGCCCAACAACAAATTGGGCCAAAAAAAATGTAAAAATTATTTTTTTCTAAGGCTATTATCTGATTAATCGAAACAATAATCTGCCAACTAATCGACCATGAAAATAATCCTTAGTTGCAGCCCTAGTGGTTAGGCCAGGCAGTCCATCTGTTTTTTGGTATAGATCCAAATTAAAGAAGCAGATGGGCTGCACACCAATGGCATCATTCTTGATGATCAGCTTTATACAGAAAATGACAATTTCTGCAGATTCCTACCTGTAGACTGAATTGCTTGACACATTTCATCCTTACCAGCTTTAATCTTCAACATGGGGTAGTCAGGGGGAGAAGTACTTAAGTACGCTGTCCAATTTCATACAGGAATGAAAACCTTTCATATACTTGGACCTTTTCTACCTACTCAACAGTAATTCAAGTAGCTGAGTTCTCCATGGTCTCTATACACCTACAAAAAGACCTGAAAATCACAGTATATAATCATCTGTTCATAAGTGCCTTGAAATCGTGCTTCAATGAGCTCCTCCAACTAACCCATCAATAGGTTGGCATATGTAGGATCAAAATCCCCATCAAACAGATGTGCAGATCTTTTACCGTTTTACAAGGAGATTTGGGCCTAATGGAAGTAATTTTTTTTTTTCTCAAGGGGTACATTTTGTGGCAACATGGGCACCAACAATAAGTTCCATGTAAGACACAAGTACAGGGCTCAGTACAGTGAGGTATGTTCATTTGTGGCTCATACCCCCACTGTTCCATGATTAGGGAATTCACACAACACCCAATCTTACTCCCGTTTTGTGATTAAGCCACTGCCAAATGAGATATGTAATATGTAAAAACTGTTCACAGAACAACCAGACTCTGTGACTGCATGAGGAATCTTCTCTCTATTATCAGGACAGAAAAAATACCAATCTTCGAACCATATGGTTTGAAGATGGACTTTTATTATTTTTTTTGTAGTCCAAATAATTGAGGGATTATGAAGTCTTAAGGCAGAGGTGATTGCTTGTGTCTGCTTAGACGGGAGTTATTCTGGATATTTACATTGGATACCCATATTCCCAAGGGAATGAACTTTGATTTTGACTTTGAGTGGTATATGACTTGCTACAGGCGTTCCACTAGTTACAAACATCCGACTTACAGAGGGAAACTGGAAGTGAGAGGAAATCTACCCCTAGGAAGGGAAATTCACTCCTTTTAAGTTATCATGGGGGGAAAAGGTGTCTCCACTGGAGCCCAACGCCAAACCTTATTTCCACAACAACTCAAAATGTTCTAAATTCTATTTTCATAGGGACAGAGTGAGGTAAAATCTTCTAAACCGAAGCAGAGACGGCAAAACAAAGGTTACAGGGGTGTTACCCCCCTTCCCTAGGCTATCCAAAAAAAAAACAATAAATATATATATTTTTTGGGCTGAAGCTACACTTAAAGTACCTGTTCCGACTTGCAAACAAATCCCACTTAAGAACAAACCTACAGACCCCATCTTGTTTGTAACCTGGGGATCATCTGTATTATGAACCCCCCACCTACTTTTTTTTTTTTTTTCTTCTTGTTCTTCTTTCTTTCTCTCTTCCGTCCCTCCCTCCTGCCCTTAAAACACTAATCTACACCAGGGGTAATGAATTTAAAATTCAGAGGTATGATCCGTAAAAAATTCCTTCCAACAGAGGTCCTAAACTCATATTTGTTCCTTCACATCACAACCCCCCCTTTACATCAGTTTCCTTGTTCCCCCCCCTTGACATCGGAGTCCTCTCTCTACATCGTCATCCATCTTCCCCTTCACATTTTACAACATGTCCCTCTTTTTTACTTCATAGTGGTGTGTCTTTTACATCACAGTCCCCCTTTATGTTACAGCCCCCCTTTACAACACCGTCCCCACCTTTTTTATATTGCAGTCTTCTTTTACATCAGAGCCCCATCACATTATACACCCCTTTGCATCACAGCCCCCCATTTGCATCAGTCTCCCCATTTACATCAGTGCTCCCCTTTATATCACAGCCCACCTTACATCATAGTGCTCCTCTTTATAATGCAGCCCGCCCTTTACCATGCAGCCCCCCCCTTTAAATTACAGCTCCCTTTTGCATTATATCACTGCCAACCCTTTACAGGTAGACGCATTTCACACAGCGATGCTGTGCTTATTCATTAGGGAAGAAACGCTGCGTCGCTGTGTGAAACGCGTCTACCTTTACCTGTGTGCTTGTCCTGTGGTCATGTTACGGATTTTACAAGATTCATCACTACCTTGGCATTCAGCCATCCATTCCTCTTATCCATTTTGCACGGCCTGTGAGCCATGGCTAGCAACCCTGGAAAGAGTCCATTCCCCAGCCTACCTAGTTCCATCACTCACCTGGAGCAGCGTTTTCCAAGCCTTTCCTCCCCCTGGTGTCTTGGTTGCTACAAATTATATTACTGTTTCATATAACAGATTTTTATTTATGAACATAAAGGCTGAATTACAAAATTGATCTAGATGGTTATCTCCAGACAAGTGCCTGCAATCCACTGACTTGGGCCCCATTCATACTGGACATTTAGCCTGCTGCAAGAGATTCTGCCATTTTAGGTATGGTTGGAAGGCGCATATGCAATATCCAGCCATGCTGCTGACAACCTGTAAATCTGAGGGGCAGACAGCTTCTGTGGCTGGAAGGTACACTGTGGGAAGTACCAATGTTTAGGGCAGTTTTCTCCCAGGGATGAACGTCTGATTTCAAGCAGCCCTGCCCTAAAAGCTTTTTTTACAATTCAGTTGCAGCAGCTGCCAGCCTCTGAGTTTTACAGCCTTCTGGCAGGGGGCGCTGGTTGGATCACCTGTACCTCCCTCCCATTCCTAAACACCAGAGTTTCATGTGCCACATCTAAACACCCAGTGTTCATGAAGCCTTCTATGCTCTATTATCCCACACATTTTTTGGGGGGGGGGGGTCCCATATAATGCTGCTGTATCTTATTCAATATTGGGAAACCCTGGGAGAGTTGTATCTTTTTTTTTTTTTTTAATCTTTTATTTCTTCCTATAGTCCATTTTATAACCATTAACAATTATTTTTTTAATATGAAGAAATTAAGCCCCTTTGGTAAACTATTGGCTTTCCCTTTCCCGTTTGCACTTGGTCCACATTTGTACTTGTGTTGCCTTGGGGATGATAAATATGATCTACTTTCCTTTATATCTCGTTCCTGCAGACTTCCTCTGTTCTGTAAGACTAGTCCTCTGAAGCTACTTTTCTGGCAGATCCGTTGCAGCTCTCCAACCTCATCCAACACAAAGCAGTCCTGCATTTTATGCAAGGATGCTGAGGATCCACCCCATAACCCAGGATATCGTTTTATTGGCTTATTCATCATCGGCTAGACAAAACGAGCAGCGAACCCTTGATGTGTGCAGGGTGACTCGCTAAAAAGTCCAACTTAAACCTGCAACAAGAAATCTATTCACAGCCTGCGAAACAGGATACTGGGACTGTTGCACATGACTGGGTATAATGATATTAATATTGTAAAAAGTATTTTTTTTTTAACGTCCAGTGTGCATGGACCCTTAGAAAAATGTTGTAGAGGGCTGCCTCTGTGACAAACCAAGCACTCTGTTGTCCACTGCCCATCTTATACACTATCCAGATATAACTGGCTGGAAAAAGTGTGTGTGTGTGTGTGTGTGTGTGTGTGTGTGTGTGTGTGTGTGTATAAATTGCCTGTTTTCTTTCAAAGAATTCTGTCTAAAATGTGCCATCTGACTTTCTGAATAGAAAAGTTTAAATGTTTATGAATTTTAAATGCTATCCGATCTGCAGTCAACCATTATCCTGCCTCTGGGTTAAGCCTTTAAAAGTTGTCTGCAATTGAGGATGGTGGTGTTTCACTTTCACAAGCAATCCACTTTTGTAAAGTACGTACTTTCAGAAGAACATTAAACACAATGCTTATTAAATTGAAGAGTTTCCATCAGTAAAATGTTGAGCATTGTCTTAACCTCCAGTGTTGCTTCGCACTGTTTAAACTACTATCTTTATTGGAATTTCATTTTTTAAGTAAAAAGATATTATTTATATATATATATATATATATATTAAAGTGAATCGTTCTAGAAGTTTAGCTTCCAATGCATAGTCTTGTGTCCAGATGTTTCACTTGATACTTCAACTGTGTCTTCTAGCGAGAGAGATGGATGCACACATAGTGGATATAAAATGTCAGGTTTCTGTAATATAATAAAACGATACAAAGAGAAATCATTTCAGAACTTTCCGCCTTTTTAATGTGACCTATAAACTGTACAACTCGGTTGAACAACAGACTGAAATATTTTAGGTGGAGGGAAGTAAGAATATGGTTGCATATGTGTGCACGCCCCTAAACTAATACTTTTTTGAAGCACCTTTTTAATTTTATTACAGCACGCAGTCTTTTTGTACGAGTCCATCAGCATGGCAAATCTTGAATTGGCAATATTTACCCACTTTTCTTCGCAAAAAAACACGCCAAATCTGTCTTTGCAATGGCATTTCCTGCGCACAGCCCTCTTCAGATCACCCCACAGATTTTCAATTAAGTTCTGCGCTTGGTCTGGGCCATTCCAATACTTCATTATTTTGCTGGTAAAACAATGCCTTTTGTTGATTTGGTTGTACACTTTGGGTCGTTGTCATACTAAGAGATGAAGTTCCTCCTGTTTCTAGCAGAAGCCTAAAAGTTTTGACTGGTATTTCGAACTGTTCATAACTCCCTCTACCTTGACTAAGGCCCCTGTTCCAGCTGAAGAAACAACCCCAAAGCATGATGCTGCCACCACCATGCTTCACTGTGGGTATGGTGTTCTTTGGTGATGTGCAGTGTATTTGTGCCAAACGTATATCTTTTGGAATCGTGGCCAACCTTGGTTTCATCAGACCATAACATATTTTCCCACATTTTTTTGGGAGACTCCAGATGTGGTTTTGCATAATGTAGATGTTTTTCTCTTGCGTCTTGGAATTCCAGCTTGTCACAAGTCCAGCACACCATATTCGATGGACTTTAAATGATTGCTCTTTATTTGCACTGTTTAGCATTGAGCTTTTTTTTTTTTTTTTGGTCGCTATACATGTTGGTATAGGCAATTAAATGGTAGATGTCATATTGGTTTAGGACATCTGAATGTTAGCCGTTATATTGGTGCAGCGCTGAGTTTAAATTGATATCTTTGTATGACTGGGAGATTATAGTCTGGTCAGAGGAGACAAAAATTGGACTCTTTGGATACTTTGGCGGTCACGTGGAACTGCACATCACCCCAAAAGCACCATACCAACAGTGAAGTTTGAAGGTGAGAACATCATATTGTGGGGCTGTTTTTCAGAATACGGTTCTTGGAAACTTCATATCGTTGAAGGAAGGTGAATAGAAGAATGTACCAAGACATTCTTGATACATCTGCTGCCATCTACCAGGATGATGAAGCTGAATTGAGGGTGGATTTTTCAGCAATATGAAAAGCCAAGGAAAATCTCAATTGGTTTAAAAGAAAATAAAGGTGCAAGAATGGCCCAGCCAATTGTCTGTCTGACTTGAATCCAATAGAAAAATATTTGGCAAGAACTAAAGATCAGAGTTCATAGAAGCCCACGGAACCTTCAGGATTTGAAGACTGTGTGAAGAATGGGCCAAAATCACACCCGACTAGTTTCTCCACACAGGAGGTGCCTTGAAGCTGTCATTACCAACAAAGGATTTTGTACGAAGTATTAAATAGATTTCAGTTAGCGTGTTGAATACTTTGTCCTTCCATTTTATTACACATAACTAGGGCTGCAACTAACGATTATTTTCATAATCGATTAGTTGGCCGATTTATTGTTTCGATTAATCGGATAATAGCCTTAAAAAAATGCTTTTTTTTTTTGGGCCAATTTGTTGTTGGGCAGATTACAAAACACAAATTGCCGCAAAAACACATTGCATGCTTTTCTGCAGCTTCTCCATTGAAGTATATTGAACCAAAAAAAAATAAAAAATAGCACCGTTTTGCGTTAAAAAATCCTTGCCCTTTCCAAATACGCAGCAGCCGAAAATAAATCATGGATGTGAACGTGTCCCATAGGAAAACATGTAAATGAACTGTAGTGTGTTTCTGCAAAAAGCACCAAAACACACAGGGTGTGACCCCGGCCTGAGATGTTTAGTAACATAAAGGGGTTAAAAAAAAAGTACAAAGAGCAAATAATCGCTACTTTAAGGGGTTCATTTTTTTACTGTGGGACGGTGAAAGTAATATTTACAATAGCGATTTGCTTTTTTGTATTATAAAGGGCTAATTTTAGTTTGTTTTAACCCCATTATGTTACTGAACGATTAATCGATTATGAAATTAATCAATTACAATTTTCATAATCGATTAGTTGTCGAAAAATCGATTAGTTGTTTCAGCTCTACACATAACTTTAATTTCTGAATGTATATATGTTTTTTATTTTCTTTGTGTGTTTGCATCACATGGGTTGTTACCGACGTGACAATTTCATTTTAATAGCGCCTTTAGAAATATATTTGCGTAGAAAAATGGTGACCTGTTCAGTACTTAATTTACCTGCTGTATATAATTTTTTTGTTTGTATACCTTTTTGTTTAGTGTTACATGTACAGTAAATTCTCTTGGATGAACGTAACTGTACCCATTGCTTTTCAAACCACCTTTTATGTTTATATACAAATAAGAAATTATGCTGGTTCCAGTCCCCTTCAAGTTACTTTGCAAAGAATAAATGTTAACCACTTTAGCCCCGGGCCTGTTTTTCAGATTCAGTGTTTACGAGACTAAAACATTTTTTTTTGCTATAAAATTACTTAAAACCCCCAAACATTATATATTTTTTTTTCTAACACTCTAGAGAATAAAATGGCAGTCATTGCAATACTTTTTGTTACACCGTATTTGCGCAGCGGTCTTACAAGCGCACCTTTTTTGGAAAAAATTCACTTTTTTAAATAAAAAAATAAGACAACAATAAATTTGGCCCAATTTTTTTACATATTGTGAAAGATAATGTTACGCCGAGTAAAATGATACCCAACATGTCACGCTTAAAAATTGCGCCCGCTCGTGGCATGGCGTCAAACTTTTACCCTTAAAAATCTCGATAGGCGATGTTTAAAAAATTCTACAGGTTGCATTTTTTGAGATACAGAGGAGGTCTAGGGCTAGAATTATTGCTCTCGCTCTAACGATCGCGGCGATACCTCACTTGTGTGGTTTGAACACCGTTTTCATATGCGGGCGCTACTCGCGTATGCGTTCGCTTCTGCGCGCGAGCTCGTCGGGACGGGGCGATTTAAAAATTTTTTTTCTCCCTCGTCTTCCAGGACGGCACTGTGAGAGTAGACTGGCTCACCTGACAGGAAACACAATCAAAAATGAAGTTTAAAAGGCCCCACCCCTCCCGTGTGCCTCAGTTCTGATTGTGTTTCCCTTTCAGCGAAACGTTTATTTTTTTCTTGTGACCTAAGGCCTGGGGCTGGTGGTCCCCCCCCCCCGGAGCCCGGACCGCAGGTACTGGGTGCCGTTGGGTCCGGTGTAGCTTGCTACCCCCCCGGGGGGTTTCCCCTTCATCTTAGTCCAGGGGAGAACAGGAGAAGTCACAGACTCCCCTGGACGCCGGAGCCTCCTAGGAGGGCAGGGCTCTCCAGTGCTCCGAAGAGGCCACATCCTCTCTCCCCCCGCCTGGTTCCTACCTTGGAGGTTGGACGAAGGCCTCCCCCTTCCTGCTGGCTCCATCCGGGGGTTCGCTGGACCGCATGGCGGGTGGTTAGGCGCCGCTCCGAGCGGCGCCATTAGCATCCGGGCGCCTGTTGATGACGCGCACGGCGCCGTGACGTCATTCCGCTCCCGCGCGGCAAGATGGCGGCCCCCACCGGACAGACGCTGCAGGCGATCGGGGCACACGATAAAGCAGCCAGGGAGATAGAGGGGCCTGGCGGTCCCAGAGCGTATCCATGGAAGACCTCTCCTCGGCGCACGCAACTATGGAGGAGGACCGTCGTTTTCCTATGGCTGCAGAGGAAACCACCAGGGGTGAGTCTTTCCTTTTTCATAGGGGGTTTGTTGTCCCCCCCCCCCCCCCCCCCCCCCCCCTCCTAATCCTAAGAGGTGTAGGCTAATGGGCATATGTTTCTCCCTGATATGTTTAGGTGAAGACCCTGTTGCCCAGGGGGAGGCCAGCAGAGTGGCTAAGCCTCCTAAACGTGTTAGGAGATGTGGCAATTGCAATGACAAGTTACCAGTTGAGCATAACAAGCCATTTTGTTCTAAGTGCATCTGTAAGCTTACAGGGAAGGAAACCTCACAGATCATGAAACAATTTCTCTCGGTTCAGACCGAAATGCTATCTACCCTAAAAGAGTTTCAATCTTCCCTAAGTAGAAGGAACATTGATTCTCCGGTTCCGGGCCCCTCCTCCCAGGAATCCTCTTCGACCTCTCGTCCGTTTGTACCACTACAGACTCGTAGAATGTACCCCTCGGATTCTGAGGAGTCCGAGTTAGCCTTACGTAGTGAATCCCTGATTGACAGCCAGGCAGAGGAGGAGGAGGAGGAAGAGGAGGAGGAGGATACCAGGACAGGAAAGTATATGTTTCCTTCTGATGATATGGAGGGTCTTTTAGCGGCTATCTATGCTACAGAGCACATTCAGGAACCAGCAGAGCAGGTCTCAGCCCAGGACAGGATGTACAGGGGTTTAATAAAACCTCAAACCATGACCATCCCGGTCCATCAGTCACTAAAGGACATTATCCTCAGGGAGTGGGCAGAACCTGAAAAGAGCTTACCTAGTTTCAAAACTTGGAAACGCCGCTGTCCCTTTAAAACGGAGATAGTAGACACCTTTTTTAAGGTCCCCAAACTTGATGCCTCCTTGGCACAGGTCTCAAAACAGTCAGACCTTTCCTTTGAGGACTCAGGCAGTTTAAAGGATGCCATGGATAGGTGTACCGACACTTCTCTCCGTAGAGCTTGGGAAGCCAATGCAGCCTCCCTTGGTCCTGCATTGGCCTCAGCCTGCGTGGCAAGAAATGCCGACGCCTGGACTTCAAAACTTCTAGACCATATCCCCAATTCTTCCAAGACTAAGGAGATACGAGATTCCCTCCAACTTATTAGCGGGGCAGTGGCCTACCTGGCAGACGCAGCGGTAGAAACTATTCGCGCCTCAGCCAAAACTGGGGCACTTATTAATGCCTCTAGGAGGGCCGTCTGGCTAAAGACTTGGAGGGGTGATCTTGCTTCAAAACGCCGGCTATGTGCTCTCCCCTTCAAGGGTTCCCTCTTGTTTGGGGAAGCCTTAGATCAGGCTTTGTCTAGGTCTTCTGAGAAGGGGAATAAGTTCCCTTCAAAACCTAGGCAGACTAGGAAGCGGTCCTTTCGTCCCAGCCAGAGAAAGATTCCGGCCCCGGACAAAGGACAATCCACCAGTCGTCGTTGGCCCTTTAGTAAAGATAGACCAAAAGGGGGGATCCTTTTTGCCAATCCCAAACCACCGGAAAGGACACCAAGTGACGGGAAGGTGGGGGGCAGGCTCGCCAGGTTTCTTCCAGCCTGGGAGAACGTAACCCAGAGTCCCCATGTCCTGCAGATAATCAGGGAGGGTTACCGCTTAGAATTCAGAGAGCTCCCCCCCCCGGCCTTTCTCCTCACCCACCTCCCAAGGGACTCCAGCAAAGCTGTAGGCCTCTCCCAGAAAATTACAAGTCTGGCGGAACAGGGGGTCATAATCCCAGTCCCGCCAGACCAACAAGGTCAGGGAGTATACTCCCACATCTTTGTGGTTCCCAAGCCGGACGGCAAGTTCAGACTGATAATCAATCTGAGACCTCTGAACTCCCATCTCCTCTACAAAAGATTCCGGATGGAAAGCGTTCACAGCCTCAGGAGTCTTTTGTTAGAGGGCGTCTTTATGGCAACCATAGATTTGAGAGACGCCTATCTGCATGTCCCGATTTTTTTCGGGACATCAGAGGTTTCTGAGATTTGCCCTCGCCTCCGCACAGGGAATTCAGCATTGGCAGTTTGCTGCCCTCCCTTTTGGTCTGGCCTCCAGCCCAAGGGTATTTACGAAGATCCTGGCGGAGGTAATGGCTCATCTACATCTGAAGGGGGTCTCCCTCGTCCCCTATTTAGACGATCTCCTGCTTTTCAGCCCAAGTCAGGATCAGCTCCTTTCGGACCTGACCGTCGTCATGACCACTCTGGAGACGCTTGGTTGGATAATCAACAAGCAAAAGTCCTCCCTTCTACCGGAACAGCGGAAGGTATACCTGGGGGTTATCATAGATTCCCGAGAGAAGAAACTTTTTCTTCCCCAAGAGAAGTTCCAGAGGCTTGTGACGACGATCGGGTCTTTAGTGGCTACAGAAAATCCCTCCCTCAGAGAGATCATGAAGCTGTTGGGTCAGATGACCGCTTGCATTCCAGCGGTCCCCTGGGCCCAATTGCACACAAGACCACTTCAGAGGTTCCTCCTCTCCGTCTGGAACGGAAAGGAAGACACTCTCGATTCCCGGGTCAGGGTTCCGATCCTAGTCAGGGACTCCCTAGAGTGGTGGCTTCACCACCAAAACCTCCTGAAGGGCCGTCCGTGGAGTCAGACCGATCCACTGAAGGTCACTACGGACGCCAGTGCTTGGGGTTGGGGAGCCCATGTAGAGGAACTACGGGCTCAGGGATCCTGGGATCATCTTCAAAGGCGGACCTCCTCCAACTATCGAGAATTACTGGCAGTGGGAGAAGCTCTGAGGGCGTTCGAAGGAAGAATTCAGGACAGGGATGTCCTGGTCCTTTCCGACAATGCTACAACAGTCGCCTTTCTCAACAGACAGGGGGGCACCAAGTCCCAGTCCCTCCTGACACTCTCCCTGGAGATCCTGGGTTGGGCGGAACAGAGAGTACCCTCTATTCAGGCAATCCACATAAAAGGAGCCACCAATTTGGAGGCCGACTTTCTGAGTCGTCAGCCAGTTTGTCAGGGAGAGTGGGAATTATGCCAAAAAACCTTCGACTGGATCTGTCGACGGTTCGGGGTCCCGGACATAGATCTTTTTTCCTGCAGGAAAAACAGAAAGGTGAACAAATTCTTTTCCCTGGCCCAGGGGACCGGGTTCCCAGGGGGTGGATGCGCTGGCCCAAGAATGGAATTTCCGTCTGGCTTACGCTTTTCCCCCACTGAATCTGATCCCAAGGATCTTACAAAAGCTGGCCTCCGCGGAGACGAAATTAATCTTAATCGCTCCCTGGTGGCCCCGGAGATCCTGGTTTCCCATTCTGAAGCTCTGGTCTCTAGCCCCCCCGCTTCCCCTGCCTCTCCGAGCGGATCTCCTGCGGCAAGGGCCGATCTTTCATGCGAACCCAGGTTTTTTCAGCCTGACGGCATGGCTATTGAAAGGCGGAACTTGCAACAGAAGGGCTGCTCGGATAGAGTCATAGATACCTTACTATCCAGCCACAAGAAAGTCACCAGACACATCTACACAAAGGTCTGGACAGTCTTTTGCAATTGGTGTGCCGCTAAGCGGATCTCTTCTCCCAAGACTCCCGACATCCTGGAGTTTCTTCAGGATGGCGTGGAATTAGGCTTAGCTACTAGAACTCTGAGAGTCCAGGTGGCAGCCCTATCATATTTTTTGGAGAGGAGCCTCTCAGCGGAACCCCTCATCAAGAGGTTCCTGACAGCCAGGGACAGACTTTCTCCTATACAGATTTCCAGGGTCCCCTCATGGGATCTTCCCCTGGTCCTGGAACAGCTGACTAAGGCACCATTTGAGCCTATAGACAGCATTTCTATAAAATTTCTTACGATTAAATTTACTTTTTTGTTAGCCATCACGTCTGCCAAGAGAGTTGGAGACTTGCATGCTTTTTCTATCAAAGAACCCTTTCTGCGGGTTTTTGAAGATAGGGTTATTTTGACTCAGGATCCTCTGTACCTTCCCAAGGTAGCAACCAGGTTTCATAGGTCTCAGGAAGTTATACTTCCTTCTTTTTGCGCAAATCCCAGCAATGAAAAGGAAACCACTTTCCATTGTCTGGACGTAAGACGCTGCCTTTTAGTTTACCTAGAGAGGGTTAGCGAGTTCAGATCTTCCCCTCACCTTTTAGTTAATTTTTCAGGCCAGAAAAAGGGCCAACAGGCAACTAAGGCTTCCATCTCCAGATGGATTAGGCAGGCTATCTCTTTGTCATACACACAGGCAGGTAAACCACTTCCTGTTATTAAGGCTCATTCCACGCGTTCTCTGGCAACCTCCTGGGCAGAAAGGGCAGGAGCCTCCATAGAACAGATCTGTAGAGCGGCAACCTGGTCCAGCCGGAATACGTTCATCAGACATTATAGAGTCGAACTACTGTCTCCTCAAGACCTGAGTTTTGGTAGGAAGGTCTTGCAGACGGTGGTCCCACCCTAAGGTAGGCCTGAAGATTACTTGCTTCTCTCTCACAGTGCCGTCCTGGAAGACGAGGGAGAAAGTACCAGTTACTTACCGGTAGCTGGATTTCTACGATGTCTTACAGGACGGCAGGCCTACTTCCCTCCCCTTTTACTTCTATCTATATTCCTCCTTTTTTCTTAGTCTCTGTTTATACCGTGTTCTAAAGAGCGGTTACTTATCTTAAACTGAGGCACACGGGAGGGGTGGGGCCTTTTAAACTTCATTTTTGATTGTGTTTCCTGTCAGGTGAGCCAGTCTACTCTCACAGTGCCGTCCTGTAAGACATCGTAGAAATCCAGCTACCGGTAAGTAACTGGTACTTTTTTGTTTTCGTATTTATTTGTATTAATTTTACCAATTTTTAACACTAAAATAAAAAATAAAAAAAAAATTATCACTTTTATTCCTATTACAAGAAATGTAAACATCCCTTGTAATAGAAAAAAGCATGACAGGTCCTCTTAAATATGAGATCTGGGGTCAAAAAGACCTCAGATCTCATATTTAGGCTAAAATGCAAAAAAAAAAAAATGTCTCTTTAAGACGCTGTTTGGAACTGACGTTTGACGTCACTTCCGCCCAGCAGAGCTACGGGGATGGACGAGGGAAATTTTTTCCCTCACTCGCATCCCCGCTGACCAGACGAGCGCACCCGATCGCCTCCGCCGCTACCGACGGCTCCGGTAAGCGGCGGAGAGCGCGGGAGCGCAGCGGGAGGGGGGGGGGGACGCTCGTCCGCTACCGATAACGGCGATTCCGCCGCGGAGACCGCCATTATCGTTTACCCGACCGCCCACAGAAGAGATGGATATCTCGGTTGTGGCAGCAGCTGCTGCCGTTACCGAGATATCCATCCTCAAAGTGCCGACGTATACCTGCGGTGGGCGGTCGGGAAGTGGTTAATAGACTTCTTCATTGCATAAGGTGTTTTTTTTTAATTTTTTTTATGATTCACTTTTCTGTGTTTTTAATAATCCATCATTTGGATTCAGATGTTGCCTCTAATCTCTCTGATGCTAGATTAGAATTTTTTTCCTGTACCTGTGATTTACTTTATAAGCTGCAACGCTCAGCTTGCTTTAGCAGTCACTGGCCACATGTTGCTGCCTTCTAAAGGTAAGAAAACTTTGTTCGCTCTCTAAGCTGTGCTTGCCTCTTGGTGTAAGAATTGCTAAAACAAAGACCTATTTGGAACACTACATTATCCCTGTATGAGATATTGGTCCATCAGTGTCAGAGCTTACATGGTTACCTATTTTTTTACTCTCTCCACCAGTGTTTAGGTAATTGCCCATTTAGGCCTAAGTATTGCATCCTGGAAAGTATGGGCGACGGTCACATGCTTCCCCATACATGGAAATACTGGGTATTTTTAAGGGCTCTGACAGACGAGTGGAAAGAAAGGCAAGCATGGGGAAGAATGAATGTCCTATATATAAAAAAAAAAAAAAAAAAAACGTCCTCTTCAAGTGCCCAGCCGCGGGCCCGTGACCCAGTCCGAAGCTCTGTGACCGCGGGACCTGCGGACCTGATCGCCGCTGGAGTCCCGCTATCGGTTCCCAAAGCTGAAGAACGGGGACAGCTGTGTGTAAACACAGCTTCCCCGTTCTTCACTGTGGCGCCGTGATTGAGTTTCCCTATAAAAGGTAACACACGTTCAATGACGTCACACCTACAGCCACACCTTTCGCAGTCACGAAAAAAATCGCTGATTGCCGCAATTGGTAGTAAAAAAAAAAAAAAAAAAAATGCAATAAAACTATCCCCTATTTTTGTAAACGCTATAAATTTTGCGCAAACCAATCGATAAACGCTTATTGTGATTTTCATTTTTTTTTTACCAAAAATAGGTAGAATACGTATCGGCCTAAACTGAGGGGAATTTTTTTTTTAAATATTTTTGGAGGATATTTATTATAGCAAAAAGTAAAAAAATTGCATTTTTTTTTTTTCAAAATTGTCGTTCTATTTTTGTTTATAGCGCAAAAAAATAAAAACCGCAGAGGTGATCAAATACCACCAAAAAAAAGTTCTATTTGTGGGAAAAAAGACGCCAATTTTGTTTGGGAGCCACGTCACACAACTGCGCAATTGTCAGTTAAAGCTACGCAGTGCCGAATCGCAAAAAATGGCAAGGTCCTTTTAGCTGCCTAAAGGTCCGGGTCTTAAGTGGTTAAAGCTATATAGTTCATGTATCTTTTTAACTACTGTATTTATTGGCGTATAACACTCTCACTTTTTTACCCTGAAAATAGAGGGTAAACTGTGCCTGCGTGTTATACGCAGGGGGCTTTGGAAAGGTTTTTTCCTGAAACTTCCCTCTTAAAGTTAGTGTGTGTGTGTGTTATCCCTGTGTGTGTTATACGCCGATAAAAACAATATTTTATTGCTTTTTCTTTAAAAAAAATACCTGTGAGATCATAAGCCTCAATGAAGAGGTAGGCAGTGCACATGTGTGTTTTTGGTGTTCAGGTATCCTTTGGACCGGCAGTTGGGTTAGGCAATAGGAAGTGGAAGTTCAGAAGTCAATATAATCACTTTGATGTTAAGGAATGCTGTTATATTTATTTTGGCACAAAGTTGTTCTTCAGACTGCAAACTGTGAACTACCATTTTTTTGTTTTTCATACATTTTTTTGCCCAGTATTTCACCTGTAACTCAAATGACAATCTGTGGCTTTCAGGAGCAACTCCCGAGCCCTGGGATTGTTTTTCTGTTTATTGGAGGTGACATGGGCAGTGGTGCAGCTGCAAAGAGGCCATGTTGCCATTGCTAAATATACATCCCTGACAGCCTGATAATAGGTTCCAGGAAGTTCAGTGGAAAATTAAAACAAAGCAACATTTATAGCTGATTGAACTTGAAAAGCCGTTTTCGTGTTGAATGGCAAATATGTGTACTTCAGCATTCCATGACACTGATGCAGTCAGATTGGATGGGCTTGACCTTGTGTGTGCAGAATGGAGTGTGGACACAGCAGCATGCTGAATGTTTTCATCCATAGAACACTTTACCCAGAGAGATATTTTCTGCCGCCGTATGCAAAAGCTTACCGTATGACTATATTTAAGCTATCCAGTCTGGTGCTCCGACATTTCTGTGGAGCGCTTACACCACTGTATGTTAAGTAAGAATGCAGCAAAGAAAGGCAGCGTTAAAAATAAATACACTTAACTGTAGCCTAAACCTTCCCAGCTGCCTCTAGTGTTTTGTATATACATGATTTCAGCACGGCTACATTTCTGATTAATGCGGATGTAATGCACATAAAGGAATCTGCTGCTCATTGAAGGGATTAAAACTGTTGTTTCAACAGAGAGGCGCAATAGCTATTAGAGGTCTGTGCTGAGAGACCAAACACTGCTCATCACTGTGCTAATCTATTTTTTTTTTAGGACAGAATTATGTCATGCTGTTACTTAACTTTTTTGGCATTTTAGCTGTTGTTTTATCCACAGCTAGTACATAGATATACAGAAAAATGAACTAAAAAGCATTTCCGCCTAGCAGCACTAGTCCCGACCACGACACTACCTGTCTGGAATTGGCACGTTTTCCCTGTTCCCTTGTTGGTTCCTCTGATTTCCTCCCAAACTCCAAGGACATGCTGGTAGGTTAATCCAGTCTAAGGCCGCGTACACATCATAGGATCGTCAGAGGAGAACGGTCTGAAGGACCGTTTTCATCAGTCCAAACCGATCGTGTGTGGGCCCCATAGGTTAGTTAACATTCAGTCAAAAAAATTAGAACTTGCTTTAAAATTTAACCGATGGACGCCTAACGATGGGTCAAAACCGATCGTTAGTAGGCACGACCATCGGTTAATAATCCACGCATGCTCAGAATCAAGTCGACGCATGCGTGGAAGCATTGAACTTCATTTTTTTCAGCACGTAGTTGTGATTTACATCACCGCGTTCTAACATTATTGTTTTTTTTAACCAATGGTGTTGTAGGCACATCAGACCATCAGTCAGCTTCATCGGTTAACCGATGACAACGGTTAGAGAAACTCACTACAGTCCATTCAACATGGTTTCCTACATGACGAGTTCAGATCCTATATTTTTTTTTTTTTGCCGCTGTAATTTTGGAAAGGGACAGACTTTTGCATCTAAAAAAAGTGCGTTTTTGGTTCAATAGGCTTGAATGGAGATGCTTTAGAAAAGCATGTAGTGCTTTTTGATGCATTTAGCGTTTTAGCTGCCTAACCACAACATCTCCCCTTTAAAATAAAAAAAACATCAAAAGGCAAAATGCATTAAATGCAATAAATGGATCAAAAGCAAACTGCATAGGTGTGAACCAGGCCTAAATTGTCCCTAGTATGTGTAATGTATGAAAGTGAGTTGGGGTCTTTAAGTTGTAAGCTCCTTGAGGGCAGGGACGATGTGAAATGTAATATATATATATATATATATGTGTGTGTGTGTGTGTGTGTGTGTGTGTGTGTGTGTGTGTGTGTGTGTGTGTGTGTGTGTGTGTGTGTGTGTGTGTGTGTGTGTGTGTGTGTGTATGTATGTATGTGTATATATATATATATATATGTATATATATATATATAATTATACGCTGCGTTAATTGGTGGCGTTGTACAAGTACCTTTTTAGTAAATAAAAAGATCTGACCAGGACTATTAGTGGGTATTATGGGTTAGTGGTAGTCTGCTGTGTGGGGTGACTAATGGTAGATGTTTGGTACCCTTAGGCCCCTTTTGCACTGGGGTGGGAGGTGCAGTGGCGGTATAGTGCAGCTATGTTTAGTGGCGCTATATTGTCGGAATTGCGGTGTATTCGGCCGCTAGTGGTGCGGTTTTAACCCCCCGCTAGCGGCCAAAAAAGGGGTTAATACCGCCCGCAGAGGCGCATTGCTGGCAGTATAGCAGCGGTGTCCCATTGTTTTCAATGGGAAGGAGCGGTGGAGGAGCAGTAAACGCACCGCTCCAAAGATCCTGCTGGCCCCAGCACATTGCCTCAGTGGGAAAGCACTCTGGTTTTCACACTGAGACTGCAGGGCAGGAGTTTTTCAGGCGATTTGTGTAAAAGGGGTCTACGGCGTGGAGTTTTTCCACTACTATGGAGTGTCCATACACGGGGTGGGGTGTTGACTTCTCTGCCTGACATTCTAGTTCACCTGGTTTAGGGTCAAAGCGGTTGTGGTCGGGTTTTGGTGTAAGTTTGCCGCCCCCCCTTTATGTTAAGCACCGGCCACCACTGCAGTGGCACCATAAAGAATAACTAAGGCCCCTTTCACATGTGCGGACCGCAGCGGATGAAAACGGGTCATAAATTGGTCCCTATGTGATTGCGGATGAACATCCGCTGACACCCGTAATCATCCGCCTCCGCAAACATCCCCTTTTGCAGACGGAAGAAAACCCAATTTTTTCTTCCGTCTGCAGAGCAGATCGGATGAACACGGACAAACGGTCCGTGTTCATCCGTTCCCCCATAGGGGAGAGCGGAGAATAACAGGGCAGTCCCTGCACAGTGTACGGGGACCGCCCTGTCAGCTGACAGCTCAGCGGGGATTTACGGAGGATCCCCGCTGAGCAGACGGACACACACGGGGTGGATCAATACTGATCCGCCCCGTGTGAAAGGGCTCTAACAGTAAATCAGATCATGGCAGAAAAGACAAAGGAATTTACAGAAGGCTGACCACAATTGAAGATCATTTTAGTTTTTAAGAATACATACTGTACTTCTAGAAGGTTTTCTTTTTAAAACTTTAATCAGGCCAATCCTAAGTAGGGATGTTTGCATTAGAGCTAGCTGCATAGTTAAGAGATGAGCTCCGGGCCTACGGGAGGTGAGTAACATGCTTGCTTCCTTGATTTTTTTTATTGAACAGAAGCTTGTGTCCCTCCATAAAGAACTTTATAATATTGCTTTTAATACAACAATTTTTTTAATTTAGATTGTTTTTATTTTTTATTTTTTTTGTCAGCTGGTCATTTTTGGTGTGTAATTTCATAACTTTGAAACTATCTAATTTAAAAGTAGTGGTGCTAAATATTCGTATGTTAATACAGAAAAACTTCTAAACTGAGGGAAATCCCCAAGCCCTAGGAATACATCTTTTGATGATGAAATGCGTCTGGAGGAGCCTCGGGCCGACATCTCGCTCTTAAAACTGCAGATCCATGCCAGCTTGGTGATTTTATTCATGTGCATTTGTTTTATGTTTTTTGTAAGTGCACTTTTTTATATTTAAAATGTGCTAGAGATCTTATTGCACTACGGAGAGGCACATTTTTGTTCTTTTCACGTGAATAGCCTCTGTTGGAGCCCTGGTATGTTTGCCCGTTGGTGATACCCTAGGAGTCTGGGCAGTGTATTGACAATTTTTGAGTGATCATACATGCTTTATATGACTTCTCTTGTAATAAGAGAGGGTCATTGGTATTTGATAAGCAGATACTCCTACTACACTTTGGGTGATGGTGAATGTTGGCGACGCCTTTTTTTTGGATTGGAATTCACTAAGAAAACTTTCACAAAGGTTAACTGGATTCACTTTAGTGGACTATCGGATGGACTTTATTTCACTTACTATGAAGTATAAGTGCACCATATATACAATCTTATTTATAATTTTTCTTATTTGTTGTGTGCATCTTTAACGCAGCACTTTATTTTAATTTTTTTTCATGGGAAGAATACCATCTACGTGTTTGCAGCTATATAGAGGAACTTCTTTTTGGGTGTATTCTTGTGGTGTATAAGTGCCTGTTTTTTTTTTTTTTTTTTTCTGTATCCCCTTGTTAGACTGCGCAAGTGCCCCCCTGACAAATTCACATCCCTGTGACAATAGTCTTTGAGACAAACAGAAAATCTACCCAGGGGGCAGACAGTAATGAAAACCTGGCCTAAGTTCCTTCCCTACACTAACTTAAAGCTTTAAAATGTGTTTTTTTTTGTTTTGTTTTTTTGCTTTAGCTATACTTTAATAAGTAATTTTGCTAGGTGTTTGCTTGTTTTAATAATCTGACTTTTTTTGGTCTAGGAAATATACACAAACCATTTTGTTTTCCCAACAATTCCAGAAAATATCCAGTCTTTGGGTTGGGACTCTGTTTTATGGTACTTTTCTATAGGACCGGTGCAGGGCCAAGGTGGGGACTTTAATAGAGGACACTGGGTCTTTCTTTAATCTCCTTGTTCTTGATTAGCATTTTTCACACTGCCTTCTGCTGTTGTGCTATTGAAGCAGTGACTGGCCTTTCATAAAAAACGCCAAGATTAATATTAATCCCTTTAATGCCGCGGCTCATGATATAGTCATTAGGTGACTTGAAACTAATCCTGCCCACCTAACTGGTGTGATTTATTAAATACACATGAAGGATTTAGCCTGAATGCAGCTTGGTAGAGCAGGCATCAAATAAATACCACTCTGTGTCTCTGCTAATGCTGGCAGATTGGGACACAATGGGCAGAAAGAATATGTGGAAGTTTTGGCTGAAAACACAATTTAAAAGGGTGTGATGGAAAACAATGTTCAGAAATTGAGTGTTCATAAAGAGGTGTGGAAATCCTTATTTATATCAAAAATGTATTTTCCCAAATTATGGCAGCCCCCCCTATTAACAGAATGGTATAAGTGTGTGAATACATATACTCTATCTACATGAACTTTGGATTACAACCATAATCCATTCCAGGAGACTGTAGGCCAAAGCTCTTGCATATCAAAACGAGTTCCCCCATAGAAGTCAATGGAAATGAAGAAAATTCATTCCACATTGACTTCTATGGCATGCGATTCCGCATTTGGCCAGATGTGGGGGGCGCCGGAGGGACTCGGAAATACTCGGAAACTGTCCCGTTGCACTTGTGAACAGAGTATTTGAGTAGACTCCCCTCCCATCTCTGGCCAAATGCAGTACTGCACACCGCAGATACTTGAATCGTGTGTGTGTGTGTATATACAGTACAGACCAAAAGTTTGGACACCGCTTCTCATTCAAAGATTTCTTTATTTTCATGACTATGAAAATTCCAGAGTCACACTGGAGGCATCAAAACTATGAATTAACACATGTGGAATTATACATAACAAAGTGTGAAACAACTGAAAATATGTCATATTCTAGGTTCTTCAAAGTAGCCACCTTATGCAGCAGACACATCTCTCTAGAATAACTGTTAAGAGGAGACTGTGTGAATCAGGCCTTCATGGTAGAATATCTGCTAGGAAACCACTGCTAAAGAAAGGCAAAAAGCAGAAGAGACTAGTTTGGGCTAAAGAACACAAGGAATGGACATTAGACCAGTGGAAATCTGTGCTTTGGTCTGATGAGTCCAAATTCAAGATCTTTGCTTCCAACCACCGTGTCTTTGTGCGACGCAGAAAAGGTGAACGGATGGACTCTACATGCCTGGTTCCCACCGTGAAGCATGGAGGAGGAGGTGTGATGGTGTGGGGGTGCTTTGCTGGTGACACTGTTGGGGATTTATTCAAAATTGAAGGCATACTGAACCAGCATGGCTACCACAGCATCTTGCAGCGGCATGCTATTCCATCCGGTTTGCGTTTGCTCTTTAATACAAAGTCCTGCCTCCTGGACTGGCTTCTATGATAGACAGAAAAGTGTACCAATGCCTGCCCAGGAGAAGGGACTTCCTATTACAGAGGGCGCTGAGTAAACAGTAGATTCTTGCCGTATGTAATCTGATGGCGCTCCTCCCCCGTCCCCCCCTTCTCTCTGAGATGGCCCAAATTGCAGTATGCGCGTATAACTATTTGCAGGGTGAAAAAGTGAGTGTTATACGCCAATACTGTGTGTGTGTGTGTGTGTGTGTGTGTGTGTATACGTACGTACGTACGTGTGTGTGTGTACTCATTAACTTATTATGTCTTTGGCGTGTGGGAGGAAACCGGAGTACACAGTGGAAACCTGCACAGAGAGAACATGCATAATTTTATATATTATTAGCCAGCTAAAAAAGTTAGGAGCCAGAAAACGTGCCCTCGTCCCGCCGAGCTTGTGCGCAGAAGCGAACGCATACGTGAGTAGCGCCCTTATATGTAAATGGTGTTCAAACCACACGTGAGGTTAATCCGCGATTGGTAGAGTGAGAGCAATAATTGCCCTAGACCTCTAACTCGAAACATGCAACCTGTAGAATTTTTTGCGCACCGAGACACACAGGTAATTGAGGCCACGACTTTGCGGACCTAAACTTCCTTTAGTTGAACACTGTGTGTGCTCTCCCCTGTGAGGGAGATTCATCCTCTTGGTCCTGTTTACCATTCTCTTTGAGAGTGAAAGTAAAAGAAAATCAAACATTTTGGGTTGTTACCAGAAAAGTAGTAGATGGGGGGGGGGGGGGAGGGAACAAATCTAAAGGGGACACTAGTTCTGCTGACCTGGGGGCACCAAGGGATTCCCTTAATTTGCAAGGATTTCCTCTCGCTTCCTATTTTGCCTGAGACAAGATGTGTAGGTAAATATCCCCAACAGGACACAGATGACTATAAAAAAATAAATAAAATCTGACTGGGGTGTTAACTTTCCCTTACGCTATCCAAAATGGAAAAAAAATACCGTATTTTTTGGGGTATAGCGCGCACCCCTAAAGTTGCCGCCATTCCTGTGGAAAAAAAGTTTTTTGTACTTACAGTTTTGGTGTCTTGCGCGGCGTCCATCGGCGGCTTCGGGTGTCCTCTTCGTCCGGTCCGGCGTCCGTCTGCGGCTTCGGGTGTCCTCTTCGGCGGGTCCGGCGTCCTCGCGGCGTCCTCCTCGCTTTCCCGCGCCGAGTTTCAAAATACTCCACCGGCATATACCGAGCGCAGTACACTCGGGTATAGTCGGGCAGACTCGGCTCCTCTCGCGCTGACGTCCTGGACGTGAGCGCGAAAGGAGCCGAGCCTGCCCGACTATACACGAGTGTACTGCGCTCGGTATATGCAGGCGCAGTACACTCGTGAATAGTCGGGCAGGCTCGGCTACTCTCGTGCTCACGTCCTGTACGTCCAGGACGTCAGCGCGAGAGGAGCCGAGTCTGCCCGACTATACCCGATTTTGCCCTGATTTTCAGGGCAAAAAAGTGCGCGGTATACGCCGATAAATACGGTACGTTTTTGCCTATAATTCTGCTTTTAAGGTAAAACCATAAAAAAAAAAAAACTTTTTAGCTTTAGAACTATATGTGCTGTAGCACATATTTATTTATTTTAAATCAAGGCAATGGTTTTACTTTCACGATTCCTGTAGCTGTAAGATAATTAGTGGCTTAAAGATTTGAAACAAAAAATTGTATTTTGGGGTCAGGCCATTGTCTGTATAAGGAAATTTTCCCAGGCAAATTCTTTTGTTTTCCCCTTGATGTCATGGCATGGAATGCCCACCTACTCTCCACCCTCTTGCATAAGCACAAACATGCAAAGTTGACCATCCAGACCTGAACATTTACTAAAACGTATTTTGGTGTGCAGCCATTATCTGGCCAATCTGAGGTCATCAGTTAAAAAGAATTATGAACAGTAGCCAGGAAGAGTCTATCCCTTTTTTGTCTTTGCATTTTGCATTACTTTGTGTGATATGGGAGTATTTCTGTCGACAAAGCGAGAATTTGTTAAGTAAGCTCACACTGAACATAAGTGTCTTGTCAACAGTGTGCCTTCCAACCAGTTACTTGAGTACGGTTAAGACTGAAACGATACAGGCTAAACTGAATAGGAATTAAGGAACCAAAGCACAGAGGATATGAGTATTTAGTTGGCAGTGCAGCAGTGTAAAGCCGCCTGGATTGTAGTCGTTGTGCTCTAAGATGTGATTAATATCTTAGAGACACATTAAACAAATGATAGCTTAGCCAAATTCTGTCATCAATAACAACATCTTTATATGAACAATCCTTTTCTCAATACAAAATTGTAACGAAGATAGGAGCCGTGATCAAAATGTAGGCGTTTTAAACTTCATGTTTGTCACTACAAGTTAAAATTTACCAAATTGAATGGCTGTTTTCTAAAGAACTATGCATCAAATCCTTTTTTATTTTACATTTTTCCTGTTTCAGAAATACTGTTTAAACTTTTTTTTTATTTTTTTTATCCTTTTTTACATGTTATTGTAGCTAATCTCCTTCATCCTTAAGCTACCTCTGTCAACATACACTCAACCCAACATCATCTGCTCACCATTGCTCAGGTCCTGCTATCTGAGGCCACATACACATACGGCAATTTGAAATCGCAGAGCAGAATAGCTGCAAAACTGCCCTTGATTCCAAATCGCTGCAGAATGTACATTCAGGTGCCGTTACTTTAAATGGCACCCCAAATGTGCAATTGTCGTGCAGAAAAAACAGTGGTTTAAAATTGCACTAAGGTTGTCTCCTCAAAGGAGTAGTAGCTTCTTTTTGGAAGACAAACGAGTATAGGGCAGCTCATTGAGGCTTTGTTCACATATTGGCTGTTTGGAATAGTCTGCAGAATTGCAGTGATTTTCCCCACTATTCTAAATTGCGGAAAAATGCACAACACGCGGTTGGTTGCCCTTCATCCCAAACATGGTGTAATTTTGTCAGGCGACAAAACACAAGTGTAAAATGGCTCTGGCCTCGAGCCAAAATGTAGTCCCTGAACTTCTTTGCAGCAAAAACACGTAGGGCTGAATGGGCCCCAGGTGTAAATCCTGCTTTAACTACTTACCTACTGTGCACCTACACCCCCTTCCTGCCCAGACGAAATTTAAGCTTCCGGCACTGCGTCGCTTTAACTGACAATTGCGCGGTCGTGCGACGTGGCTCCCAAACAAAATTGGCGTCCTTTTTTTCCCACAAATAGAGCTTTCTTTTGGTGGTATTTGATCACCTCTGCGTTTTTTTTTTTTTGCGCTATAAACAAAAATAGAGCGTCAATTTTGAAAAAAATGCAATATTTTTTACTTTTTGCTATAATAAATAACCCCAAAAATATATATAAAAAAAAAATTTTTCCTCAGTTTAGGCCGATACGTATTCTTCTACATATTTTTGTTAAAAAAAAAAATAAATAAATTGCGTTTATCGATTGGTTTGCGCAAAATTTATAGTGTTTACAAAATAGGAGATAGTTTATGGCATTTTTTTTTTTTTTACTATTAATGGCGGCGATCTGCGATTTTTTTTATTGGGACTGCGACGTTATGGCGGACACTTCAGGCATTTTTGGGACCATTTACATTTATACAGTGAACAATGCTATAAATATGCATTGATTACTGTATAAATGTGACTGGAAGTGAAGGGGTTAAATGTGTGTCCTATGAGTGTTCTAACTGTAGGGGGAGGGGGGGTGACTGGGGGAGGTGACCGATTGTGTCCCTATGTACAAGGGACACAACCGCTCTCCTCTCTCCCTGACAGGGACGTGCAGCTCTGTGTTTACACACAGAGCTGCACGTCCCCGCTCAGTTACTGAGCAATCGCGTGTGCCCGGCGGTGATCGTTGCCGCCGGGCACTCGCACGGGATCCCCGCAGAGCGGCGGGTGCGCGCGCCGCCCGCGGCTTTAAAAAGACATCACGTCATATGACGTGATGTCAGAACAATGGAATCCTCCGCCCGCCGTCATTTGACGGTGGGCGGTGGACAGGTGGTTAAGAACCTTTTTTTTTTTTTTTTTTTCATAGTAAACGACATGAATGATACAGCTTTTACTTATTTGTAAATGATTATTTCTTTATCGTACAACACAGAGCAGCCATAGTAATTACTATGTGGGTTATACGCCACCTATAGGTGAATGGGCACTGGCATACCCAAATACAGGAAGTCCCCCTCTAAATAACCCCTCCCACACAGGAAGTACCTCTGCTTATTCGCCAGTGTCTCAAGGTGTTGGTCACAGTGGTTGAAGTGCTATGCTAAAGAGCCCCGTTGGAGAAATCCTTAACAGGATCAAGAGGCTATGCAGTCAGATCCATTCAATATGCCAAAAAAGAATGGCCAAAATTGATACCTAAGCCTCGGAAGAAAAAGCTAGGTCTCTTGCCTGTAATGCTCCTCTTTTGAGGGCTGGACACTGGGATCCAGATACTTTGGTTATATATCTAAACCAAAGGTTGACCTGGCAGGGTCCTATACAGGTCCAAGTGTGTGGACCCCAGTATGCAAGGGGGAGCTTGTCCTTGAAGTTCCCTCATGACATGGCTTGCCGTGATGGGTGAAGATTGGGTCTGGCTGTGTTTTCCAGCAGTATCCTGCGGCAGTAAAGGCAAGTTAAAGAAGATCCTAAGGAACACATATGGTCTTCTGAATAAACGATGCCTTGCCTGTTTTTTACCACTAGAGGGTATAATTGCAACATACCTGGTGTTTAACGTTACCATGCTTCCCCTGCAGTGTGCTCAGTGTATGGCAGCACTCTTGTGGAACAGTATTGCTTCTTACTCCGATCTGTCATGGCCACTGAAAAGGCTTGGGGATTGCTGCCTCTGAAACATGACGGCCCATCTCCCCCGTAACAAGTGGACAAAGCATTTCCCTCTAGAGTGTGTATTGGCCTAATCTCAAAGCACGGAGTCTGGTTCTTATCTGATCTCTCTATCTGCATGAGTCACTGCTAGAACTCTCAAACATCACCTCAGCCTCCTGGGACACAGCCTGCCGCCCCTCCAGCCCACACCCCGTGACTCAAAGACTCGGCTCTGTGTTTTTCTCTAAACCTGTTAGATGAGGATTTTTCCGTTCCCTCTAGTTGGCTACCAAATTTGACGAAGCATTGTGATCTAGGCGCTGTGTGACGTCAGAGCCCCACCCCCTGCTTTTTGCTGCTGAGAGGTGCTGTCTAAAATGTGTCTTTTTTTGGATGGCTGTATATGAGGCTTTGTATGTGTATCACCTGACGCTTATTGTGTTGCTGGATATATGTAAGAGTTTACAACAACTTTAAGCCTTGCCAACGGCCTTAACACTGTCAAGTTTTGTGGTCAATATGTGCAATCTCTATTCTCTAATAGAGCTCATTATGAAGTTGGAAGGTGTATGAAGTTGTCCATAAAGTTGGAGGCATTTCTTTTGTTAACCACTTCCCGCCCGCACGGTGGGTTATGGGCATATTGTGGCTCTGAATTGCCGGGAGGCTGTCTATATACAGCCTCCGGGCCACTGGGGGGGGGGGGCACGCGAGCACGCCCGCCGCGTCAGCTGCCGATGCACGTGCCTGGCGGCCGCGATGTCCGCCTGGCACCCACGATCGGCGGTCAGGGAGACAGGGACGTGGAGCTCCTGTGTGTAAACGCAGAGCTCCACGTCCTGTCATGGAGAGGAGACTGATGGTGTGTCCCTTGTACATAGGGACAACCATCGGTCACCTCCCCCAGTCACCCCCCTCCCCACAGTAAGAATCACTAATTAGAGAATACATTTAACCCTTTCCTTGCCCCCTAGTGTTAACCCCTACCCTGCCAGTCACATTTATACAGTAATCGGTGCATATTTATCATTGTTCGCTGTATAAATGTGAATGGTCCCAAAAATGTGTCCACCGCAATATCGCAGTCCTGCCAAAAATCGCAGATCGCCGCCATTACAAGTAAAACAAATAATAAAAACGTAATTATATCCCCTATTTTGTAGACGCTATAACATTTGCGCAAACCAATCGCTATAGGCTTATTGCGATTTTTTTTTTTTTTTTTTTTTTTTTTTTTTTTACCAAAAATATGTAGAAGAATTTTCAAAATTGTCGCTCTATCTTTGTTTATAGCGCAAAAAAATAAAAACCGCAGAGATGATCACATACCACCAAAAGAAAGCTCTCTGTGGGAATAAAAGGATGCCAATTTTGTTTGGGAGCCACTTCGCACGACCGCATATAGTAATTCAGGCTGCATTCACACTATAGTGCGGCGTATTGTCCCGCGATTTGCCGCGACAAAATGCGTCGTTTTTTTAGCCTTGTGTACGCTGGAGGGGTGATTTTAACATTGTCATCTATCCTGAACGCTGAAGCCGCCTGAAAAAAAGGGTCCGGGACTTGTTTTGAGCTTCAGGTGTACGGCGTTTCGGCGTTCGGCGTGGAGATGTGAACCATCTCTATAGCCGACAATGTTAAATCACCCCTCCAGCGTATTTCAGGCTGCAATGGCGTCGGGTGTAAAAACGCCTAGGTGTGAATGGAGCCTCAAAGTGTGACAGTGCTGAAAGCTGAAATTTCACCTGGGCAGGAAGGGGCTGGTTTAAAAATGTCTGTTTTTCTGACCCACCATCCATTACAGACAATGTGTTGGGGCTGGTTATACAGTGAAAGCTTCAAAGGCTTTCAGATTTGATTCTCAGCCTTCTCATTAAACGCGTTGTTCTATGTTTGACTTCATTCTGTCAGTGAAGAAGCACATCGGATCTAGAAAGCATACCAGCAGAGAACATGCTTTCATCATGTTTATTTTGTAGTCAGGATCAACAAAATCCATTCATATCTTGTAAATTAATTTCAGGAACTTGCTGCTCACTTGGCAGAGCTTTAATATTGATATATAAATTAGTATTTGGTCCTTTTTAATGCCTTGTGCTTCTGTTCATATTCCTCATATTTGAAACCCTAAACCAGGATCTGTACAGCACATTTAAACTGTTGAAGGCAAGTATTAGTTTAATTAGGTTCTATGTAACTTGGTGCCATGAGGCTGTGCCCAAACACAAGCTCCATATGCAGTACAAATATACAGTTCCTAAAAAAAAAAAAAATCTACTAGTTCTCTGGGCACCATGCTGAGAATGGACCTCAGCCCAGCATGCCCAAGGCTTTCAATGCCACACACTCTAATCTCAAATGACTGCCAGCATTTTTTTTATAGGTTTGACTTGGAGTTAATAACTGAGCTATTATAGGCAGTGACCAAAAGCCTTCTAAATGGAAGAATTTCCACAGCGTGAGCAATGTTTCCCACCAAGTCATACAAAGTCCATTGTGTGTCATTGTTCTGCTCCCTGGTATCAGTAGTCTTTTATTTGAACATGTGCAATAGATATTCCAATTCCCCAGAGCATGTCGCTGTCTGTCTGAAGGAATACAGCAGGTGAAAAAACAAGCGGAGGGAACGATCATTTTATTTCTGTATTGCATATCTCTGGTGGACACTGCAAAGAGTAGGGGTGTGAAATTTTAGTCCGAGAGAAAGCATGTGTTGTAATTTTCCAGGGGAACTTTCCTCCAGCTGTGAGTTAACCCATTCTACTCTGGTAGAAATAAGTCTTGTGATGCGTGTTCAACAATTTTTGGTTGTTTTTGAGAAAATGTCATTTAACCACTTCATTACTGGGCACTTAAACCCCCTTCCTGCCCAGACCAGTTTTCAGCGCTGACGCATTTTGAATGACAATTGCGCGGTCATACAACACTGTGCCCAAATTATATTTTTATCATTTTTTTCCCATAAATGGAGCTTTATTTTGGTGGTATTTGATCATCTCTACGTTTTTTTTTTTTTTTTTTTTTGTGTTTTTTTGCGCTATAAACAAAAAGACAGAACATTTTGAGAAAATTTCTCAGTTTGGGCCGATACGTATTCTTCATATTTGTGTTTAAAAATCGCAATAAGCGTATATTGATTGCTTTACGCAAAAGTTATAGCGCCTACAAAATAGGGGATAGATTTTTTTTATTTTTACTAGTAATGGTGGCGATCTGCGTTTTTTTTTTAATTTTTTAATTTTTTTTGTCAGGCCTGCAATATTGCGGCGGACATATCAGACAATTTTGACACAATTTTGGGACCATTCACATTTATACAGCAAACAGTAGGGCTGCTGAAATTAATCGTTTAATCGATGCATCGCGATTATTCCTCCGGCGATTCTGCGCCGATGCTGTCCCTTTAAATAATCGATGCATACTGATGACGTCATTGCTGCCCGCCGAGCAGCCACGCAGCGCCGAGTGGAGCCGACTGAGCCGCCCGAGTGGAGCCAAAGTTTTGGCGCCATTTTTCCCGCCTCCCGCCGACGTCATCCCCAGCCGCCCTGAGAGTGTGTCGCAGGTCCGACTCGAGTGAGGCAGAGGAGAAGACATGTGTTCTCTGACTCTGGTCCCAAGAGCTCACGCTCAGCTTTCCTCGTCGGCTGCACAGACGTCTGCATCACTGTGTGCAGCCGCGTTAACTGCACTGCACACAGGCCAGGGGAGACCATCCGCCCTTCACCCGACTCAGTCACATGCAGCAGCTGCAAGATCAGGACTGGGAAGGAGACCCGAGTGAGCCAGGCCGTGGTTGTCTCATCACACAGGCAGCAGGAGAGGAGACATTTCATCCTCATCAGACAGGTACAAAACATCATTACACAAGAGAAGAGACACTGGCTGTCACACACACAGACATAGTACTGACTGTAAGCTGAGGATCTGTATATTTTCTCCAGTTATGAAGCCCAGAAACACATCAGGGGTTAAAGATTTATGAAAGCAAAGCAGCAGTGGAACAGTGGCAAAGAGGAACTACAGGCTTTTAATTTGTTTCCTATGCACCTACTATTCAGGATATTATATTATATAGAATATAATATCTCGAATAGTAGGTGAATAGGAAACAAGTTGACTCACTGCTGCTTTGCTTTCCTCAAATGCCTTGTACGTTTTTATGAGCACAAAATATGAGATGGTATTATATAGGATGGGGATCGGGGGATGGTGAGCAGGCAGATCGCCCATCTCATTACCACCTGCAATGACACAAGTAATGTGTAATTCAGCTTAGTTATCTCATCTAAATTACACATTACTTGTGTCATTGCAGGCTAGCCCTATTTTTACAACCTCTAAGATGACTGTATCCTACAAGCCCTATTTTTTGTGGTATGGCACCATCTATATGATATTAAATAGCAGAGCGGTCACTTAATGTAGGATTCTCTAATAAGTGCTATTGCTTCTACTCGTGTGCATTTTGTCGATAACAGAGAAAGAAGGGGGTGCTGTGATCCAGGGACACAGAGGGGGGGGGGGGGGGGTACGTGCATGTTGTGGAATCTGATGTGTCACCTGTGATAAGTCATTGTCACTGCAGGCAGGGACTGGGCTCTAGGTAGGAGAAATATAGACCATCTCCTGTAGCATGTCCACAGTCTCTGACCATCCCCTGTAGCATGTCCGCAGTCTCTGACCATCCCCTGTAGCATGTCCGCAGTCTCTGACCATCCCCTGTAGCATGTCCGCAGTCTCTGACCATCCCCTGTAGCATGTCCGCAGTCTCTGACCATCCCCTGTAGCATTGTCCGCAGTCTCTGACCATCCCCTGTAGCATGTCCGCAGTCTCTGACCATCCCCTGTAGCATGTCCGCAGTCTCTGACCATCCCCTGTACTATGCCCGCAGTCTCTGATTATCTCCTCTACCACATCTGCAGTCTCTGATCACCCTGTTTAGTATTTTGGGGAGAGAGCCATGCGCACGTGAGCTGCAATCGTGATGCATCGTGATGCATCGCGGAATCGAATCGAATCGAATCGTGGACTTGATAATCGTAATCGCATCGAATCGTGAGACCGGTGAAGATGCGCAGCCCTAGCAAACAGTGCTATAAAAATGCATTGATTACTGTATAAATGTGACTGGCAGGGAAAGGGTTAACACTAGGGGGTGAGGAAGGGGTTAAATGTATTCCCTGGGTGTGTTCTAACTGTGTGGAGGGGACTGACTGGCGGAAGGTGATGATGCTGTGTCCCTATGTACAAGGGGCACAGCATCGGTCTCCTCTCTCCCTGACACGACGTGAAGCTCTGTGTGTAAACTGCTGTCACCGCCAATCCCGGGTACCTGGCGGACATCGTGGCCGCCAGGCACGTGCATCAGCTTCTTAGGCACATAAAAGGACATCCAGGGACGTCCACCCAGCATTTGAGCCACGCTGTGGACGTCTTTCGTCTATAGTGCGGGTCTCAAGTGGTTAATTCACATCAACTTATAGCTGCATAGACAATTCTATTCTAGAAGGACTTTTATCAGTAATGAGACCCATGAAAACACAACGTACACACAACCCGTCGATCGCGTTTTACCTGTGAAGCGTGGGCAGGTGACAGTAATGTGTGCTGTTGACCCCCACATTCTAGGTGCTGGTCCTGCATCCTCTTCCCCCCCGACTAATTTTCCATGCTTTCTAGGTGCCTGTTCTTTCTCAACATGCACAGCAGGAATAGAAAATTGGGTAGAATCCTCATCTGGGTGGATACAGAACAGCAGAATTGTATGTGATGAGACACAAAAAAATATAATTTTCTTGTAGGGTTTGGGGGAACAAGAGCAAACCTGGAGACCGGGCAAAGTTAGGTTTTTACCCCTTCATTACACTCACCTCTCCAGTCGGCAGGCTGAGGATCTCCACCTGTGGTCCCAATGCAGAAAACATTGACTCTGGTTTTAAAATTAAAGTGATTGTAAGGGATCACCTTGTAAAACACAACCCATTCTGTCACTGCTCCCCCTGCTATTCTATTTTAACCCGGTCTTTCTTCTGTGCTCTCAATCTTTGGGTGGTTGAATGGCCAGGCTGCAGTGATTTAATTTGCGCACATGTACACTGGAGTCCCTTTGCCACGGTACACGGAGCGGGCCGTATATGTGGTCATGTGGCTCATATCGAATTACCCGCTAGCAGGTGGGGGGACATATGACGGAAGGGACATTTTAGGATCTCTTCGGTTACAAAAGCCTGTCCGTTTTTTTTTTTTTTTTCAGAATAGACTACCACTTTAACAGTATCCTTCTCTGGAAACACCGCAAATGTTATTTTGGAGGGGTAACCACATACTTTTGGTCAGAGTGTAGTGTATCTCTCCCAAAATTGATGGCTGAATAGACGACCAAAAAATGCTGCTTGATGAACGCAACCTTTTTGTTTTTTAAACGGGACGTACAGCCCCCCCATATATTTCAGACGGGTATAATGTAAAATGGCCCAGTTCTTTTGAAGGCGGTTGATATGCCTTTTTAGCCATTTGTCAGTTACTGTACTGAGAGATATATTTATTTTTTGTAATGAAATGTAATTTTAAAGACATTTTTAATTTTAGTATTTTGTGTACAAGCAGTACCATGAAAGTCCTGAATGCCTGGCACATTCGTAGCTCCATTTTCCATGTCGTATTGGAACGAAGGTACAATAATTACTAAATATTTGTAGCACAAAAACTGGACGTAGATGAATCCAAATTCAGGTAGCTCAACAGAGAGCAGCCAAATTTTGATTTCCATTTGAGAGAAATTTTGCTTGGTTCAAGTGCTGCAGCCAACTGATCAGTGTATTCTCGTGGCGAGGGAGTCTGCAGGGACCCTGCCAAGATTCGACCATGTGTGGGCAGGCTGATTGTACCCAAGTTGATAGAGCAGCTTTGGTATAACAACCCTGTTGGATTTTTCTATATACAGTTGTTACCAGCAGCTATAGCCATAACCATTGTATTCTGCTGGCCGGGAATGCTCCCTGCACCCCCCGTTGGCAGAATACAGTAGCACAGCGGGAGGCATTCCCCCATCGACACTTACTGTGCTGAAAGGGGATCAAGTGATTTTTCTTTCCTTCCACCCTTAGTGGAAGGAAAGAAAATTGTGTCATCTATGGCCACACGTCGTGAAACTTACGTTTTCCAGTTGTTGTAGTAATAAGAATTAAAATCTATGGTTTATGTGAAGTTGAATCATCTGTGTGTGGAAGGTATATAACATTAAAAGACTATAGAATACAACAAATTGTGATGAGCATCAACAGTCTACCTTGCTATCTTGCATTTCATTATACATTTCACAAGCTTCACAGTAATAAAATGATCACTTGAACTGGATGTAGCACAATGCATTTCTTTACAAAAATAAAAAGTCATCCATTATATGGCGTCTGTTGTGGGAAATCTTTACAATTCACTTAAGACTGGAATGCAGCCGTCCTGGAATAATGTAGCTTCTGTGTAAAGTATGTAAAAACCAAATAGACTGTTGAGGACAACAGGTGGTGGATTGACATGTACCCCTACAAGAGCCGAGAAGTTGCTCAAAATTCCCTTCTTTCCTTATGTAATCGGTATCATTACAGGTTCAGTGTATAACTGTATATCTGTCCTCAAATATCAGCCTGACAGTGTTACATAACAGTGAATTAGAAGCCAGACATGCCCACTTGAAAAATGAGCCACAGCACATATCCATGCAACATTTTTTTATCAGTCCTCCGTGTAAACAAGGACTGTATGTTTTCTTGCTGCTTAACTTTATACTGTTTGTTTGATTTTATAGAGCAATGTTGTAGAGATCACAGGAAATGTGGTGGTCGGTGTACTCTAGACTAGCGTTTCTCAACTCCAGTCCTCAAGGCGCCCCAACAGGTCATGTTTTCAGGATTTCCCTCAGATGAAACGGCTGTGGTAATTACTAAGGCAGTAAAACTGATCAAATCACCTGTGCAAAATAATATAAAGCCTGAAAACACGACCTGTTGGGGCGCCTTGAGGACTGGAGTTGAGAAACCTTGCTCTAGACAGCGTGCGATGACCATCACCCATGAACTACCATCTGCTTCCCTCTGTTAAACTATGATTGTGTATGGTGGGGGGTGGGTGATATTAATTTTGGCAACAAACAGTAGGGCTTATTTTCGGGGTAGGACTTGCCATGTATTGTGCTGTCTTCTCTCCCTCCCTGCCTGTCAGGAACCCACAGTGGAACCGAGTAAGTGGTTGTAAAATGCTAGAATCCACTCTACAGGGAGTGCAAAATTATTAGGCAAATTAGTATTTTGACCACATCATCCTCTTTATGCATGTTGTCTTACTCCAAGCTGTATAGGCTCGAAAGCCTACTACCAATTAAGCATATTAGGTGATGTGCATCTCTGTAATGAGAAGGGGTGTGGTCTAATGACATCAACACCCTATATCAGGTGTGCATAATTATTAGGCAACTTCCTTTCCTTTGGCAAAATGGGTCAAAAGAAGGACTTGACCGGCTCAGAAAAGTCAAAAATAGTGAGATATCTTGCAAAGGGATGCAGCACTCTTAAAATTGCAAAGCTTTTGAAGCGTGATCATCGAACAATCAAGCGTTTCATTCAAAATAGTCAACAGGGTCGCAAAAAGCGTGTGGAAAAACCAAGGCGCAAAATAACTGCCCATGAACTGAGAAAAGTCAAGCGCGCAGCTGCCAAGATGCCAATTGCCACCAGTTTGGCCATATTTCAGAGCTGCAACATCACTGGAGTGCCCAAAAGCACAAGGTGTGCAATACTCAGAGACATGGCCAAGGTAAGAAAGGCTGAAAGACGACGACCACTGAACAAGACACACAAGCTGAAACGTCAAGACTGGGCCAAGAAATATCTCAAGACTGATTTTTCTAAGGTTTTATGGACTGATGAAATGAGAGTGAGTCTTGATGGGCCAGATGCATGGGCCCGTGGCTGGATTGGTAAAGGGCAGAGAGCTCCAGTCCGACTCAGACGCCAGCAAGGTGGAGGTGGAGTACTGGTTTGGGCTGGTATCATCAAAGATGAGCTTGTGGGGCCTTTTCGGGTTGAGGATGGAGTCAAGCTCAACTCCTAGTCCTACTGCCAGTTTCTGGAAGACACCTTCTTCAAGCAGTGGTACAGGAAGAAGTCTGCATCCTTCAAGAAAAACATGATTTTCATGCAGGACAATGCTCCATCACACGCGTCCAAGTACTCCACAGCGTGGCTGGCAAGAAAGGGTATAAAAGAAGAAAAACTAATGACATGGCCTCCTTGTTCACCTGATCTGAACCCCATTGAGAACCTGTGGTCCATCATCAAATGTGAGATTTACAAGGAGGGAAAACAGTACACCTCTCTGAACAGTGTCTGGGAGGCTGTGGTTGCTGCTGCACGCAATGTTGATGGTGAACAGATCAAAACACTGACAGAATCCATGGATGGCAGGCTTTTGAGTGTCCTTGCAAAGAAAGGTGGCTATATTGGTCACTGATTTGTTTTTTGTTTTGTTTTTGAATGTCAGAAATGTATATTTGTGAATGTTGAGATGTTATATTGGTTTACTGGTAAAAATAAATAATTGAAATGGGTATATATTTGTTTTTTGTTAAGTTGCCTAATAATTATGCACAGTAATAGTCACCTGCACACACAGATATCCCCCTAAAATAGCTAAAACTAAAAACTACTTCCAAAAATATTCAGCTTTGATATTAATGAGTTTTTTGGGTTCATTGAGAACATGGTTGTTCAATAATAAAATTAATCCTCAAAAATACAACTTGCCTAATAATTCTGCACTCCCTGTATTGCAGTATTATATAATGTAAGCGGTGTGTTTTTCTGTAATATAATTGCGTCAAATACCTTCTAGCACCGCTCGGCACACGAGTTCCTCCGCTGACAGCTGGCAAGAGAGCAGCGGGAGGTCAGCTGAGCACCAAGCGGTGCTTTACCGGATGTATTTGGCACAATTTTATATTACAGAAGCCTACAGTTTACATTATATACTACTGTAAAAGAGTGAATTCTAGCATTTTACAAGCGCTTTCAACTAAGGCAGTGGTTCTCAACCTGGGGGTCAAATGATGATTTGCCAGGGGTCACCAAATCCTGGCCCGTTTCTGAAGCCCGCTCTGCTCTCTGTTTCTGGAGCCCGCGGACGCCCACTCAGCCTCTTTTCACCCGCCCATTCAGTTCACGGCATGGCTGGGAGGCAGAGACTAGAAGTCAGCTGACTGGTGAGGAAAGTGAAGTGGGAGGGGCTGAAGGAGACCCTATCTCCTGATTTCAGCAAAGGTGTCACTGCTGCAAGACACCACTGTAGTACGGGTTCCACGCTACGAAAATAATTTTACGGTTAGGGGTCCCCACAATTTGTGAAATGTTATCAAGGGGTCACGACACTAGAAAGGTTGAGAACCACTGAACTAAGGCTTTATTTCGGGGAAGGGCTCATATTGCAGCCCTCCCCAAAAATCGTATTTTCAGCGTAGGTTCCTAAAGTTCCTAAAAACTTTTTTAAATTATGCATGTGAACACAGGTCCAGCTTATATACATCTTATAATGCCTACCATGTTAATGCTTTTGTCATGTCTAGGGAGGTGTGGCAAAATTTCACGAAAATAAAATTTGCCTACCTTCAGTGACAGACATGAATTTTTGACTGAAAAAAAAAAATCTTTCCAATACTTTGGAATGAATTGTAAGTGAAAATTTGCAGAGGTGTTGGCATTCACCCCTAGTTAGGTTGCATGTCTCTATTTCCAGCTGATTACAGCACAAATGTTATACTATTTTCATAGTGTCCAGGTTTTTTTGTGATTTCATTGGGACTTGCGTTGACCTTTTTTGTTAAATGAAGTTTCAAGCCACGATGAGATTGCACTGATTTGTGGTTTTGAAATGGCGCTGATGTAATGTGATTTCCAAGCCGCACAGTGTAAATTGCTTTCAGAAAGTCACCAGCGGCAATGTAGATATTTAACTCGGTAGAGGTCTCCTTTTATTGGACCAGCTTGTTGTCATTCAGGTTCTGATTTGTGTTATCGGTCGTTCCAGTGATTTAATGTATTCTTGAATTTGGCAAGGCCTCTCTATTCATGAAACACGTTCACAAAGAGGTCTGGAAACTCAGACTTCAGCTTTCTTTGGTTAACCACTTAAGACCCGGACCAATACGCTGGCAAATGACCCAAGGGGTTTTTGCGATTCGGCACTGCGTCGCTTTAACAGACAATTGCGCGGTCCTTTTTTTCCCACAAATAGAGCTTTCTTTTGTTGGTATTTGATCGCCTCTGCTATTTTTATTTTTTGCGCTATATACAAAAATAGAGCGACATTTTTGAAAAAAAAACAATACTTTTTGTTATAATAAAAAACCAATAAACTAAATTTTAGTCAAACATTTAGGCCAAAATTTATTTAGCCACATGTCTTTAGTAAAAAAAAAATCGCATTAAAAAAAAATTAGCTACCTAGCGGGAACAGCGACACTAATACAGCGATCAGAAAAATGATCGCTTAGTGATGCTGGCAATAGGGAGTGAAAGGGTTAACTAGGGCAGTGATCAAGGGGTTAAAACTTTATTGGGGGGGGGGGTGGGGGGTCTATCCTGACACTAACACTGACTGTCACACTGTCACTAAATACAGTAATCATACATGTATGATTACTGCATTCAGTGACACTGTGACAGGGGGGAGGGGGGGGCGATCGCGGGGGTTAAATGTTTTTGTGTGTGTAAGTGTGCTGTTGGTGCAGACTTACTTGTTGTGTTGTGATCTCTCCTCAGCGGCGCTTGAAACAAACGCCGAGGGAGAGATCAGATAGCTTCCTCCTTCCTGTGTTTACACAGGAGGAGGAAGTGACAGGGCGGGCGGGCACGCGCATTGGCTGGGAGCGATCCGGAGGGGGCGGGTGAAAACGGATAGCCGCCCCCCTCTTGTCGGATCGCTCCTGCAGCCGCGCGGACCGCCGCATGTACGGGGGGGGGTCCGATCCCCCGATCCCCCCCCCAAGGCACCAACGTATATATACGTTGATGTGCCTGTCGGTGCCATTCTGCCAACGTAAATGTACATGCGGCGGTCCTTAAGTGGTTAAGGAACAAAAATTTCAAGCATGGGGGCAGACTCACTACAGAATGCTGAGCATGTGTGATGTATATCTTCACGGTACAAACCCCAAAGAACTGTGGGGTGAATTTACACCCAGACTTGAACACTGTCACAATTTTGCATGGTCCGCATACCATCAGCCCTATTAAATCTTATGTTTACTAGTAGTACCCATCTATATCGTCATGGCAGTGCTTTAGCTGTGCTGCATATCCTTGCATTGCTGCATATCCTTGCATTGCAAGTCCTAAAGGAAATACAACATATCCTATCCAATTTTTTTTTTTTTAAGATATACTTGTAAATCTAAATCTCTAAAGCTGAATGAAAATATTACTCCTTCCCATCATACAAGTGTTTGACTTTACCAACGCCTTGAAAATCATACACTTTCTATGTGCCCGATACTTCCTATACAGTGTATACTGCGTTTATTGGCGTATAACACTAATTTTTAACCTGAAAATAGAGGGTAAACTGTGCCTGTTATACGCAGGGGGCCGTGGAAAGTTTTTTTTTTTTTTTTTTTTTTTTTTTTTTTTTTTCCCTGAAACCTCCATCTTAAAGTTAGGGTACGTGTTATACGCCGATAAATATGGTAGCTGTTAAATAGTTTTGGTTTATTTGCGAATATATACTGTAATGTGCCTCTAGAGTCTAGGGGCTAATCCTACAAATGTATGCTTTTTAATACATAATTATTACTCCCTTTTGACATAATCATCGGACTTAACGCAGCTGCTGGGAGGCCAATTCTTATGATATAGATCTGCCCCCAGAACTGTATTTCCCAAAAGCTTCTTTACCTACCGTGTGTGGACAGGGTTTTGGGAGACGTGGAAGCAGCATTTGTTTTCCTGGGAAGGAAATGAAAGTATGCTTTCGTAGTAGGACAGAGGTTGGGCTGTAGGTGGAGTTTTGTAGTCCTGATGGTTTTGATGGTGCTGGAATTTCAGTACAGCAGATTATTGGGTATTAGTCTGCTGTATTTTAAAACCGATAACACACAGGGAAATATATTGCAGATTTTTTTTTTTTTTACACTTCTACACAAATTAAAGCCCATCTCTGGAAACATTTCAAGCACTTTTTTTTTTGACCTGTGAAGCATGTGTTTTTCTCATCAAAGTCCAGAAGCCTTGAAAAAAAAGAAGCCTCTAGACTGGAAAAATATAAATGTGTCCCCACTGAAAATGTATAATGGCAATATCCCTTTTATTTACCCAGTGCTGTTTGCTAACTACACTGGATAAATAGCTGTTGGGTGCTCGATATGCCAGGTGATTGGTGTGATCCCAGTTGTCAACATTGTTGACCAAGTACTGTACACCCCTTCATTGAAACAATATTCCCTGAGGGCAATGGCCTCTTTCTGTAGGATAATGTGCCCTGCCACACACCTTAAAATGGTTTAAGAATGGCTTGAGAAATTCAATTAAAAGTTTGAGGCATTAACTTGGCCTCCAAATTCTCCAAATCTCTAACCAATTGAGCACCTATGGGATGTACTTGAAAAAACAGGCACGATCAATAGAGGCCCTAATTTACAGGATCTCCTACTGACTGCTAATCTCGCCTTGTGTAGTGTGTCAGCCTGGACCTAGGATCTAAGCAGGTCAACGGGGATCAATTTGAAGATAAACGGGTGCTTGGTTTGGTGGCTAATTTTTTACCAGTTCAAGTTCACTTTTTACAGTCTCCTAACATTTTTCAGTTCTGGGTCACATTTCCTTAAACCAGCGTGTATTTCCTGTGATTTGCAGAAACATAGGAAATGTTATGGGTTTCCTTTTTCTGATTTAAATGTTGCATAGACCTTTCTCATTAAGCTGTGTGTGTAATCTGAGCTTGACTTAAGCCCTGTAAAGAGCATGCTTCTGTTAAAGCCCAATTTTAGCCAAAACTGTGTGTGTGTGTTATAACTTTTTGTTTTTCTGTAAGTTTTTTTGCCATTTATGGAGACTTTCCTGCATAGCTCAACCAGATGTTTGGTATCATAGGAAAGATGAGGGGACATTTTTAACTGGGACATGATGGCATTAAAATACTTAACAGTGGTTATATTCTTAGCAGACCTCACATTTTGCGAGTGGAAAATGAGGTCTGGCAAGGAGCTGCCTGGGAGATTGGGGGGCCAGCACCGCTGGCGCCCGTTGTTGGATCGGAAGCTGTTCTCCCAGGTATTGCCTGTGGCAGAGAGCATTGAGGTAGAGGAGGACCGCGGTATCACCAAGTGGTTTAGCCCGCTGTAACAGCTTACATTGAACTATCCTCCTCTCTGTTCGCTCTCACACAGAACAGAACGCATCCCAGCATTGGACCTGCATTCTGTCTATTACAGGCGCAGGGTTTGGAGGAGGTGGGGCTGTGTGTGAGAACGAGCAGAGTGGAGAAACGTTCAATGTTATGCTAATACAGCGGGCTATACCACTCGGTGATACCGCGGTCCTCCTCTACCTCAATGCTCTCTGCCACAGGCGATCGCTGGGATACCGGCTCCCGATCAACAACGGCCACTGGCGGTGCTTGCCCCCCCCCCCTCTCCACATCATGCAATGAAGCGGTAAGGCGTATTTAATTCAAGTAAAGGGTGGCTAATTACCTGCTCTTTCATTTCAAGGGAAATATGTAGGGTTTTACCAGCTTCCTAATGAAAAAACTCTCAGCAATTTGTGAACGGAAAATCATATCGCTCAAGTAAAAAAAAAACTGACAAATTGCCAACCCAGGAAACATTACTACTATGCTAAAACCTTAATTAGGGACTCATTGCAAGCAACAAGTAAACTGCCAAGACTAACCAGGAAACACTGCAGTTATCTTTTTAAATCGGAAAGTTAATTAAATGTACCTTTTAAAGCAGGGCTCAATAGACAGAATGTGGGTCCAATTCTGGGATGTGTTCTGTCTAATTACAGGTGCGGGTTAGCAGGAGGCGGGGCTGTGTGTGAGAGCGAACAGAGCGGAGGAAAGTTCAATGTAAGCTGTTACAGTGGGCTATACCACTCGCAGCTCTCCTCTTTCTCCTGTCATGATCTGGCCACCAATGGGGGGGCACGGTGAGGCTGCACTGAGAACTGATAAACTTAATTCTGCATAAAACATTTAAGTCATTTCAGGAGATAATTGGGCGTTGAGGGCGTGATTAGCGGCAGAATTAGGGGCAGAGCATGGTAGGGGTTGGGCGGGGAAACAGGTGGCGAGTAACCCTTGAGGCCTGGCTAGTGGCTCAAGACCTAAAATTCTGAGCCCTGTTATAAGCATTATCACCCTTGTGTGGTTTTTAATTTTTCTGTCCTGAAAGCAATAAAGATAATGGGCCAGATTCAGGTAGAGTTAGGCTGGAGTATCAGTGATACTCCAGCCTAACTGTCACTTTGAGCCGGCGTTTCTGTTTTCAGTAAGCAGAAAACAAGAAACGCCGGGTTGGAGTTCCTATACGAGCGACGTAATTGTATTTTGCCGTCGTATCGGAACTTCAATTTTAAAAATGGCGCTCGGGGCGTTCCCGCTGATTAACGCCGAGAATATGTTAATCAGCGGGAATCAGAAATTCACAATCGTATTCGGGCCCGACGCAGTGACTTTCCGACGTTTCCCTAAGCGATACGTGGCGTAAAGAAAAACAAGCCACCTAGTGGAGTATCCAATGTTAAGTATGGCCGTCGTCATCGCGTCGATTTTAAAAATGTTCACATCGTTTGCGTAAAACGTCCGTGAATGGGGATTGACGTCATTGACGTTCCCTGACAGAATTTGGAGCATGCGCACTGACAGTCGACGCATGCGCAGTACGTTCGCCGCGGCATCGCGCATCGTTAACATAATACACGCCCCTTACCCGCCCAATTTGAATTCCGCCGGCTCATTTACGTTACTCAGCTGCAACTTTAGGAGCAAGTGCTTTGTGAATAACAGTACTTGCTGCTAAAGTTTCGGCGGAGTAACGTAAATGAGAAACGTTACTCCAAAATAAAAATGCTCCAATCTACCTGAATCTGGCCCAATCTGTAAAAAATACTCCGTCCTACAAGACTCACAGGCATTGTTTTCTAGTTTGATACAGCTGTGCCATTACCAAGAATTTGGGAAAACCTACACGGTAGGCCTTGGGGATCGCAGTGGATCAGTGTACCATTGCTGGTTTCAAGCGATGGTACAGCTTCTTACATCAAACATGCTCCAATAAATGTATTTATCAGTTACAGAAAGGTCTCTATATTTACCTACATGCACAAGGAAATTATAGTAAAGTAGTAAAGTAGTGTGTTTTTTTTTTTTTTTTTTAAAAGGAGATCACATTTTCTAAAGGTCTACGCAATATAGCAAGGTTCAGAAACTCTACTCCAATATCCTGTATGCTTAGTCTAAAAGTATGTAGTGGCCTAACAATGTTTTCACAAAGTACTTCTAATTTTCCGGCTAAAGGTGTGTAAGAATCCCTGTCAGATTTAATTTAATGGTTCTTCTAACCTAAAAGGTCATTCTAGAGAAAACATATTAGCAAAGGTCACAGGTTAAACCTAGGAAAAGAAGAGTGATTGTGTACATTTGGCTGTATTCTAGGAGCATTTCTACATTTCATACAGAGGCAAGCATCCCTGTGCCCTAAGGGACGGACATTCTGATTGAAGAAGTCCACATAAGAACATGTGCATTGAGAAAAGTCCTGAGCAAACAGACCTTGTTTATCTAGGTGAATTAAAGTTTGTGCTTTCCTGTCATTTTGAGGTCAGTTTGATTGTACCATGTCCACCTACTAGAAGTTAATATATCTAGAACAAGACAATCTCACCCATTTTGGAAATTTTATAGCAGTGTGCTGTGGGTGTGTTTTTTTTTTTTAAACTAGCTACACTATCGGCATGGATGTCTTGTTGGGGCTCTAATCGGTAATATTTTAAGAGTTAAAAAAAAGTAGCGACAGTGGTCTGGGAAAAATGTCTCTCCTCCTACACCAACAACTTGAAGCCCAGTACTGAAACTTGGTTAAACAAAAATTCTGAATCTAAATTTCCACTTGATTCTAAAGTTATGCCTAACTATAGTCAAAATAAGGCCACATTCTTGGTTCTAAATTGTAAAAGAAACCACTCCCACCCCCTCCAGCCCAGCGCTCCATGAGGGGCAGAGCGGTGCCTGACGGTCAACAGCTCTCTTCTCGGGGAGAACTGAGTGATCGGCTGTGTTGGATCACTTGGTTCTCAGTGTTGGAGCTGGCTGAGGACAGATGCTGCATTCATCTAGGTAAGTATTAGTTGGAACCTATTGGGTTCTGGAGCTGTAAAGGTAAACATTTCAGTGATTCTGATACCTTTTTATGATTTTGAGGTAGCAACATGGGTAGTGTATGTTTAGGCTGGGAAAGGCTTATCTTGACGATCCAGTTGCTTCTCCCATTTTCAACCACCAACCTTTTCTTCTGTGTGGGCATTTTTTTTTTTTTTTTACTATTGCATAGGCTCATTGCAGAAGTTTAAAAAAAAGATATAGATTGAAATCTCCTTATTTGTGTAGAAAAAAAAAAGAAACTGAGATGTGACATTTTATGTATAGTTACTGTATAGCCTGTTGCTTTAAGCCCTTTACAACTGCATCACACATATATGCAGCGTCAAGCAAGGGTTCTTTCTTCATGGGTTCTGCATATACTGTATCTTTAACTGTGTGTGCTGAAAGCATGCTCTCCCAGACCTGAGACCTAGCTGTCACTGACGGCTAGAAGAACCGGGTCCTGATCTTGTGATCACTGTGCTGTGACCCACCCTAGTGCAGTTACTCCTCTTTCCATATGAAATAAACAAGAATTACATTTTGAAGGTTTTATTTTTTTGTGGGGGTGGGTTAAGGTAAGTGCATAAAATGAGTGGATGTAAACCCAATTCATAAACTTTGACCTAAGCACATACACGTTTTTTTCCTTTTCTCTCTCCAAAGCACCAAGTCCTGTGTCTTTCAGCTGTTTCGTTGCTCTGTTATCGGCATGATAACGCCTGACAAGTTCTCTGTCAGCCAAGATAAAACCGGCCTGAAATTTTGTGTTGAGGGAGGTTGCTACAAATTAGCAGAGACCCTGCCTTGTCACGCCACAGCTCTGTAAGTCTCTGCCCTTGTTGAGAGGGGGGGTTGTGTGCCTTTCATCCAGTCGGCTGTATGCCAACAATCGAATCCCAGTGCTGAACAGTAAGTCTTTAACACACTGTGCACTTTCTAAAGCAAATATATTAGGGTTGTCCCGATACCGATACTAGTATCGGGACCGATACCGAGTATTTGCGGGAGTACTTGTACTCGCGCAAATGCTCCCGATACCTAAATAGAATACTTTTTTTGTATTTATCAACATGTTCTGTTAAAATTCTTTGATTTTTTTACTACTGCGTGACAAGCAAATAAATTTTTTTTATTCATTTTTACTCATTTTTATTCTTTTATAATGTCTTGTGTTAGAGTTCTTCATAATTCTAAAGAAAATATCCTTAGTCTGTATTGTGGTTTGAAAACGGTCACATGACCTTTATGGCTGCATTTGGGGACACATTTAAAAAAAGTATCGGTATTCGGTATCGGTGAGTACATGAAAAAAAGTATCGGTACTTGTACTCGGTCCTAAAAAAGTGGTATCGGGACAACCCTAAAATATATAATGCTGAAGACAGCAGATATGCATGTAAAACTTTTTTTATGCAGGGAGATGTTTCATCTGTTTATCATTTGAGGCTGTTTACTTAACTGGGTATATGTGAGGGTTTACATCCACTTTCATTTGGTGGTAAATGTTGGCGATTTTTAAAGTCCCATCTGTCCTGGGGAAAAAAACCTGGTTTCACCAAGCTGTTTCAGTGATATCAACCGCTTATAAACACATTGAAAAATTGGAAACTGGCATTCACTATATCTGGTCTACCACAGTACACGTTTTTTTTTTTTTTTTTTTGGAAATATAAACTGCTAAATGGCTTTTCTCATCAGCAGTATATAGCGTTTTTTTTATCAGTTCCTGGTAAAAGCTCATTGGAGGAGTTTTCATACTGCACTGTGCTGTTTTATCAGGATCCAGGACCCCTGACCCTCTGTCTGGACAGTGCTGATCGACCCTGTGTTGATCACTTGCACTCCAATAACTGTCTTGTCCGGCTTATCCAGACCTGTTCTGAAGTCTGTGAAAGAAGGGGAGGATCAGAGAAGACAGTAACAAATAGCCTTTTTTTTATTTGTTTTATTATAAGAAACTAATCCTAGATGATCAAAGTATAAACAAAAGTTTCTTGCCTAAAAACGAACATAAACTGCATCTATTTTACATCTGTTCAGTTCTGTCTAAACAGAAAAGGATGCAGCCTTGTTCCCTTAAAAAAAAAAAAAAAAAACTGACCGGATGCGGCAGATGTAAACGGATGATCTCCAACTTATACCTGTAAAAATGGCTCACTGACCATTGTTAATCTCAAATGGACAAAGGGCACGCCCATGTGAAAGGGCCCTTGCATAAATACGTTTCTGAAAATGTAAATTATATATCTTTTTATATCTTGAAGCTGCTTAGAATTTGTTGCTGAACTTTAACGTGACATCCACCTTGATGCATCTTTGGAAAATGCCAGAACTGGTTAAGTAGTTCTCACGGTGCTTAGACTTTTTTGAAGCAATGGTGTCTTTTAATACTCCAGTTTGCGATAACCCAAAGAGCTTTACTGCTGATTCTCTGAATTTTGATGCAGAAAATTGTAGAATAAAAAGATTTCTATTAGCACTCTGGAGGATTGGTTGGGTAGTTTGTGTGTGTGTGTGAGGGGGTTTTAATTTCTGTAGGACCAATTCATTTGCATTGCTTGGATGTGGGTTTAAAACTACAGCCGTGAGATTTGGAAAGCTATATTCTCCATTTTTAAGGGAGCTTAACTGAGCAGAATTTTATATTTTCTGATTAGCCATTCATTGAAGACTTCATGAAAACCGTTATTTTTATTGATTTTTTTTTTTTTTCCGTTTATGTTTTGGCAGATAAAAAAAAAATCTGTCATGCCAGTGCTATACTTCTGGTGCTAACAATGTGGTACAGCGCTCCCCATTAGTACTGCATAGTAATACACATAAAATACCAGATCCTATGAGCACACTAAATTAGAGGGTTATAAAAATAAGCAACAAAAGACACTTTAAATAAAACACCACTGTAATGCCTAAATCGGTGATAAATGGTTATAGGCGTTTTCAGTGATAAAACGTAACCTTGTAACACAAAGTCCAATATAGTAAGAGTCTAGTACATGGGTCCCATAAAAGGTTCAGAGCAATTTTCAGTGCTCGCCACCTTCCAAACTTTATGCTCACCTCCATTATTGATCTTCCACATGTCAGTATGCAGGGGCTAAAGTAACCTCTGGTGGGTGGTGGGATCCTTGATAAGTAAATCCTCTATCTCCTGCGACCATCCTTTATCGGTAGTACTCTAGAGGAATGTAGGAAAAAACAGAATATCCCCCAAAGGGTGGGACTTTACAAGTGACCATAAACAAAGTAACAACTGTATAAAAAGTAGCAAATTTTATTAATTATACATAGTATACCAATTATATCAAATATATGTACATCATGAATACAAATCATTCAAATACGTAATTGAACAGGAAACATAAGGCTGCTTAGAGTCACACCCAACAGCTGTTTCGGAAATTCTCCCTTCTTCAGGGGATTTATAGACAATAAGATCAAAGATATCTAAAAGATAAATACACAATTTACATTAATACAGATCATTTCAAATACACACAAAAAGGGGGGGAAAGGGGGGGGGGGGGGGGGGACTTAAAAATAAAAGTATTCCATGTGTCCAAGAATGTGTGTGGCTCAAGATGTATTTGAGAAGCAACAAGAATATGGCTCGCTGTCACAGGGCCGGGTCATAGGCAGAAATCCACTGTGGTGACCTTTTAAACGTATAAAAAAAAAAATTGTGAACGACGGAGCTTTTCTTCTACTCTAGAGGAATCGGAAAGCTGGCATAGTGCTAAACCGTTTAAAACCACTTTGATAAACATAAAAAAATAACTTGCATTTTTCAGTGCACTAGCTCTGGTGCACTCAGACACCATGTGTAGCACAATAAGGGGGTGCAGCCTCTTTTAAAGATCACTTGGTTGTAATACTGGCTACCACCAGGCCCTGCCCAGGCTAGTTTCGTCACACTCTACGTAACGTTATCAAGTAGAATTTGTACTTCTGGTGCTGCTGGCCAGGATAGGCGCTATAAAAACCACAGCACTCATACGTTAGTACTCATAAGTTATCTTATTTGCCCTTGTCCATTCACAAAAACGTCTTGGTATTAACAACATACTTGGCATACTAGGGGAGAGGAGGTGTGGGGGTTATATGGGCTCTTTCACACGTCCGTTCTGTTCGTCCGTTTTTTTGGCGTCCGTTAACGGACCTCAATGCTTCCCTATGGGAGCGGATCCGTTAGCGGATGATGCATCCGCTAACGTCCGCCAGATCCGCATCCGTTTTTTCGGACGGAAGAATGTCCTGTTTTTCTTCCGTCCGGCCGAACGGATCGGATGCAAACGGACAGACGGTACGTTTCCATCCGATTCCCCATAGGGGATAGCGGAGGAGAGACAGGGCGGTCCCTGCACAGTGTGCGGGGACCGCCCTGTCCGCCCGACAGCTCAACGGAGACCCCCCGCTGAGCCGACTGACACACGGAGCGGACCGAAAAACGGACCGCTCCGTGTGAAAGGGCCCTAAATGACAGGATCTTCCTTTTTCTATTCACAAACTCATTGCATGTTGTTCACAGAATACAAGGCGTTTTGTGAATGGGATAGAGAACATCAGAATTCATTCTATGTATGAGAGCCCCACCTCCTAAAGCCCCCGATTTATAGTGTTGGCTGTACTTTTTTTTTTTTTTTTATTATTATTGAATGCCTATGTTCCTTTTTTTTTTTTTTAACCCAGCAGTGATCTGGACCTAGGAATAACTTTGATTGGCGATCATGTTGTACACAGCACAAGTTGGGAAAAGCTTTTTTTCATGAAGTTCTGCTTTAAAAATTATTCTTTTGTGCATGGTATTTTGAGTGGTTTGTGAGGAAAAAGGTTCTTGATTAGACCGCTATAAATGTATTTTTGGATATGTAATTTGAGTTGTGGCTCCAATGCTGTTCCTGATAGAAACTGTGGCCTTTAGTAGGGAGCGTTTTTAAAACATAGATAGTTCTAAAGCAACAGCTGCCATGCAATATAAAAAAGCATGAAGCCGATAACTTTGTATGTAGTGTCCCTATATCTGAACAGCTGTACCCTTTGTGTTTCGTCTAAACATGAAACGGGCAGCTGAAATTTGACACAGATCTCCAGTCCTGCTTTTTAATGGAAGTTTTTTTCCCCCCTCTTCTGATACTCGTCTTGTGTTCATCAGTTTTTTTTTTTTTTTTTTTCATGTGTTCCAGTTGGTAAAATAGCAAAGGATCACAGTGAAACAAAATGCTCTCGCCAACATTTGGCCACTAAAATTAATTAGTTTTCCTATTTTAAGCAATATGAGTCATTGTAATGGAAATTGCTGGTAACTTGCTTTTGTATGTTTACCTCCTCGCTCACTGTAACAGCAGCAGCAAAGGTTCGTCACATAATATTCATTAAAAGAAGCTGTAAAATGTAATTAAATATAGGCAATACAATTCAAAGATTTCAAAATGGGCTTAGAAAAGATTCACTTCAATTATGTTCTACCTCACTTTCTCCCAGTTATTAATGAAAAATACATCTGGTAGCTCCAGTTTTTGAGCCACGCAGGGTTTTCGTTATAAAAGTTAAAAAAAAAAATTGTTCTATTGTAACGAAGACTCTGTTAGTGCAGGGTAAAAAATTAAAGCAGGCATTTTTTTACAGGCCAAGGCCTAGCATTTCTTTACTGCTATTTGTATTTTTCCATTATTACAGGTAAAGAAGTGTTGAACATGTCAACATTACCGGCTCTAAAGGTTCTATTGACATGAAATTTTCACCACATGTCGGTAACAGCCAATGCAATTCATACATACAAAAGAAACCTAAACAGTGCAAATTAATATTTGCTGGTTCAGTCTCAACTGATGGCCTATAAAAAGGCGTCTCATTACCTGTTTCACACAAACCTCTCATGAGAGCCATTTGCTTTACCCAAGACCTTTGCCAACTTATTGTTGCAAAACATACTGATGGCATTGGTCACAGAAGGATTTCTAAACTGCTGAATGTTCCAAGGAGAACTGTTGGGGCCATAATCCGGAAATGGAAAGAACATCCATTTTACCATGATATGGGCACGACCAGGTGCTCCTCACAAGATTTTTGACAGAAGAGTAGGGGTGCAACGGATCGTCACCGATCCGTGATCTGAACTGCATGGCTGTCTGTACACCAGAGGAGTGTGGGGGGGGGGGTCCTGTGACACCAGAGGAGTGGGGGGGGGGGTCCTGTGACACCAGAGGAGTGGGGGGGGGGGTCCTGTGACACCAGAGGAGTGGGGGGGGGGTCCTGTGACACCAGAGGAGTGGGGGGGGGGGGGTCCTGTGACACCAGAGGAGGGGGGGGGGGGGTCCTGTGACACCAGGAGGAGTGGGGGGGGGGTCCTGTGACACAGAGGAGTGGGGGGGGGGGTCCTGTGACAACAGAGGAGTGGGGGGGGGGTCCTGTGGGGGGGGGGTTCCTGTGACACCAGAGGAGTGGGGGGGGGGGTCCTGTGACACCAGAGAGAGGAGTGGGGGGGGGTCCTGTGGTGGGGGGGGTCCTGTGACACCAGAGAGGAGTGGGGGGGGGGTCCTGTGACACCAGAGAGAGAGTGGGGGGGGGGGTCCTGTGACACCAGAGAGGAGAGGGAGTGGGGGGGGGGTCCTGTGACACCAGAGAGGTGTGGGGGGGGGGGTCCTGTGACACCAGAGAGGAGTGGGGGGGGGGGTCCTGTGACACCAGGAGAGGAGTGGGGGGGGGGGTCCTTCCTGTGACACCAGAGAGGGTGGGGGGGGGAGGAGGTCCTGTGACCACCAGAGAGGAGTGGGGGGGGGGGGGTCCCTGTGACACCAGAGAGGAGTGGGGGGGGGTCCTGTGACACCAGAGAGGAGTGGGGGGGGGGTCCTGTGACACCAGAGAGGAGTGGGGGGGGGGGTCCTGTGACACCAGAGAGGAGTGGGGGGGGGGGTCCTGTGACACCAGAGGAGTGGGGGGGGGGGGGTCCTGTGACACCAGAGGAGTGGGGGGGGGGTCCTGTGACACCAGAGGAGTGGGGGGGGTCCTGTGACACCAGATAGTGATTAGGGGCAAGCGGACATACATTTTATTTAACATGTAAACAGTTCGTTAGATTTACACGTACTGTATTTAAGCAAATAAGCTCAGTCTTGTGATGAAAATAACTGAATCTAAAACTCTGTTGGGTGTAACAAGATTAGTCTTCTTTTTTTTTTTTTCTTTATTGCTGATCCGAAAAATGATCCGATCCGTGACTCCTGATCCAAGGATCGATCCGATCCGTGAGTTTTTTGATCCGTTGCACCCCTACAGAAGAGTGAAAATAATTCAGTCTTAGAACCAAGGACCATGTGTGGAGAGCTTCAGAAAGATATTTAAAAACCATAAGTAATGCACCAAACCACCATGGCCTGTACGCACGGTTTTCTGAGAGGGTCCCCATCTTTACCCCAGTGAATAGTCATGGGTATTTGTTCCAAATTTAGCCTGAACTCTGGGAAGGGTGTACAGTAAAAATCATTTCTCCACAGCCAAGTTCTTACATATACGTTTAACATATACATAAACAGAACAGGTAGTTTAAAACCTATTCTTTAAAATTTAGTAGCTGTTGAAATCACAAAATATAACTAGCTTGTCTCCATTTTTCTTGCAATGGAAGATAAATGGATGTGCAAAAAGTTGAAGACCTGAACTTTAAAAGAACCCATGGATTGGTAGCGATGGGAATAATTGTGTCTATTTGCCTGAGGTTTTTTTCCTGCCCTATGAGGCCATGGACACATTTTTAGGTTTGTAATTGCGCCAAATTTTGTGTTTTTTTTTTTGTTTTTTTGTTTTTTTTGTTTTATGCGTTGTAAAGATATACATCTAAGCACCTCTGTATGGGCTTTCTGTTAGAAAGCTGGAGGATGTGTCAGTGGTTTAAGGGCCCTTGCAGTGGCAGACAGGACTTGTAGTTTTCCCATTCATAAATTCTTGTGAGAAGCAGAGCCCCACACAACCAAGCCATTTTCAAATGTAGCAGTGTGGAGGGGAACCCCCTCCTGCTGTCACAGGAGATTTTAGGGGGGTGCAGGTTTTGGTGCTAAAGCATGTTGCTCAACATACTGGTGTAATGTGTAACATCCTTCAAACGGTGAACTTGGCCTTTTAAGGCTGAGGCAAGAAAGTTGTGTGGTGTGTGTTTTTTTTTTTTTTTTTCTTTTTTTATAATTTAAAGCAGTGAAATGTTGACTAGAAAATAACTACTGGATTCTGGTTGGTTGCATTACAAATTTTTGTTTTTCTTTCTCAATATTCCAATTTTCCCAAACTTATTGAATGCCAGTATGTGCATCATCTCTAGGAGTTAATAAAATGAAAGGAATAATCCTATCATTTAAATTCTAACATTCACTTTTTTTATATACCTTACACTTTTTGAGCTATAACTTTTCCAGCAAGTTTACTGCTCGTTTCTCACCAACCGCATGTAACATTGATTTGGTGACCCTCTGTGAAAAGTTTTGTTTGGTGACCGGGAAATATAGCACATGACATGGCAGGTTGACAAATGAAACTATTTGTTCTTTTGTCCTTAAATTAGGCAAATAGAATGGACCTGACCGCTTTGGTTGCCTTCTGTCAAAATGTATTTGTGTATCACTGTGAATAGCCCCTTCTTCAGATCAGGAAGATGGCTCACTGGAATACAGGCCTCTAGATTTAAACTGAACTAAATGAACAAGACTGTGTCACCATCCACACCATTTTTTTGGATGGTTAAATCTGAGGAAACTTCAAGTCTGCTGGTGCAGATCTGAAGTTGGACATATGTTAGTTTATGTTTTGGGTTGAACTATACAACCTGAATGCATAGTTCAGTGTCTCTGATCCTGCATGATACTGGCAGCAGGTTTCTAATCATTTGTACAGCCAGGAATTCATTTTACTAACCAACCTTTTGATCCCATAGACTTTGTATGTTCCAATGGGCTGGACTAGTATGTTCACTCTTTGTAGTTTTGGAAAGAGTAGGGAAGAGATACCAATTTTTTTAGGTTTTATGTTTGTATCTGTGACCCACTGGCAAGATTTTTTTATTTTTTATTTCGCACTGTCCGTTTGGCCCCATACAATAAATAGGTGTTTGGTTGTCACCAGTACAAGTAGATGAACAGGAATAAAAACATCAGAAGTCCTTGCCTTTGCTCACTCTACCAAGCTGTCTTTTTAGAGAGATCGCTCTAGCACTTCTTTCAAAACAAACTAAAACATTTTGAATGTAGTTTGGCTTAATTCTCCTCCTAATCTTTTAGTCTCAGGGTAAGGTAGTGTCTTCCATTTTTTAGTCTTCCTTCATGTCGATAGTTCAGTATCACTGAGAGACGTTTGACTCTTGTGTTCTCTTAATCAAACAAGTAAGAGCTGGTTTGGCAAGTCGAGACTAATTGCATCTTACGATACTTGATTTTTATTGAAAAATTGCCTGTCTATATAGTAATACTGGGAAATTAAGAAGACACAAGTGACTCAATGAAATTGAAGGACAAGTGGTTGAACCTTTAAAGGTGTTGTAAAGGTTTGTTTTCTAAATGTGTTCCTTTTAAGCTAGTGCATTGTTGGTTCACTTACCTTTTCTTTCAATTTCCCTTCGAATTGTTTTTTCTTTTGTCTGAATTTCTCACTTCCTGTTTCTCCTCCAGTAAGCTGGCCACCATCATCCGAACGGTGGTTAGTCAGCCAGAACAGCTTACTGAGGAGGAACAGGAAGTGAGAAATTCAGACAAATAAAAAAAACATTTAGAAGGGAAATCGAAAGAAAAGGTAAGTGAACCAACAATGCACTAGCTTAATGGAACCTATTTAGAAAATAAAAAAATAACCTTTACAACCCCTTTAAGCTTAGGGGGTTCTTTACTGTTAGAACGGTAATGATGTGGTACTCCCTTCCACAATCAGTGGTGTCAGTGGAAAGTGCCGATCATAGCGAATACAAAATACAGGGCTATGGGAATTTGTATACATACAGGGGTTGAACTGAATGCACTGGTGTCTTTATTCAACCTCGCCAATTATGTAGCTATACTGGTATAGAAAGTGTCCAAGGCAAAACCATGTTTAGGCTCTTTTCTTATTAGTGCGACCACGTTCTGTGTGTAGGGTAACACATTCTGTTTAATGGGCTGCCCTACACTCAGAAACAGGGGTAAAGTAGTCATGAACCCCTTTCTGTAAAGTTGCACCGCACAGAATCGCATGGGGCTGTGGTACAATTCTGTTTTTGTGTGCATGCAAACGCAGACATTTTGTCAAGCGTGGGGGTGCTATTGCATGTCTGCTAAAGAACAGCACGCTTTGCCTGCAGGTTGGGAACGCCTGCAAATTTGCAAACTAAGCATTATTCTAGGTTCACACTTGTGCAGGTTGGTAATGCCCACAAAACATGCTTTTTTCCAGCGCAGCTCTCTAGCAGCTCTGCAGGGATACCATTAATTCTTAAAATTATGAAATTTTAAATAATGGGCTGCCCTGCCACATAAAATGTGTTGCAAAAATGTTAACTGAGCTTTAACCACTTAAGACCCGGACCGATACGCTGGCAAATGACCCAAGGGGTTTTTGCGATTCGGCACTGCGTCGCTTTAACAGACAATTGCGCGGTCGTGCGATGTGGCTCCCAAACAAAATTTGCGTCCTTTTTTTCCCACAAATAGAGCTTTCTTTTGGTGGTATTTGATCACCTCTGCGGTTTTTATTTTTTGCGCTATAAACAAAAATAGAGCGACAATTTAAAAAAAAATGCAATATTTTTTACTTTTTGCTATAATAAATATCCCCCAAAAATATATAAAAAAACATTTTTTTTCCTCAGTTTAGGCCGATACGTATTCTTCTACATATTTTTGGTAAAAAAAATCGCAATAAGCGTTTATCGGTTGGTTTTCGCAAAATTTATAGCGTTTACAAAATAAGGGATAGTTTTATTGCATTTTTATTAATTATTTTTTTTTTTTACTACTAATAGCGGCGATCAGCGATTTTTTTCGTGACTGCGACAATATGGCGGACACTTCGGACAATTTTTACACATTTTTGGGACAATTGTCATTTTCACAGCAAAAAATGCATTTAAATTGCATTGTTTACTGTGGAAATGACAGTTGCAGTTTGGGAGTTAACCACAGGTGGCGCTGTAGGGAATGTGTACCTAATGTGTGTGTTTACTACTGTAGGGGGGTGTGGCTGTAGGTGTGACGTCATCGATCGCGTCCCCCTATTACAGGGATGACGCGATCGATGCTCCGGCCACAGAGAAGCACGGGGAAGTCGTGTGTACACACGGCTCTCCCCGTTCTTCCGCTCCAGGGACGGATCGCCGCACTGCAGCGGCGATCGGGTCCGCGAATCCCGCTGTCTCGGTCCTGGAGCTTTGGACCGGGTCGCGCGCCCGCGACCCACGGCTGGGTACTAAAACCAACGTATATATACGTTGATGTGCCCAGCCGTGCCATTCTGCCGACGTAAATCTGCAGGAGGCGGTCCTTAAGTGGTTAAGCTATATCTTGTTGGAATAAAATAAATCCTCTTTATCTGGGGTAAAAATGTAGTAGTTAAAGTGATTGTAAAGTCTGTTATTTTTATAGGGGGAAAAAAAAAAAATATATGTTTATACTTGCCTGCTCTGTTGCAGTGGATTTGCACCGAGCAGCCAAGATCCTTCTCTTCTCCAGTCCCTCTTCTGTGATCCTGGCCCACCCCTCCTGTTCAGTGCCCCCACAGCAAGCAGCTTTTTATGGGGGCACCCAAGCCAAGTCATAGCTCCCTGTGTCCATTCAGACATAGAGCCCTGATCCGGCTCTGCCTCATCTCGCCAGATTGGCTAGCTGACTGATTGGCAGCAGCGGCGGCCAATCGGGGGGGGGGATCTTGGACGGGCTGAGACACTTGTGGACATCACTTGACAAACGGGGACCTCAGGTAAGTTTTGGGGGGCCTGCTGCACACAGAATGCTTTTTCTTAATGCATTAAAGCAGTTCCAAGCTTTTTTTTCTTTTTTCGTTTATTAAAAGTCAGCAGATACAAAGTGTTGCTGCTGACTTTTAATAAACGGACTCGCCTGTCCCACGGTCCAGTGATGAGGCCGCATGGAGCCCTGCTCCTCTCCACTGCCATTGAAACTGTGGGCACCTGTCGTGACAGCTTGCGACTTCACGGCCGGACATGCACTGTGCAAGTTGCGATGCACTCTAAGTGGACAAGCATTCTTCTGTGACGTGTCCCAGAAGATTACCGAGAGGGAGGTGCCATCTAGGGGGGATAGGAGGAGGCTCACAGGTGGCCCAAAGTTGGAAGTGGGACAGGAAGTCCCACTAAAAACTAGGCACTCACTATACTCGCCCAAAAAAAGTGGGTGAGGATTGCTTAAAGTGGAAGTTCCGCTTTTGGGTGGAGCTCCGCTTTAAGATAAAGGGATTGTAAGGGCAGAAGGTTTTTTATAAGAAAACCTCTGCTGTCTATCACCAGATGTGTGTTTTGTTTTTTTAAATACATAGTGGTGCTTTTTTTTTTTTTATGTAAATTATTTACTTAAACCAACTTGTACTCGCTAGCATAAACCTGCTCTATGCCCTCTAAACTTTTATTGATGTGTAGAAATTTTAAATGTTTTAGGCGGCAGTTTTGAAGATCGAATGTATTGGAATATAATGTGCTTTAGCACAGTCTGGTATGCATCGAACTTCTTTCTTTGTAGGTCCTTCCTTTTAAACAGATGAAACGACATTCCTTTTCATCCTATATGACATTTTTATGTCCTGTTCTGACTGCATGTTAATGTTGGATTAAAAGCGCTCTACTGTGAATTTAAGTTTAGCCAAGGTCATAGACTTGATATCATAAGTGAATGGCATATACAAGCTGGGATCACCTAGAAAAGCTGAATGTCTTTCTTTGCTGTACAGAACACAAATTGTATGGAGATCCCAAGGAATGTAAGAGACAAAAAGGAGTTATATAAATATCTGTTTGAAGCTAGCATTGTGTCAAGGATGACAGTTTCAGATGTGTGATTTGTTGTAGCTTTCATTGATATCCCAAGTTAAAAGCTTGTGAACACTCTAAGAATGTGTTGCCTCATTGACTGGTACTTTAGATGCCTACCAAAGAGCAACATAAGGGAAAACGTCTTAGTCATAACCCTTAAAAAACGATTGTGACTCTGTGCTGACACTATAAATAAAACGAGAAACACACAGCTATTTTAATACTGTGCTCCTAAAGGTTCATGCCACCTAAACATGGACAATTTGTATTGGAATATAATTGACTCCCCAAATCGGTTTAAATAGTTATCTAAGTACACCTTGATGCATTTCTAGCAAAACCTCTTGATTTTGAAAGTGTCTCAGTCTTCTAAATGGTCCTGATCCTGAACATGTGTGCCATACATGGATCAAAATTTGGCCAGTTCAGTGGGGTACCAACCGAGTCTCGCTCCATCTATGGGCAGGCTGATTGTACCGAAGTCGGTCTTTCAATTTTTTTTTAAATGCGATTTTACTGTCGGCGGCTATAATAGATGCTAGCCGTAAGCATGTTCTGCCAGCCGGAAAGGCTCCCCCACGCCCCCGGCAGCCAAACACAATAAATGGCACTACAGCAGGCATTCCCCCAACAACACTGACTGTGGTGATGGGGAAGTTACCCCTTCTGCAGTGAAAGCAAATTGAACCATCTGTGGGCTGCTTTAGTCTAAACCCAACACAGCCGTGCGGCTCCAGCCGAGTGCCATAGGTCCCGCCTTCTGGAGCCTGCAGCGCCAATGCCAGGACCATGGGACGTGTGAAGTCCATCATAGCCTGCAGTCTCCAGAAGGTGGGAATTTCAAATGCAGCCGCCGAACAATATCCCTGCTCGGGCGGGCGGCTCTCCTCCTCGGCTCGGCAGCTCCTCTCTGACAGTGATGAATGAATGCCTGCCTGCTTCCTGCTGTGAGCGCACACCACGGCTGAGCTCAGGTAAGTCTGTGTGTATGTATGCCATTGTCAGTAGGTCAGTGTGTGTAGGTCATGCAGGTCACTGGTCAGTGTAGGTAGGTCAGTGTAGGTAGGTCACCACCATCAGTGTAGGTAGGTCAGTGGTCAGCATTGATGGGCACTGGTTAGTCACACAATCCCACCGCCCAGCCCCAAAAAAACTCTGCACCACATACAATGCCATCACAACCCCCCTGGTTCCGGCCTTGGACTTCGGGCTGAAGCCCCTGGTCTTTTTGCCACCTAGCAACGCCCCATGTCTCCTGGCTAACCACTTCACTGCCAGTGTCATTTTTACAGTAACCAGTGCATTTTTTATAGCACTGTTCTCTGTAAAAATGACAATGGTCCCAAAATAGTGTCAAAAGTGTCCGATGTGTCCGCAATAATGTCAGTCATGATACAAATCGCTGATTGCCGCCATTACTAGAAAAAAAATATTAAAATGCAATAAAACTATCCCCTATTTGGTAGACGCTATAAATTTTTGCGCAAAGCAATCAAGCGCTTATTCCGATATTTTTGTTTAAAACAAAATGTAGAATATGTATAGGCCTAAACTGAGGAAGAATTTTTATATATATATTATATATTTTTGGGGGATATTTATTATAGCAAAAAGTTGAAAATATTGCATTTTTTTTTCAAAATTGTCGCTATTTTTGTTTATAGCTCCAAAAATTAAATCCGCAGAAGTGATCAAATGCCACTAAAGGAAAGCTCTATTTGTGGGGAAAAAAAGGACGCCAATTTTGTTTGGGAGTCACGTAGCACGACCGCGTAATTGTCAGTTAAACCGACGCAGTGTCGAATCGCAAAAAGTGGGCTGGTCTTTAAGCTGCATAATGGTCCGGGGCTTAAGTGGTTAAAGTAGAACTAAAGGCAAAACCTTTGCTTTGTGGATAGAGTAAAAAAGTTATAAGCCCTGTCAAGTCCCCCCACCCCCAATCTGTGTTCTATTGCAGAGATTTCCCCTCACTTCTTGTCCCATAGCCAAAACCGAAAATGATGAAATCCCTGCAACTTAAGAGCATTCCTTAAAGCCTCTACAGTCACCAGAACTGGTGTCTACATTGGAAAATGTACCCTCTATTACTTTTCTGTGGACAACTCAAAATGTAGGATTTTTATATACTTTTAATAATTGTAATCTGGACAAATGGAGAAGGTGACTTTTTAATGGGGACACAAACGGCAAAAACTGACAGGTTTTCTAACCCCCTCCCCCCACTCCATAACGGTTTTTACATTAAACATTATCCATGAAAAACCTTTTAATTTGATTATCCATAAAATCTGTTTTTACTGTAGATCATCATGGTGTAGCAATCTTGACATGTTTTGCCTATAATGAGCTTCCTCAGGACATGTGTAGTACCACACCTATGTTGAGATTATATAAAACCAGTGAAAATACATAGATCTATACATAACGGAAAAATATATGAAAACAGTACATCAGCACAAGTATGTCATAGAAACTGGTCATCAATGTGAAGTTTGGAGGGCATCTTACCAATGACATCAGGCTGGGAATTAATTCTAATAGTTCTTGTTGCATTATTTAGCTTTCAGATCTGCTTGGAGTTTGGCTTTAAAGGTACAAGTTCCAAAGCGTTTATCCAGGTCCTAGTTTCACAGTTGTTTGTCTGAAGTTCCTAACTTGGACATCAGTATTTGCTATGCAGATTCCAAAGAAATCCACTCTCACTGCCCCAGTCGCATACATTCTAAAGCTTGTCACCTTCTCTGCACTTGTGATCTCAGAAACCACATTGGAGGCACTCTTTCTACTCATTGTAATGTGCCTGTGATGGAGTTATAAAGATGCAATGTGGTAGGTTGTCACAGTAACCGAACGGTTTCAATATTATACTTTTATTTATTTTTTATAAATCCATGAAATTTTTTTTTGTACAGATTGTAACCTACATAAAAATTTGTCTTTCATATTTGCCGCCTGCGTAAATGTATGCATGAGTGGAAGAGCTGCCAATATTTCAGTGTAAACGATATTGCCTTGAACATATGAATAATGAGATGAAAAGGATGAAATAAGACATGATGTAAACAGCTGATTGAGATTGTGTTACAGAAATGAGGCATCACAGCCCTGAAAACATGCTTTAGGACATGCCTGTTAATGAAAACATTAGAGGCCGGAACGCTTACTGTGCCTTGTGTTTACATAACGGTATTGCTTTAGAAGTTTAGTCATGTGTGTTCGAAGAACAGTCTATAAGATCAGTATTCTAACATCGGTTATCAGACGGTCTCATAAATTGGGTTGCCCCTCTATAGTAAAATATCGGATGCATTTTACTGATGAGAAAATTTGTATGCAGTTTGTTGTCCGTGCTTAGAATATACATTTCTCTCATGTTGGTTTAGTGTAAACCATTTGCGATTTGTTTCCCAAGAAGGTACATTTATATATGCCCTCCTCCACCTAGTGCCAGCTTATCCCGATGAATCTGGCAGTTTGCTTATCTTTGAAATCATCTTTTCTCTTGAAATTGGTTGGCTGGGTATTTCTAGTGGGGCCTATAAAGAGATTGTTGAATTTCTTCAGCTTCTTATGTCTATGGCCAGAATTTTGTTTCTCATTTTGCACAATTGAAATGTTCACATAGGAAAAGTAGGTTACCTGGTTGAATTGTGTTTTGGCTTCTTATTTCAGCAGTGTAATTGTTATAGCTTTTGCTATTGAGGTCGGTTCACATTACACATTTGCTACATGCTATTCTCATGCCTTTTCTAAAGCGTTCCAGTGCATTTCCTCCACATCCTTGTTTCCTGGGTTTTATTGTTGGTAGCCGTCACCCGGTGGCATGCTAACAACCGGTGCCTGTCGGCAGTAGGGTCGAGTCATCGGTTATTAACTACTAGAGGCCCACGCTACATCCAAATGACAGCTACAGTGCAGACCTTAAAATCCGGGAGGCTGTTAATAGACGTCTTCCCACTTTACGCGCCCCGTGCTGCAATTACCCGAGTCACTGAGACTTGGGTGATCACCGATCTGAGCAAGGGGCCAATCCCGAACCTCTTGCCACGTGATTGGCTGTCAGCCAATGACAGCTGATTACCGATTCTTTGTTTACATCACGTGATCGTTTTTGTTTTTTTCCCCCTCTCCTCACACTGACCGCGCACAAGGGACATTGGTCTAGAAGAGGAAGGAGGCAGATGTGCCTCATCAGTGCCAGCTGCCAATTGCTACCTGCCAGTGCCACCTATCAGTGCCCATCACTGCCACCTATCGGTGCCCATCAGTGAAGAAGAAAAATTACCCATTTACAACATTTTATAACGAACTATAAAAAAATAATCTTTTTTAAATCGGTCTTTTAAAAAAATTTCAAACGATTTGATCAAATACCACCGAAAGAAAGCTATTTGTGGGGAATTTTTTTTTTAAATGTCATTTGGGTACAGCGTTGTATGACCGCTCAATCGTCATTCAAAGTGCATCAGCACTGAAAGCTGAAAATGTGGTCTGGGCAGAAGGGGGGTTTAAGTGCCCAGTAAGCACGTGGTTAAAGGCTGCGTGTGTGTTTTTTTTTTTTTTTTTACACATTTACTTACTCATTCTGTGCACAAAGGTAAAAATAACTGTCAGTGTGCAGCAGCCCTTCAGCTCCCCCTAATACTTGAGCGCCTCTCGATCCAGCGATGGGTTGCATTGCAAGCTGCTTGCTTTGGGGGTACTCAACAGGAGGGAGGGGTATGGAGGATTGGGGCTGCTCTGTGCAAAACCGCTGCAGGTAAGTATAACGTGTTTTTTTTTTTTTTTTGCCTGTTAATATCTCTTTAAAGATTCTGCACCTGCCAGCTTCCTAACAGCTATGGGTCACCCCTCTTACAGCAGAATGTAAACAAGAGCTGTCATTGAAGAAATTAACTACCCCCCCTCCCCCCTTTCCAATACATACCGGGCCCAATCACACTTGTGTGGTAGCATTCATTGTTAATGGCACCCCAGATCTTTTACCATGCATAGTGATGTGCTATATTTTTTTGGGGGAAAAAGGCGTTGTGTATGTTTTCACCCATTGTGGTACATTGGCAGCCCTTCATAATGAGCACAGTGCATATTAATGTGTAAATGTGTGCATTTACTCTCTGCAATGGAACACTTTGCATGACTCAATGCGTTGTTTCAGCTGTTTTATGCAATATATTTCTGGTCTTCTGGAAGGAAAAAGTGTTGTTGCATGAGAGCATTTCCCCTTAATGTTACTTGGTACATCTAGACCTACTACATATTAGAAACAAATACTATGGCCTGGTTCACACCGAATGCGTATTTCAGTGCGATTTCAGTTTTGCAGAAATGCACTACAGTCTATTAATAACATGGTTTCCTATGGGTCACATTCACACCTGCACCTTTTATGGAAAGGGACAGGGACTTGCTTTTGGTTCCATAGACTTTAATGGATTGAAAAACTCAAAATGCACCTGCAATATGCTAACTGCAACCTGCATAGGTGTGAACCAGGCCTAAAAAGAAGATATTTCATCCAAGAAGAGCAGAATACTACCATGTATTGTCTATGCCCATACATTTTCAATAAAGCAGAACTCCAGCTAAAGCTTTCCAGTAGATGCAAGGATAGAAATGTTCTATGTTTCCAATCTCTTGTGAGCTATTTATTGCAGTTTGTATCCCTGTTGAAGAGATTTCCCCTGAACATCCTGATGATGTGGGTGAAAATTTCAATAACGGGAACCCAGACAGCAGTACAAATTTCAGAGGTTTTAACCATTCACAAACCAAAAAATGTAGCTGGAGTGTAATTTTGAAGAGAGACCATTATATTCATTAGGATAATGTAGTAATCTGGCCATTCATTCTCTTTAATCATTATGCTTGCACAGACTTTGCATTAAAAAAAGGTACCTTTTTCAAAGTTTTGGCTTTGTCTTGCAATAGGCTGGATTGTGTTTGGAACTAAACTGAAGTAACACATTGCTGCTCATCTGCTGGCGAATGTCAGAATCCTTGGTGGCCTCAGCAATACTTTCATTGCTCTTCCCTAACAGTTTTCCTTAAAAGTAGAACTAAAGGCAGCAAAAGGGTTTATAACCCCTATCATGTTTTTTTTTTTTTTTGCCATCTGTGTACCATTTAAAGGGGAGTTCCACCCACAATTTCACTTTTTAAATATAAATACCCCTGTAATACACAAGCTTAATGTATTCTAGTAAAGTTGGTCTGGAAACTAATGTCTGTTTTTGTTAGGTTGTTACAGCATTTAGATGTGTGGGCATCATGAAGCCAGACTGTATGACTTCCTGGATTTCAGCTTTGCATATCTCGCACATGCTCAGTGCTGCACAAGCAATGTAATATGTTTCAGTCAGGTTTGCAAGGACTACTGGGAAACATGATGCCTATCCCAGAAACCCTTGCAAATAGCCTTGTGACTTAATAGTTTAGGCTAATGAGGAGGAAGTAATGAAGGACTACAAAATAAAGGTATTTGCAAGCAACAAAATAAATAAAAATTGTCCATTCTGAACACTATGAGATTAGGGCATGCAGCACAGACAAACATAAAAAAATGGGTGGAACTCCACTTTAATGAGTTCCCTTCACTTCCTGTCCCATAGCCAAAATGGGAAGTGGGAGGAAATTCCTAGAGTAAGGGAATCCATGGTTCCCATTGAACGCATTCTCTCCTTTTTCTCTCAAAATGTAGAATTTTTGTTTTCACTTTTACTTTTGGTGATGACCGTAAATGGGACATATAGAGTGACTTTCTAACAGGGCACAGAGACCAATTAGAAAATGTGATTTAATCCCTCTCCACTCTGTCCAAAACGAAAAAAAGTTTTCCTATTTGGTTCTACTTCAAAGAACTGAATATCTGGATCTGTTTTGTCGTAGGATATATAGATCTAGAAATTCTGTTTTTGCATTTGTTCATTGTAAGTTGATTATACGATCTCCTGGAATGTAGTTTATTCATAGATTTTTGTATTTCTGTTCTGCGTTTATTTTGGCTAGGTAAATAATGTCTGTGTTCTTTTCTTTTAGATATATCTGAAATTGAGCCCAATGTATTTCTTCGTCCTTTCTTGGAGGTTATTCGTTCTGAAGATACAAGTGGCCCCATTACTGGGCTTGCGCTGACATCTGTGAACAAATTTCTTTCTTATGCACTAATAGGTAAGAAGTCTTATTTGTCTGAGATGGGTAACCCTCTAGGTACATGAGGGTATAATGGGTTCCCAGCTTATTTTCATTTACTCTGGCCTACCCTAAGTTATTTAGCCCATGTGCACGGAGTCACTTGCTCTGATATATTATATATTCTCAAAAGTCGGTACACCCCTCCATATTTTAGTAAATATTTTATTATATATTTTCAACACTGAAGAAATGACACTTTGCTACAATGTAAAGTAGCGAGTGTACAGCTTGTATAACAGTGTAAATTTGCTGCCTCTTCTAAATTTAACACACAGCCATTAATGTCTAAACTGCTGGCAACAAAAGTCAGTACAACCCTAAGTGAAAATGTTCAAATTGGGCCCAATTGGCCATTTTCCCTCCCGATGTCGTGTGACTAGTTTGCGTTACAGGGTCTCAGGTGTGAATGGCAAGCAGGTGTGTTAAATTGTTATCTCTCGCCCTCTCACACTGGTCACTGGAAGTTCAACATGGCACCTCATGGCAAAGAACTTTCTGAGGATATGAGAAAAAGAATTGTTGCTCTACATAAAAATGGCCTAGGCTAGAAGATTGTCAAGACCCTGAAACAGAACTGCAGCATGGTGGCCAAGACCATACAGCAGTTTAACCACTTGCCGACCAGCCGCCGTCGTTCTACGGCGGCAGGTCGGCTCTCCTGGGTGAGAGCCCGTCATTCTACGTCGGCACTTTCGACAGCCACTAAGGGGCGCGTGCGCGCCGCCGGCGGCCCGTGCCCCGAGCTTGCCCCCGCGCCCGGCGGGTACGATTGCCGCCGGGCACCCGCGATTGCTCGTTACAGAGCGGGGAACGAGAGCTATGTGTGACATAGCTCTCATTCCTGTCAGCGGGGAAACGCTGATTTTCTGTTCATACAATGTATGAACAGAAGATCAGTGATTTCCCCTAGTGAGGCCACCCCCCCCATACAGTTAGAACACACCCAGGAACACACTTAACCCCTTCTCTGCCCCCTAGTGTTAACCCCTTCACTGCCAATGGCATTTTTATAGTAATTCAATGCATTTTTATAGCATTGATCGCAAAAAAAATGCCAATGGTCCCAAAAATGTGTCAAAAGTGTCCGATGTGTCCGCCATAAGGTCGCAGTACTGAAAAAAAACGCTGATCGCCGCCATTACTAGTAAAAAAAATAAAAATAAAAATGCCATAAAACTACCCCCTATTTTGTAAACACTATAAATTTTGCGCAAACCAATCAATAAATGCTAATTGCGATTTTTCGGCCTAAACTGAGGAAGAAAACGTTTTTTTAAATATATTTTTGGGGGATATTTATTACAGAAAAAAGTAAAAAATATTGCATTTTTTCAAAATAGTCGCTCTATTTTTGTTTATAGCGCAAAAAATAAAAACCGCAGAGATGATCAAATCCCACCAAAAGAAAGCTCTATTTGTGGGAAAAAAAGGACGCCAATTTTGTTTGGGAGCCACGTCGCACGACTGCGTAATTGTCAGTTAAAGCGACGCAGTGCCGAATCACAAAAAGTGCTTTGGACAGCAATATGGTCCGGGGCTAAAGTGGTTAACAGGACGGGTTCTATTCAGAACAGGCCTTGGCACGATATCGACCAAAGAAGTTGAGTGCACATGCTCAGTGTTATATCCAGAGGTTGTCTTTGGGAAATGGACATATGAGTGCTGCCAGTATTGCTGCAGAGGTTGAAGGGGTAGTGGGTCAGCCTGTCAGTGCTCAGACCATACACTGCATCAAATTGGTCTGCATGGCTGTCATCCCAGAAGGAAGCCTCTATTAAAGGTGATGCACAAGAAAGCCTGTAAACAGTTTGAAGACGAGCAGTCTAAGGATATGGTTCAGATGGTGTCAAGCGTGTCTGGCGGTAACCAGATGAGGAGTACAAAGACAACTTTTTCTTGCCTACAGTCAAGCATGGTGGTGGGAGTGTCATTCTTTCGTGCTGCAGGAGTGCTTCCGGCACTGGGGAGCTACAGTTCATTGAGGGAACCATGAATGTATGCCAACATGTACTGTGACATACTGAAGCAAAGCTTCCCCCCTCTCATGTATTGGGGATAGGGGCGTGAACTTTTGCTCATGTTCCATTTAAAGTCCCAAGCTTTGTTTTTCCCCCCATTTTTCTCCCTTCGGAGACTGTGCCACAGGTCAGTATTCCAACATAATGTGCAATCAGCGGCGCATTGCAAGGGGAATATCTCCTAAACTGTACAGGTTTAGGAGATATTCTCTTTACCTACAGGTAAGCCTTATTATAGGCTTACCTGTAGGTAAAAGTAAAAAAAGTGGGTTTACAACCACTTTAGCACGTAGAGAGCGTCCTGGGAAATACAGATGTAGTTCCCAGGAGGTGGCGAGCACGTTACTGACCACCGCAGTAAAGCCTCCCTTCACAGTTGTGAGTAACAATCGGACAAGCGGGAAGTGAACGGAACAGAGAAGCAACTTCTGAGCAAAAACAATCATTGAGGAAGTAAAAAGTGGAATGTCTGCAGGTAAAGGATCCTTTTTATGAAAAAAAATAAAAAATGTTAATTACAACCCCTTTAAGCACATGAAAACTGCCTCAGTGTGAAAGGGGTCTTACCAGTGGCGGTGCGTCCATAGAAGGCGCTGGAGCGCCGTCCCCTCTGGCTACCGCACACACCACTGACAATCTACATAGATTCATGCATTACATTGCATGAATCTATGTATTACCGCCGAATATTCAGATGGCCGGCCCCCTGGTGAGCGCCGGCCATCTGAATAACGGCGGCTGCGGAAGTGCCTATCAGAGCCGGCGGCTCTCATAGGCTTTCCGATTACAGCCCTCAGGCTGTAGTCGGCTTCCGGATGCTTATCCTCAGGACACACGGTATGTGTGTTCCTTGCATACGAGTGACAGGCGTCTCAGCCAATTAGGTTACCGGTAACCTGATTGGCTGAAGCGTTAACCAAGGCGGAAGAACACATCAAGGGACAGAAGAAGCAGCACGGCTGACCCCAGGTGAGTGCCGGAGGGGGGGGGGTTTACGGGGCACAATGGCTACAATGTCAGGGCACAGTGAGGCTGCAATTGTTTTTTTTTGTTTGTTTGCCCCCCCCCCCCCCCCCCCAAATTTTGATCACCAGCCGCCACTGGGTCTTACACTGGTGTCTGGTATGGACACTTTTTTTAAACTGATAGTTGTGCTCCCTGTGAAGTTAAACTGGATATATTTCGTTAGCTAGTTTCTATTTAGCAGAGTGTGCCCAGTCAGGGCCCCTTCTGCTTTTGCCTTTTTAGATGGTTCCATAATGAAAGCATTACTCCTAGATGAGGAGGAGGAAGAAGGGGAACTGGAATCAACAGTGCTGGAGCACAGCGACTAAGAAAAGCAGACCTAAATGTGTTCCCTTCCACCATTTGGATCCTAGGGGGTAAAATGGATAGGTGAACATCTTGTTTGTCCATGTCTACATACCTGGGAGTGAGTTCTGCATCCTAAGGTTTTCCAAGTACTTTGCCACACGTGGGCGACACTAAATGAGATCTTTTGGCGTCTTAAATTCAACAAGCTGGGCTAGTTTGTTGCCAGGTCCAGGGAGCCTTGGGCCTTTACAGTGGATGTTCTCATGACTCGGTAGGGTCAGTTCATCTGATCAATGCTTTTCTCCCAGCTCCTTCCTCTTCTGCTCTGCAGGATCAAAATAGAGGGCATTCCAGTCAACTTATTGCACCAAACTAATCCAGAAGAATGTGTGGTATTCGCTCATACGCAGACTCTGGCTGACTCTTTGGGCCTTTTTGGATAAATCTGACCTTTTTTGTCCTAGGAACCGGTCCACTATCCTGCATCATGCTCACTGGCATTTACAGCTTGGCAGCTGCGGCCCTGGTCCTTTGCAACAGGGGCCTTTTTGAGTTCAGTAATCTCTATGCTTTTGAATGATAAAAATAAGAGGTCTTGCAAAGTCTTCAACACATTTTTAAGCTCTAGTTTGCATGGTGTGAGGCTAGGAAATTCCTTCCTAGGAAGTAATCGGTGGAACTCCTGTTTGTTCTTCAGTGTGGTCTGAACCAATATCTGGCCCTGGGTTACCATCAAGGGACAAATCTGTTTTGGAGATCTTTGGCTTCTCATTAAGGCCTTTGTGCAGGGTATTGCACATATGACACCCTCAATGCGATCCCCATGAACACCATGGGACCTCAGCTTGGTTCTCTCAACCCTTCAGAAAGCCGCCTGTTGAGTATATTATTTTCTCTACTTTCACTCGCAACTTGGCGAGTTTGTTAGCAGCATTATACTGTAAGGAGCGTTTTCTAGTGTTGCAAAAAGATGAGCTTGTTTTGGGCTTAGTGCTTCCTTTTCTTTTTTTGTGCATTCCTTTGTCCTGTTCTGAACCATCCCAAGGAAATTTCTCTCCACTGTCTGAAAGTTGTACTTGGTGTGAGTTTACCTCTTGACTTCAGCCTCCTTTAGACAATTGTACTAGCCATTTTGTCCTTCCTGAGTGTTTCTGCAGGGTGCACCCTGCATCTGGCTTGCTTGGATTAAAACTCATCATTTGAGCCTATGGTCCAAAGCAGTGGTCTCCAAACTGCGGCCCTTTGCTTACCTTATCTGGCCCATGGGGCACTTTTCCTCCCACGGACGCCAACAATGGGGCATAATTCCTGCTTCTGACATGAGCAGTGGGGCACAATTTCTCCCCTTGATGCCAATGATGGGGCACTATTCCTCCCTCTAATACCAAAGATGCATTGTTTAATCCCACTGAGGCCAGCACACTTTCTACTCCCAATGGCCGCAGTCCAGCCCCCCTTAAGACTGAAGGAAGGTAAACTGGCCCTGTGTTTAGGAAGTTTGGAGACCCCCTTGTCCAAAGGGTAAGGCTCTACCTTTCTCTTTTTCTAGATACATGCTATCAATGCTTCACAGACTTGTCCAATTTGCAAGGCTCCAATTTTTTATTTATTTTTTTGTTTACCAGGTGGCTGCTTGGGCCTTCTCTGATACCAATTTCAGATATAAGGTTCTGCAAGCTGTATCTTATTTTCTGGCAAGCCTTTCCTTATGCTGTTGCTTTGTGGGCTGGTTTGCATTTTTCTCTGTTGCCCACCCCTCAATTAAACTACTTTGGAAAGTCCAATGGTTGTGATTAAAGAACCTGTGTTCTGTACTATTACATTAGGAAGATGTAAAATCTTGTTGTTCGTAGAGTATAGGACAAAGGTCCTTCCTCTGTTTTTTTTTTTTTTTTTTTTTTTATTTAGATCGCCCAATTGCTTGCTATAAAAATGAGATTGGCTGAGAGTGGAGGGCATTATAGAAGGGGATGTCCCTACAATGTATTATGACAGTGTGTAATCACCTGATATTGGCTGCCTAGAACTCATGTTTATGACGAAGATGCCAGGTCCTGTACTCCCGAAAAAAGTATTTCACATACAGTTATGATTTTTTTCTAACACTTTAACCAAACCATTATCCATACACTCCATTTCCAGCATGTTCTTTTTTTTATTTTTATTTTTTTAAGTAACCTGGACTGCTTGAGGCCAGAATACATATACAGTATATGCAAATAGTTTTACTTTCTAAAGAAAGTCACTGTTGTGCCACCTCCCTCTTCCAATGCTTTACTGCTGGTTGTTGACCCTACCCAACATTAAAGGAAACCAATAGTAGGGGTTGAGACATTACTGCCCTCTGATGCCTGCTATTTAATGTTTATAAATGGTACATTGATAGACAAGGGGTTAAACGGCCTGGTATACAAGGGATTTAAATGAGCACTTAGAAAATAAAAAACTAACCTTTACAACCCCTTTAAGTATAATTGACATAATGCTGTACTGTTTTCTTTCTCGTACATCACGGGACACAGAGCGGCATATTCATTACTATATGGGTTATATGGAGTACCTTCAGGTGTGGACACTGGCAATCTCAAACAGGAAGTCCCCTCCCTATATAACCCCCTCCCCTAGAGGGAGTCCCTCAGTTTTTTCGCCAGTGTCTTAGGTGTTGGTCACGGAATAGCTTTGCTCCACATCCTTGGGATTAAGGGCGGGCTAACCGGATCTGTCCAAGGAGCCTCAGTGCCAAAGTGGACAGTACCCGGGCCCCAAACCGTGGGGTTTTGCCTATAATGCTCCTCTTTGGAGGGCTGGACCCTGGGCCCAGGACTTGGAGTTCGTAAAGACCATAAGTTCCTGTTTGCCAGGGTGCTATATAGGTCCAGGACAGTGGGTACCTTCCAGGACCCCAGGGCCTGAAGGTCTACTACGCTACCCACGGAGATGGGAGAAGATTGGACCGTTTTGCTAGACAAACGTCCTGCAGCATGGAGCAGGTAAGAGGGGAGCCTGCGGGACTTGGTTCGACAGCAGGCTCTCCAGGGTGACCTTAAAGGGGGGTAGCCTAAGTATGCTCTGCATTGGCAGCCTTGCTCACTATGTCTGAGAAGACGGGATGATCTCATTCCCCCATCACTGGGTCCCCCTGTCTAAGAAACGATTGTGTTTGCTAGCTACCTGCTGCTTTCTTCCCAGGGCTAGTAAGGACCCCTATGGGGCCTTTTGGAGAGTCCTACCTGGCCGGGGGTTTGATTCTGCCGCCTGAAGCTGCAGTCCTGGGTCTCCAGCAGCGCGGCTCCTCCATGTGCTTTCTCCTCCGGCATACGCGCGCGCACATCTTATAGACGTTTTCGCGCCGTTCGGAGCGGAGGGCGGGGGGGGGGGGGCGTGCCTGCAGCGTCATCAGGGGCGCGCCTTGTGTGCTGTTATAATCAGCAGGCTATAGTCAGTGCTCAGTCTGAGGCTGATCTAGAGAGGAGAGGACGCAGAGCGGCAGAACAGTGACTCCCGGTGGCGGAAGAGGGGTAGTACATGCTGGACTTTGTTCCAATGCTTTTCTGTTAAGCCAAAAAATCCCCTTTTGCAACAGGTTGGAGGCTGGCAAACTAAATTTGGGGACGCTGTATGTTTAAAAAAAAAAAAAAAAAAAAAGTTATATATTATAAAAAAAAAAAAAAAAAAAAACATACGGGGCCCCATCGGTTTTTGGGCATTAGTGAGCTATTGTCCCCTAAACCCTAGTTTTGTACTCCTGGCCACTACAGTCTGTTGTTGTAGGCGGAGTCCCTCGATTTTGTATTATGGCGTCCAAAGGTTCGGGGTCAAAGGGTACAAAAAAAGACCAAAAAACAAAGGGGTTCCCCCTTTGATTCTGATGATATGCCGATACTTTCCCCGCAGCTTATTCCCATGAGGGTCGCCTTGGATGAGCCATTAGGGGGGTCTGGTGCTGAGGCTGGCCCAGATCAGCCCAGCCCTGTGTTTATCACAGAGGAGATGCTAGCCGTATCCCTAGGGGGGCTAGAAGAAAGATTAGCAGCGATGATCGCTAAATCTATTCCTGGCAAGAAACGGGCTAGATCCCCATCGCCAAAAGGTATATCCTCAGATGCTGAAATTCTCTCTCAGGAGGAATTGGAATCGCAGGAGGATCAACTAGACCAGAACCAAGAGGGTTCAGGGATTGAGGGATCTACCTCTGAGGAACCATTTTCAGACTCCCAGACAGAGAGACTGTGGGTGCAGTCTTTGACGGACATGGTCCGCTCGGCATTTAATTTACCATTGCCAGAGCCTCAGGTTCCTGCGGTATCCTCTCTGGGCTCTTTGAAAGCTCCTTTGAGCAACGCGGTTTTTCCGGTCCATCCTCTCTTAGAGGAATTGATCTTTAGGATTGGGTACGACCGGACAGGATTTTTCTGCCGCTGAAGAGATTTACGGACGACCTTTTAATCATAGAAAACCCAGTTGATAAACGGTTAGAGACACTTTTAAAGGCATCCTTTGCTACGGCAGGAGCAGTGGTACAGCCAGCTGTGGCTGCAATTGGAGTTTGTCAGGCGTTAAAGGACCAGACAAAACAAATGCTAAAAGACATGCCTACCCAACAGGCAGAAGAGTTTTCTGACATTCCCAGAGCTCTGTGTTTTGCGGTAGATGCTATAAAGGATTCCATCCAGCAGGCCTCTCGTTTATCACTATTCTTGGTACACATGAGAAGGCTCTTATGGTTGAAGAACTGGGCGGCGGAGCCCCCATGCAAAAAGCTTCTGGCAGGGTTTCCCTTCCATGGAGGACGACTCTTCGGAGAGGATCTGGATAAATACATTCAGACTATTTCAAGTGGCAAAAGTACCCTTTTACCAGTCAAAAAGACATTCCGGGGTCCTACATTTAAAAGGCAGCTCTCTCCTGTCTCAGGGCCCTCAAATTCCAGGCAGTATCGACGGCCGCCTGCGCGATCAAACTTTAACAATAGATCGCAGGGACAGGCCCCTGGGGGTAAGAGGCTATGGTATCGCAAGCCGACAAAGCCAGCGGGTGGGGGGAAGGCTTCGTTTCTTCTCAGAAGTTTGGGAAGCCAAGATCCCCGACAAATGGGTCCGGGCGTCTGTAACCACAGGCTACAGACTGGAGTTTTTAAAGCTTCCTCCGCCTCATTTTCAAGAGTCAAGGCTACCAAAAGATCCAGCAAAGAGGGCCTCGATGCTGGCAGCCTTGGATCACCTACTTTGCCAGGGCGTGATAATAGAGGTACCAGCCCAAGAGCAGGGGCTAGGTTTCTATTCCAATCTCTTTGTCATACCAAAACCCAACGGCGATGTCAGGCCAATCTTGGACCTAAAGAGTTTAAACGTTTACCTAAGGGTTCGTTCCTTCCGGATGGAATCCGTCCGGTCAGCAGTCGCCACACTCCAGAGGGACGACTTTCTGGCTTCCATAGACATAAAGGATGCTTACCTTCATGTACCAATCTTTCAGCCGCATCAAAGATTTTTACGCTTCGCAGTGGGGCAGCGACACTTCCAATTCAGGGCGCTCCCCTTCGGGCTGGCCACGGCCCCCCGGGTATTCACGAAGATCCTAGCCCCAGTTCTGGCCAATCTAAGGATCCAAGGGGTCACAGTCCTAGCATACTTGGACGATCTTTTAATCATAGATCACTCACGGCCGTGTCTGCAACAGGCAGTAAACCTCACGGTTCAGTACCTCGAGAGGTTCGGCTGGGTCCTAAACCGGGAAAAATCAGCGTTTCATCCTACAAAGCAGTTGGAATACCTCTGCATGAGGTTAGACACAACAGCAAAGGGTGTTCCTGCCCCTTGTAAAGGTCGAAGCTATCAAGGGGTTGGTTCAGTTGGTTCTAAGCAAGAAAAAAACAACTATTCGCCTGTGTATGCGATTACTAGGCAAGCTAGTGGCCACGTTCGAGGCAGTACCATACGCTCCGATCCACACTCGCGTCCTACAGGCAGCCATTCTAGCAGCCTGGGGCAAGAGAGTACATGCCTTGGAGTCCCCTTTGACGCTATCATCAAAGGTCCGACAGAGCCTGGCCTGGTGGGTAAACCCTCAATCTTCTAAAGGGAAGGTCCTTCAGCCCCGTTGTCTGGAAGGTAGTTACCACAGACGCCAGCCTGGCAGGCTGGGGGGCGGTTTTGGAGGGGTTCTCTCGCCAGGGAACTTGGACGGAAGCAGAGAGGCAGCTACCCATCAATGTCTTGGAGATCAGAGCTGCTCGCCTAGCCCTCCGGGCATGGACTTCCAGATTACAGGGGTCCCCGGTGAGAATCCAGTCAGACAATGCCACAGCGGTGGCATACATAAACCACCAAGGGGGAACCAGGAGTCAGGCCGCTCAAAGGGAGGTGAGCTTGATTTTTCAGTGGGCAGAGGTTTATGTACCCTGCATTTCGGCGATATTCATTCCCGGAGTGGACAACCTGCAGGCAGACTTCTTAAGTCGCCAGATTCTGTCGCCGGGGGAGTGGTCTCTGCATCCCCAGGTCTTTCAGACAATCTGCCAGAAGTGGGGAATGCCAGACATAGATATAATGGCATCCAGGTTCAACAAGAAACTAGACAGGTTTGTGTCTCGAGCGAGGGACCCGATGGCCTGCGGAACCGATGCGTTGGTTTGCCCTTGGCATCAATTCAAACTTCTATATGCATTCCCTCCGCTACAGTTACTTCCTCGCCTGTTGCACAGGATCAGAGTGGAGCACAAGCCAGTCATTCTAGTAGCTCCAGCTTGGCCCCGGAGGACATGGTACTCACTAGTCCTGAAGATGGCAGTGGGAGACCCTTGGACTCTTCCTCTACGACCAGACCTACTCTCACAAGGTCCGATCCTCCACCCTACATTACAGCATCTGAATTTGACGGCCTGGAGGCTGAATCCCTGATTCTCAGGGGTAGAGGTCTGTCTAGGCAGGTAATTCCTACCCTGATTAGGGCTAGAAAGCCGGCCTCCAGGGTGATTTATTACAGGGTGTGGAGGACCTACGTAGGCTGGTGTGAATCCAAAAGATGGAATTCCCGCAAATATACCATTGATAGGGTGTTAAGTTTTCTCCAGCTAGGAGTGGATAAAGGCCTGGCATTAAGCACAATCAAGGGACAGATTTCAGCTCTGTCAGTGTGGTTTCAGAGGCCGCTGGCCACCCACTCGCTGGTAAAAACCATAATACAGGGGGTCTTGCGTATTAATCCTCCTGTCAAGTCACCAATTTGTCCATGGGACTTAAATCTTGTCCTGTCCACTCTACAGAAACAACCCTTTGAGCCGTTGGCTGAGATTCCTTTAGTTTTACTGACAAGAAAGTTGGTATTCTTGGTCGCCATAGTTTCGGCCAGGAGAGTGTCAGAGTTGGCAGCCTTATCGTGTAAGGAACCATATCTCATTCTACATAAGGACAGGGCAGTTCTCCGGCCCCATCCTTCCTTTCTACCAAAGGTTATATCCAATTTTCACTTGAACCAGGATTTGGTACTTCCATCCTTCTTTCCGAAACCCACATCTAGAAAGGAGGGGTTGCTGCATACCTTGGATATTGTCCGGGCCATGAAGGCCTATCTTAAAGCTACAGAAAAGATCCGGAAAACAGATGTGTTGTTCGTTCTACCAGATGGCCCCAAGAAGGGGCAGGCAGCTGCAAAATCCACCATCTCGAGATGGATTAGACAATTAATCATTCAGGCCTACGGTTTGAAGACGTTGCCTCCTCCTTTGTCGGTAAAAGCCCATTCTACCAGGGCCATGGGCGCCTCCTGGGCAGCACACCATCAGATCTCTATGGCTCAGATATGCAAGGCGGCGACGTGGTCATCAGTCCACACGTTTACAAGGTTTTATCAACTAGACGTGAGAAGGAATGTGGATTCAGCCTTTGGGCAGGCAGTACTACAGGCTGCGGTTTAAGATCCTCGGGATCAGGGGCACCCTTGGTTGTAAAAGAAAAAAAAAAGTTTTTTCTTGACTAAGTTGGATTTATTATTATTATTTGAGTATACCTCTAAATTAAATCTCTTTTGAGAAGATGTCTCCCTCCCCTCATTAAAGCATTGCTTTCGGACATCCCATATAGTAATGAATATGCCGCTCTGTGTCCCGTGATGTACGAGAAAGAAAAAGAGATTTTTAAATACAGCTTACCTGTAAAACCCTTTTCTTGGAGTACATCACGGGACACAGAGCTCCCGCCCCTCTTTTGGGGAACATTTTTGGGAGGCATACTGCTTGCTACAAAACTGAGGGACTCCCTCTAGGGGAGGGGGTTATATAGGGAGGGGACTTCCTGTTTGAGATTGCCAGTGTCCACACCTGAAGGTACTCCATATAACCCATATAGTAATGAATATGCCGCTCTGTGTCCCGTGAAGTACTCCAAGAAAAGGATTTTACAGGTAAGCTGTATTTAAAAATCCCTTTTTTGTTTTCTTTGGCAAGTATTTTTATTTTTTATTAATCTGCTGCAGTTTCTTACAATAACTGTTAAGCCACTAGCTCCCAATTGGCAGCACCACTTTCAGCCTCCTGTGCAAATTTCTTCAAATGGCAGTTGAGCTGCCGCAGACGTGATGGGCAGCTCAGTGACCGATGAGAGCCAGTGGCCTAACATTGTCGCTTTGTGACAGGAAGTGCTGTTACTAGCAGAATCTTCAGTTCACTTTTGCAACAGATTTAGAAAAAATATTTGCTTTAGAAAACCGTTTTGAATGAGGCGGGATGCCAAACATACTAAAAATAGATGTTGGGTTTACATTCACTTTAACCTGCCCCTAGCCCAATGTTTTCATCTGCACTTGGTATATAAACACCTTCCAAACAACTTTCCAGACTTTTTAAACTGAGGAAATCGCAGAGTTTTCAAGTGCCATCACCACGCATTTAGGAATATTGCTCTTTTAAGCCTTTATTTTTTAAATGCCGCTGATTTGAGCTGTATGTTAATTGTTAGAAGACATTTGAATGGTGGCCATAACCACCAGAACATGCTCTGTGGCGCTGGGAACTTTTAGACTTGCACGTGTGGTCAGAGGAAAACGTCACTCTCAATTGGTCTGACAAGGCAGCTCCAACACAGCAAGGCTTCTTTCAATAAGCAATGCTGTCTACGTGGAGTAACAACTTGCCAGCAGTTGCTGATCAAGATTTCTCCAAGTGGAGAGTTAAATGCTGGTTAAAATATAGATTTGTGAAGTCCCCTTCCATCCTATTTTTTTCCCTGATGAAGGAAAGTGGTGTAACCCCTGTAATGTGTTGGTGGTTTTTATGTGCCTTTTTTTTTTAAATCCGCAATTTTAAATTTTCTTGGATGCTTTAATCCAGTTTTGATCCAGTGTTCTATCAGATAGCTACTACCCGGCTAACTGCACATGCGCAGCTGAAGTGAGGTTGCTTCGTGGCCATCTTGGTACACCTGCACTCGTCCGCAGTAAGCCTGGAGTTGGAAGTCGGCAAGCGGACTTCCTTTATACACCCACCCACTTGCTTTAACCAGTTATTTTTAACAGTAATCTCAACTAACATAGTGAAATGCAGTATTTTAAAAGTCCGTAACACTGTTTTGATGTTGAATTTTAAAAGCAGTGGTCTTCAGTCACACCAGCCAACCTGTAAGATCAGCAGGCTTGCTGCTGCTTTTAAAATTCAGCATTAAAAATACCTCTGTAAGGCAAGACTCGGATGGGCATATAAGGATGTCCACTTTTGACGACTTCTAAATCCATTTCCATCCACTTCTAAATAGGGTTTTCTTCCATCCGAAAAAACAGATCCTTGCGGTGGAGGGTCATTACGGACGTTAGCGGGTCATTACGGACGTTAGCGGATGCATCATCCGCTAATGGCCGTGATCACATAGGGTACCATTACAAGTCCGTTTACGGACTTGTAATAAACGGACGAACGGTCCGCCCGTGTGAAAGTACCCTAAGCTGTAATACTCCTCCATCCATGCCACTATTGCTGTCATAATCTTCCAGTGCAACGGGAATTAAGAGAAATAAGGGGCTGTCGCAGGCTCTTATCAAGAGTGCCAGAGTATGCCTGTCCTTTTGCCCAGCTTGGCCATTCATAGAAGCCATACTACAGCTTCTATGAATGGAAAGTGATCTATTAAAGGATGAGAATGATGGGTCCACCCCCTCCATTCACAGATCCTGGTTCATTTATTGAAGCTGTAGTATTGAATAAGGAATAGAGGAACTGTGCAGAAAGGCTGGGCATAGTTGGGTGCTTTTGATGCAAGACTGTGACAACTATTCTATTAAAATAATACTATAGGTCAAAGTTTTTTTTTTTTTTCATTTTGGATAAAGCAAGGGAGGGGTTATAACCCTATGGGCACCCACAAGTCTCCTCTGGGGGGGGGGGCCCACAAGTCACCAGAACGAGTGTCCCCATTGAAAGATTTCAGCTGATGATGCTAAACAGGGCAAATGGAGAGGGAGAAACTCCTTATTGGTGGCACAGACGGCAATACAAACTGACAGGTGTTCTAATCCCTTTCCACTCTATCCAAAACTTTAAAATAACGTTTTGCCTTTAGTTATACTTTAACCCCTGCTGCTTCAGAAAAATGATGGGAATGGGGAACCCTGGAGGATTTCAGTAGATGGAAGGGGCATCAGAACAAGACCAGAAGTCCTTTACTTGCAACATTTATTTTTAATATATTTATAACCTATTTTTGTTTCATACAAAGGTTAAAGGTGTCAAGGCAACACTATATTGATCAGTGGCCTTGTATAATCTAGGCAATATTTTACAATTGGAATATATGACATTTATTGCTTGGCTTGTACACCCAAACTTGCTGCTTCTCTTCCCACATTAAAAGATGCCATTCTCTCCTTTTTTTTTTTTTTTCTACTTCAGATCCGGTCCATGATGGTACTGCTGAAGGAATTGAGAACATGGCAGATGCAGTTACACATGCCCGCTTTGTTGGCACAGACCCAGCAAGCGATGAAGTTGTGCTGATGAAAATCCTGCAGGTAACTCGAGAGAGAAGGGACCGCATCCCCCTGTCCTTATCCAGGGGGCAATTAGATGAATTGCTTAAGCTCTTTGTATCCTGTTACACAGAGACGCGGACCATGTTTTGACTCTGCTAGAGCTTTGCGCCTAATGTTATTTTTAAACACGGGGCTCATGTACCTGAAGTAAAAGCTTTTTCAAATAAAAGATAATTAAACGCTTCAATTAATTGATTTCAGGCATTTGTCAAGATGTATCAGGAGAAGTCACTATGAAGGGCTGGGTGGGGAATCGGCAGTGCAAAGGATGCTGAACTTCATCAGCGTAATTGAAACAGGAGGAGGCGTAGGCTATCTGTTTACTATGAGGAACATGTTGACTTGTCTAATCAGAAAATAATAGCTAAGCTCTAAATCCTCTCTCCCTATATACTGTACGTTTGACGTTGACTTAGCTTCTATTTTAGTGTGTTAGAAAACACTGATAACATCTCTGAGTGTTCCTATAGCTTAAACAGTTTTCGATGGAATATTAAGGACACTTTGTTTACTTGCTTTATATCTTGCTTTTATTTTTTTTTAAAGGTCCTACGCACGTTGCTACTTACACCAGTAGGAGCTCATCTCACCAATGAGTCTGTCTGTGAAATTATGCAGTCCTGTTTCCGCATTTGTTTTGAGATGAGGCTGAGTGGTAAGTTGTGCATTCAGACCGATTTGTGTGATGTCCGTATTGCATTTAAAGGAGCAGAAATTGGAGCGTGAGAGCCCTATAAAACTCTTCAACCTACATGCGTGTGCATGAAGTGAGGCTTACAGTTAAGCTTGGAGCTCAGAGCTTTGCTTGCTTTAGCGCACATACAGTGGAAGAAGGCCAATTTATGCCACAAGTAGATTGGCTCAAACTTGCTTTGCCAGGAACCCCAGCTTGAACCGCAGAGAGTGCTTCCCACTACAGTGCATTGCAAGCATGACTTTAGGGATCCCTCTTATAATGCTCACCTACAAGCCTCTTGCCATTTGCATACACATTAGAAAAACGTGAAGCATAGCATGATAATAAGATTCTAATAGCCTGCAGATATTGCTTGTATAAATTGTCATCCCTGCTTTAATAAAAGGAAATTGTTACTTTAGATTTTAAGCTCCATGAGCAGGTCCTCCTATTCCCTCTGTATTGTAATTGTACTGTCCCCTAATATATTGTGAAGGGTCGTGCAAACTATTAACTCTCTATTCATCCTTTATAATAACACTAATACTTTTGGTACACTTTTGTGCATTTCATATAGTTCATGTTCCTTATTTCATAACTGCACATTGTAATTTTTTTTGTTTGTACTAGTTAGTAAAGGTTTTTCATGAGTTCTCCAACACTGAGATTTTGAATGCTGTGTGTGAGCCTGTTTTTTTTTTGACGTATCTATGTTCTACATAATAAGCTCCACAGCACCATCTAGTGTTTCCTGGCATGGAGCACTACTAGACCAAGGGGTGAGGACTGGGCCTGGTTTTAATAAATTTGCTGTAATCCTTTGTAAACAAGGAATGGAGGGGAGACTGCTTGCTGAAGCCTCTTGATAATATCAAACCACGTAATGACACCTGTGTTATTTGTTTTTGTCTTCGCAGAGTTATTGAGAAAATCTGCAGAGCATACTCTTGTCGACATGGTGCAGCTGCTCTTCTCAAGGTAAACCCTCTTGTGTTTGCCTGTGCCTTGCTGACACGGCCCCCTGAGGACTGACATATTCTATACTTATTTGGGGTCCACAGGGCAGGATGTGGCAGTCTTTCTGGAGAGTGGACTAAAAAAGATAAATATAATAGTCGTAGGACCTTGAGGATTTGCTGTTAACTACAAGTTCATTGTTTGGTGGCTCATCTCCACATGGTTAAGTCCCATAAAATGATGTCAAAGTCCATCTTTTAATTTGTGACCTGTGAATTTTAAACCATAAATAATTGCCACATAAAGCTTATTGACCATGCAAATTAGGGCTATGTAATATGTTACTTTGGCCTGTTAGACTTAAATACCCCTAGAGTAAAAAGTGTGTTTTTTTTTGTTTGTTTTTTTAATGTCAGATTAACACGTAGCATGTAGACCCTGAATTTATCTAGTTGCTGATTACAAACCGGGGGAAATTTGCAAAGTGCTGCTTATACTGTTGGTGCTATAAAAATTCTATATATTATGATTTAATCATTTTGAATGGGCTGCAAATATGACAAATGAAACCTCCACCTGCATGGTAAGGTGTTCTGATGTGCACAACACTGTTATAGTTTTAAGGCCCCATTATGTTGCTTACATAACCTGTTAAAAAAAACAAGTGGTTCTTTTAGGAAAAGGAGTGTCTGCTAGGTCGATATGTTATACATAGAAAAATTTGCGTGGCTGTCAACCGGTCATTAGAAATTTGTTAAGCAAAGCTTTATGTGGCATCTTGCGTGACCCAGCAAACTAAACAGTCACCAGCTGCATCACGCTGGCCATCTATGCCGTACACGTGAATTGTCAACGTACTACTTTGTCCTCTGTGATACCAGCTTTATTATTAACAGAGTACAACAATACAGTCATGTTGGCGACATTGGACACACAACATTTTTATTTTGGTGCTTCTATTTATATATTGCTTATATATAAAATGATCAATACATTTGAAACATAATGTGATTTTATATTTGAGCTTTTAAGAAAATATACCAGAATTTTTTGGAACCCATCAGAACAGAAAGTATTTGGTAGAGTTTCTCCAACATTCATGGTCTGCACCATATTACAAGGCATTTCATTCTTCCACTTGTGAGTTTAAAACTGATGGTAGTCAATATTGAATAGTATACAAGGACACATATAAGGGACAGTCTACCTGCTTAGGACTTCAGTTTTCCTTTTAGGCACAGTTGTACTACACCAGGCAACCCTCAGTATGTCGGTTCATGATGTTGGAACTCCTTTTGAATACCTCTTTCAAAAAGACTGATTTATCAAGATGCCAGTACCAAGAAGTTTGTCGCAGCTGCCAGTCAGACATATGCCTGCCTTGGAAGCTGAAATATTAGGCTATAGAAAAAGTTACATAACAAAGGCTTTAGAAAGCAAATCTTTCCACCAAAAAGGGTTGGAGTAAATTTACTGGACCTTCTAGCTGGTTCATTCTAGTTCTCCTAAAATATATTTTGTTTCATTTGAACTCCAGAGAGTTTACTGCACATCTTAAGCTGATCCCCTTTTTTTTTATCCTAAAAAAACGAACCCCCCCTTATCCACACAAGCGAGTTGGATAGGAGGAATCCTCACCACTGTGCTATTGTATTCTGACAGTAGATTTCCTTCACCGCCCTGGTCAAATTAGTTTTGCAACAGTCCCATTTGATAAATGTCGACCGGGAACGGTCTTGGGTCTATTGAAAAGACCTGCCAAATTTTAATTCATCTATGGCCAGGTTTGATTTTGTATAATATTTGCTTTCAATCCATTCATTGGAGTTATCTACTTATTCCAGGCACACTAAAGCTGGTCATACACTGATCAAATCTTCTGGGACCAGCTAAAATTCACTTTTTGTGGCAGCTGGAAATTCATTCATCCATCCATCCATCTGCGTACTGTGAATGGAGTAATCTGTTGGATTTTTCTGTGTGTGTATGGCAACCTTTAGTCCATGTCTTTAATGTGTTTTTGTACCTATACACAATGGGTGACAGAGTTGTTGACTGCATCCTTACATTAGGAAAGACTGACATTACGATAGAACTGTGACATGCCATAGTGTTGTCACTGGCATCTTTTGATAAATGTAGCACTGGTTGGATGGCAAAAAATGGCTACCTTCCCTGGCTACACTTTTACTACTATTCAATTTGTCTTGCTTGGCCCAGCATGTGTTGGGTTCTCCATATATGTTGTGCAAATGATAGAGAAGTACTAATAGTTCCTTTTGTTGTGATAGGAACTGGGGAACTAAATAAATTAGATCTGACATTCAGAAAATCATGTTTTGCTTTAATTATATGTCATTACAAATCAGGCAGGTGAAAATTTTAAATTGCAACTGCAAAACACTGACCTTCAAAACTCAATTATCTCTGGGTGTCACGACCACAAGCTCCAACTCATAATTTAAGTGGTGTTCTCACTCATGCAAAATGCCAGGCTGACATTGCTAGAATCTGATATTTCTCTATTTCCCCTTTAGATGGGTTTTTAATTAGTGATTGAAGCACTGAAAAGAACTATAAGTGATCGGTTTATAAATGCTTTCACACAAGATTCGCACTAGATTCTCACTCTCTACACAAAATGTACAATGTTTTCTAATTGGGTTCTACAGGAAAAAATGTGTGAAACCTGCATAAAAGTTGTGACATTATAAACATACGCATCTGTAATCTGCATATAATTATATTTTATACATGTATAGCATTGTTTGTATTATCTCAAACTTTTATTGCAGATTGCCACAATTTAAAGAGGAAGCAAAAAGTTTTATTGGGGCCAGCATGAAAAAGGTATTGTAATATTTCCATTTTCTTTCTTTCTTTCCAAGGTTGCATGATTTTTGTCTGTTTACTCATTGGTGCTGTGTTTCTTGAATCGTCTTTCTATTGATCTATTTGTTCTTTCTTTGTATCGCATTCTGTTTCCTCTTAGTTTCATATTCATTTTAAATAAATTGAAATTTTAGTTTTCTGTTTCCTTTTTAACATTTTATGATTTCATTACTCATTTTTCTGATGCAATATTGTGTACATGTAGTTTTAGTTCATGAACAATTGAAGTTGCAGCAAACTTCTCGTTTGATCTTTCTGCCATGGCAGATGGTTGCAGCCCGTAAAGATCAGTCATGTGCTGCAGTTTAAAAAAATCAGTTATCTGATTGCTCTTTTTAATATCTTTCATTTTCTCCATTTTCATATTGGACCAATTGCTTATTCGCATAGTGCATGTGGGTAGACTGATTGTCCTATGTTAGTACTGCACATTCCAGCAATGGATAACTCTGTAGTAAATGATGTGAAGAAGTGCTTGAAAATAAAGGTTAAGATCAGTTCTGGAATTGTATGTTTACGTCTCTGTTCACAGTATGTTGCACATTGTGGTGTTGCAGTGCTAATAATTCTTAAAGGTGAGCTCCAGGAATTCAATCGCTTTGTAAAACGTGATGGCATACTATGAGTTGAGTCCAATAAGGTGTATGCCACCTAGTGGACTTCTCTTTTATTTACAATTGAACATTTTATGGAGCTATTGCTGCACTGCCAGGGCCCTGACAGAAGAAACGCTGCTCTTACAGCAGCAGGTCTTCCCTCCCCTCCACTGTTCATTTGCAGAAGCCTTTTTTTGTTTGTGAATGAGTTCACATAATAGAAAGCACTGTTATTGGACTGGTGGAAGGGACGGGTGGGCACAGCAGCTGGATGCAACCCTGCAGTGCCAGAACTGTAGCCACCACTATGTTCCCAGTGCTCAGTAAAAAATCCAAATAGTAAAAAGTGATGTCCAGGATGCACCTCGTTGGCCCTAATCCTTAGTGATTCAGCACATTGTACACAGTGACTGAATTCCTGGAGTTCAACTTTAATGGCAACTCAACGCACATTACCAACATACATGTTATGGAGCACCACAACACGGTAGGAAAGTACTGTGTATTATGGTATGCTACCCTTTCACTGTTTTTGTTGTGTTTTGATGTGTCATAGAACCCATTCAAAGGAGTAGGCTGCCCTAAAACAATGCACAATATAACCCATAGTAAGGAGCCTCAAAGATGTGAACGTTGCTGTAGGCTTTGACCATTTTTTTTTTTTTTATCTGAAACTGCACAATATTTTGATTTCTACATAAATGTATTTACACTGGTGTACAATTGCATACAAGCCTCTTCATATCATTGTTATATTGTCTACTTGGGCCTCATTTACACATGCCCTGCTGTTTGAAGCACGATCTGTGTTAAGCGTGCTCTTCAGACAGCGAGGAGGTTATGCAATCCTCTAATACTGCATAACCACACATGTCATGCGTGGTTGCAGTGTGGCCCTATTTAGTCGAACGGATTAAAGGCAGTACCACCCTCTGAATGTGATGCGGTAAAAATTCTGCTATGAAGCAAAGCATTGTGACCCCGACACGTGGCTCGACCATGGAGTTTTTACCACCCCCCAATCAAGTTTAAACAAGCCCTTATATGTTTTCTATACAAGATGGAAATAAACCCAGTGCTTTTACTTATGGTCTTTTCTTGATCCTCATCAATAGAATAGTGCAGGTTATATGAATAGATTTGTTTGCAATGCAGGTGACATGCTTGTTTCTCACTTTCCATGTAATGTGCATTGCAGACCTGTTGGCAAGGAAACCTCCGCTCTCAGATGCTCAGTATGAGCTTGAGTTGGGGTATCGGGTTCTTTTATAGCAGGTTCAACCATCAAATTGAATTACTCATTGTTTTTTAAAGTCATAGCATGGAAAGCTGTTATTCCTTAGATATTAAGTAAGGATGTGTTTGATTAAAAAATAAGTAATGAACCCCTTGAGAAGAAAACTGTTTCCACAGCCTTCCAAAGTTTACTGCACTTTGCTGCCAAAATCACCACCTACATCTGCAAAGCCCAGCTCATAATAAAATAACCTTTCTGTTCAGACTCCATCCTTGCTCAGAACGTGTACCCGATTGGGGGGGTTTCGATATGCCCCGCTTTGACATGTTAATGTATAGTAACCGTCCGGAAAAATAATACATGTGTAGTGGTTTGCAGAAAAGCACATCTCTGCTTTAAATTCATCATTTTTTATTTATTTTTTTACTTTGTATTTATCGGAAAAGTAATTGCAGGTGCAACAGAGGCAGTTGAAGGATCCTAAAAAGTGGCGATAGGTTCACAAGTGGACATTTTTTACGAGTAACTAAAGGCAACATTTTTTTTTTTTTTTTTTTGGTAAAATGAGGAGTTTTTTTTTTTTTTTTTAACCATCTGTGATGGCAGGGGTGATTTTCCTTGACTTCCTGTCATATAACCAAGACAAAGTGAGAGAAAATACAAAGTGACTGACTTCCAGGGTGTTGCTAGGAACCAGTGTCCCCGTTGGAAGATTTTCCCCTCTTACTGTGCTGATGTTGTAGAGGACAAATCTCCCTACTGGGGGGTACAGTACGCAAATATATGCATAATCTAAATGATGTGCTCTGTTCCATTGTCAAAAAATAAATAAATGGTATAGAGATGATCTAACCACCACCAGCTCGGGAACAAACCTAACTACATTTTTTATCAGTACAGAGCATAAACGTTAGAGTACATGTCCATTTCCAGCAAATGCATATTTAGTTTTAGGAACATTTATTAAGTTGCACTTTTTCATTTTTTTATTTTTTTCATTTATAGACCCTTGGTTATATGCACATTGAGATGATTGGACACTGGCAAAGGTTTTTTCTCGAACGTCCCCTGGGTATCGCTACTATATTCTTTCCCCACTCCATTAGTCCTTATTTTGTCCTTATTTTTGCTAGTGTCCTGAGGTGATGGGACGACGTCTCCCTTTTATGGAGAAATCATTCTTAAATAGTTTTATTTCATCTTTGGGATTCTTCAATTAAATATTCATTCAACTCTTGACTGTCTTGTAATACAGCAATAGAAGCAGTGCATCTGGATTGGTGCAACTTGGGAACAGCCTGAATAGTAGTTTTGTGCACTGGATCCTGCAATGTTGCTCACCTTCGCACTTTGCGTAACACGTGAGGTCATCTGCAGGATGCCATACCACTCCATGGCTGTGGTCCATCCTTATGGAGCCCAGACCCTGAAGACCCCTAACAAGTTAAACCTGGACCCTATATAAAGGCCTGTATCGTGGACAGGTAGGACATTCATCTTGTGTCTGACTGTTGGTGTTTAAAACTGGGACTTTGTTTGCATTATAGTCACTTTACAGTGCAAACTTTTCGAACTTCTCAGACTTCAACTTTACAACTTTTTAGTTCTGTCCTTCTTTTGAGCTTAAGACTTGGCCCACAAAGTCTGTCAAGTCTTCCCCAATGCCCTCTTCCCAGTGAATGGGTTCCTTTACATCTAAGAATGGGGGATGTCTGTTTGCCTCTCTGTCCTAGACATGTAGATTCAGTTGGTGGTTCAAAATGTTTGCAAACGCTATCCCCTTAACGTTTTTTCTTTCTCAAATCAACTAAAATCTTCCCAAAGACAGTCAGATTGGCAGAATGTATTGAACCACCACTTGTGCCAGGAAGTAGTTGTGCCAGTATCCCCACAAGATGGGTTAAAAAAATTAGGTTCAAAAAATGTAATTTGTGACGTTAAAACAAATAATGAAAAATCTGTCCACTATCAGTTTTTTCAGCATAAAATCCCCAGCACTTTCCCATGCTTGTGGAGCAGAAGGTGCCACACGCTTTTCCTTAAAGGGGTTGTAAAGGAACACATTTTTTTTAGACATTTAAAACCAAAATTGAAGCATGAGGTAAGTGAAGGAGGACTGCACTAAGGTAAAGGAGGCTATTTAGGGAAAAAAATATTTTCCTTTACAACCCCTAAGGGCGATTAGGACACATTATGTGATTTAGGTGAAATGTGGTGTTCACAAATGTCAGAAGCCATAGGTGTTTACACCAGTATGGCCACATACAGCCATTTACTTTGAATGGGCAGCTGTACAAAGTTAGTCTGGTTGAAAAGACACAAGTCCATCTAGTTCAACCAATAAAAGGGGAAACATTTTTTTTTTTTTTGTGCAATCCTATACCCACAGTTGATCCAGAGGAAGTTAAAAACAAATAAAAAAAAAACAGCAAAGCATACAATTTGCTCCAGCAGGGAAATAAATACTTCCTGATCCCCCAAGAGGCAATCTGATATTTCCTGGATTAACTTTGCCTCTAAATATTATGTACATTTAGTAAAGAATCCAGACCTACTAATCTGGCTGAACATAACCATCTCCTTGGGTAGACTATTCCACATTTTCACAGCTCTTACTGTAAAGAAGCCTTTCTGTATTTGGAGATTCCTCCAGACATAGAGTGCCACTTGTCCTCTGTGATATTAAAGTAAATTACTCTACACCAAGTTCACTATATGCACCACTTATATATTTACACATATTGATCATATTCCCCCCTTTCTCTCCTCAAGAGCGAATAAATTAAGTTTCTCCAATCTTTCTCATAGCTCGGCTCCTCCATGCCTTTTATCAGTTTTGTTGCTCTTCTCTGCACTTTCTCCAGTTCCCCGATTATCCTTTTTGTGAACTTGTGCCCAAAATTGAACCGCATATACCAGATGAGGTCTTGCTAATGATTTGTACTCTCTCTGGAGTCCATTCCTCTTTTTAATGCAATACATTTCCTCGCTTTGGAAACTGCAGCTTGGCGTTGCTAGTATTAAAGAGTAACTGCAGTCTGCTCACATAATTTGTAATAAAAACATCTTTGCCATTTTATACACTGATTCTGTACTTGCCAAATCTGCCAACCCTGCAGCTCTCATCTCTTATGGCTCATTCCCCCTCCCTTCCTGGCAATCTCTGAGCAAGAGCTGTGCATTATGTCATAACCCTAGGCTAATGACCAGACAAAGAGGAAGTGGGCTGTATAAGTTATTTACTGGTAGGAAAAAATGTTTTGCTATCCAAAGTTTTTTTTTTTTTTTTTTTTCTTGCCTCTAAACAAGTTTATTAAATGTTCTATTGCACATACATAATAAAGCAAAGGTCAGGAGCAGCATATTTCTCACCCAAGTCCAACAAAGAATCAGAAAAACAATTACTTTACCATGTTAACCCCTAACTATTTCTACTTCCCATCCCATCTCTATTTTGCCCCCCAACCCCAACCCCCACCACCACCTCGCTTCATACTCTTAATTTCACTGTATCTCTTTGTTGGCTTAAACTTTTTCCACTCTTCCCATCTTTTTGAGAACCTCTCTTGTATCTTCATAGCAATATCTTAGATATTCCATATTCCACATCTCTTCTATTTTTATCAAACCATTTGCCTATCTTTAGACTTTCTACTTCTTTCCATTTTTTTGGTATCGGACTCTTTGCGGCATTAATCATGTGTATTACCCTTGCGATTTTATATTCCTTTATCGGAATATCTACTCCATGGAATAGACATGTCCAAGGTTCCTCAGGCAGGTCTGTCTGGGTGATCTTTTGATATAGCTTAGTACTTCCTTCCAATAGGTCACTATCCTGGGGCATCCCCACCATATTTGGACCATAGTTCCCACCTGTCCACACTACCGCCAATACTCTGTTGTTTGTCCCATTTGGTACTTCCCAAAAATATCGGGAGTTCTATACCACCTAGATATGCATTTATATTTAATTTCCATAATTGTGTTTACTGTAGAGCCATGCAAAAGTTTCAGGATTCTCCCCACTTCTTGGTTCTTTCCTCGTTTTCCCCAATTCCAGAGCTGGAATTCACACCGCACAAGTGTGAACCCAGCCTAAAACTTAAAAAAAAATGTAAGCTTAAACTGACTAGCTGCCATCTGCTCCTGTTTTGAAACATGGTACCCCCCAATTGTACTTATCCAGGGCTATTTTGCATCAGGCATAGTTGGCGTGCATTAAACGACTCCACAACATCAAATTGCCTCATTACCATCAGGTATTAAGGAGCACCAAATGTTGAAACTTATTGAAATTGCAGGCCTAAGCTATCGGTCTTGTCTGCTTTTATGCCCACATGGTCGCTCGCTAACCAATAAAGGGCAAGTTGCAGAATCACAGGATTTGGGACTTGGGGAATGCAGAGGTACGTGTCCACATAAAGGTTTCTCAATGGGAAGAATTCCCCTTTCCTCCTCACAATTGGGGATTTTCTCTCACTTTTTCAGGCTGGGTTCACACCTATGCGAATTGGATGAGGTTGTCTGCATCCAATTCGCATGACAGGAGGAAGTGACCGGCTCTCAATGTAAGCCGTTTAACACATCTCTGAGGTGGCCTCGGAGTGCATCTTTGCCTCTGATTCATGGCTGAATTTAGGCAAAAATTTGAACCTGAATATCACCTGAAACAGAACAGGGACTCAACGCAGCCCCTGCTGCAAGACGTGGCTGTAGCTAGTGTGAACCTCGGCCTTAGTCCTGATAACAGGACACCGACAATAGATGGTGAATTCTCTCTGCAGTAGCAATGACAGAAATATAAACCTTTTGCAGGGGTCCTAACCCCCTCACCACTGTATCCTAAATGAAAAATGTGTTTTGGATTTATGTACATTTTAAGTAATTTTTGTTTTTAAAGACTTAATCTGCTTTTTGTGCTTCATGTCAGGATTTAACAAAAATTTGTTTGAGAAAAATGAAGGATAAAGGAATAATTGAGGTTCCAGCTGTGTTTTTTGCATTAATGTACTTTGTTGTAATCTGTCTTTTTTATTTTTTTTTTTCTTTTGAATTTTGACATATTTTCTGTCTGGTATGACACTTTTTCATTTTGTTATCTTTTATGTTTGTCCTTTTATGTTTCAATCATACATTTACCTGTTTTCTGCAGATCTCTTCGTGTCTTCTCTGCAAAGTGGACACTAATAATGGTGAACAGTCCAAAAACCTCAACCAATTAGAGAGGGTACTTCTTTTTAAGAGCCTAAAGGTCTTGCCTATATTCCTCCTATGTACAGTGTGCTACTAAAACACAGGAATCCTGTAATTTGTGTAGCCTGTTTGTTTTTCTTTCATTCTCAGTCTAACCTCTTAGCATGGCTTTTTGATGGATGCATGAGGCATAAGGGGCTTTGCTGTGTTGAGATTTCTGCACTGGTGATCTACAAAGTTACTTCCTAACTTGTGCTTCTGGAATGAAGTTGCTAATCTGAAATGGATAAATCTACCCTGTTTCCATTTGTATTGTATGTAACCGCAGCAGCACATAGATTGGTATTAGCGAACAGTAAAGTGTGCATATAGTTAATGGTTTATTAAGTGGTATAATTAAGTGCCCAGAACTGTAATTTTGAGATAAATCCTGCCCGTTTATTTAGAATTTTTGTTTCAACATTTTAATAACTTTTCTCTTTTTAGTTTATGGAAGTATAGAACGTAATTCTTGGAGAGGAGGGTCCCATTTACTCTTTGGTACTGAGATTGCAGCATGTACATGTTAAACACAATGAGAATGTAAGAAATAGGACTGTCTGTTTTCCCCAAATATACATCCTCTAGTGATATAGAGGTTGACGGGAGGATCCTCAGAATTTTGGAAGACCAGGAAATCAACACTTTTGGGATCTGTAGGACCTTGAGCCAAAGGGTTTCTCCTACAGAGATTAGTGGTACAGGAATATAATCCCCCAGGTCCTCTGTGTGTCTGTGTTATGCTGGCTGGCAGAAAAATCTAGTTGAGTTCCAACAAGTGGATCTTTTCTTTGTTTAAAAAAACTTGTAAAAAAGGCGTTAAAACATAAAGGTATTAAAATCAATTATATCTATAGATGATTAGTATTTTATTACATGTGTTATTAGCCCAAGGCTTAACAAGCAGTTGGTGAATTTTGTCACTTGTGCCCAACTGCAGTTTCCTTTTGCCTAATAGGTCTGTGGACTACTCTGGAGTCACCACTGGATATTGTGACCACTGGTGTCAGTACACTGCTGACGATTTTCCAAATGCTTTACACATTCCTGAGACTGCATGATATTTTTTCGAATGCATTTAAAGTACAGAGCACTGCTAACGTGGACTGATGGCTTTGGTTACAAATATCCATGTTACCTGCAGAAGGTTCATGTGGCAAGTTTCTGTCTTGGTGCCAGCAGTTGGCACAAATGTTTAGTAAACCTATGAAAAATGTCTTTGCTGTGTTCTCAGATGATGGATAGGAGTTGAATATCTGAAGACTATTTAAAGATGAGATGTTGTTTGAATGTGGTCATAAAGCTTAAACATTTTTACCTTGATTCTTTCTTTGTATAGTGTGTGTGTGTGTGTATATATTTATATATATATATATATATATATATATATATATATATTATATATATATATATATATATATATATATATATATATATATATATATATATATGTGTGTGTTTATTTTTTTTTTATTTTTTTATATATATATATATATATATATATATATATATAAAAATTAAACTTGCCAGTGCTGTGCCCCTCACTTCTTGGTCTTACTGGCTTTGCTGAGGCAGTGGGAGCCACTTTTTTTGCCAGACTGTAACGCTGATCCAATAGCTTAAGCATCTAGAGCAGTGAGGGCCATCTTACTTTATAATAGCAGGCCTCAAGTGTGGTCTCTGACATTGCTGAAGAGCCAAATAGTCCACTCAATGTAGTGCTACAACTGTCGGAGTGTAGACCTGCAACAGCAGAGAATCAAAAACTACAAGGTCACGGTAAATGGTCAGAATGGGCATGGCACAGGAGGCGATGGATTTGCGTCGGGAGACACTTCAGCCCTGGACCATTTGGCCGGCCAAAGACCAGAGCACTTTTTGCGATTCGTCACGGAGTCTCTCTAACGGACAATTGCACGGATCGTGCGACGTGGCTCTCAAACAAAATGTGTGTGTGTGTGTGTGTGTGTATACAGACATTTTTTTTTCTCAGTTTAGGCAGATATGTATTCATATTTTTGGTTAAAAAAATCGCAATAATCGTTTATCGATTGGTTTGCGCAAAATTTATAGTGTTTACAAAATAGGGGGTAGTTTTATGGCATTTTCATTTTTTTTTATTAGTATTCTGTTAAGGTATAGGTCACATGATATAGCCAATCCTTGCCAGGGAAGAGAGGCCTAAGAACTGAAATTCTCTCCAACTGTATTGCTTGTTTTTACCATTATGAATACAATCCCCATTCCAAAAACATTGATGCTGTGAAAAACCTACTTAAAAATAGAATGCAATGATTCGCAAATCTCCTAAACCCATATTTTTCTTCAGTCGAAAATAAACATATTAAATATTTAAACTGAGAAAATGTATAGTTTTTAATAAGGTAATTTTGAAATTGATGGCAGCAACACATCTCAAAGTTGGGACAAGGCAACAAAAAGCTGACAAAGTGGTACTATGAAGGAAGAGCTGGAGGAGCATTTTGCAACTAGGTTAATTGGCAGCACGTCGGTAACCTGACTGGGTGTAAAAAGAGCATTTTAGCAAGTCAGAGTGTCTCGAAAGTAAAGCTGGGAAGAGGTTTACCCGTCTGTGAAAAGTGCATCTAAAAATGTTGGTTTGAGATTTGCACAGCGTTATTTTTCTGTTGCTTTTACACAGGGTCACAAATTTTTGGGGAATTCGGGGTTGTAAAATAACAGGGTTAGGAAAATGAAAGGGCAAATGTGGGGATGTCGCATCTAGCCAAACAGTGTGGGACTGTTTCTTGAAGAGAATGGGTATGTTGGATGTTGATGATGGTCGATTGGTATAGTCCTCAAGGACGATGAAGGAAGAGGTTGGGAAAGGGGTGAAGAAAGGGGAAAAAAACACTTGGGGGCAAGGAGATATTGTCTCTTGGGGGGGAATTAATCTGTTGTCAGTATGTTGGTACTGCCCGTTATATGTGTAGGTAAACTGATGCCTGTAAAACCAGGTCTTATTAAACCCATCTGATCTGTTTGGGCATGTGTTAAATCATCCATTCTTTTCTCCCACTTTGGTTAGCTTTAGTTGAATTGAGAAAGGTGCTTCTACTCTCCAGCACGCTGGGATACAAATGTTGGCTGCATTCCCCAACTCTTTACCAGACGTTTTAAACATTCGCCAGACTATAAATTCAACAGTTCCTTTTATTCATAAGGCAATCAAACAATTTAGTCTTGCTCCAGCCCCTTCTCTGATGTCTCCCATTAAAGGAAACCCAGATTTTATCCCCAGCCTAAATGAACCCCTTTTACCAGAACGTACTTATGGCTAACCTCTGATGCCTCTTCTGTGATACCTCAGATTGGCTGTTATATCAACTACCTTTCTGGGATACACTCTAGCTTTGTTAATTTTCCACCTCTGTCCCGCCGTCCATAAATTTTAACTGCCCGTTGACCTACAGCTGTGCTCATAAATTTTACATATCCTGGCAGAATTTGATTTCTTGGCCATTTTTCAGAGAATATATCAATAACACAAAAACTTTTCACTCATGGTTAGTGTTTGGCTATTTTAGTTATTATCAATCAACTGTGTTTACTCTTTAAATCATAAGGACATTAGAAACTACCCAAATGACCTTGATCAAAAGTTTACAAACCGTGTATTGCCCACTTTAACATCAATGACTGCTTGAAGTCTTTTTTTGGATGAGGTGCTTTATCTTCTCAGATGGTAAAAGTGCCTATTCCTGTTGGCAAAAAGCCTCCAGTTCCTGTAAATTCTTGGGCTGTCTTGCATGAACTGCATGTTTGAGATCTCCCCAGAGTGGTTTAATGATGGGTCAGGAGACTGAGATGACCACTCCAGAACCTTCACTTTATTCTGCTGTAGCCAATGACGGGTCGACTTGGCCTTGTGTTTTGGATCATTGTCATGTTGGAATGAATGTCCAAGTATGTCACATGCGCAGCTTCCGGGCTGATGAACGCAACTGTTTCTCCAGTATTTTTTTCTTAAACCTACTGCATTAATCTTGCCATCAATTTGACAAAATTCCCTGTGCCTTTTGTAGCTCACTCATCCCCAAACATCAGCGATCCACCTACGCGTTTCACATTAGGAATAATGCACCTTTCATCATAGGCCTTGTTGACAAAAACCTACATTTTGGTCTCATCACTCCAAATTACTTTGTACCAGAAGGTTTGAGGCTTGTCTGTGTTTAGCATATTTTAAGCGGGATACTTTGTGGCATTTGCGTAGTAATGGCTTTCTTCTGGCGACTTGACCATGCAGCTCATCTATCTTTCAAGTGCCTCCTTATTGTGCATCTTGAAACGGCCACACCACATATTTTCAGAGTCCTGTATTTCACCTGAAGTTATTTGAGTTTTTCCTGGCAGTTGTGGCTGAAATTTTAGTTGAACTACCTGACTGTGGTTTGGTTTCACCAGAACCCCTTATTTTCCACTTCTTGGATTAGGCTACTTTCACGCTTTGCAGGCGCTATAGAGCTAAAAATAGCGCCCTGAAAGAACCGTTCCTCTAAACCCACTGTGAAAGCCTGGGGGCTTTCACACGAGCGGTGCGCTGGCAGGATGCTCAAAAATGTCCTGTGTATACACCACTCCTAAAGCGCTCCTGCACATTGAAATCAATGGGCAGCGCCAAACCGCCGGGAAAAAGCGGCGCTTTGCGGGAGGTTTTAACTTTTTTTTTTTCTTTTTTCGGTCGCTAGCAGGGGTTAAAAGTGCCCCGCTAGCGGACTAATAGCGCAGCAAAATGACATTAAAGCTCTGCTAAAAATAGTGGCGCTTTACTGCTGGCGGCACATCGCCCCAGTGTGAAAGTAGCCTTAGAGTTTGAGCGCCGCTGATTGGCATTCTCAAATCCTTGGATATCTTTTTATATCTTTCCTGTTTTATACAGTTCAACTAACTTTTCCTGCAGATCCTTTGACAATTCCTTTTCTTTCCCCATGACTCAGAATCCAGAAACGTTAGTGCAGCACTGGATGAAAGATGCAAGGGCCTGTCACGAGTCCAGAAACTCCTTTTTATGCACACACTAATTACAAGTAAATAGATCACAGGTGAGGATGGTTACCTTTTAATAGCCATTCAAGCCAGGAAATTATGTTTTTGTGGAATGGTCAGTACATACTGTGTACAGAACAACCCCAGATAGCCATGTGTTCTCAGAATATTAAAGAGCTACAGATTGAAAAGGAAAGGTCATTTTTAATACTCAATCACGATATGATTAGTGTCACAATTATATGCGCTATATTTTTTATTTGCTATTTCCACCACGAAAGTGAAGTTACCTTTTAAAGTGTTTGACTCTGTAAAGATGACCGAACACTGGACCCCCTTCCTCCCCCCTACTGTACTACTCCTGAGCTGTCAAGACTTCTCCAGCACCACCGGTTCAGGGATTAGAATTTCCCACTGATTTCTTTCCGCTCAATCCAGCGCTACCAGTACGTGCCAGACAGATTCTAATTGGTCAGCACTGTTACATGGACAGCGGCTGACTAATCAGAATCCACATCTGGTCTGTACTGGCAGATCTGGATGGAGAAAATGGAAAGCAGCAGGGCTCAAATCCACAAACCAGCGGAGCAGCTTGTGGGTAGCCTTGACGGTTCAGGATCGCATGTGATAAATATAATGGGGGCAGAGGGGTGGGGAGGGGATCCACTGGTAAGTTATTCTACAGCTTTTCTGTATAGGTGAACTAACACTTAAATTTACATCTTTTCTCATTACACACACTCTTTAAGTCCGTATTTGACTCCCTTTCCCCTCCAGTTATTATACATATGAGCTAAAGTGGCCCTTTTAAAACCTATTTGACATGAGAGGTATTTAGATAATCAAAGACAGTTAAGGGGTTGAGGGGGCAGACATGTTGGAGTGTTCCTGTAAATAGAAGTGTCATGTTTAATAACTAGTTTAACCATTTTTAAGCCTTCATGCAGTTTGCTTGTTCTGGCAACACACCAAAGATGGCACGTGGAAGTGTTGGATAGGACCAGTCTAGCTGTTTAGCATTTGAAAGCATTAACAATAAACCAAGTTATTTTAGTCTTTACACTGAAATATGCAAAGTTTAACAAATAGATGGGCAGTACTTAAAATAGGCCTATTCTTTAAATGGGGACAAATGCAGAGATATACTAGAGCTGAGGTACCGTACTTGCCTTTCAGGCTCCCACTTGTGCTGCTTGCGTACCCAAAAGTATAGGCGTTTGGTCATGTGATCTCTTGAGGGATAAAAATTCATACCAGATAATTTTCCACTTCAACAGAGATGGTGTGATCTTTTTGTGAGTGATATGATGTGAGTTTTGAAAAGTTTTACAGCTGGAAAGGTGACTCTTTAGTTATTCACCCTAGTTTTAAGTTGTCATATAAATATAGATCTACTTTAACAGATATACCCCAAAACTTTCATTTAGGAAACAAGGGCAGTAATAAACTACCTGCCTTTCTATGCAGGATAATTGTTGTTTTATTTTTTCCAAGACGACTTTTTAGTAATGCATGTATGAACTATTGTCCTTATCTAATTTTTATAGCTTTTATAATACCTAGTTAATCATGATACAATTCAACAAAATGAATAAAGCCAAAAAAGTCTTAATATAGCAAACATGTTCATTCCTTTGTACCTGCTAGTGTTTTCAGCCTCCTGATATGGTATTTTTCTATAGAAATATCTAGAGGTATTAAAGAGGGAATAAAGGATTTGGTGACTTATGGTCTAGACCAGGGGTCTCCAAACTTTTCAATCAAAGGGCCAGTTTATTGTTCTTCAGCCTTTAGGAGGGCCGGATTGTAGCCAGCGGGGGCATAAAAAGCCCCGGGCCCAGCATTTGTGAGAATAAATATGGCCTCATAGTTTGCGATCAGTAGGATAAGGAGTAGTGCCCCTATTAGTAGGAGTAATTGTATCTCATCATTGGTATCGGTGGAAGAAAAGGTGCCCCCTTGTTGGAGTCGGTGGGAAGAATAGTGCCTCATATTAATCGGAGGAATAAAGCCCTGAGGGCCAGAAGAAGGCTAGCAAATGGCCGCATCTGGCCCTCGGGCCGCAGTTTGGAGACCCCTGGTCTAGACCATGAACATAACTAAGATAGTTCTAGATCCCAATGTATTATCGGCTTATAATAAGAATATTTTGGAATAATGTTTTAACATTAAATGCTAACATTTAAATACATTTGGAACCATGGATCACCTTATTTAAAAGGCAAGATCACAGAAGAGCTTTTCATCCCACCAGTGTTTATAGTGGATTTGCTGCATGAATATTCCTCATGTAACTGATGGTCATTGAATATTGGTGTGAATGAGAAGATCTCTACTCCTATTGAGCTTGCAGCGTTTTTTTACCTTTTTATTTTTTTATTTTTGAGAAGATTCTCTTGTATAGCAGAATTACAGCCTTGAAATCTCAGGCATATGAAAAGCTCTCATGTGACCCTAGCTGAAGTGTGCATGTTATTGTGCCCTTACCTTCAAGTCTTGATGTGTCAACCAGTCCCCTGTCTGCAATCCGAATGTATAGCTGTAGGCACTTTAATTGAATTACTAATTATGGCTCGTGCCATTTTTCCTTGAGGCTTACAATATCTTTTGGAAAAACAAACGGGTTCAGGTAAGGAGGACTGTAAATCTCCATCTCCCCTCCCTCTTAACAATTTCTCTGCCCTTTTGTGAATTTCTGTGCCTGTAACTGCACTTTTTGCTGCATTTGTTTATTTTAATGTCATGTTTATATACTAAGTAATGTATAACGTTTACATATCTGTAGTAATAAGGTGTATCTGGTATTTTTACATAATGAATGCAGTTAATGATTTGAATCCGTATCCATGAGTATTAAACCTGTTGCTCGATATACAAAAGAATGTATGCTTTTCCGATTTTATTTTTATTTTTTAACTGTTCAGTGTTTTTCTAGTTTTAACATGTAAGTGCACTTTTAGGAGTCTTAACCTCCCCTTATCCCCCACTTCCCTTGCCTTTCTAATCACTCATATTACTTAACCTTGCCAAACGTTCTCTTGGCCATGCTATACCTTGCAGGCAACAGCTTCACTTGTCTCTTCTCCATATTCCAGTTCTGTACTCTGAGTTGCTTTGCACTTGGATATAAGATATACAGTTCTACTTGGTACATGCACGTTAATCCCGATTAAAAAAAGCACAGGGGCAGTTTTTGAAGAATTGGCTTGGAGCAGTGTTTCTTACAACTCCAGTCCTCAAAGCGCCCAAACATGTCGTCATTTCAAGATTTCCCTCAGATGAAATGGCTGTGGTAATTACTAAGCCAGTGAAACTGATCAGATCACTGCCTTGAGAACTGGAGTTGAGAAACACTGGGTCGTAGTATGGAAGGTAAAATGCTGGAGCTTGTGTGACACGGTCTGGACCTGCGCAAGTTGTGAAGTAGGATCATAATGTCTAAAAAGAATGAGAACTTTTGGGGAAGGTGATGGCCCTTGAAAATACTCATGCATGTTAAGAGGGACTGAACTCTGGAAAATTTACCTTTTTTTAAAAAGGCAAGCAAGAGGGCAAAGGACTTGTGACCAATATTGCCTATGGTCTCCTTGTAGCTGATTTACCATGCCTTGTGCTACACTATATCTCTGTGGGGAGACTGCAATCTAGAGTACGGGTCTTTGTGTTACCATGTTGGACGAAGCATCCAACAAGAACAGTAAATGGCACCTCAGTGACATCACTACTATGACCCCAAATTTCCCTAGCCATCCTGGGCAACTGTGCCTTTTGATCTCATTCTGCAAATGTGCAACTGATAAACTGTAGGCACACACTTGCATACTAAGTGCACAGCTATTTTTCAGGAGAAATTCAAGGCATGGTTAACATTTCAGAATTTTCTCTATTTTTTTTGTTTTTTTTCTTCTTTTAGAAAATGGAAAATACTAATGTGGTGTATAAACAAGCTTTGGCTGTACTACTTTAAAGTAATTGGCATGGCTCTCTTAAATCGGGTGACTGTAGTGCATTCTGGGTAGTTTTCAGTGCTAGGGGTATGGCATATTACAGTAAATTGTCTTTGCTTTCTTTGAGATCTATTAAAAAATAACCGCTTTTGTGCATTTATGAAAATCCAGTTGTGAAGGAGCCGTACATGCATGGATCCAAACATACAAGTTGTTTTCATCAATGAATGAATGTAACTTCTCATGCATAGAAGTGATAGCATTGACAAAAAGGGCTTTCCGATGGTCAGATATTTTTTAGCATCCAGATCACTGTCTGATCTTTATGGATCTTTCTGGTGTTCCCTGTGCTCCTACAGTCATGTAGCACATAATCATGTGTGTAGTTATCATAAGCATGCTACCAGAGGAAGAAGAGTCATAATCAGTTGTGTTAAAAGAACATGATTTATATTGGCTAGAACATCATGGTACTATGTGCAGAGAAGTACCATGCTGCAAGCCCTAGTGTAATGTTATGCAACTTAAGTATTTTGTTGTAGGATTTTACTGTGTCGCTTTAACAGACAATTGCACGGTCGTGCAACAAGGCTCCCAAACAAAATTTGCGTCCTTTTCTTCCCACAAATAGAGATTTCTTTTGGTGGTATTTGATCACCTTTGCGATTTTTATTTTTTGCGCTATAAACAAAAATAGAGTGACATTTTTGAAGTAAAAACAATATTTTTTACTTTTTTGTTATAAGAAAAATTGAATAAAATAAATTTTAGTCAAACATTTAGGCCAAAATTTATTCAGCCACATGTCTTTAGTAAAAAAAAATTGCAATAAAAAAGATTAGCTACCTAGCAGCAACAGTGACACTAATACAGCGATCAGAAAAATGATCGCTTAGTGACACTGGCAATAGGGAGTGAAAGGGTTAACTAGGGCGGTGATCAAGGGGTTAAAACGTTATTAGGGGGGGGTACGAGCTACCCTGAACCTAACACTAACTGCCTGTCACACTGTCGCACTGACACTAAATGCAGTGATCAGTACATATATGATTACTGCATTCAGTGACAGTGTGACAGGGGGGTGGGGGGGATAATCGCACAGGGTTAAATGTGCCTATGTGTGTGGTGTCAGTGTAGTGTTGGTGCAGACTTACTGTGCCTCTTCTCTCATCTCGGCGGTTTGAAAATACCGCCGAGATGAGAGCTGCATCACTTCCTCTGCCAGTGTTTACATTTTACAGGCAGAGGAAGTGACGCGGCGGCGCACGGGAGCGATCACGAGGGGGCGGACAGAATCGAACCGCCGCCCCCTCAAGACGGATCGCTCCCAAAGGTATGACGACCGCCGCACGCAGCGGAGGGGGTCCCGATCGGACCCCCGGCCTGCTAGAAGGCAGGGACGTATATATACGCCCATCTGCCTGTACGTGCCCTTTTGTGGACGTAAATAGGTGCGCGGCGGTCGTTAAGTGGTTAAAGCAGCAGTACTTCCTCATAAGCAATGCATGTACTATGAGACTATCACCCCAGTCTAGTTGGCATTGTCTACTTGCTGAGCAGATAGAAGGAAATTGCACACTGCTGCTGTCATGATGCAAGAAGTGGTTTGCACAATACTTTCCATGCATTTGTGGCCTTGGCCACATTGATAAGGGTGTAAACATTCTCCAAGATTTCTGCTTACTATTGGCCCTTTGGAACTTGGTAATGTTGAACATTTAGTTTGTCTTTTTTTTTTTTTTAAATAACTTGAAAACATCTGAAACAATTGGAGAGTAGGGGCGCTAATTATTGATAGGTATAACAGGTATTATACAACATTAGTGAAAATAATATAATATAAATATGTGAATGTCGTGCTAACCATATAACAACAAACCAATAAGTGCAGAAAAAATATATAGTGACAATAGACAATGTGTGTCTATCCAAAAGTCCGTGTTTGTTTAGTGCAATGTTGTGCTGCAAACAATAGTATTCCAATGGGTGCTCCGTGTGGTCTTCTAAACGTATATCACCTTCACCAAATAAACACCGCAAGTGTGAATGGATGGCTCCTTACCCGAAGGTGTTGACCTATTGTTTAAATAAGGTCAAATAGGCTCAGAAATCAGCTCTTGTCCGTGGAAACCACGATTGAAAACCAGGCTGTGGATAGGTCTCATATAAAGAGAGAAACAGCTCCCATGGTGTAAAACCTTTTATTAAAATAATTGCTAAAAAATATAATGCCAAATGGCCTCTTACTTTCGATGGTGCCCGTGTTCCCGGCACTGAGGCTGTAGGTATATAGGGATTGGAGAGAGAAGTTGTGATGAGCTGGTGAAGCCGGCGTGCGTTCCACCGCCGTCAGGCTTGAAAACCAGGAAACCGGAAGTATGCTAGTAGTGCGTGCCCAGGTACCGCCTCGACGTACGTTTCGTTAATGTCGTCATCAGCTTCCTGGTGAGCTGGTGAAGCCGACGGCGGTGGAACGCACGCCGGCTTCACCAGCTCATCACAACTTCTCTCTCCAATCCCTATATACCTACAGCCTCAGTGCCGGGAACACGGGCACCATCGAAAGTAAGAGGCCATTTGGCATTATATTTTTTAGCAATTATTTTAATAAAAGGTTTTACACCATGGGAGCTGTTTCTCTCTTTATATGAGACCTATCCACAGCCTGGTTTTCAATCGTGGTTTCCACGGACAAGAGCTGATTTCTGAGCCTATTTGACCTTATTTAAACAATAGGTCAACACCTTCGGGTAAGGAGCCATCCATTCACACTTGCGGTGTTTATTTGGTGAAGGTGATATACGTTTAGAAGACCACACGGAGCACCCATTGGAATACTATTGTTTGCAGCACAACATTGCACTAAACAAACACGGACTTTTGGATAGACACACATTGTCTATTGTCACTATATTTTTTCTGCACTTATTGGTTTGTTGTTATATGGTTAGCACGACATTCACATATTTATATTATATTATTTTCACTAATGTTGTATAATACCTGTTATACCTATCAATAATTAGCGCCCCTACTCTCCAATTGTTTCACATGTCTAATCCAGTATTCTGCATTAGTTAGGGAGCAGCTTGTATTATTATTTTTGCACTTTCCCCCCCCCCCCTCACATTTTAGTTTGGCGCGAGATTTTCCCAAGTTTCCAACTTGAAAACATCAGTGGAATACGTAATATTGAGAAATTCAGGCTTCAGTTGGTGGCAGCAATCGCTTTTAGGGGCCCCGAGACCTGTTTTTTTCCTTGCAACAAGGTAGTAATGTAGTGAAGCTTTTAATATATTTCCAATTTCATGTGTTTTTTAATTGAATGAAACACGCCAGTGTGTTTTTACTTTTAACAGTAAAAACTTTTCAGTGGAGAGAGTGGAAATACATTTCTGAATATAGTGTTTTTCCTACACTTACGAAGCTCTACACAATGAGACGCTTTCTACTACTATCTTGCTAAAGTATCTTTTGGATCTCCAATAGAAAATCTTTGGGAACGTCCATTACTTTTCTTCTACATACTTTCAGCCATTTCGAATTTTGGTTATTTTTCATCTCCTATGATATGGGGGTAACTTTGTTTTTTCTGAAGCCTGGTACTCGGAATTTGAAGCCTTTTTGTAGTCAGGTTTTTTTTTTTGGTCACTGCATGGTAGTACTGTCTTTGTTCTCGGTGAGTTTAGGCAATCATCCTTACTGCTTAAAAATAACACACTAGAGGTTCAATTTATGATAGTGGGTCTGAGAACTAGGAACGCACATTTTCATATTACTAGTTCAATGGTTAATGATTCAATGGTTAATGATTCAATGGTTAATGAACGTTCATGGCAAGGAGCATTTTACATTCAGACCTACTGCAATTACAAAACCTAAATTAGCAGTGTATGCAGGTCCCTTTTAGAACCTACACAAATGGTAGGTAATGTAGTCCTGTATAGTGCATATCCTTTTCTAAAAGCCGTTTTGCACTCATTCCATATCAAGGCTTTTTAAAGGATCATTCCTGGTTCATAAATGGACCTCCATGTTTTTGGAAATGTTTCTGCCAGTGGATAGTTTCAATACTTAATGCTGTGTTGTGTTGTAATTTTATTTTATCTTGTGTTGTATTCTGCTGCATGGTTAGTAGCAATACAACTCTTGATTCTAACTTGGGTATAAAATAATAAAATCCTAATAAACCTTTATATAGACGTTTTCTTTTTCTGATTGTTCTACACTGTCACTCTGACCTGTGAGTTATGTTTTCTTAACAGTTGAAGATGAGGGCCGGAGGTACCAGTGAAACCTCAAAATGGAAGAAACAGAAGCGATCGCCACGACCACCTCGTCATTTGACCAAAGCAATGACTGGAGTTGATGCTCAACAGCAGCAGCCTTTAACTAATGGCTCAACAAATTCGGGTAAAATTAGTGGCTCCATCCATCCTTGATCCCAGCCCCCATTTTTAAACTCGGGTTTCATAATTTGAGTCTTTTTTTTTTTTTTTTTTTTATTCATTCATTTGAAGTATTTGGAACAGATATGTTTTTTTTTTATTTAATGTTTCACATGGTAATAGTATTTATGAACCCAATCTCTAAAAGTTGTGCTTCTCCTTTTTCAGGACATTTTCAATTGACCTTTGACTCTTAACTTAATCCTTGCCCCTAAACAATTCCCTTCCCCTAAATCTACCATTTACATTTAACTTAAAATGAGTTACTTTACCCAAGCACATCCCATAACTTTACCTACTCCGACCGTACACAAATATGCAGCCTCGGCTTGAAGGGGTTGTACTGGGTTGAAGCCTGTTGCTGCAGGCATCACCCCGGTACATTTTTTTTTTGAGCTGGCAGTTGGCCTTCTTGGAATAACATCCGATGCAGCTAAAAAGCCGCTCGGATTTTATCTGAAGCATTGAGAAGGGACAACACGTCCCACGGCTTGCCCGGGCTCTCACATCCCACCGGGAGGTCCGAGCAACCAGGCAACATGTCCGCCAGCTGGCCGGAGACCCGAACTTGATCGGGTCTTGAATCTAGTAACCTGGAAGCAATGTCATGATATCACTTCCGGGTTAACAGAAGATTTAAAAATGACCGTATTCAAAACTGCCAAACTTGGCATTTTGAATAATTTTTAAGAGCAAAGAAGGGATTTTGAGGTCTTATAGACTGCTGATCCCTCTATAAAGGGTATCTATCACTGCCTATTACTGTCAGAAGGGATGTTTACATTCCTTCTGACAGCAATAAAATCACTGAGAATTTTTATCTCAAAGGGGCAGTGTAAAATAATTAATTTTAAAAAATTGTGACGGCAAATGTAAACCACACGTGGGGTATCGTCACGATCGTTGGAGTGAGATCAGTAATTCTAGAGCTGGTCACAGCAATCCCCCTTGTAGGCTTTTGGTAACACTGCTGGATGATTATGGGTAAGGTGTGGACATTGGGGAAAAGGTTGAATCGTCACGCTGATCATCCTCACTCAGAGATCCCAAAGATGATAGCGTGGTCTTGTAAAAAAACAGATGGCAGCACCATAGCGTAATTTCGAAAAGTAATTTATTGATACTTTTAAAATATCATATGCTATGTGCATAGGTTCCAACATTTGGATCGATACAAAAAAATGTCACCAGGAACACCGGATGATGGGGTTTTCGCTATACGCTCTCATTTCCCGATGATAGCTGATTAAAACACCCTCTCATCTCTCCAGCAGCCTAGCTGACCCTAAATGAACATTGCATGCTTTTTCCTGACATGTTTCGTCAAACTGACTTCATCTGAAGGTAAAGGACCTTATCCGGTGTTCGTACTGACATTTTTCGTATTGATCCAAGTGTTTTGAATCTATGCACACAGCATATGCGATTTTAAATTTTTTTTTTTTTTTTTAATCAATCACTTTTCGGAATTACGCTATGGTGCTGCTATCTGTTTTTATAAGACCACAGTATTATCTTTGGGATCTCTGTGCGATTACGATCAGATGGTGTATAACAGACGAAACGATCAGCAGGATGAGCCAATCATTCCCTGATGTCCTGACACACCTAAGCCATAATCATCCAGCAGCGTTAATAACAGCCTACGAGGAGGATTGCTGTGACCATCCAGGCTCTTTACTTGCCAAGGTCTGATAAGTCTACACTTCCTAGGGAGAGGGATTTGCCAACAGTGAAAGCGGGTGTCGGCTTTCTACACAATGGAGCACCATACTTTGGATCCCTCCTTTTTTAACCATTTCTTTTTTTTTCTCCAGCACTGCATTTATCTGCAAGTTACATCAACTAGGAAGATGTACTTAATTTTAGCATCTTCAACCCCTTCCCCTGTAATTTTTTGCTTGCAAGTTAAAATCCGCTGTTCGTTTCTGTCACACACATTGAGGATCTTTGCTTGAAGGTTTTTTTTAAACGGCTGCCCACAGACTGGTTATATTTTTATTTATTTCATTCATTTGATTGGTGTTTAATAAGAGTTTAACGGTGTCCTCAAGCGCTTGGTGGTGTAGGTGCACCTATACACTATATATTGTAGTAGTGTGGTGACCCAGGGTTCTCAACCGGACTGGTTGAGGGGCTCCAGGGAGCTTGCAGTTTACAGAGGAAACTGGCGTTTCAGTTCCCTCGATTTTTAATAAAGTCAGCTTTGGGACCTGGAGCCCAGGGATTTCGCAGAGATCTGGGTGGGATGAGATCCCCAGTCCTGGGTCCAGATTTTGAGGTTGTCCAGCACACTAACTGGTCAGGTGTGTGCTGGCCTATGTATAGATACCTGACCATGGTTCTGGGCTCCACCCTCCCGAGGAGTCCAGGCTTGGAAGGGAGAACCCTGAGAGTGCAAGTGTGCACTGAATTAGCTGGAGAAGCTGGAGAAGCTGGAGAGTGCAGGCTGCACTGTAATACCCAGAGACCTGAGTCTGAGGTGTCTGACAGGAGTCAGGAGGGCTTCATGTGGGAGCCTGAGCAGTGTTGCTACTGCTAAAGAGAGCCAGGTGGCTCAGTATTTCCTCTTGCACGTGTAAGCCAGGAGGCTGAAGGTACCATTCTGTATGGACAGTGAAAACCCCTGTGTGGGAGACCTATGTTTGGATTTTTGTTTATTTTTGCCTTTTGAATAAAAGTGGACCAACAATCCCTTAAACATAGTTCCAGACCGGTGTGAATCACTCAAACGCTTCTACCACGAGAGAGTTAATAACCCCCAACTTTTATATATATATATATATATATATATATATATATATATATATATATATATATATATATATATATATATATATATATATATATATATATATATATATATATATATATATATTACACAAAAAATATGGATTTTAACTTTGCAACCAAAAATATTCCAGAAAAAGGCTCAGGCAGGAAGGGGTTGAAGATGCTAAAATTAAGTATACCCCATGGAAATTGTTGACTTTTCAACATATTTCCACACTCACACATTTAATCTTTAAACAGTGCCTACAGATGAAGGTAACTTACTTGAATAAGACCATAAGAAATTTTTGCTTTTTAAAGGCTAAATTCGCTTTTAGAGAAAACAGTAATAAATGCACATTTTTTTTTTTTTTGCAGGAATTTTTTTTTATTTATTATCCTTTTCCCACAGGAGCCTGAAAATCATTGCACCTGTAATCGGTGGATCACGGGTGCAATGTCAGACACCTGCACACACATCCTCCAGCTTTCTGTCCATACTTCCATACAAGCTGCAGGACATGTCGGATTACGAGTGCGCTGATTAGCGCACTTTAAGTCCATTCAGAACTAAAAGGCCCTCTGCTGTAGTGGAAGTTTGGACTTGTAGTTTATTCATTCACAATTTGTGCATGAATGCCATTGCTGTGCAGACATGTTGACACTACAAATGTCAATGGCAAAGTGAATACCAGACCCTAGATGTATGAGGTTTAAACAAAGGCATGGTATGTGGAATGGCTTCCCAATGGGGTTTTTAGGCAGCAAATTGGTGAAGGATTCAATGGAATGCACAGATGTAAAAAGTAAAAAAGTTTAATTGTAAAATAAGCTCTGGTATAGTATACACTAAAAAGCGTTTACACAAGGAGTATGCACCAAAATACATGACATCAATTAACATGATTGGTTAACATACAAGTCACGTAAATCCTGACGCGTTTCAACCCATATTGGGGTCTTCGGAGGAGGAGGTAGAGGTGCTACTGTAATAGAAAATGAATATATAAAGGTAAAACAATCTAGATAATTACCACTGAGTATTGTGGAACATGATAGTATTAGTATATATAGTTACCCACTTATAGCGTGTAAACTTAATTGTGTCTAGACCAGAGTTGACTTAAAGTGGAGTTCCACCCAAAATTGGAACTTCCGCTAATCCCACTCCTCACCCCCTCATGTGGCATGTAATTTTTTTGGGGGGGGGGGGGTGGGGGCTTCAGGAGGAGTGGAACTTCCTGTCCACTTCCTCCTTCCACCGAGGGGCTGGTTAGGCGATTAAGCTTAATCGCCTAGAGCAGCCCCTCCCTGTAGGCGATCGCATGGGACACATGACAGGTCCCATGTGATTGTCTGTCCAATAGGAGAGCGCAGCGCCGCTCGCGCATGCACAGTGGGTGCCCGGCCGTGAAGCCCGAAGGCTGTTGCGGTTGGGTGCCCACACTTAGGATGAAGACGCCGGCCGGGGAGGGGGGGAGAGGAGCTACACTTTTTGTAGCTGGTGACTTTTAATAAATACTAAATTTGGCTGGAACACCCCTTTAAATCCACAGAAGGACCCCTGGATGGACATTTTCACAAGGAGGGCAGACCCCCAAACAAAGGCATGTTCCACCTACAGAAAGCCTAAGAAGGTTCTAATCATTGGCACCTAATCTGCAAGACTGTATTATAATTTCAGAGATTTGAAGTGGTGGTAAATGTAAATAGGAGGCCGCCCTCCGCAGTTTTTTGTATTTTTTTTATTTTTGTCTCTTATGCGCCATGTTGTATGTTTAACACTACTTCTGCAATAAAAACGTATTGAACCAGAAGTGGTGGTAAATGCAGAGATGTGCTTATTTTTCCCAGACAAAACTGCATCTTGGGTAATTGATATCATAAAAATAAATACAATATGTAAATTTTATTTGGCATTAAAGCATATTGGTTTTATCTGTTGGATATATTTGAATCCATATCTAATGTTTTCCTGTTTCCATGGGTGTACGTATTTTTTCACAGCACTGTTCAGGACTGTTACTGTCCACTGCCATTTTAGAGATGATGAAAAAGTTCACATTTCCCATTGAACCGCACCCTTTGTTTTTCCACAAATATAAAAGAATATTGTCATTTGGGCACCACCCAAGAGTACATGGCAGAGTTTTTCTAACCCGTACCTGCTCCACCAGAAGGGGGAAACAAAAGACCGTTTTGACCAATTCACTCTTAATACTACTTGAGGGTATATATGGTTTGTTTTGACTGTTACTGTAACTGATCAATGTTTCCACTGAGAAATGGAGGGGCAGGGCAGCACTAGGGCCCAGTCAGCCTTTGCTGCAGTGTTTAACACTGGCAATATGCAGAAAGGAGTGACTAGTCTATGCTTTGTTTCTTCATTGTCCAGTCAGCTTGTAGTGTGTTCTGGACCAAGTTGTAATGCTTCATTGCTTTAGAGGTCTAAGGGTATGCACTCTTTCTTTCTCGTACATCACGGGACACAGAGCAGCATATTCATTACTATACGGGTTATATGGAGTACCTTCAGGTGATGGACACTGGCAATCTCAAACAGGAAGTCCCCTCCCTATATAACCCCCTCCCATAGAGGAAGTACCTCAGTTTTTTTGCCAGTGTCTTAGGTGTTGGTCACGGAATAGCTTTGCCTCCACATCCTTGGGATTAAGGCGGGCTAACCGGATCTGTCCAAGGAGCCTCAGTGCCAAAGTGGACAGTACCCGGGCCCCAAACCGTGGGGTTTTGCCTATAATGCTCCTCTCTAGAAGGCTGGACCCTGGGCCCAGGACTTGGAGTTTTTTCTAAACCAAAAGATCCTGTTTGCCAGGGTGCTGTATAGGTCCAGGACAGTCGGTTCCTTCCAGGACCCCAGTGCCTGAAGGTCTACTACGCTACCCACGGAGATGGGAGAAGATTGGACCGTTTTGCTATGCAAACGTCCTGCGGCATGGAGCAGGTAAGAGGGGAGCCTGCGGGACTTGGTTCGACAGCAGGCTCTCCAGGGGAGATCTTAAGGGGGGTAGCCTGAGTATGCTCTGCATGGGCACCATGGTCACTATGTCTGATGGACAGGATGGCCTGAAATGTCCCCCCCCCCCCCCCCATCACTTGATCCCCCTACCTATCTATGTATGTTTGCTAGCTACCTGCTGCTCGCTGGTTGAAGGTCTTTTAAAAAAAAAAAAAGAAGAGATCTGTCTCTAGGCTAAAGGGACTCCTTAGGGGCCTGTTTTAAGCCTTACCTAGCCGGGATTCAAATCTGCCGCCTGATGCGTCGTCCAGCCTGCATTCCTGGGCTCCAGAGTGCGTCTCCTCCTGGGCTCTCCTCCCCCGACAGTCGCGCGCGCACGCATGCATATAGAAAATTTTTTGCGCCGTTCGGGAAGGGGGGGGGGGGGGGGCGGGGAGCGTGACTGCAGTGTAGAGTGGGTGTGCCTTCAATTGCTGTTATACACAGCAGGCGCGATCTTGGCTCAGTTCAAAGCTGAGCTGGAAGAGAGAGGATGCAGAGCTGGCAGCACAGTGACTCCCGGTGGCGAGAAAGGGGTAGTACATGCTGGAGTCAGCTCCAATGCTTTTTGTTAAGCCAAAAATCCCCTTGGCAACAGGTTGAATGCTGGCAAACATGTTGGGGGTGGGGCTGTATGTTGTGAAAAACAATAATATTATAAAGGAAAACATACTGAGCCCCACCGTTTTTGGGCATTAGTGATCCTATTGTCCCCTAAACCTTATTTTTTTTGTACTCCTGGCTATAACAGTCTGTTGTTGTAGGCGGAGTCCCTCGGTTTTGTATTATGGCTTCCAAAGGTTCAGGATCAAAACGCAAAAAAAAAAAAGAAAAAAAAAAAAGGCAAAGACAAAGGGGTTCCTCCTCTGGTTCTAATGATATGCCAATACTTTCCCCACAGGTTATTCCTATAGGGGTCGCCTTGGATAAGCCATTAAGGGGGTCTGGTGCTGAGGCTGGCCCAGATCGGCCCAACCCTGTGTTATCACAGAGGAGATGCTAGCCGTCACCCTAGGGGGGCTAGAGAAAAAAGTTAACAGCTATGATCGCTGGCTCTATTTCTGGCAAGAAGTGGACTAGATCCCCATCGCCAAAAGGTGTATCCTCAGATGCGGAGATTCTCTCTCCGGAGGAATTAAAATTTCAGGAGGATCGGTTGGACCAGAACCTAGAGGAAGGATCTACCACTGAGGAATAGTTTTCAGCCTCCCAAACGGAGAGTCTGTGGGTCCAGTCTTTGACAGACATGGTCCGCTCGGCATTTAATTTGCCATTTCCAGAGCCTCAGGTTCCTGCGGTATCCTCTTTGGGTTCTTTTAAAGCGCCTTTAAGCAACGCAGCTTTTCCGGTCCATCCTCTGTTAGAGGAATTGGTTTTTCTAGGATTGGGACGACCGGACAGAATTTTTTCTGCCGCCTAAAGCCTACGGCCACATCACCCTGAAAGCGCCCGATCTCGTCTGATCTCGGAGGCTAAGCAGGGTCGGGCCTGGTTAGTGCCTGGATGGGAGACCGCCTGGAAGGTTTTCTGTTATTTACCCTATGGAAGAGAAATTTTTCTAAGAAATGGGCGCTCCCAACTGTGGACGCAGCCATCTCATGTGTGAATAAATCATTAACTGGCCCGGGGGAAAACATACAAATGTTTAAGGTCCCGGTCGATAAACGTTTAGAGACACTTTTTCAAGCATCCTTTGCTACGGCAGGAGCAGTGGTACAGCCAGCAGTGGCTGCAATTGGAGTTTGTCAGGCGTTAAAGGACCAGACAAAACAGATGCTTAAAGACATCCCTGCCCAATAGGCAGAGGAGTTATTGGATATTCCCAGAGCTCTGTGCTTTGCGGTAGAAGCTATAAAAGACTCCATCCATCAGGCGTCTCGTTTGTCACTATTTTTAGTGCATATGAGAAGGCTCTTATGGTTGAAGAACTGGGCGGCCGAGCCCCATGCAAAAGACTACTGGCAGGTTTTCCCTTCCATGGAAAGATCTGGATAAATACATTCAGACTGTTTCAAGTGGCAAAAGTACCCTTTTACCAGTCAAAAGAAGTTCCGGGGTCCTGCGTTTAAAAGGCAGCTCCCCCCTGTTCCGGGGCCCTCAAATTCCAGGCAGTATCGGGCCTCCTGCGCGATCAAACTTTTAACAATGGATCGCAAGGACAGGCCTCTGGGGGCAAGAGGCCATGGTATCGATCCCTGACAGAGGGGGTCCGATCATCTGTGGCCACAGGCTACAGATTAGAATTTTCTAAAGTTTCCTCCACAAGGAAGGCCTCAATGCGGGCGGCATTGGATCATCTGCTTTACCAGGGCATAATGGTAGAGGTACCAGCCCAAGAACAGGGGCTAGGTTTCTATTCCAATCTGTTTGTCATACCAAAGGTTTAAATGCTTACCTAAGGGTTCGCTCTTTCCGGATGGAATCCGTTCGGTCAGCAGCCGCCACACTCCAGAAGGACGACTTTCTGGCTTCTATAGACATAAAGGATGGTTACCTTCATGTACCAATCTTTCAGCCACATCAAAGATTTTTTACGCTTCGCAGTGATACAGCGTCACTTCCAATTCGTGGCGCTCCCCTTCGGGCTGGCTACGGCCCCCGGGTATTCACGAAGGTCCTAGCTCCAATTCTAGTCAATCTAAGGATCCAAGGGGTCTCGGTCCTAGCATACCTGGACGACCTCTTAATCATAGATCACTTGCTTCCTTGGCTGGAATGCGCAGTAGCCCTCATGGTTCAGTACCTCGAGAGGTTCGGCTGGGTCCTAAACTGGGGAAAATTCAGCATTTCAACCTACAAAGCAGTTGGAATATCTCGGCATGAGATTAGACACAGAACAGCAAAAGGTGTTCCTGCCCCTGGTAAAGGTCGAGGCTATCAAAAAATTGATTCATTTGGTTCTAAGCAAAAGAGAACCAACTATTCGCCTATGTATGCGATTACTAGGCAAACTAATGGCCATGTTCGAGGCGGTACCGCACGCTTCCACACTCGCGTCCTACAGACAGCAATTCTAGCAGCTTGGAGCAAGGGAGCAAAGGCCTTGGAGTTTCCTTTGACGCCGTCATTAAAGGTCCGGCAGAGTCTATGCTGGTGGTTAAACCCTCAGAACCTTCTGAAGGGGAGTCTTTCTTCCCAGTGGTCTGGAAGGCTGGAGAGCGGTCTTGAACGGGTTCACTCGCCAAGGAACTTGGGCAGAGGCGGAGAGGCAGCTGCCCATCAATGTCTGGGAGATCAGAGCGGCTCGGCTAGCCCTCCTGGCATAGACATCCAGATTACAGGGGTCCTCGGTGAGAATTCATTCAGACAATGCCATAGCGGTGGCATATATGTGAACCACCAAGGGGGAACCAAGAGTCAAGCCACTCAGAGAGAGATGAGCTTGGTTTTTCGGTGGGCAGAGGTTTATGTACCCTGCATATCGGCGATATTCGTTCCCGGGGTGGACAACCTGCAGACGGACTTCCTAAGTCGCCAAACCCTGTCGCCGGGGGAGTGGTCTCTGCATCCACAGGTCTTTCAGACAATCTGCCAGAAGTGGGGAGTGCCAGACGTGGACGTCATGGCATCAGGATTCAACAAGAAGCTAGACAGGTTCATGTCTCGAACGAGGGACCCTATGGCCTGCGGAACCGATGCGTTGGTTTGCCCTTGGCATCAATCATAACTTCTATATGCATTTCCCCCGCTGCAGTTACTACCCCGCCTGTTGCGCAGGATCATAGCACAGGCCGGTTATCCTGGTAGCCCCAGCTTGGTACCGGAGGGCATGGTACTCACTAGTCCTGAAATTGGCAACGGGAGACCCTTGGACTCTTCCTCTATGGCCAGACCTACTCTCACAAGGCCCGATCCTCCACCCTGCATTACGGCGTCTAAATTTGACGGCCTGGCGGCTGAATCCCTGATTCTCAGGGGTAGAGGTCTGTCTAGGTAGGTAATCCCTACCCTCATTAAGGCTAGAAAGCCGGCCTCCAGGGTAATTTGTTACAGGGTTTGGAGGGCCTACGTAGGCTGGTGTGAGTCTAAGAGATGGTTTTCCCGCAAGTATACCATTGATAGAGTATTAAGTTTTCTCCAGCTAGGAGTGGATAAAGGCCTGGCATTAAGCACGATCTAGGGACAGATTTCAGCCTTATCAGTGTGGTTTCAGAGGCCTCTGGCCGCCCACTCGCTGGTTAAGACCTTCATACAGGGAGTCTTATGTGTTAATCCTCTGGTCAAATCACCACTTTGTCCATGGGACTTAAATCTTGTTCTGTCAACTCTACAGAAACAACCCTTTGAGCCGTTGGCTGAGGTACCTTTGGTTTTACCGACTAGAAAGTCGGTATTTCTGATCGCCATAGTTTCGGCCAGGAGAGTATCGGAATTGGCAGCCTTATCTTGTAAGGAACCATATCTCATTTTACATAGGGATAGGGCGGTTTTCCGTCCTCATCCTTCCTTTCTACCAAAGGTTATATCCAGTTTCCACCTGAACCAGGATGTGGTACTTCCATCCTTCTTTCCAAAACCCACCTCTAGAAAGGAGGGGTTGCTGCATACATTGGATATTGTCAGGGCCATAAAGGCCTATCTTAAAGCTACAGAGAAGGTTCGGAAAACAGATGTGGTGTTCGTTTTACCGGAGGGGCCCAAGATGGGTCAGGCAGCTGCTAGATCCACCATCGCAAGATGGATTAAACAATCATTCAGGCCTGCGGTTTGAAGAGGTTGCCTCCTCCTTTGTCGGTAAAGGCCCATTCTACCAGGGCCATGGGCACCTCCTGGGCAGCACATCATCAGATCTCTATGGCTCAAATATGCAAGGCAGCAACGTGGTCGTCAGTCCACACGTTTACAAAATTTTTATCAATTGGACGTAAGAAGGAATGCGGATACAGCCTTTGGGCAGGCAGTACTGCAGGCCGCGATTCAGGATCTGAGGGGGCTCCCTTGATTTACATTTCAGATTTACATTTCTTGACTAAGTTGGATTTATTATTATTTGAGTATACCTCTAAATTAAATCCTTTTTTGGAAGATGTCTCCCTCCCCTCATTAAAGCACTGCTTTCGGACATCCCGTATAGTAATGAATATGCTGCTCTGTGTCCCGTGATGTACGAGAAAGAAAAAGAGATTTTTAATACAGCTTACCTGTAAAATCTTTTTCTTGGAGTACATCACGGGACACCCCTCTTTTGGGGAACATTTTTGGGAGGCATACTGCTTGCTACAAAACTGAGGTACTTCCTCTATGGGAGGGGGTTATATAGGGAGGGGACTTCCTGTTTGAGATTGCCAGTGTCCATCACCTGAAGGTACTCCATATAACCGTATAGTAATGAATATGCTGCTCTGTGTCCCGTGATGTACTCCAAGAAAAAGATTTTACAGGTAAGCTGTATTAAAAATCTTTTTTAGATCTGTATAGATCAATAAACTGTTAATGGAACTGAAAATCTTTCAACAGGTATAGCAATTTGCCATTGGCTGCTTGCCTGTAGTTCAGTTAAGTGATCCTATGTAAGAAAATTATTTTTGCTCAAACTGGTTGACGTCGACCCTATTCCTATCTCCTCACTCCCTCCTGTGCATCGCCCGGCGGCATTGGGCCCCCGTTTAGCCCACTCCTTGCGAATCTGAAGTATTCTACTGGGTTGATCTCTCCTCATCTTCCATTCTTGTGACTTTTACGCAGCCCGCTATTTCCCCCAGGACATAATCCCTCCCAATTCTCATGGTGGACCACGAACGGGTTCACAGATGTTTACTCGCTGTTGAGACCTACTGGGATTTTGACATTTGAAGCTTTACGCTCTTCCCACACTATTTCCTTGCGAGAGCACTATGGCTATTTACAACTTTGCCACTTTATTTTTTATTTTTTTTTAAGACTTAACCTACCCGTTATACTTTGACCCCCTTTGAGGGCCTCTGTAGAGCCAGACCCCATTCTACGGGCTTAATATCGTTGATATATTCGGCTGTGATATCCTCAGAGACCCCCACTGAGGCCTTACCACCTCCAATGGGAGAAGGAGTTGGGAAAGCAGCTAGACCCTGAGGACTGGCGGGTGATGATACTAACCTTGTCCAAGTGCTCACGTAATGTGTTGATTTTGGAAAATGCTTATAAAGTATTGTATAGGTGGTACTACACACCGGCGCGGTTGGCCCGCTTTATCCCAAATTATTCCCGCTCTGTTTTTAGGGGGTGCTCCCAGGAGGGCTCCATGGCGCATATTTCGTGGTCCTGCCCGCGGGTGTGCAGACTGTGGATTAGAGTATACACTCTCCTTCATAATCTATTTCAGATTAACATTAAAAGGGACCCTTTTGTAGCACTCCTTGGTAAGCCTATCATGGAATTACTGTGTCCTAAAAGGCAACTAGCCCAGCATATCTTTACTGCGGCTCGGCTGACAATTGCGAGCGCTTGGAAGACCCCCACACTTAGCTTTGAGGCAGTCAAAAACTGCCTGAATGATGTAATGGTTAATGAGAAACTAACGGCTGTCCTTTCTGATATGCACGACAAGTTTCTTAGAGTTTGGCAACCTTGGATCACATACTACCACCATTCTAGGTTTGACACCACATTACTGTCAATATAGGATTCCTCTTGCACGCACCCGGTGGACCTTCTACCCCCTTTTTTTTTTTCTCTCCCCTTTTTTTTTTTTTCTCTCCCACTTCACCTTCTATTCCTCCTCTTGCTCTGCTCTACTTTTTCTTTTTCCACTCCTTCTTGGCTATTATCTCTTTGTACTTTTTTCTAGAGGATGCTTACTTTCAGATCTTTTTGCTGTTGTTCTATTGACTTTTTCATCTCTCTTTTCAATAGAGTATAGCATAAGACCTTGCTTCCTGTATGCTGATGTGGGCTCTCGGGTCCGGATCTACTTTATACTTTGTATGCTATAACACTGTTGTGAACCTGTACTGTTGGTTTATATGACAATAAAAACTTTTGTAAAAGAAAATTATTTTACAGATCTATAATTTTGTTGCAGCTGGAATTCCTTTCATTGAAGCGTCCTCTCCAGATGCTACCTCCCCTGTCTCAGCTGGAAGCTCAGAGGCTACATCATCTGCTGTCAGCCCCATGACTGACAGTGCTCTCGGATTTTCCTCCCAGACTACGTCTAAAGAGGATCTTTCTGAAATAGATAATGCAAACATTGCAACGCTACAGTCATCTGGAGCCTTGTATCTATCCGAACAACCAAACCCAGATGACCTCAAGGTAGTGCTTTACTTTGTAGAATAGTTTTATATTATTGTTTATTTATATTATTGATGTGAAATGTTTTATTTCATGTATCAGATGGTTGTTGCGGATTTTGTATTGTTGTTCAGTGCACTTATTTGGTTGGAATCATTTTAAAAGGTGGGTGTAGGACAGATGTACCTTGGTAAAGTGTAAAATCCCATTCCCAGTTGGAGCATCATCAAATATTTGTCATGCTTTGTTAATGAGAAATATTCTGTGCAAAGTCCATGCAAGTAACGGTCCACTCCTATAATAGAAATCGAGATAAAAGTGAGCCCTGAAATGTTAAACTAATGTCTGTATATTTCACTCACTGTTCCCACAGTCTGGTTTTCATGAAAGATGTAAAACTTTGTTTTTGGCTCTGTGCTTGGTAATGCAATGTACTGCAGTAGATGTAATTATACTTGCTGTGCAATATGTAATGACCTTTTGGCTCTAAAATTGGAATAGTATTAATATTCTTTCACTCTATCTTATTTTTATTGCATTAATAGTACCCTGTACCAACTTGTCAGAGCAAGTATGAGGATTAGGTGGGTCCCTAGGAGAGTATCCATTTTGTCACTCCTATAATTCTGAAAAGGGGCAAAACTATTTTTTAACCACTTCAGCCCCGGACCATATTGCTGTCCAAAGACCAGAGCACTTTTTGTGATTCGGCACTGCGTCGCTTTAACTGACAATTGCGCGGTCGTGCGATGTGGCTCCCAAACAAAATTGGCGTCCTTTTTTTCCCACAAATAGAGCTTTCTTTTGGTGGTATTTGATCATCTCTGCGTTTTTTATTTTTTGCGCTATAAACAAAAATAGAGCGACTATTTTGAAAAAAATGCAATATTTTTTACATTTTGCTATAATAAAAATCCCCAAAAAGATATAATAAAACTTTTTTTTCCTCAGTTTAGGCCGATACGTATTGTTCTACATATTTTTCGTTAAAAAAAATCGCAATTAGCGTTTACTAATTGGTTTGCGCAAAATTTATAGCGTTTACAAAAAAGGGGGTAGGTTTTTATGGCATTTTTATAAAAAAAAATTACTAGTAATGGCGGCGATCAGCGTTTTTTTTTCAGTACTGCGATATTATGGTGGACACATCGGACACTTTTGACACATTTTTGGGACCATTGGCATTTTTATAGCGATCAATGCTATAAAAATGCATTGTATTACTATAAAAATGCATTGTATTACTATAAAAATGCCATTGGCAGTGAAGGGGTTAACACTAGGGGGCAGGGAAGGGGTTAAGTGTGGTCCTGGTGTGTTCTAACTGTATGGGGGGGGGGGTGGCCTCACTAGGGGAAATCACTGATCTTCTGTCCATACATTGTATGGACAGAAGATCAGCGTTTCCCCCCGCTGACAGGAACAAGAGGTATGTGTTTACACACATACCTCCCGTTCCCCGCTCTGTAACGAGCAATCGCGGGTGCCCGGCGGCGATCGTACCCGCCGGGCATGCGTGCGGGACTCGGGGGACGCGCGCGGGCGCGCCCTGCAAGCTGCTAAAGGGAGGACGTAGAGCTACGTGCTCCCGCGTAGCAGTGCCACCGTCCCGCAGTAATATGACGGCGGGCGGTCGGCAATTAAGGGCATATTCCTATATGGGATATTAACTTTTTTTTCTCCCTCTTCTTGCCCATCTCTATTGTTTTCCCTCCTGGATCAAATCTCTCTTCATTCCTATGTTTTTTGATAATCCAAATGATCTCATATTCAATCTCTCGTTTCTGTATGCAATTTAATGATTGTCCTGTAGCTTAAGCCTCGTACACACGATTGACTTCCATCGGACAAATTTGTGGATTTTTGTCCGAAAGGAAGCTGGGCGTGAACTTGTTCTGCATACAGGCGGCAGTCCCTTTTCAGCCAACATTCACGAAACAATGTTGTTTTTCTGCCCTTTAGCACCGCCCTTTAGCACCACCCTTTGGGAAACTTCTGGTGGTTAGCATTGGTTCAGAGCATGTGTGTTTGTACTTTGGATTTAAGTCTGATGGATTTGTGTGCACACGATCTGATAATCTGAGAAAACACATTTGTTGTCGGACAATTTGAGGGCATGACCATCCAACATTTGTTGTCGGAAATTCCGACAACAATTGTCCGATGGAGCATACAGATGGTCGGATTATCTGTCAAAACGCACCCATCAGACAATTGTTGTCGGAATATCTGATCGTGTGTGCCTTTTGGATAAATCCTTGTACTCGGATAATTTTTGAAATAAGGTCAACCTTTCCTTAAACTCCTGTCATTTTCTAATCTAGATAATTTTTTCTTCCTCCTCGCTATCAATAACGCAAGTTTTCTTTCACAATGGTTTAAAAAATGAAGCCACTCTTGTTGCCTATTTATCATTGGGGCGCACATCCCACATCAAATATCTGGGGTTGCAACCCTCTTTCTGTAATGTTGCTAGATCCCACCTCATTCTAATTTGTTTGTCCATAACATGTCTTAGTTGTGTGAATGTAAATGTGACCCCTAAGGCCCCATGCACACGAGAAGCAAAAGCAAACAGAACCACTGAATTGTAGACCCTCCCAAAGCTTATATATTTAACCATTTCTGCAATTTTCAACAGAGAGAGCAGCAGCAGCAGAGAGAGCACTTGCATACATTCATTATTCTCCTTTGTGAAATGGATCCCATAATGAATATATGCCAAGAAATTGTTCTTACTTTGCACTTGATGAGGCTTCAACGCCATCGCAAACTACGTGGACGACCCGTTCGCAGAGCTCGTCGTCGCTATTGGACCCATCCGTTGATGGCACAGAGATTTTCAGTTGGGTATTTTACATTTCGAATTTTCAAAATTTTGAATTTTCAAAATTTCGAATTTTTAAAAATTCGAAATTTAGAAAAATTCGAAATGTTAAAAATTCGAAATGTGAAAAATTCGAAATGTGAAAAATTCGAAATGTGAAAAATTCGAAATGTGAAAAATTCGAAATGTTAAAAATTCGAATTTTCAAAATTCGAATTTTCAAAATTCGAATTTTTCAATAAGTATTTTTTGACTCTGATACAGACTTCCATCTCTTCTGAAAATCTTTCACTGTACAAGGAAAAATAAGAATATGTCAGACATTTTAACTAGTTTACATCCCAACCAAGCCCAAAGCTGTATTAATCTTGCCTCTTTTTTCTGGGTGATATGGGTTCAACTGGTTCCAGTTGGATGTCAATTCTTTTCCAATTTCTTTCACATTTCTTCCAAAATTCGAAATGTGAAAATTCGAATTTTCGAAAATTCGAATTTTCGAAAATTCGAATTTTCGAAAATTCGAATTTTCGAAAATTCGAATTTTCGAAAATTCGAATTTTCGAAAATTCGAATTTTCGAAAATTTCGAATTTTTCTAAATTTCGCATTTTTAAAAATTCGAATTTTTAAAATTCGCATTTTTAACATTTCGAATTTTCAAAATTCGAATTTTCCAATAAGTCTTTTTTTAAAGTAACATCAGAAGTCATTTTTGGAGATGTCACCTCTTCAACTTCTAACCAAAAATGAAGATTTTGGGAGGTGGCTTGTGGACAAAGGTCAGGAAAAACACATGTCTTGGGGTTGTCTGCTGGCTAGACAGCATGCCAGGCATTCATATGCAAATTAGACACTGATTAGATTAGTTGGGCTGAATGGAAATGCAGGTGGACAGACGTTGTTGAAAGTACAACATATAGGTTTAAATTCAAAAGGAAAATTTTGGAAAGTGCAATGCTGGTGGTGTATTGAATTATTGAATGAATATATATCATCTTTGAATTATCTGAATGATAGACCTAATTTAAAACGATTAAAAAATTTTTAACATTTTTTAATGATATTTCCCTATTTTATTATGTTAAAAATAGGGTTCCTTTAAAAACGCTTATAAACGCAAACGCGGCTAAACGCGGGTGCCGCGTTTAGACGCGTTTAGCGGCATTTAGCGTTTAAAACGCAAAAGCAAACGCTTCTGAACCCAAAATTTTGCGTTTGAAAAAACGGCCCTAAACCCAACTGCTTTTAACCGCCAAAAAACGTGATTGTGTGCATGGACACATAGGATAACATTAAATGGGTTCAGGGGCAGTTGAAAAAAATGCCCAAACGCTTCTGAACTCGAGTTTACCAGCGTCTCGTGTGCATGGGGCCTAAAGCCCCTATTTTTATTTTTTTCATTGACATGAATTGCTTATAAATGGGTTACTTGATGTCTGGATCTGCTTATGGTTTTTCAGCGTATAGAGATGTTCCCTGACTCATCCATACCTTACAGGCTACACGTTTTTTTATTAAGCAATATATTGAATGTTTTTACATTCTCGATAGCTGCTTTATAGCTGTCTATCTTCTTGAAAAGTTCAAAAAGTTCTCATATAACAGGACTTGAGCTATTTTCCAAAGAATGGGCAAAAATTCCACTCTCTAGTTATGGAAAGCTGGTAGAAAACCCCAAAAGACTTGCAGCTGTAATTGCAGCGGAAGGTGGTTCTACAAATTGACTCAGGGGGGCTGAATAAAAATGCACGTGACACTTTCACATATTTATTTGTAAAAAAAACAAAAAAAAATGTAAACAATTATGTGCCACTTTGTTAGTCTATCACATAAATTACATTTACGTTTTTAGTTGCAACATGACAAAATGTGGAACATTTCAAAGTGTATGAATACTTTAAGGCACTGTATCTGTTATATGTGACTGGTTTATTGAACTCCCAGAGGATAAACTCTTTCTGTGAGAGAAGACAAGCACACAGAGCAGTTATGCCCGCCACTTTACTCTGCTGTCCTTTCACAGAAGCCTTTGTATTTTGTGAATGTTTTCACATACAAAGGCATCTGTAAATGTGCAGAAGGAAAAGGTGGGCTTAACTGCTCCAGCAACTCTGCTCTTGAAGGAACAAAGACCACAGCGGGCAGCATCGGAGCTTCGGACATTCTCTTCCTGGACCAAAATCCTGTCAGATGTGAATAATAGAAGTCTGTGAGGTGGCAGGCACCTTGTTTGACCTAACTCATGTTATGCCTACAGTTTTTACAAAGCGGCTGAATTCCAGGAGTACAGCTTTAAAGATGAAGTTTAATTTCCCAGATAAACTCCTTCTCTGAAAGCCCCTTCCTGATTATGAACAAGTGCAATTAGTACAGCATAAAACTCGTCTTTGTGTAAAACCTGACCTTTTTGAAGTCCTGATGATTTAATCACAGACTCCCTGTGCCCAAGCTGGAGCAATGTAACTATGTTTAAAATATCCATACCTGAAATACTTTAACTGTTTAGGGAGTGCTGTGAATAATACCCACCACCACAGACTGTAAAGGATAGAGTTTAGTTCCACTTTAAAATTTGAAATGTATATTTTAATGTGCTGGAATTCCATACTGATGCATACCATTGTAACCAATTTTCTTCTTGTTCTGTAAAGACTGAAGAATTACTAGTAAGGAAGACTCAATCTGCCTCTGTTGAATCCTTACCTGAAGTTTTGGACGATAGCTCATCGCTGGCTGAACATTCAGACTCTGCCTCTGTACATGATATGGACTATGTCAATCCTCGTGGAGTTAGGTTTACACAGTCTTCACAGAAAGAAGGTGAGAGGTAGTCAATAGGGCATTTAGACAGTATAAGCATACAGGTTGTAATGGCCAAAATGCCTGAAACTGCTGTATGCATTTTGGAATTGGCTTTTGGGGTATAGAGGAATGAATTGGCATGTCTTTTGCCCACTGTCCTTAAATGAGGAATAATCCTCCTGTTGAGATATGTGATGGAATTGGATATGTAATGAAACGAGACAGGTGATCACCTTTTTGTTTTTAAGAATTCTTTACTGTGCTACGCATTTCGTATTAACACCAATTTGAATGTGTTGCTAGCTTTAGTTTATTTTTTAGATACTACATAGTTGGGGGCAAACTTTCCTTTTGCTGATTTGTAATGAAGTACAGTACTTAAGTGCGCTAAGGCTTTCCTAATGATTTTTGGCAGTTTGTGACTCTCACCACACCCCACTACCTTCAGTTTTCCCCTCCTGATTGTTATTTATGGGCTAGTGGTACAATGATAAATCAGAACTGAATTGATGTGTGATTTTGCATTTTCTCACAAATAAATATTTGTCTTTCTAGGAGTGGTTTTGGTTCCTTATGGATTACCCTGTATTCGTGAACTTTTTCGCTTTCTCATTTCACTTGCCAACCCCCATGATCGCCATAACTCCGAAGTGATGATGCACATGGGATTACAGCTGATTACGGTGGCATTGGAATCTGCCCCCATAGCAAATTATTCCTCACTTCTGGGGCTTGTGAAGGATGAGCTCTGTCGACATTTATTTCAGGTAGTAGAAGCTTGTTGCCTACAATCCCTAGAGGATGATCAACACCAGTGTCATTTAATATATGCCTTATATAAACGTGCCATATACCCTCCTGAAAGGCTTTTTGCATTATTTGTTAACCCCTTAAAAGTCAACAGGAGCTAGTCTACATTTTTAGTAAGCAGCATAATGGACGAGAACCTAAATTTACTCTAAATTGGAAAAAAAAACTCTTGGACTGCTGACAGTAAGAAAACTGCTGGTAATCAGATCCAAGCATGCTTGCTTTGGCTAGCCACCATAAATACAAAATAACTAGACTCCTACACCTGTGTGCCACCTGGTATTGACAGGCAAACCTGGTAGGTAAAACATTTTGAACTCCCATTAAGTGTGTTGTAAAATTGGCATTCAGAAAACAGTTTTTTTTTCCCTAAGTGTAGGTACTTGAAAATTTAAGTTTTCTAATTGCAGTTTGCAAATCATTGTTAAAGTAATTTGTTACTGACCACCTCCTGTCTAGAGATGGAAGCTGATATACAAAGCAGAAGTCCCTTTTTGTGTGGTAGGGAATGAAACTGTAGAAGAAGGTAATCACTTGGACCCCTTTCACCCTGGGTGTGAATTGATGGTAAAGCGCCGCTAAAAATAGCGACACTTTACCGCCACCCCAGTGTGAAAGGGGCCTTAAAGCAGAGTTCCACTCATAAATGGAACTTCTGATCTGGCTCCATGTGTCACATTTTGCACCTTTTTAGGGGGGAGCAGAAACATGTCTAATCCAGGTACTTGCCCCCCACTTCCATTAAAAGATTGCCACAGTATCCAGCCCCCCCCCGCCACTGTCTTCTGGGAGACGCGCAGGGACCACTCAGAACGCGCAGCGCAAATCACGCATGCGCAGTAGAGAACCAGGCTGTGAAGCTGCAAGGCTTCACTTCCCGATTTCCTTACTGAAGATGCTGGCGCCTCCATCTGGAGCCGAGGGACGGGTCTGCTTCAGGTGAGGACATCGCGGGCGCCCTGGACAGGTAAGCATTGTAAGCATCCTTATTTTACAAGTCAGCAGCTGCAGGATTTGTAGCTGCTGACTTCAGGCGAATTCAGGTGGCCTCCACTTTAACTATACACCTTAATGTATATAGCTCCAATAATACTGCTATTTTTGATCTTGGGATTGGTAAATGTGCAGAAGATTCATTAGGGGATAAAACGTTTATTTTTATTGCATGTAGATGCAATAGTGTTGTCCATATTTTATAGTATTTTTTTTTATACACGTGTTCAACATTTTCTTTCGTTAAATATTTGACATTCTTTCTTTAGCTGTTAAATGCAGAGCGATTGAACTTGTATGCAGCTTCCTTGCGAGCTTGCTTCCTTCTGTTTGAAGGCATGAGAGAACATCTAAAATTTCAGCTGGAGGTAAGACCTTTCAAAAGTGGGCTTTTCCTTGATGCCTGCTTCTCATGAATCAACATTACTAAGTAACTTTAGTTTTACTAACTGTTTTCATAGATGTACATAAAAAAGCTGATGGATATCATTACTATGGAGAATCCAAAGATGCCATATGAAATGAAGGAAATGGCTCTAGAAGCCATTGTACAACTTTGGAGGATACCTAGCTTTGTAACAGAGCTTTACATAAACTACGACTGTGATTTTTACTGCTCTAATCTCTTTGAGGATCTCACCAAGCTGCTCTCTAAGGTAGGGTTCAGCCTTTTTATTTGCTGGATAATTTCGATCTGAAATGAGTTCTTAATTTAATAGTGTGTATTGAAATGAAGACACCTGTTGCTCATGTATGGGTATTTAGTTCATACATTAACTTACAGAAGGTTCATTCCACAGAAATACATTGTTTACCTTTTGCTCTATAAGGGTGATTCTTGGTATCCCCAGAAGTAACCGACACCTGTGACCTACATCCTGGGACCCCTAATATAGGCTTGTCCTCATCACTCTGGATGGTGTTGAGACCTTCAGTGTGTTCACTAGGCCCCATATAGCCATTTCAAACTTTGTTTGCTTGTGCACAATTAATGAAGTGATCTGTCAACAGATGCTCTAACACACGGGTCTTCAAACTACGGCCCTCCAGTTGTTCAGGAACTACAATTCCCATCATGCCCAGTCATGTCTGTGAATGTCAGTTTTACAATGCCTCATGGGATGTGTAGTTCCGCAACAGCTGGAGGGCCATAGTTTGAGGATCCCTGCTCTAACACATTCTGGTGTCATCCATGGCAGAATCCTATTGTGACCCTATTGGTGTCTAAGGCCCCTATGACTCTCTGATTAGAATTCAGAATCCTCAGTCTACTACTGAACTATATTTGAGAAAATTCCATATGACTCAGAGCAGTAGTGGTGCACCAAAATTAAAATTTCTGTACCGAAAATTCAGGATGCACTTGGCCAAAACCAAAATTTGTTTTAAAATGGTGTGTGTGTGTACGAGCAACTTTTTAAAATTTTGACTGGGTTTGCGAGTGACTCGCAAGACTAGCAGAATTTAAGCTAAATAGGCCTGCAGTACCTCATTTGGCCTGGGGTACGTGGGCACAGGAGCAGAGAAAAGCCGAAGTGTTTTCGGCGCTCTCTGGCGCCCCCCACCTCTGGACATATTCGGCATTGCATCCCATTGAAGTCAATGCGAACAAATATTTTAGTTTCCATTGACTTCAATGGGTAAACTCGCTTTGATATGCTTTAGATTACGAGCATACTCCTGGAACGGATTATGCTTGTAAAACGAGGTTCAACTGTATGTAAATATAATTTTTTTTTTGTATAAATGTATTATATTTGACATTTAATCAACCACTTGCTTGCTGGGCACTTAAACCCCCCTCTTGCCCAGGTCAAATTCCAGCTTTCAGCGCTCCCACCCTTTGACAATTGCACAGTCATGCTACACTTTACTATGAATTTATTTTTTCTCACAGAGCTTTCTTTTGGTAGTATTTCACTACTGGGGGTTTTCTTTTTTGCTAAACAAAAAAAAAATGAAAAGTAAAATTAAATACATAATGTTTCATGGTTTGTTATAAAATTTAACAAACGTTTCCCATTTAGCAAACATTTTCTCTTTAATTTTTGTGCGCTGATGAGGCGGCAATGTGGGCACTGGCAGGTGGCATAGGTGGCCACAGATGAGGCGAAGACTGCTCTACTTTATTTGGGCTGATGGCCGTCTGATAGCCTCCAGTAATGTTTTTTTTTTTGTTTTTCTCCTCCAAATCCTGGATCTGTTTAAATCACATAATCAGCTGCCATTGGCTGACAGGTGATCATGTGATAAGTGGTCGGGATCGACCCCTTACTCCAATCTGTGATCAGCCGAGTCTCATAGACTCGCTGATCAGAGCATGCCGCGTGCAGGCCACGCGAGCACGGAAGGACGTCTATTAATGTCCTCCCGGCAAAGTAGGTCTGCACTGTAGCCGTCATTTGGCTATAGCACAGATCTGAAGGGGTTATTATCCTGAATTTAAATACTTATTGTCAGCCATTATCGACAGCCATTTTGAAGCAGTGTTGAAAATATGCTTGCTGTACATTTGGTCAAGTTAAAAAAAAAGTATAGAAAGCGCAGCAAGAACGCATTAACAAAACCCCTGTTGGACTTACCGGTAATGGTATTTCCAGGACAGCTACTTGCGAGATGATTGGCTCCGCCCTCTACAGAAACACAAATTGGATACCTCTGACCCTTGGTGGTTTAGAAGATCAAGCAACCCGCCACCAAAGTGCACTCGGCAGAGGAAAGAAACATATAAATAACACCACCACCAGGTGAAAGTAGAATAGGGTGGGAATATAGACTCTGTCCTGGAAGGTTCCTGGAAATACCGTTACCAGTAAGTCTTAACGGGGGTTCCCCCCCCTCACCTTCCAGGACAGCCACTTGAGAGGATAAGCAAGATTCTATACCTTAGGAAGGGACGACACCTGAAGCACTTCCCTACCAAAGGAGAGGTCCTGGCTGGAAAGCATCTGAACTCTGTTTGACAAATGCATGAGGAGGACCAGACGGCAGCTTTAGACATTTCTTCCCATGATGCCCCCACTCTTTCTTCCCATGATGTAGCCATGGATCTCATTGAATGAGCCCTCCTAGAAGGAGAGATACGACCGAACGCTTTATATGCTTCACAAATGGCTTCCCTAATCCACCTAGCAATAGAGCTTTTAGAAGCTTTGGACCCCTTCTTGGGGGCCACTGAACAACACTAACAGCTGGGAAGAACTCCTATACCCACTGGATTTCTCTAGGTAAAGCAGAAGACATCTCTTTACGTCTATAAGACTAAATCTTTCCTCCTCCGCATTCTTGGGAGAGGTACAGAAACTAGGCAGGACTACTTCCTGGGACCTATGAAAGTCTGAAAATACTTTGGGCAAATAGAAAGGCCTCATCACTACCCTGTCCTCTAGGCATCCTCGGGAAGGGGTCTTTACAGGAAAGGGACTGCAGATCAGATATCTTTCTCCCTGACGTAATAGCCAAAAGGAAGGAAATCATCGAGGAAATTAATTTCAGGGAAGCCTTGTGCAAAGGTTCAGAATGAGCCCTTGTTAATGACAGATCCCAAGGAGGCGCATGTTTGACGACCCTGGGAGCATGTCTAGATCTGGCTGAAAGGAACCTCCTGATTTAAGTATCTTCTGCTAGTCTCTTGTCTGAAAACACAGACAAGGCCGCAACCTGAACCCTAAGGGTGCTGACGGATACCGTGTTTCCCCAAAAATAAGACCGGGTCTTATATTAATTTTAGTCTCTAAGTGCCTAAAAAAATCCTGTTCCTTTAAAGCATGACAAACAGTGTTTGTGCTGTCATTTATCCCTCTCTATTTTCTAAAAAAACTGTTAAAATCAAAAAATTCTGTGTCCTCTGTCTTTCCCTCAGGTCTCCCCCCACCCCCCATTGTCATGTCAGTAGTCCGTTTTATAAATCATTACTGGTACTGTATACAGTTTAATTCAGTTAAAAGTACCTATTTAACTCCTGTATTACTGTACTGGTACAGTATTCTTCTCTATGATCTCTGAGGTGATGAAGAGTTCCGTTGCAGTGACGTTAGGCCGATGTTTGTTTTATATTTAGCAGCAAACGGAGACAATAGGCAGCATTTAAAAGGTGTTAACGGAGATTTACTAGGTCTTATTTTTGGAGTAGGGCTTATATTGCAACCCGCCCCGATTAATCCAGATGGGGCTTATTTTCGGGGTAGGGTGTATTTTCGGGGAAACACGGTAATCCTTTCTCTACTCCTTTGTGCAAAAAAATCCAATATACAGGGATGGAAAAATAATCTAAACCGGATTTCCTTTGACAGGAAATATGTTTTCCAAACTTTCCCATAGATTCTCCCTGTAACCAACTGACGGCTGTCCAGAGAGAGTTATTCAGGATAGTTTGAACACCCACTCAACTGCAAGATGCGCCACTCAGCCTCCAGGCCGTCAAATGGAAGGTCAGAGGGCTTGGAATTGCAACACTGGTCCCTGATGGAGTAGATCCTTCCGATCTGGTAGGGGCCAGGGAAGATCCACAGAGAGGGCCAGAGAGAAAAAAACAACTCATCCTGGGCCACCAGGGGGCAATCGGAACCACTTGAATCATTTTCCGAACTACCAGAGTTAAGAGGGGAAAAGGAGGGAAGCCGTAAGCCAAATCCCATGGGAAGGAGAGGACCTCGATCCCCAAGGATTCCCCCTTCTCCTCCCCCCTCCCCTCTCCCTCTCCCCCTCCCCTCTCCCTCCCCCTCCCCTCTCCCTCTCCCTCCCTGATTGAGGTTGCGCCCAGTTCTCTCCCTGCAGGTGTTCCTGCTGCTTCCAACAGGAGAGATTGAGAAAATCCTCTTGGCAGCTGTACCAGCTGATCTAGAGAACCCTTCATGCGATCCCAATGGCGTAAGAGAAACGCCTGAAGGGGTCTGGAGTGTAATTGGGCCCAGGGCACCCCTGGGATCGTTGCAGTCATTAACCCTAATAACTGCATGATACGCTGAAGAGAGGTCTGCGGGAGCTATTTGAAGGCCTGCCGGAGAGAAGATTCAACATTTTCTTCTTGGGAAGAAAAAACTTCTGGGAAACAGAGTCTATTAGATAACCCAGAAAAGGTATGCTCTGGGAAGGTACCAGACAAGACTTCTGTTGGTTGACTTTCCACCCCAGTTTATTAAAGGTCCGCAAGACCAATTGCAGATCCTGGATAAGGGACCTACTCGGGCAAAGATCAGAAAATCGTCCAGATATGGGACGATCGATACTTTGCATCCGAAAAAAGGCCATGACTTCGGCCATGATCTTTGTAAAAATTCTGGGTGCTGCTGAGAGACCGAAAGGAAGGGCATTAAAATGCCAATGACTCAGCCCATTGTCCATGAGAACCGCAAATCTAAGGAACCATCTATAGCTTTGGCAGATTGGAACATGAAGATAAGTGTCCTGAAGATCCAGGGTTCCCCTTCTTCCAGATCATAAGTATAGTGTGAACCAATGGTCTCGGACTTTAACCGAGGAAGGGGTCTAGCTGAGGTTGAAGGCTCTTGAGCTATAGAACTAGATGAGGAAGGTCCCAGCCCTGCTATTCTGTCATTAAAATATCGGAAGGAGGCTACAACCTCCTTCATAGAAGACATTAACTCTTTCAAAGAGGCAGTCTCTAAACTAGCTCTAGATGGAGTACAATCCTCACAAAATTGTTTATTATATTCATCGGAAAGCCTGGCCCTACAGTTTCCACATTTCCTTTTCACCGGTTTGTCCTAGAATAATGGCAGAAACAAGAGCCATAAGCAAAGAAGGTCATACAAAAAAGGTCCCCTGCTGTATAAACAGACAAGGGCTTACCTTGGAGGCAGAATGGGACCCGGAGGCTGCCGCTGGTTCAATCAGAGTGGGTGCTCCATCCTCAGACCTGTCCTCAAGCTCCATAAGGCTAGTGGAGATCGGCCGGAGAGAGGCTGCTGTCGTCCTGTTAAAATGCTCCTGTCCGGCGTTGCAGCAGACTTTTCCCCAGGCAGCATGTCATCAGTTTATCACACCATGTTCCTTATCAACCCGGCGCTCGAAAGTGCGTCACGTGACTACCGGTTCCGGCGTCATTTTGCCGCGTCACCAGAAGTCGTCCTCCCATCTTGGTACACCTCGGCTAAGCATGAGGAGGACAAGGTTTCCACACAGGCAGAGCTGGGGAAAAATCTGTAGGAAGATCCCACCACTTTCACCAGGTAAGCAAGTACCTCCAAAATAGGAAACCCTTTTGGCAGAAAGAACAGGGACTAATACACCCAGGACTTGGCCACAACCAATACTGGATGATGCCAGAAAAGGGGGGTCCGCCAACCACAGTTACCAGACCTAGGAAAAATAAAAAAACGTGTCTGTGCTCCTGGAGGTTCTGGAAACGCAAAACAACTGAGGGTCAGAGGTAAGGGAGGGGCTTTTTTAAATTGTATCTGATTTGTGTTTCCTGTAGAGGGCGAAGCCAATCATCAAGTAGCTGTCCTGGAAGGTGAGGGGGGAAGTGCACCAGTGTTTCACTTTTGATACATTAATTGAGTCGTATGAAAAGCCATAAATAAGGTAAAATCACTGATGCTTAGGCTTCCTCTTGCAGGTTCCTCTCTAGACAGACCCTTGTATCGGGCTTTGACAAAAAACCTGGAAGCCAATTGGTTTCTATGCAGAGCTTCGCTAGTTTTAGTAAATCAACCCCAGTATGCCTGTTCAGTGTTTGTTTTTGTTTTTTTAGGGATGTTTTTGGACCCATTAAACTTTGCTTTTTTGTTTACCAAGTTAGTTGTTGGTCTAGTTTTTCCCTGTTTTGGGTAGTGTGCTGTTCCACCTGTTTTGTGGTGGATGGTTTACTGATCCTCTCTTTAATTGAAATTTAAGAGAACAATGTTATAAGTACCACGATGTTATTTTTACACACTATGGGCCAGATTCAGGTAGATGAGAGTATCTTTCCTCTGGAGTAACGCTTCTCATTTACGTTACTCTGAAGACCCTTTCAGCGCAATTCCTGTAATTCACATAGCAGTTGCGCGTAAACTTGCGCCAGAGTAACGATAATGCGCTGGCGTAACCCGACGCAAGTGGAAGTGGGTGTGATCATATGTAAATGATGGGCGGAGCCCAGCGCAGAGGCTTACGTTCAGCGCATCAACCACGGAGCATGCGCAGTGAGTGCGGCTCCACTCGCCCCCTTTGTGCGCATGCTCACAACTTCCGTCGGCACCACTTCACGGGAAACGTCAGCGCAATGCCTTCCGTTGGGCGTTTAAATGCGCCCGTAGAAGCGCCATTTCGGCACTAAAGTATATCCTGCTCCCCCTCCCCGCAGTGATGTTACTTTTGTTTTGAGATGGCTGCTCCCGTTCCCCGCAAACACACAGGAGAAAGCTGAACTTTAATGGCCAGGAGCTGTCAGCCGTCATCTCGGCTATGGAGACCTATGATGTCTTCCTCCATGGCTGTAAAATTTGACAGACAAGCATGGACAGAGGTGTTGTCCTGCAAGTGGGGGTGCTCAGCTAGCTCTTATCGTCGGTAACGCTGCTGTAGCTGCTCTCCTGCTGACCTGTGGCCATCTGGAGTAAAGATAAAGCAGCCTTTTGTAGAAATAACTTTGCGCCGGACGGACGAGATACGCGCGGCGCATGTAGCCAGCGTATGGTGCTAATCCGTTCGTGAATTGTGAAAAATCCCTCATTTGCATATTTGCAGGGGAAATCAATAGGCGCGACTGATGCGCCCAACGAAAATAAGCGCTGACGATACTCTGGCGTCGGAACGTTCCGCCAGTCGCAAATGACCCGTTATTGGGCGCATCTAGTTTGGTGGGTACGGGCACATAGAAACGACGGCGCATCATCACAGTTACGCGGCGCATATCGAAATACTCCAGCGCAAGTGTTCCTGAATCTGGCCCTATGCATTTAAAGTTATGGCTAATCTCACTATGGAAAATGTGTTTACATCATGGTCCTATTTTGTTTTTACATATTAAAGTGATTTTTGTTTTTCTAGAATGCCTTTCCAGTATCTGGCCAACTATATACCACTCACCTACTTTCACTAGAGGCTTTGCTGACCGTCATTGACAGCACAGAAGCACATTGTCAGGCTAAGATTCTGAGTAACACTTTGCAACAGGATACGCAAGAGACGGGCAAAACCACTGCTGATAACTCAGAGAAATCTCTAGAGTCTCTTAATGGTAAAATTAACATTTCTCCTAATGTTTTATTTTCGTTATTTTCTGAGTATGCGTTCCAGTTTTTAATGATACTGTCTTGATTTTGGTTCAACGTAGCAATGTTTTTATTTCAGGGAGTGAACATGCTGTAGAAAGCGCCACCATTGTCACAAGTACTGAATCCAAGGGGGCTCCAACCAGTGGGCATTTAATGGCGGACAAAATGAGTCTTGGCATTCAGGAGGCAGAGAGTGCCTGTACTGGAGGTTAGCCATCTTAAGATTTTTAAACCTTTCTGAATACATTATTTAGATTTTTTTATTTTTTTTGTCATGTGTAACAATCTTTTTATCTCTTATTGTTTGTATAGGCAAATAGTAACCTGTTTGAAAATGACTATATTCTATTTGAAAGGGAACGCATACATTGCTTTTAAAAGAATTCAATAAAAGCTGTCACTTAGCAGGTCTTTTGACCAATTATTGTGCTTTTTTCCTACATGGGATAGCAAAGGTGTATTTTGTTCTTAAAGTATCCCTTAAAGTGATATTAAAGGATTTTTTCTTAATAAAATTAGAGGTTATAGTTACCTGCTTTGTGCAAAGCTATTGCTGTTCTCGAGTCCCCTGCTGGTGCTGTCTGCTCTTTCTTCCTGTGGGGGTACCTCCATAGTAAGCCGCGTGCTTATGGGGGCACCTGTGCAGATGCGTTGCCAAGCCAGGATGTATGCATCCATAAACACATACTGTGTGACTCATGGCACACCCCCTACTCCCTCACAAGATTTGACAGTTCTCCCACTGCTACTCTGTCTCCTGTGAGACCAGGAAGTAAAGGGAGAAGAGCTGCAGCCTGTACAGCACTGGATCCCTGAAAGGTTTCTGTAATTCAGGTAAGTATTTGGGAGGGGTTGGTGGAATGGTTGGTGGAGAGTGGACGTGTTTTCTTTAGCTCTGGTAATCTGTTTAAGAGATTTTTATGGAAACCATAGGTGGTACACAGTCCTGGTAAAACTTTTGGCAGACACTATGTGGGCTTTGGTTGTCAGGATCCTCAGTCTTAAGTTTCCCCATCCTGTTTTATTCCCCTGACTTTAACTGCATAACCTTTTTTTTTTTTTTTTTTTTTAAAGCTTTTTTTGTGCGTCGGGGGCATCTGTGGATTTGTTTCATACAATGTAGTAGCTGCTTCCTGTAAGGTATATCATCGGACATGGAAAGCAGACTTCACCTAATGTGAGCCCTTGGGGTTTTTACCCTAGGAATTTCTCTGTGGAACAAAGTCTATTCTTTCTGAAGCGTGGACTAGACCAGTGTTTTGCTCTCTGCACTTTCAGGGGGCATGTGTCTTCCAGGTTTTTCCTTCAGATGGACCTTGCTTGATTTATCTCCTCTGTTCATTCCCCTGTGACTCCATGGGATATGAATCTAGTGGCCTCATCCTGTACGGAACGGCTTCTTATTTTGCATAAGGACAAGGTATCAGTGAGGCACAAGGCTGCATTCTTGCCTAAGGTATTTTTTTATTTATTTCCTGTCACCTCAACGAGAACATTGTTTTCCTGTGCCAGCTCTATTCACCAAAAGTAAATTATCCTCAATTGTCCGGATGTTCGGGCTGTGTGAATCTTTCAACCACTACCACCAGATATTCTCTGTCAGTCTCCGTTTCTCTGTCTCCATCATCTCTAGGTGACCATTACCCAGGCTTTATGGTCTTGAAGATTGGGTTCCACCCTTTCCTGTTAAGGCACACTACTAAATCTGAGAGTGCTTTTGCATCTTTTCCTTGTTTGCAAGGCTACCACTTAGTATTTCTGTTAATGTTTTACCAGGCAGATGTTCAGGGCTTATCTGATGCCAGCTTTGAGCATAAAGTCCTTCAGGGGGTGCTTTAAACTGCATTTAATCCTTGGTTTTCTATTGTCTTTTATTGGGGCTTGTAAGCCTTGTTAGCAAAGTTGCTCACCTCCTTTTGCACATTTCTTTTAATTTTTATTGTAGAGCTTTAAACATCATGTATTTTTTTTTTTAAACAAGGCAATGCACCCTCTAAAATGTTTAATGGCCTTATTGTAATAAGAATGCATATATAACAATAGTCACGTCTAACATAAAGTCTCTATTCAATGTAGTGATCTTATGTCTAGGGTTGTGAGGCTTGCTGTATCCAGAGCCTACTGCAAAGCTTTATGTATAGAGAAAGCTATGAAGTAGTGTTCAGTAGTGTTCAGATAAACTGCTCAAGTACATGGAAAAGGAGGGAAACCTTAATTGCTAAGAATTGTCTTGGTACCTTCTAACGTACTACCTTAAATAGCAATGGAAATAGAGCCTTCATTGTCTCCCATCAGCATCAAATTATAGATTCTTTAAAAGACTTAACAATAATGGGAGGAAAAGGGGGGGGGGGGGGAGAGAAAGACGGTGAGAGTAAAGGCCCAAATTGGTCACCTCAGTCGAGCCTCCATCCACATGACATCTCAATATCTATGGAGGTTATGCAATCCAGGGCTTCCAAACCTAGCTTGCTTATCTTTACGAATACTGGTCAGTTTTTCATTAACTATGATTCAAAATATTTTGTGTTTCACCAATGTGACATTGATCACGTGCGATTTCCATGCCCTGGCTATAATTTTAGCTGCCAAGAACAAAGAGAATTTGAGTTCAAAGATGTCTGGGGATCTTCTCCGACAAGCCAGCAAACAATGCAGTTTTGGCGCCTCTGGGTATGTTCTGATGTGTCGCTGAATGGATAAGATTGAACACTCTAATCCAGAAACGTCGGACCTTCGGACAGACCACCAGACATGAAACATGTCACCCTCCTGCCTACATCCCCTGAAACAATGATGTGCGAGATACCAGGGTATATTTTTGCCAGCCTTTTCAGAAGGCGATACCAGCACAATGGCACCTTGTAATTTGCCTCCACCAGGGAATGAATGAATGAAAAACTTATATAGCGCAGCACATGCGAAGTAAATCGCCTCTGGGCGAAGTGTGTGTGTGTGTGTGTGTGTGTGTATTCCCCCTGGGCACCATAGTCGACAATTTTGTCCACACCTCCTTAATTGTTTCTCCCCTAGATCTAATTCTCATGCGGTTTTGATAGGGGGGCTTATTGCCCTGACTACTGAATAGAGCATTTAACGCCTCTCCTCGGGAGTTGGGACCACGTATACATTTTGTCTCAAATATCCTGTCCTGGTTGTTAGATCAGTTTGGTTCTTTATTTAGAGTCTGCAGATTGATTCGGTATAAATGCCAAGTAGGGGTATCTGTAATTTTTCTATAAAATAGGAAGGCTAGTAATGACAATTATCAGCGATTTTTAGCTTGACTGAAATTGTTGACACTTTTTTTTGGGAACCTGTGACAATTGTGATTATTACAGTGAAGTGCTAAAAATGTGCACTGACATTGTACTAATGACACTGGCAGGGAAGGGGTTAACATTTGGGGTAATCAAAGGGCTAACTGTTCCGTCAGTGTTTCTAAACTGTAGGTGGTGGTGGGGGATGGGCTGCTTGGGACAACACACAGCTCAGTCTTCCTGCATGGCAGAAAGACAGGATCTCTGTGTGATCCCCTGTCAGAACGGAGAACTGCCTTGTTTACACAGGCTGATCCCTGTTCTGTCTCTGGGGGGAAACTATCGTGGGCAGCCATAGTCCGCCAGACCCGCTGATTGGCTCCCCCGCTGGCTAATGGAGCGCCGTGTACTAGCCTAACGCACAACTATGGAGATTCGAGCAGCAGAGCCATACTGCCGTAGTATAACTGCGACGGCTGGTCGGCAAGTGGTTAAAGATTCCAGTTCCATCTGTTTTTCCAGAAGCTGCAATTGTAAGAGATCGAAAGTAATAAAGTATTTGAGGAAGAAGAGTCATCTTGACAGATGCTATTCTACCCATACAAGAAAGTGTGGGCTTGCCAGTTCTTCAGGTCACATTCGATAAAGTCATAAAGGGGAGTATAATTAACCCGTTACAGCGGGTTACAGTTTGGCAACAAGATATGGGAGTGCTTGAGTGCTCCATTTCGAATCGTACCCAGGTTCAGATCCGTAAGCTTTCGCGTTCGGCGCTTCAGATTTTGCTTGATTGACCCTTCAACCAGATATGGTTCCAAATTTGGACAATGTGGCAAATAGATTAGGCAAGGTCATAATGTGTTCCATAGTGAAGAACAGATTATTGGCAAATGGGGCACATTTATGGGTTATGCCTCCACTTGGAATACCATGGATATCAGGACTAGACCTGATGGGTATTTCCAGCGTCTCAATTGCTATCACGAAGAGGGGAGGCGAGGGAGAACATCCCTGCCTGGTCCACCTCTGGATGTGTAATGGATCCGATTTACGACCATGTCCTATGATGTTAGCCCGAAGGGTTAGTGTATAACGCACTTAAAAGGGTAAGAAATTGAGTTCCACAATTTTATTTCCTTAGTGTATGGCAGGGGAATGGCCAAGATACAGAGTCAAAGGCCTTGTGTAGGTTCAGTGGTAACATTATACCACGCTTGGCACCCACCCTATCCCAATTGGAGTGCTATAAGGGGACCAAGTCTATTGGCAGATGGATCTGGTCCACAGCCTTTCACCCTAGGACAAATCCCACCTGATTCTGTGTGTGTATATATTGTGCCCGGAATTTATTAAACCGATTTTCATATATTTTGGTAAGGAAATTTGGATCATTGTCGATCAAGGATATTGGGTGATAATTGGCCACATCACTATGGTCCTTATCCGGTTTAGGTATCAGGCATATATGGGCCCTGTTAGAATCTGCCTCAAGGGCTGTACCTTCCTGAATCGCTGTAAAAAATTTGAGCAGGTGGGATGCCAGCTGTGAGGCAAATTTTTTTTATAGTAAGAGGCAGAAAAGCAATCTGGACCTGGGGTCTTTGGGGGGTTAATAACAGCCAAAACCTCTTCCATTATAATTTCCTTCTCTAAAAGCTCATGATGACAGGCTGATGGGGATGGAAGAGAGATCTTTAAGAAATGTGTGGCTGGTTTTGGGTGAAGGACCTTTCTGTTCACTGTGCAAGGATTTATAGTAGGAATGAAAACGATCCATTAGAGTCTAGGGGTTTTGAGTCAAGGTACCATCAGCTTGCATGATCTTGAGGAACCTGGTACGACTAAATCAAGCCAGCATGGTGCCCAGTTTTTCCCTCAACATGTAGGATGCCTGGGTCCATCAGACTCTTTTGCGCCTTGGTCGTTGGGCAAAGATTAAGCTCCAGACAGAATCTATTTTGTCTCTAAGGTCCAAGCGTGGATTCTGTTTATGTTGGGACAGCGAGTCGGTCAACTCCTTCACTTTTTTGTTTATAAGCAAGTCTGCATTACTTTTGAAGGCGAGCCGCTATTTGAATAAGGTAACCCCTTCTCATGGCTTTGTGGGCTGCCCTGTAAGTCACAGGATGAGTGTCCGCTGAGTCGGTAAGAATAAAAAAAACTCCTTAAGGTTTTGTTCTATGTCAAAGCAGACCTGGGGTTTCTTAATAGCGACTCATTTAGTCTCCATGGGGTAGGGCCCTTAGAAAATTTCAGTGTCGCATCTGACCAAGTCACATCTGCTATTTTTTTTAGCTTGAAAAAGAGAAATTGTCACGGGTTTGTGAAAAAATTTACTATTCTAGAGTAGGTGTGATGAATGTGAGAAAAAGGGGAAAGTCTTTTCTGGATGGGTTAGATTACCACAATACATCAATCAGATCGTGAAAGCGCAACATTTTAGCCTGTTTTTGACCCAATTTTAGTATAGTCTCTATGTCGGTGGTCTCAAAGTACCAGCCTGCGGGCCATTTGCGGCCCGCGGACCGGTTATAAATGGCCCGCAGGCAGGGCGGAGGGTGCTGCGGAAGTGGGGGGAGTAGATATCCTTCACATGCAGGGTAGCGCAGGAAGCGTCTCTGTAATAAGTTCACTTCTCTGTCTCACACTGCGGCTGCTCCCCGCCCCCCCTCTCTTTTCGTCCATCCCCATTTGCTTGTGATATCACCTGGGATGGACGAGAAGAGGGGGCGGGGCCCCAGGGGGCGGGGAGCAGCCGCAGCGTGAGACAGAGAAGTGAACTTATTACAGACGATTCCTGCGCTACTCTGCATGTAAAGAAAAAAAGACAACAAGTAAACTCTTGACTTGTGCCTCATGTGCCCTGATTGTGCCCGGTCAGTGGGGTGTGTAATGGTCAGTTGGGAGTGTAGTGGTCAGTGTGAATAATGCATCCACTGACACCAGTGCTGGTGGTAATAATGCGCTCACTGACACCAATGCTGGGGGTTAATAATGCGCTCGCTGACACCAGTACTGTTGTTTTTGAAGTTTGAAAGTTTGCATGCGGCCCCCCAGATATGAAAACTTGTCTTGTGGCCTCCAGGTAATTTGAGTTTGAGACCCCTGGTCTATGTGACCCACAGGGGCATAGTAAGAGATTGACCATGGAGCCCTCCAGGTGTACCACCATCATCAGATAGCACCCATCTGGGTCACAGATCTTCTTTTCCAGAGAAAAATTAACCATTTTAGAAGTATATCGCTCTCCCCCGAGAGCATTTCCAGATGTAAAAAAAAAAACAGTTCTTCTTTCTCAATAAATGAAGAGGGACTACTTTGTAGTGTTCCATCGTGGGTCATTGGCCCACATCAGCTTCATGGAGGTTTGCCCCCTAAGCTTGGATTGGCTTCTGGTGGAGCGCCAGACTGGGGTTAGTGGACTCTGTGGAAGCCTAGTAGCAGGAGACTTGGGTTGTTGGGTTCGGGGAGAGCCCTCTGGTGCAGTAGAAATCAGCCCTATTTCTTTAGCAATAGCTTCACCTTCATGGAACGTGGCAAAGGCGTGCTTTTTTGTTGGGGTAGGCAGTTCAGGCAAAAAGGAAAGGGAAAAAAAAGGAAAGGCTTAGTAGTATTTTATGTTAATTGAAGAACCATGGTGTGCCACCTCAACAATCCCCCCTCGGTGCAGAATAACATTTACTTATTTGCAAGATGTTATTTTCCAAAATTTTCAGTCTTTTTCGTTTAACCACTTAAGACCCGGACCAATACGCTGGTAAATGACCCAAGGTGTTTTTGCGATTTGGCACTGCGTCGCTTTAACAGACAATTGCGCGGTCGTGCAACGTGGCTCCCAAACAAAATTTGCGTCCTTTTCTTCCAACAAATAGAGCTTTCTTTTGGTGGTATTTGATCACCTCTGCGATTTTAATTTTTTGCGTTATATACAAAAATAGAGCGTCATTTTTGAAAAAAAAAAACACTTTTTTACTTTTTGTTAAAAAAAAAATCAAACTAAATTTTAGTCAAACATTTAGGCCAAAATGTATTTAGTCACATGTCTTTAGTAAAAAAAAAAAATCGCAATAAAAAAAAATCGCTACCTAGCGGAACAGCGACACTAATACAGCGATCAGAAAAATGATCGCTTAGTGACGCTGGCAATAGGGAGTGAAAGGGTTAACTAGGGCGGTGATCAGGGGGTTAAAACTTTATTAGGGGGGGTGGGGGGGCTATCCTGGACCTAACACTAACTGACTTTTACACTGCCTGTCACACTGAGACTAAATGCAGTGATTAGATCACTGCATTCAGTGACACTGTGACGGGGGGGTGGGGGGGCAGATCGCAAGGGGTTAAGTGTGCCTATGTGTGTGTGTGTGTCAGTGTAGTGTTAGTGCACACTTACTGTGAGGTGTTTCTCTCGTCGCAGCGGTTGGAAATACCGCTGCGAAGAGAGATTACATCACTTCCCCCTTCCTGTGTAAACACAGGAGGAGGAAGTGACAGGGCAGGGGAGCGCAGCGATTGGCTGGGAGCGTTTGCGGGGGCCGGGCAAAGACGGACATCCGCCCGCTCGTCCCGGATCGCTCCCGGAGACACGGGGACCGCCGCACGCCGCGGAGGGGGTCCCGATCGGACCCCCGACCCGCTACTGGGCGAGGACGTATATATACGCCCTTGTGCCCAGCCCTGCCCTTCTGTGGATGTAAATGTGCGTGCGGCGGTCCTTAAGTGGTTAAAAAAAAAAAAACAGTAGTGATTAAATACCACAAAAAAAGCTCTATCTGTCCCTAAAATAAATTATAAAAATGTCATGCGTGTCATTCAATATGTGACGGTGCTGAAAATTGTAAACCCTTGCATGTGGCCAGTGACGCGATTGGCATTAGGTGATGCACGTAAATGAAACTATTCCTCCTACAAAAATTGTAGCTGTGTATCTGCAGCCATTTTGTCTGTAGATGTTCTGAAAACAGAGGATTTCTCTGAATTTCTAGGAGCAGGGGGAGTGGATCTGAATTACTCACTAGGGTTGCACTGATATGAGCCTTTGCACGAGTACTTGAATGAATGAATGAAAAACGTATATAAAGCGGCACATGCGAACTGAATCGCCTCTGGGCGCTAGTTGTTCCTGTCTCCTTTGGTATCAAAAGAGATGAGTCTTGATCTTTCTCCTGAATGCTAGGTGGTTCTCCTCCAACCGAATGCTGGTTGGTAAAGCGTTCCATAGTCTGGGACCTTGGACCGCGAATCTTCTATCTCCTTTGGACTTGTAGTTGGCTTTCGGTATCTGGAGTAGATTTTGATTGGTGGATCGCAGAACGCGATTGGGATTATGAGCTTTTATTTTTTTGCATAAATAATGGGGAGCATTCCCATGGATACATCTATGTGTTAGACAGAGTGCTTTAAAAGTGATTCTGTCTTTTACTGGTAACCAGTGAAGGGTTCACAGTGAAGGTGAGATTGATTCCCAAGGTTTTTTCCCAGTCACAAGTCTAGCGGCCGTGTTTTGAACAACTTGTAGACGAGCGATTTGGTACTTGGGGAGTTTGAGGTAAAGGACATTTGCATAGTCCAATCTTGAGTTTACAATTGCTCCCACCACGACTGCTATGTCTTCTTTGGGAATAAAAGGAATAGGTCTGCATAGTAGGCGCAGCAGATGGTGAGATCCGCTGACTACTGACCCTATTTGTGCGTCCATTGTCATGTAGGAGTCGAAGATGACCCCAAGACTTTTGACTTTGGCGCTAGGGGTGATGATTTTGCCCAGAATGGGCGGGGGGGGTCCAAGTTGTTGCACAGTTGATTCCTACGCTTGGCGTGAAACAGGAGAAGTTCTGTTTTCGTTTCGTTGAGTTTAAGATAACTCTTTGTCATCCAGTCCTCTATCAAAGAGAGGCATGTCTCTAGATTGAGGTGGTGATCCTTTTTATTGCAAATGCGAAAATATAGTTGCGTGTCTGCATATGAGTGATAGAGCAGTTTTTGGCTGCTGATGATATCAAAAAGAGGACAAAGATAGATGTTGAATAACACCGGCGACAGAGGGGATCCTTGAGGAACACCGCACAATACTGTGCGTTTCTCAGAAGTGAAAGGTCCTAACTTCACTATTTGAGATCGGTTTTCCAAAAAAGAGGAGAACCAAGATAAATCGCCTTCTGCGACTTTGGCTACTTCAGCTAGCCAAGTCAATAGAAGCTTATGTTCTACTGTGTCGAAGGCTGCGCTTAGGTCCAACAGAACCAGAAGACAAGATTCGTACAAATGCTCTGATGTCTGATCCAATACCTGGGCAGTCAGAGATGATCGGTGCAGTGGTCGAGTTACAAGCACAGAACTCACTGTATAGATTTCAGTAAAGTAGCCGACAGACGTTTCTCCCACCCACCCCCCCCTTCTATATTGCGGCTGTCGGCAGCTTTATTGAAATCTATACAGGGAGATCGGTGCTTGTAACTCCTTCCACTGCCGCACCGATCACCCCCGATTGTCCCCTGTGTCATCCTCCATGCTGCTCTGGTCCCCCTCTGTGTACCCCTCGGGTTCCCCTCTGTGTCGTCCCTTTGCTGCTCTGGTCCCCTACGTTAAAGTGGTTGTATCATGAATTGCCTTAGATCGAAGCCCCCGCAGCTGTCTTTGTCTCCCTCTCTGGCCGGCGACATCTATCCTGGCGCTTACTTCCGGGTATCGCAGCTCCGGCACTATTATTGGCCGGAGCCACGATTGCCTCACACCCACACATGCGTGTGGGAGCCACCGGTAACGGCACGCTGACTGAAGCAACGACACATAGGTGCCATTTGCTTTAGTTTGCCCCAGTGCACATGTGCCTGACATCGGCACATACAGGGGATATCTCCTAAACCGAGCAAGTTTAGGAAGTATCCTGGGTATCTACAGGTAAGCCTTAATATAGGTTTACATGTAGCATAAAATTGTTGTAAAGGGTTTACAACTACGTTCGACTCCTAGTGTCTGGAAAAGCTGCTAGAAGTGAGTCATGCTTATAAGAGAGGAATTGGACAGCAGAGGGAAATTGCACTCAGTGCTTTGTTAGTGACAAGTACACAGTATAGAAGGATGACATTTTTTCATATTTCATGTCTGTTTCCAACCACTATTTGAAATCCTGCGTTTCTCGGTGGACTGGAAAGAGCTGGATTTTTCTAGTCTATGTATAAACCTTTTCTTGAAGTCTATTATGGGACAACAGATCCTTCTCTCCTGTGATGTATATATTTTTTTCAATGCACATGGCCTGTAGCATGTTTGAGACTTACATCTGATTAACCAAGTTGACTTTAGTGCTACCCTGTCATTTTGAATACCTCTTGTTCAGGTCTATTCTCAAAACACGCAGCTTTGAGTCACATGAGGTACACATACCCCTCCCTTTTGTTGGCTCATATAGGACTGTGTTTTTGAGCAGTCAAGAAGGCAGGGATGGGTTTTATGAAAAAGCCCAGCACTAATGAAAAATGCATGCTGTATTGGATGTATACTATGCATAATGATGATTTGTTTAAAAGGGCACTAAATAGACTTATAAACATTTTAAAAAAAAAACATTTTTTTATGAAAACCGCAGTGGTTTGCGTTTTTATAGTAGTAGCAAACATGGTTATAATAGCGTAGACTTAATGTTCAGTTTTAGCTAGGGTTGTCCTGATACCGATACTAGTATCTGTATCGGGACCGATGCCGAGTATTTGCGGGAGTACTTGTACTCCCGCAAATACCCCCGATACTAAAATAGAATACTTGTCCCCCATATTGCAGCCATTGCCTGTCCCTCATACTTGTAGATATGATGCCGCCGCTGCCGCATACTGCCGTTAATCCCCCTGCATTATAGCGTAGCGCGCATTACAAGCTTTCGTTTTGAATACTTGTAATGCCCGCGCCACCATGTATTGACACTCCCCTTCTCGGGATTGGACGGATCCCTCCAATCCCGAGCAAGGGTAAGTGTCTATGCACGAATCCGCGTATAGACACTCCCCCTTGCTCAGGATTGGACGGATCCCTCCAATCCCGAGAAGGGGAGTGTCAATACATGGCGGCTCGGGCATTACAAGTATTCAGAACGAAAGCTTGTAATGTGCGCTACGCTATAATGCAGGGGGCTTAACGGCGGTATGCGGCGGCGGCATCATATCTACAGGTATGGGGGACAGGACATGGCTGCAATATGTGGGGGACAGGACATGGCTGCAATGTGTGGGGGACAGGACATGGCTGCAATGTGTGGGGGACAGGACATGGCTGCAATATGTGGGGGACAGGACATGGCTGCAATATGTGGGGGACAGGACATGGCTGCAATATGTGGGGGAAATACATGGCTGCAATATGTGGGGGACATACATGGCTGCAATATGTGGGGGACATGGCTGCATTTGGGGACACATTTAAAAAAAGTATCGGTCTTCGGTATCGGCGACTACTTGAAAAAAAGTATCGGTACTTGTACTCGGTCCTAAAAAAGTGGTATCGGGACAACCCTAGTTTTAGCAGGCTTAGTGTGTAAAATGTTTAAATAATTTTTTTTTGTATTTAATTTTCTAGTTGATAAGAAGACCCCGAAGGTACCACTACGGTTTTCTTCTGCACTTCCAGCTGTGCAAGAACTAAATGATATAAAAAACAAGAAAAAGGTATACAAATCCTAAATGTGTCTAAACTCCCAAGCATGTGTGTATACAAACCCTAAATGTTTCTAATTCTGTGTTTTTCCTCAGCTTGTCATCACTGGAACAGAGCAGTTTAATCAAAAGCCAAAGAAAGGGATACAGTTTCTTCAGGAAAAGAATCTCTTAGCTACACCAATGGATAATAATGAAGTGGCTCAATGGCTCAGGGAGAACCCCAGACTAGACAAAAAGATGATCGGGGAATTTGTGAGCGATCGCAAAAACCTTGATTTGCTTGAGAGCTTTGTAGGGTGAGTACAATAAGTCTTTAGGGTTGTTTCCTAGTCTTAAAGAATGCAAGGGAAAACTCTACTGTTAATCATATTTTTTTGTAATGGGCAACCTATGCAATTGTGTATTTGTCATGTATTAAAAAAAAATCTTCCTTTTTTTTTTTTTTGTTTGGAGCAAGGTTTTAAAGGGTTTAAGGCCTCTTACGTTTTTTTATGGATCTGCCCTGTGTTATTACACAGGTGATAAGCTATCCCACTTTTCACCAGAATGTGAATACCCATTATAAGATTTCCCTACTGTGACAAGTCAAAATTGTAATATTTTCCATCTTTTTTTGTACTGGAGAAAAAAACAATGGTGAGGATGGGTTTTACTAGCTGGACACAGGCAGTATCTAAAGATGAATAAACTTTCACACTTTAAGATTCTGGGCATTTGCAAAGAATCTCCTGGTGTATCAAAGGTCATGATGCTTGTGTTGAATTTAAGTTTGAGTAACAAAAAAAAAAAAGATTCCCACGTTGATGCAGTAGCATTTAGACTTTTTATAAACTTGCTTCATGCTTCAAAATAAATAAAAATAAACTGCGCAATACCATAGAAAATCCATTTGCAATTTTAAGCGGCCCATTGACTTATAAATGCAGTCCGTCATAGAGGCATCATCCTGGCTGATCTCAGAAGCACTCGACTATCTAAAAAGCGGATTTTGCTTAAAAGTACTTTCTACAAGGAAGGAAGAAGTGGGGAACAGGGCAATGATGCTGGCTTATAAAGAGGAAACACTAGCAATTGGACTAGGTTGCCTTACTTTCCATATTAGTTGCCCTCCCCTCCTTCCACAGAGCTTCCAGCAGAGACCAGGGAACATACACCCAGATCATTACCCAGGTCATGCAAAACACATCTGGGGGGTAACCTTAGCCAAAACAATTGTAAATAGATAGTAAAAACTAGATAATCCATTTATGCTTCAAAGCATACCTTACTAAATTTTAAATACACTTAAATACAAACTTCCCATTTAAGAGCCCACACCAGGATGCCACGTACACTTTGTTGGCCATCAAATCTTGAGTGCCTATTTGAAACCAATTTCGAACAGTTGCCATGCTTGACTTTGTTCTTTGCTGTATGTCCTGCCTGCACATGAAGAAAGATTTGTTTTGGGAGACCTTTTTTTTTATAAATGTTCAAGTCGGTAAGGTGTACAGTGAAGTATCAAACTTAGTTTTACCAGCTAGTTTGCTAGATGGGAGGCAGTGAAAACATTACTGTTAAGATACCATAATGTTTTTAATCTTATTTTTTAATGCATATTGTACTTCAGAATTGTCTCAATATAATGTGTGTGACCTAAAGCATTTCTAAAGACAAGCGGAGGAGATCACAGATGAGTGTATGTTTTGGGCTTATCATAAATGTCTAGGGATAGCTGGATAAGGTGTGGACTGCTTTTCATCAATGTTTAATGTCAATGTCATATTTAGATGAATGAAATAGGTTGTTTCTTTTTAGGACGTTTCAGTTCCAGGGTCTTAGAATTGATGAAGCTTTAAGGCTTTACCTTGAAGCGTTTCGCTTACCAGGGGAAGCACCTGTGATTCAACGGCTTTTAGAGGCTTTTACAGAACATTGGAGGGTATGTAACGGCACCTTGGTACTAATTTAATAGTAACGTCTTAAGATTTAAGTACCAGGCACATGTGTTATGAAAGTTAAAAAAAAATGTAATTTCCCTTTAGAAATCAAATGGGACTCCTTTTGCACATAGTGATGGCTGCTTTGCTTTGGCCTATGCTGTCATCATGCTGAATACGGATCAACACAATCACAATGTTCGCAAGCAGAATGTTCCTATGACTCTAGAGGTAAGATTAGGCCAGAGATTCTGTAATTCAAGTTTTTTCCAAACCTCTTTGGGGGGGAAGCTTCCCAAATTATTTGCAAACGTGATTGAAAATAAAAAAAATAGAATTGTTGTATTCAAAATACTACTGCTTGCTATTAAAGTGGTTGTAAACCTCACTTTAAAAAAAAATCTCTGCAAGGTAAAGGCATAGTGTGCTAGTAGTGTACATCGGCACCATCCATTTAGAACGCACTGGTAGTGTCTCCATGTGTTTATCTTAAATTGTTTTTTTTTTTTAACTGGAATCTTTCACCCCTGAGTACGCCAAACTGTCCTCAAATCACCCCCCATAAGGGGTTTATAACCCAGACACTGGAGACACGCTTTTCCCATGCAGGACCCATGCCCGGCATCCTGTAAACTTTAAGAATGTTGCTTACCTGGGGAAGCACACTTACTAGCAAACTTGACTACTCCAGGATAAGTCGGTTCCCTACTACAGGCCCACCTTGCACATTCTAGTCCTTTTCTTGGCGTTGCTGATTGCTGTGTGTGGAGGCTAACCTCCCTACAAACCCGTTTATGTGTAGCCACTGGTGGAATAGTGAAGGGGGAATAGAGTGTCAGTTGAGTCATAGAGCCAAGGGCTGCTGACATCACAATTATAATGGCGGCACCCAGCAGCAGTCTTGGGGCTTTTGGGTGTTTATACAAAGGAGGCTTTTACAGGTAAATAACATGCATTAACCACTTAAGACCTGGACCAATACGCTGGTAAATGACCCAAGGTGTTTTTGCGATTCGGCACTGCGTCGCTTTAACAGACAATTGCGCGGTCGTGCGACGTGGCTCCCAAACAAAATTTGCGTCCTTTTCTTCCCACAAATAGAGCTTTCTTTTGGTGGTATTTGATCACCTCTGCGATTTTTATTTTTTGCGCTATATACAAAAATAGAGCGACATTTTTGAAAAAAAAAACACTATTTTTTACTTTTTGTTAAAAAAAAATCAAATAAACTAAATTTTAGTCAAACATTTAGGCCAAAATTTATTTAGCCACATGTCTTTAGTAAAAAAAAAAAATCGCAATAAAAAAAAAAATAGCTACCTAGCGGGAACAGCGACACTAATACAGCGATCAGAAAAATGATCGCTTAGTGACGCTGGCAATAGGGAGTGAAAGGGTTAACTAGGGCGGTGATCAGGGGGTTAAAACTTTATTAGGGGGGGTGGGGGGGCTATCCTGAACCTAACACTAACTGACTTTTACACTGCCTGTCACACTGACACTAAATACAGTGATTAGATCACTGCATTCAGTGACACTGTGACAGGGGGGGTGGGGGGACAGATCGCAAGGGGTTAAGTATGCCTATGTGAGTGTGTGTCAGTGTAATGTTGGTGCACATTTACTGTGAGGTGTTCCTCTCATCGCAGCGGTTGGAAATACCGCTGCGATGAGAGATTACATCACTTCCCCCTTCCTGTGTTTACACAGGAGGAGGAAGTGACACAAAGGGGGAGCGCAGCGATTGGCTGGGAGCGATCGCGGGGGTGCGGGTAAACACAGACATCCGCCCGCTCGTCCCGGATCGCTCCCGGAGACACGGGGACCTCCGCACGCCACGGAGGGGGTCCCGATCGGACCCCCGACCCGCTACTGGGTGAGGACGTAAATTTACGCCCTTGTGCCCATCCGTGCCATTCTGTGGCCGTAAATGTGCGTGCGGAGGTCCTTAAGTGGTTAAATGTTGAAGAATATGTAATCTGGGAAAGTGGTTGTTGAAATAAATGGTCTAGCAACAGGAGCGCTTTAACTGTATTAGGTCTAGATTACTTAATTTTATCCCCCCCCCCTCCCCCATCCTAATGTGAATGGATTTGAACTGGCCTTGCATTAGAACTTCTGGTCATTCCTTTAAAAAGCTAAATTGGTCCTCTTGAGGATTTTTATTTTATCCAAGCATCTACAATTTCCTAGAAAGCTTGCTGATTTCCTATAGGCAATGCTTCAAAGCAAAAGATTGTCTGCATTATCTGCAGCTAATAGAAAGTCCTGAACTTTGGACACTTTTGTAAAGCATTTCCTCAAATTGTCAAGCCCTTTTTTGTGCTAATACTTTCTTTATTCCTCAGGAGTTCAGAAAAAATTTGAAGGGGGTCAATGGAGGAAAAGATTTTGATCAAGACATGCTAGAAGATATGTACCACGCGATTAAGTAAGTATTTGTATGGCATTGTACCCGTTCATATCTATGCCTTTGAACATGAATGGGAGGGTATAACATTTTGCACATTTTTGTAGAGGTTTAGATTGGCCTTTTGTCTTCAAAAGAGGTTTACTGTAGTGTGTTTAGCTTTTTGCAGGAAACAATTTACAAAAAAACAAAATGATGTAAAAATTAGATTTGGCAGTCATTTTCTGCCCTAGATTCGACAAAACTTTTCTCGGGTATATGGCTGAGGAATATTGATGTAGAGATGTGCTCTGCTCAATCTTGCAGGCCCAACAACCATTTTAGGCATACCGACAACATTTACCACCATGTAAATTGATATAACCCTTTTTGTCCCCAATGAAGAATCCAAGGGGACAACTTGATACATTGCCAGGAGACTTCTCTTAAAAATGTTATTCACCAGCGGCAATACTTTTCCACCTGTTGCCTTTTCCAAGACAGTGATTTCTACATCGTTAGGGCTGCAACCAGCAGAAGGGTCACACTAGAATTGAGCAGGCTGCAGTTCCCAACCGCAGCTTGGGACCTGCAGCAGACCTTCTGAATGATTTCCAGTGGCAGGACTCCATAAAAAAGGGGCACATAAGGCATCTGCCCTCTGCACAGAGGCTGCCGAGTTCACAGCAACCCCTCCGTGGCCGTTTGGGATGTCGGACTACAGTTAGAGAATGCAGTTTTCATGGGGTTTCTCACCCTGGGGGCTAACACATTAAGGTCTGCCGTAGAAGGGATGGCTTTCAATATGGCACATATGTCAGGCTTGCATGCTTAAACGTCTCTAAACCACCTCACCAGGTAAGTCTGACATATGTGCCATATTGAAAGCCATCTCTTCTACGGCAGACCTTAATGTGTTAGCCCCCAGGGTGAGAAACCCCATGAAAACTGCATTCTCTATAGAAAAAAGGCCACCCCTTCTAACAACTATACAAACTACCCTCTAGAAGAGGAATGGGCTAACTACGGCCCGCGGGCCGTATACGGCCTGGCGGACCTTTTAATTCTGTGTATGACAGCCGCCGAGAGACATTGCGGGTTCCGCCTTCTGGAGCCTGTAGAGCCTATGATGGACATCCCACTGCTCCAATCCCGGGACCGTGGGACGTGTGACGTCCATTATAGGTGCTGCAAGCTCAGAACGCGGGAATTACAATGCCGCCGCACCATGCCCCATCCTTGCTGAGCTCCCTGCTCGGAGCTCGGTTTGGCGCTCTCCTCCTCGGCTCCTAAACCTCCTCTGGCAAATGGCTGCATGCATCTCTCTGACAGGCACATTGGACAAAGCGGTGCCGCACACCCCACACCCCAGCCGGCTGCTGACAGTGCTGAGGTAGGTCAGTGATTAAATTAACCATGTCAGCAAATGTTAAATCCCTGTTATCCAAAGCCGGTACTAAAGTATGTCCTGCCACTCTGTGCAATGGTGACCCCCATGCTAATATCTCATATTCTGTCAAGGTGGGGAACTCCCCCCACCTTGACAGAATATGAGATATTGGCATGGGGGTCAGTGATTGTGCATGTAGGTCATGTCTGTGCATGTAGGTCACGTTACTGCATGTAGGTCACGTTACTGCATGTAAAAGGGAGACCAACACTGAACACTGTTCCCACTAAAATTGAAAGTACTATTTTATAAAAGAAATACCATGCATAAAAGTTTTGTAAAATAATGTTTTATGCTTTTCTAGCTTAAATTAATCGAAACATTATTTAATGTTACAAATTTAAATTTAATTTATATTAATTTACACATACACACCATGCATCTACTCTTGGTCCGGCCCCTGGGTCCAATATATGAACCCATTGCGGCCCTTGAGTCAAAAAGTTTGCCCACCCCTGCCCTAGAAGGAAGATGTATATTCTTGCCTATTATCAGGGCGGTCTGATCCTAATGGCTGGCTTAAGGGGTGAAGAGTGTGCCGACAACAGATGAAATGGCAGGTGGTGGTGGCATCACCCAATTTTCTTACTATGGGACATCCATTGTTGGCTTTACCTCCTTTCTGATGAAGGCGGCCCCTGGGAGCCAATCATGTGAATGCCCTGAGAATAGGCAAGTATAAGCATATTCCTTCTACAGTAGTTAGAAGGGGGGTGGGAGCAGTTTTAAACTTGATTAGTTCCACCCTAGAATACACTTTACACCCTTTTTAGACAGAACATCTGACCAGGGAGTTTACAGAACACTAGTCCCCAGAACCCCACAGATGCCACTTTGCCTATGGAACCTTATGTGCTATTTACTTTGAATACATTAAAATGATTATGAATCTTTTTTTGTTTTTGTTTTAATTGAAATAATTAACATGTTATACTTGCCTGCTCTATGCAATGGTTTTTCACAGAGCTTCTCTTATTCTCTTCTTCTGGGGTCTCCCGCTGGTTCTCCTGGTTTGCGGGCTCCATCCCAAGCCGCCGACCTGTCTGTGTCTATAGACAAGGGGCGCCGCCATGAACCCTGCTCCCTCGTCACAGAATTTGATTGACTGCAGCTGGAGCCAATGTCTCCTACTGCTATCAATCTGCCCTGTAGGGAGGGAGAAAGCTGCTGCTCTTGGGCACAGTGCTGGATCGAATGCGTGCTCGGGTAAAACATAGACCTTGAAACAGACTGTCTCAGTTCTATATAAAATTAAGCTGTAGACACTGACACCCACTATGGTGATGCCTCAGTGCTAGACAAGAATGTCCTTTTATCAGATTGGTTTTGGCAAACTCTCATCTTGATTATTTACAAACTGGCAGACAACTGCTTAGGAAACAACCCACAAGTGATGCTTCTCAGTTTCACCTCCCTGTCATAATGTGCTAAAAATGCTGTGCATACTAGCTCACTATGGCTAACCATTCCTGAAGGCCAATTTTTTTTCTTTTTAAATAATTCTTCCCTCAGATGTGCACCTCATGAGCTCCTGCCCCCTAAACCACATTCCCTCAACTACTCTAGGTACTTCTATTTCCTCCCATACTCCCAAAACATGCTGGTAGGTTAATTGTCTCTTGTCTAAATTTTGCCAGTGTATGTGTGCATGTGAAATTGAGACTGTAAGCTCCTTCGGGGCAGGGACTGATGTTAACACACTGTAAGGCCCTGCATAAATTGCCATCTCTGTAATAACATATTAGACATTTATAAGGTACAATTGCTTAAGGTAACCTCAAGCTACTTGAAATGATTTATAATGCTGTATTTATCACAGTCGATATTTGTATTGCAGCAGACACAAGTTAACTTGAAGCAATTGACTAGTAAACTATTTTAAATTGTCATGTGGTAGTGTACCTTTTGTTTGTGGATGGAAATCCAAAATCATTAAAACAACAAAGCCAAACTTTTGTAAATTTTGTTGCCATTTGTGAAAGAATGGTGCCACTTGATGCTGAACCTCAGGATATTGCTAGCTTCTTATAATATTTGATATTCTGTTTATTTTCCTTTTCATATGACTTTGCTGGCCACATAAGCAGTTGATCAGGTTTCTGTTAGCATTGTGCTGTTGTAACTGTACCTTGTGTAGCTGTTAAGAAGCTGGGCTGCCTTTTAATGCTTGCAGCTGTTTTAAAGGCAGTTGGAGCTTAAGAACTGTTCAGAAATCCAGTCTGCTCAGTAAATCCAACACCACAGACTTCAAAGATCCAGGGATTACCATGCTCAGGAGACAGGATGTGATCTCTGGCACTACTTTGCTTTCATTTCTCCTTTTCATGCTAGAAGCTTAAAGGAGGTCAGTCTCGGAATGTCGTGTGGGTGATGCACACACTTCTGTACTTTAGCACAAGCTTACCAAGCCTGGTGTGAGAATGAAATTGTTGATCTGCTGCTACTGTCCTTCGAAACAATTCATGTTGCCACTGCTCGAAGAATGACTGTTACATTGAGCTAACCATACATTATACAATCTGATTTGTACAATCTTCTTTAGGTTTACCCAAATTATGCCATAATTAAACACCTAAACAATCTATTCAAATTGTATCAATTCAGGCATGCCTTTGCAGTACATAGTTAATGGTAGATCTAAAGGAGATTGTACCTTTAGTGTTACTAACTTGACAAAACGGACATGGTATAAAAATTAAAAATAATGCAACCTCTGCTCAAAATACAGCCAAAACTCTTTTTTTGGTTTTACTATTTCTGTGGATCACAGAAGTGCAGATCATTCTGAAACAAACGCCAGCTTTCCCGAGCCTGCACAGACTTGGTGATGTCAGCCGAAAGCAGGCTTCAGCTTACTGTCTGATGAAAACGGGTCACAGAAGTGCAGTTTGTTCTGCACTCCTGTGGCCCGTTTTCAGCAGACAGTAGGCTGAAGCCCACTTTTGGCTGACGTCACCGAGCCAGTCCAGGTTTGGAAAAAATTGCGACCATGTGGTCAGCCCCCCATCCACAGTCCAGCGCTGGAGGGGCAGAACAGACAATGGTGACTAACAGTCGCCAGCTTTCTGCTCAGGAAGCTCTGAGCCTTTAGCCAATGGGGGACATATGCGGCATTAGATTGATGCTGCATCCACCTAGGTGTGTAATGAGGCCCCTTTCATTTTTGCAGACGCAATTTTGACTCGATTTTAAGGAATACCTGTGTAAACTTGAGGTCTAAGGACCTCAACGCGCATTAAAGTCGGACTAAAGTAGTGCAGAGACTACTTTGAAGTCTCAGATATGAATGGTTATCGTTGGGAATCATGAGGTGCGACTTGTCATGCGACTTTGCACTGCCACGTCGCAGGACAAGTCTCACACATGTGAAAGGGGTCCGATTCTAAAATATACCCACACTTCTCTTTTAAGGCTAGCTGTACACGTTAAAGCAGTATTAGAACCCCAAAAGCAAACCTTTAATAAATTGCTGCTTACCAATTCTTAAAATGTGGTAGCTGAATTTTTAGTTGGCCTTTCCCCCCCCCCCTTTTATTTTCACCCTGTGATCCAGCCCAAAACATTTCAAAGTTTTTAGCAGACCAAGCCGTCCAGACAAAGTGGCAGTTGGAAGGTTGAAACAAACCATTTAACACTGATAGGGGTGTTTTACAATCCCAAAAGGAATTTTTTTTTTTTTTTTGCTATACTGCTTATAAAGTGTTAGCTGGAATTTAGTCCATCTAAACTTCCTAGTCTAAAACTACCTTTGGTTTCATGGAATACTGATCGAAGGCTTTGCAAAGTTAAATGTTTGTTTTTCTGTTAGAAAGCTAATGTAAGAATAATTTGCAGATATCAAATGTGATCTATATTACATACTTAACTGGCTAACTCTAATTGATTTAGATACTTGACTCACCAGTAGAATTTGTATCTGCTTTTCTCTAGAAATGATGAAATAGTCATGCCAGAAGAGCAGACTGGACTGGTAAAGGAGAACTACATGTGGAGTGTACTGCTTCACCGAGGAGCCACCCCAGAGGGCATCTTCTTGCATGTTACCCCAGGAAGTTATGATCATGATCTCTTCACAATGACGTGGGGTCCAACTATTGCCGCACTCTCCTATGTGTTTGACAAGAGCATGGAAGAGACCATTATCCAGAAAGCTATTTCTGGATTTAGGTAATCATTTACGTCTAAAATAAAAAAGCAAAACCGTCTTTGGTGATCTTGCTGTCTACTAGGAGGAGATGGCTGTTTTTTATTTTGAATATATAGGGATGGTTTTATTGCTGCCTGTTGTGTCTATATTGGTAAAATTTCCTAAATATTTGTTAGAAATGGAAGTGTAAAATTCTCCCCAACAGACATTTAGAGCAGTAAATAAATCGAGCCACGGTACTTTCCATCACCCACTCTACCCCCAAACTAACTAAAACAAGACAGATTTGTCTAATTGCACTTAAAATCTAAAATAAAACGTGGAAGGGAGCATGTTGTACAATTCATATATACAGTATATGGCACGTGAATCTCCAATCCAGCAGAAAATATCGTGAAGATAGGTCATTATAGGCAAGTATATTTTCAGGTATATAGCCTATCGCTCCCCTTAGGTGCCCCTTTAGTTTCTCAACTACAAGTTGAATCGAGACACAAGTGTGACTAAACAGAAAACTGTAATGGAACTTTAAGGCCGGGTTCACATATGTGTGGCCATGGTTCCCAGCATGGAGTCCAATGCGTTCCTTTTCACTGGTTCAGGTGTAAATCCGGTCTGAATTTTTGCCTGAACTTGCACCTGTACTGGACCTAAAAACAGAAAAATTATTTTGGATTGCAGACTGCGGCCGCCCCGCACCATTAAGAGCCGGTCACACCAGTATATGTGAACCTTGCCTAAAGTTTTACCTGGATTATGGTCTGTTTTTTGCTTACCTTCAACACTTGACTAACTAGTAATTTATGCTGTAACTAGCTGTATCATGTATACTAGGGTTGTCCCGATACTGAGTATTTGCGGGAGTACTTGTACTGCCGCAAATACCCCCGATGCCTGAATAGAATAACCCCCCCCCCCCCGCCGCCGCATCGAAAGCCGCCGCCACATGGGTTAAACAGCGTGCGGGAACATCACAGCTTTCATTTGAATAGCTGTAGTGTTCCCGCTGCGTATAGACACTCCCCCTTGCTCGGTATTGGATGGGTGATCGTGATCTGTCCAATCCCGAGCAAGGGGGAGTGTCTATACGCGTGGGGAAAACAGCTATTCAAATGAATGCTGTGATGTTCCCTGTGCGGCGGCTTTTGGCGGCTAGGTGTGGGGAACATGGCTGGAGGGACATGGCTGCATTTGTGGGGGGACATGGCTGCATTTGTGGTGGACACATTTAAAAAAAGTATCGGTATTCGGTATCGGTGAGTACTTGAAAAAAGGTATCGGTACTTGTACTCGGTCCTAAAAAAGTGGTATCAAGACAATCCTAATGTATACCATGCCTGTATGTGTGTTTTTATTCATTATTGGAACAATATTCAGACAACTTGGGCACCACAGGCACATTTGAAGTATTCGCTTGGTGTAATTCAATAGTAAGGTTGCAAGAGAAATTGCCTGGGAACTTAGAGCTTATAGTTGTAGGTTTTTCTATGTCACTGTTTGCATAATGCCAGAGCCATTTACACAAATGGTTTGGGTTGTCGTTTGGGACTGTGGTGTTTCTTTGTCTTTTACTGAATTCCGCTAATAACACAGGTTTAATAAAACTGTAGATTGCAAAATTGTAGGATGGGGTAAACTGCTCAATCTCTGTATTTGCAGACCACACTAAGCTCAGCAGGGCAATAACTTCTCTGCAGGGTGTGGAAACTGTGCAAGAAGATCTGAACAAATTGGGTGGGGGACTGCATCGCAAATGAAGTTTAATGTAGAAAAATTTAAAATAATGCATTTGGGTGGAAAAAATATGAATGCAATCTACTCACTAGGTGGTGAATCTCTGGGGGAATCTAGGATGGAAAAGGACCTGGGGGGTCCTAGTAGGTGACGGGCTCAGCAATGGCATGCAATTCCAAGCTGATGCTAACAAAGCAAACCGAATATTAGCATGCATTAAAAAGGAGATTAACTCCAAAGATAAAGCAATTCTCCCGCTCTACAAGACTTTGGTCTGGCCTCACCTGAAGTATGCTGTCCAGTTCAGGGCACCAGTCCTCAGGAAGGATGTACTAGAAATGGAGCGAGTACAAAGAAGGGCAGCAGAGCTAATAAAGGGTCTGGAGGATATTGGTTATGAAGAAAGGCTGCGAGCACTGAACTTATTCTCCGTGGAGAAGAGGTGCTTGAGAGGGGATATGATTTCCATTTACAAATGCCGTACTGGTGACCCCACAATAGGGATGGAACTTTCATGGAAGGGGGTTTAATAAGACACATGGCCACTCGCTAAGTTTGGAAGAAAAGAGCTTTAAAGCTGATGGTTCACTAGAAAAAAATATTAAAAGCCAGCAGCAACAAATACTGCAGCTGCTGACTTTTAATATTAGGACACTTACCTGTCCTGGAGTCCAGCGGCGTCCGCAGCAGAGGATGAGCGATCGCTCGTCACCCTGCTGCTCCCCCCTCCATCCACGGTGAGGGAACCAGGAAGTGAAGCGCTGCGGCTTCACTGCCCGGTTCCCTACGGCGCATGCGCGAGTCGTGCTGCGCCCGCCGATTGGCTCCCGCTGTGTGCTGGGAGCCGAGAGTTCCCAGCACACAACGGGGGGGGCGACGGGATGTCGCCAAAAAACCAGACTTTTGCCCGAGACTGCGGGCCGGAAGTGGTTGCAGATACCTGTCTTTAGACAGGTATCTGCTGCCCCCTCCCCCCTGAAAGGTGTCAATTGTGACACCGGAGGGGGGGAGGGTTCCGATCAGCGGATCTTCACTTTAGGGTGGAGATCCGCTTTAACCTTAAACTGTGTGGAGGGTTCTTTACTGTAAAAGCGGCAAGGATGTATAATTCCCTTCCACAGGTGGTGGTTTCAGTGGGAGGTAGCGATGGTTTCCAAAAACTATTCAATAAGCACCTAAACGACTGCAACATACAGGAATATACAATGTAATACTGACATATAATCACACACAGGTTGGACTTGATGGATTTGTCTTTTTTCAACCTCACCTACTATGTAACTATGGTGCAGCTGTGCATGATAGCCAACCCGCTTCGAACTTTAGCTTGTTCATTAGGCTTTGACAAAAAAAAAAAAACTAGTAACTGATTGGTTTCTATGCAGAGCTGCACCAGATTTTGCACCCTCCAGTTTTAGTAAATTAACGAGAGAGAGAGATCTAGAGAGAGAAATCTAGAGAGAGAGATCTAGAGAGAGAGATCTAGAGAGAGAGATCTAGAGAGAGAGATCTAGAGAGAGAGATCTAGAGAGAGAGATCTAGAGAGAGAGATCTAGAGAGAGAGATCTAGAGAGAGAGATCTAGAGAGAGAGATCTAGAGAGAGAGATCTAGAGAGAGAGATCTAGAGAGAGAGATCTAGAGAGAGAGATCTAGAGAGAGAGATCTAGAGAGAGAGATCTAGAGAGAGAGATCTAGAGAGAGAGAGATCTAGAGAGAGAGAGATCTAGAGAGAGAGAGATCTAGAGAGAGAGAGATCTAGAGAGAGAGAGATCTAGAGAGAGAGAGATCTAGAGAGAGAGAGATCTAGAGAGAGAGAGATCTAGAGAGAGAGAGATCTAGAGAGAGAGAGATCTAGAGAGAGAGAGATCTAGAGAGAGAGAGATCTAGAGAGAGAGAGATCTAGAGAGAGAGAGATCTAGAGAGAGAGAGATCTAGAGAGAGAGAGATCTAGAGAGAGAGAGATCTAGAGAGAGAGAGATCTAGAGAGAGAGAGAGATCTAGAGAGAGAGAGATCTAGAGAGAGATCTAGAGAGAGAGAGATCTAGAGAGAGAGAGATCTAGAGAGAGAGAGATCTAGAGAGAGAGAGATCTAGAGAGAGAGAGATCTAGAGAGAGAGAGATCTAGAGAGAGAGAGATCTAGAGAGAGAGAGATCTAGAGAGAGAGAGATCTAGAGAGAGAGAGATCTAGAGAGAGAGAGATCTAGAGAGAGAGAGATCTAGAGAGAGAGAGATCTAGAGAGAGAGAGATCTAGAGAGAGAGAGATCTAGAGAGAGAGAGATCTAGAGAGAGAGAGATCTAGAGAGAGAGAGATCTAGAGAGAGAGAGATCTAGAGAGAGAGAGATCTAGAGAGAGAGAGATCTAGAGAGAGAGAGATCTAGAGAGAGAGAGATCTAGAGAGAGAGAGATCTAGAGAGAGAGAGATCTAGAGAGAGAGAGATCTAGAGAGAGAGAGATCTAGAGAGAGAGAGATCTAGAGAGAGAGAGATCTAGAGAGAGAGAGATCTAGAGAGAGAGAGATCTAGAGAGAGAGAGATCTAGAGAGAGAGAGATCTAGAGAGAGAGAGATCGAGAGAGAGAGAGATCTAGAGAGAGAGAGATCTAGAGAGAGAGAGATCTAGAGAGAGAGAGATCTAGAGAGAGAGAGATCTAGAGAGAGAGAGATCTAGAGAGAGAGATCTAGAGAGAGAGATCTAGAGAGAGAGAGATCTAGAGAGAGAGAGATCTAGAGAGAGAGAGATCTAGAGAGAGAGAGATCTAGAGAGAGAGAGATCTAGAGAGAGAGAGATCTAGAGAGAGAGAGATCTAGAGAGAGAGAGATCTAGAGAGAGAGAGATCTAGAGAGAGAGAGATCGAGAGAGAGAGAGATCGAGAGAGAGAGCGATCGAGAGAGAGAGCGATCGAGAGAGAGAGCGATCGAGAGAGAGATCGAGAGAGAGATATCTACATACTGTGTTTCAGTGGTGCTTCAGCAATTTAAAATAATTGGATCTCTTTAATGTAATTGGGAACAGGATGCCTTGAACTTCAACACCCTGTGAAGGAACAGAGTGGGTTATAACGGTTTTGTATGCCTGCTACTGACTTAATTTTGTATTCATTTTAGGAAATGTGCAATGATATCTGCTCACTATGGATTAAGTGATGTTTTTGACAACCTCATAATTTCCCTGTGCAAGTTTACAACTCTTAGTAGTGAGGTGAGATTTTCACTTTTACATGGCATGCTTTTGACCACTTTGGGGTTTGTATACCAAGTAATTTAAATTTCAGTTAGTGAGCCCAGTGGAATGAGTCACCCCTTGGCTTGTCTCTTGATGTTTTTGTTGGTGAGTTCTCCCTGCTGTAGCTCCTGGCTCTGTATGTGACCTGCCTGTACATTCTAAAGGTCTACATCCACCTTCATTTGTTTTCACTTCTCCTTTTGCAAACTCCACGATAAATAAACAAAAACATCTAACAGAGTGACATTCTCTTGTAGTGACTTTTCCGTTCACACTTAGGAGTTCCAGAACTTTTTTTTGGGCTACAGGCGTCGTCCTGCAAGTTTGTTTGCATGATTATGCCGAGATTTGTCCGGTGACAATCATGGCAAAATCTCAACGCAATTGGGGAGGTGATGGGGCATTGAAAGTAACGAGATTGCAATCGCTTCCCATGCCGATTCGGGAATCGTGCCGTTCCCACCCATGATCCGGAACAACTAGGTGTGAATGGAGACTTAGGCAGGTGTGTTGGCCTGGAAATCCCAGTCCAGAGCCATAGCTCCATTTAACAAAAACTGAACTATAATTTTTGTTTGTGTGGTTCCTCTAATATACTGAAGCAGTTGGCATATATGCTGTTATGTATTTGATCCAAATGTTCATGCCTATTTTCATGAACTGCTACTGCTCTTCGTCCTTGTGCATGGTCACATTTAGTTTTGATTGTCTTTGTGATTTATCATTGTGTTCTTAAATGCCTTCTTTCAACCCAATATTAGTTCTGATCAAGAACTCTTACGCTGTATCTAATATCTTTTATGATTGTCTTGAGTTTTTTTGTAGGTTTTATTGAAGAAGCAGTGTATTGTAGATATGTTTTAATGGTTGAATTTGCCAGCATTTAAGTGTTTGTTTGGTTTAGGCTGTAGAGAATCTTCCTACTGTTTTTGGAAGCAACCCAAAGGCCCAGATAGCTGCCAAAACTGTTTTTCACCTGGCACACAGACATGGTGATATTTTGCGTGAGGGCTGGAAAAATATCATGGACTCTATGTTGCAACTCTTCAGAGCTGAGCTGCTGCCAAAGGCTATGGTTGAGGTAAGGCACTTGAGTTAAAGCTTATATTCTGTGATTGCTATTGCAGAGTGAAAATGATTAAGAGAAAAAAAAACAACTCTTGGACATTATTTATTTGACTTGTAAACCTTTTCAGGTTGAAGACTTTGTTGATCCAAACGGCAAAATTTCTCTTCAGCGGGAAGAAATCCCTGCAAATCGGTGAGTGGAATATTTTTGCAGAAGGTGCAGAGTTGCATGAATGATTCGGATGATTCCTTTATAAGATGTCATTAAAATTTTAAAAATGTATTGGGTTGGTCCCCCCAGTAATTCAGTTGTAGGTGGAGTCTGGTGGGCTGAGTTGCCTTACTTTATTGATCCCAAAAGGGAAACTGAAATATTTTGAATCTCAATTTGCTTAGGAACACTAATGCGACGGCTCCATCCTCTAGATCAGGGGTCTCAAGCTGGTGGACCTCCAGCTGTTGCAAAACTACAAGTCCCATTAGGCATTGCAAGGCTAAATATTACAATCATGACTCCCTGCTCTAGATTCTGTGTTGCAGTTAATCTTGAGGTATTCTCATTTTCCCATGTTCCTAGAAACCTGTAATACCTCAAACCCCATATCGGTGGGATTCACTTGTGTTGGTCACAAAAGGAAAACTGTACCTTTTAGTATTCAAGTCCAGAAACGTTACAGCTGGTGTCCTGAAAACTTCTCCAGCGTCATGACTTTATTTTAGTACAGTGGAACCTCGGTTTAAGAGTAACGCGGTTAACAAACGTTTTGATTTGCGAGCAACTTTAAAAAAAAAAAGTAAATGAAGTCAATGCGGAACAAATTATTTTCGTTTCCATTGACTTCAATGGGGAAACTCGCTTTGATGTGCGAGTTCTTTAAAAACCATGTCTGATTGGTTAAAATCCCTTAAGCAGCCCTCAAAATTTCCACTCGCCTACTAGCATGGGGCGAGTGATGACAGGGCTGCATGACCAATCTCCCTCCAATCTGTGCCTACACTTAGAGTCCCGATGAGATTGGCGGCTGAAGAGGAAAGGTGCATGCTTGGGAAAAGTAGTCTGGTGAGCCGCGCACAGGCAGAGCAGTACACAGGTGCTCTCCTTACAATTCTCATTAAGCCATTTGACATCCTCTCCTCACTGCCAGCCTGAATAAAAGGGGGAAATGCGGACATGCAATCGTGGAGCCGCACACACAGGCTCCTGATGATGAGATGAATAGGAGAGGGGGAGAGAGAGAGAGTTGCAGAGGAGACAACAAGAGAATGGTTCTAGTGCCCTGTCCCTCTGGTCTGCCCCCAGTCCCCTGTCCTATTTTGTTAACGTTGTTGTTGGTAATATTTAATTTTGTAACTTGATTCTGCATAAAACATTCAACAGTGTCATTCCATGACATAATCCACGAGGGCGTGTTTACGGATGCAATTAGGAGCAGGGCAGTGTATGAATTGGGTGGGGCAACTGGTGGCGAGTAACTCTTGAGGCCTGGCTAGTAGCTCAGGACTTGAAATTTTGAGCCCTGCCTTAAGGATCTAACCTTGGCTTCAATGGATCCCCTGCATATTGAATTGATGAAGCAGATGGCTATAGATTTAAACTACAGTTGTGATGGTTGGCGCAAAGCTTCTAGCCCGTTTTCTTGCTGTCAGTGCACTTGGCCAAAATGTTGGCTTGCAGAACCTTTGTGCACAAAGGGTTTGATTTGAATGGTCTTTAAAGGATGACTCGTCAGACCAGGTCTTCATAAGAATGCTACTGATAAGAGCACCCATCTTCATCAAAAAAAAACATAGGGAACAGACTGTGAAGTCTTCTCCCTCTGATAAGCATTCCTTTTGTTTCCTCACCCCCTCAACTGCCACATGAAGAATACCCCCATGGCACCTTTTTTGTACAGGAAACCAAGTTGTTGGAGGAATCCTCCTGATCAACATATGGAGTACCATTGAGGACAGCACTGATTGTGGGCAGATTTGATCCAAACCCAGACGACAGTGGCATACATCAATCGGAGAGGAGCCAAAAGTCTTGCTGCAGCATGAAAGGTGGATTGAATGTTGTCCAGGGCAGAACTTCTTGTTTAGGCCTTTTATGCTGTGTGTACATTTCAGGTGAGATCCCTTGGCATGGAGATTTCCTCAGCTGGTAGTACCTGGGCAATTGGTCCCTACACCTGGAGGTGTTCCAAGACCTGTTGCAGGCAGAAGAACCCAGATGTTGACCTCCAGGAAATAAACTGGACAATTTTGTCCCCATGTACAGGAATCCACAAACGCTCTGTACTGCTTTAGGTGGATGTGGTACACCAACCTAGCTATATTCTGTGACTCCATGGGCTCTGCCAGATCATCACCATCTTCTGTGCTGAGAAAAGATGTGCCATTGTTTCTGGCGTTATAACAGCTTGGCCATTAAAGGCCAGGTTCTGAGGGGCAAGGGCATCTGAGTCTTATTTCTACAATGCTAAAAGTTGGGTAGGAAGCCTACTTCTCACGAAGTCTATTAGACATAGAAGGCATACATCGCTTGGTGTGAGTCTCGGAGCTGTAGGAGTTTCTCTGTAGAATGACTTCTTTTTCCAGACAGTGGGTGTGAAACAGTTTGATTCGCAGTACTATCGAGGGTCAGTTCACTGCTCATTAATTTTAATTTTTTTTATGGCCATTCGTCTCACGTTTTAAGACCCCCCCCCCCCTTCCATCGCTCTATAACGATAACCTGTCATTGCAAGGAATGTTTACATTACTTTTGACAGCAATAAAACTGATCGCACACGTAGGTTCTTTACCCATATGTAAGCCTTGAGGTATAACGAATCGAAAGCAATAATTCTAGCACTAGATCCTCCTCTGTAAATCTCAACTGGTAACCTGCTTTTAAAGCATCAGGTATGGATAATTTAAAGTACTGTAGTTTGTATTCTTTCCATGAGCACGCGCAATTTTAAAGCGCAACATGTTGGGTATCTATATTTACCTAGCATAATATAGTCTTTCACAATATACAAAATTTACTTCTTTATTTATTTATTTTTCGTTCATTAAAGTGCCATTTTTTTACCAAAAATTGCATCTTAAGAGAGCTGCGCAAATACTGTGTTACACAAAATATTGCAATGACCGCCATTTTCTTTTCTTGGGTCTCTGCTTAAAAAAAAATGTTTAGGGGTTCCAAGTAATTTTCTAGCAAAAAAGTAGATTTTTACATGTATATGAGAAGTGTAAGAATTGACCTGGTATTGAGGTAAAGTATACCTATCATGAGAGGAACATGAAGGCTGCCATTGTTAACACCTCATCTTCTGAATATGATGGTTAGCAGATTACAGACCTGAAATAAGTGTGCGGGTAAGGATTTCCGCTTTTTCTCTGACTCTTGGTCTTGCATGTCTGTCTGGGTCCAAGAGTCAAAAAGGTAAAAATTTAGATTGACAGCCAGGCAGCTAGCATGTTCAGCAGTAGGTAACATTCCTATTTCCGTATCCCTTTGTTTTAACCCACCAGAAATCCTAGCGTAATCAGACGTGTGCTTGCATGTTCAACCTTCCTCCAGTGTCTGTGGACATCTGTAAATGCTAGTCTGGTTAGTATGGTTAGCTTAACCGTAGTGCTCTTTTAAAAGTGTTTTTAAAGAATACTCTTATCCTGTGATTGAGTTCAACTTTTTTTTTTTCTAGTGGGGAGTCGTCTGTCCTAAGTTTTGTCAGCTGGCTAACCCTGAGTGGCACTGAGCAGTCAAATCTGAGAGGACCTACTGAAAACCAAGAATCCAAGAAACTAGCATTGGAGTGTATAAAGGTATGTCAAATAAGAACATGAGGGCAATTCAACAATAATGTGTTTGACCCTTTTGGGCAGTATTGGCTCATTAGAAAGTCCTGTGCATAATTCATGAAAGCATTCCGTCCGTTTTTTAACAGTTAGATTTAAGCCCTGTACACATTGGTCAAATGTCGGGAGACCACGGCCGGTTAAAAAAAAAATGTCTGACATTCGGCTTGTGTGCATGTTGGTCTGCTGGCCAGCTTCTTTTGGACATGCATGCTGGAAAACCAGCAGCCGTCAAACTCCTGTTTGGCCCTCTAAGCCAATGACTAAGAGCGCTGATCGGAGTGTTCTGGCAGAGGGGGGGGGGGGGGGGGTTTAGTAGTTCTTATTTGTCCCTTTAGTCTGTCTGTAAAGTGGGGGGGGGGGGGGGGGTTAGTAGTTCTTATTTGTCCCTTTAGTCTGTCTGTAAAGTGGTCTGTGTGGTGTATAGAATCTGCTGCAGTAAAACTGACATAAAGAAAAAATATTTAAATAGATTTTCCCTTCAAGTTTTTTTTATTTAGCAAACAAGGGCTTTGGGAGCCAGTCTATACGATGAGGCCACAATTTAGTGCACTCGGAGCAAGATTTATGAGAAAGGGGAGGGGGAGCTGGTTGTTTAATTTCCTTGTTTTGTTATTCAACTTTTAATATAATTTTTTCATATAAAAAAAGGTATAAAACTGAGCAAATTGGACATACCCTGGCTTGTTAACATATATATATTGTTTCTCTGCTTATGCGGGGGGGTGGGGTGCCTTTCCTCCAACCATCTCGCACTGTGTATGCGCAGACTCCCCTCTCACTGCTCAATGAGTAAACAAGATTTGTAACAAGGCAGCAGCTATACAAGTAAAAGGCATGTAGGAGTATTTGTTTCAGATCTGTGTATCATCTGAGGCTGTTAACTTCACTGGCTATAGGTGAGGGTTTGCATCCATTTTAACAGTCCACCGCTTCATCACTGATGAACATTCCACAGTAGAAAAGCAGTTTTAAGAACTAGCTTGTAAAATATATATATTTTTTTACTTTTGCAACCTTTTTTCAATAGTTATGTGATCCAGAGAAACTCATTACAGAGAGCAAATTTCTACAGCTTGAGTCCTTGCAGGAATTAATGAAGGTAAGTAATTTCATATATACATTTTTTTTTTTTCCGTTGGAACATTCCCAGTGCCTCGGTTAGTCCATCTCGTGAGCAATGACAGCTTTGACTTTCCTGGGATCAGAGCACAGTGGAAATGCCACTAGTCCATAGTATTACTATGTTGCAGGGGTTGATTAACTTATGGCATGGTTGCATTCCGTACCATGTTTAATTCAAATTTTCAATAAAAATATTCAACTTGTTTAGGCATTAGGGCTTTACATTGTTTGCAATCTGTTAGCAGGGCAGGTGAGATCATGATTCTAAACGACCCCTGATTTCTCATTAGAGGACCTGTCTTGAAAATATTATCATATAGGGGACTTTTTGTCCCCATGTGACAGTTTTAGTGACATTAAATGTCAAAACTATAGTAATACCCAAGCACTTCAAAGCCCCCAATGTTTTTTTTTGTCGCCTCTCCTCTTCATAAACGCACACAAAACCTCCACAAAAAGAACTAACTACGGATCTTCTGTGAATGTAGGCTGCCATATATCATCTTTTTGTTTTTGGGTTTAATAGTGCTTTAAGCCTTTCATATTTTCTATATACAGTACAATTATTGAAATAATGTAATGTCTGTACAGATGTATGTAGCACAGTGGTTAGCACTTCCCCCTAGCAGCACTAAGGTCATTGGTTTGAATCTCAACCATGGCACAGCCATGTTGCATGTTCTCCCTGTGCAAGGTTCCCATGGATAGTCTGGTTTCCTACCACATTCCAGACGCATGCTGGTAAATTAATTGCCGATGGCAGCCGTGTACTGGAATCCACAGACAGTGGTTGCGGGGCACCCCTAACCCAGAACAGGCTGGATGATGTGCATGTATGCGATCCAGCCTGCCTGTGTCGGCTGCCTGAAGTAAATACACTGTTGGAGGTTGGCAAGTGGTTAGTTTACTTGATATTTTATTATGTCACAATTGTAAACTTGACAGTTTTGGGTAGGTTTTGAGAAGCTTGCTCCTATTCATATTCATGTGCAGGGATGATCAGAAATGTGAATGTTTGCTCCGTCTCTGTGTTTGGACAGTTTACCTGTGAAACTGAGAACACAAGTCTTAAACAAAATGAAACAGTTTCTTGATGTAGAGTGTGCATAACTGCCTGTTTCTACTGTATTCCTATGGAATGTGTTTATTTTTATTTAGGCTTTGATATCTGTGACTCCGGATGAAGAAACATATGATGAAGAAGATGCTGCCTTTTGCTTAGAGATGTTGCTGAGAATTGTTCTTGAAAACAGGTGCTATGAAAAATCATGGTTTGGACAGGCCTATGTTTGCAAGCATGTAGTACAACATTGAGACATTGTGTAAAAGCGACATAATAAATAATGCATAGATAGATTAAAAAAAAATCACAAACCCATGTTTTATTCACAATAAAAAATAAACCAATTTTAAGAAAAAAGGTAATTTTGAATCTGATGGTAGCAACATGTGGAACAGGGCCAGGTTTACCACAGTGCAGCATACTTTCTTCTTTTTAACAAAACTTGTAAACATCTGGGAACTGAGAAAACCGGTTGCTGAAGTTTTGGGAGTGGAATGTTGTCCCATTGTTGCCTGATTATAGGATTCTGACTGCTCAATTAGTCCTGTTTTTTTGTCGTAGCTTTCTTTTTAAGATGCACCAAATATTTGCAATTGGAGAAAGGTCTGTACTGCAGGCAGGCCAGTTAAGCACCTGGACACTTCGACTATGAAGCCATGCTGGTTTATCATTGTCCTTCTGAAATATTCAAGGCCTTCCCTGGAAAAAGACGACATCTGGATAGAAACATAGAGATGAAACTCGAAAAATTTGAATATCGTGCAAAAGTTCATTTATTTCACTAATGCAACTTAAAAGGTGAAACTAATATGAGCTACTCATTACATGCAAAGCAAGATAGTTAAAGCCATGATTTGTCATAATTGTGGTGATTATGGCTTAAAGCTCATGAAAACCCCAAATCCACAATCTGAGAAAATTAGAATATTGTGAAAAGGTGCAATATTCTAGACTCACTGTGTCCCACTCTAATTGGCTAATTAAGCAATAACACCTGCAAAGGGTTCATGAGCCTTTAAATGGTCTCTCAGTCTTGTTCAGTAGGAATCACAATGATGGGAAATACTGCTAACCTGACAGCTGTGCAGAAAACATTAATACCATCTATAAGGAGGGAGAGCTTTAAAGGGCAATAGCAAAAGAAGTTGGTTGTCCCCAAAGTGATGTATCAAAAGCACATTAATAGAAAGTTATGTGGAAGCGAAAAGTGTGAAAGAAAAAGCAGCATAAGCAGCAGGGATGACCACAGCCTGGAGATGATTGTCAAATAAAGCCAATACAAAAGTGTTGGACTTTCACAAGGAGTGGACTGAGGCTGAAGTAAGTGCATCAAGAGCCGCCACACACAGACGGATCCTGGACATGGGCTTCAAATGTCGTATTCCTCTTGTCAAACAACGCCAGAAGCATCTTTCCTGGGCTAAAGAAAAACAGACCTGGTCTGTTGCTCAGTGGTCCAAAGTCCTCTTTTCTGATAAGAGCAAATTTTGCATCTCATTTGGAAAGCAAGGACCCAGAGTATGGAGGAAGAATGGAGAGGCACACACTGCAAGATGCTTGAAGTGCAGTGTGAAGTTTCCACAGTCTTTGTTGATTTGGGGAGCCATGTCATCTGCTGGTGTTGGTCCACTGTGCTTCATTAAAGGGGTTGTAAAGGTACAAGTTTTTTTACCTTCATGCATCCTATGCATGAAGGTAAAAAAACATCTAGCAGCACCGCCCCCCCCCCGAGCCCCCGTTGTACTTACCTGACCGTTCGAATCTCCCGGGCGCGTCCACGTCGTCCTCTTCGGTTCCCAGCCTGGCCATTGATTGGCTAGGCTGGGCGGATTGATAGCAGCGCAGCCATTGGCTAGCGCTGCTGTCAATCAGGGCGGATGACGCGGCGCGCTGGGGGCGGAGCCGAGTGATACAGTCGGCGGCTATGGCCGCTGCTGTATCACGGGAGCGCGCTCGCAAAAGCTTTCCTCCATGCGAGCGCCCTCGCATGAAGAGGGAAAGCTTTTGCGAGGAGGAGCCCAGACAGCCGCCGAGGGACCCCAGAAGACAGGTTTCCGGGCCACTCTGTGCAAAACGAACTGCACAGTGGAGGTAAGTATAACATGTTTGTTATTTTAAAAACAAAAAAATCCTGTGTTTAGTGTCCCTTTAAGTCCAGAGTCAATGCAGCCTTCTACCGGGAGGTTTTGGAGCACTTCTTCCTTCTGCAGATGAGCTCTATGGGAATGCCAATTTTTTCCAGCAGGACTTTGCACCTGCCCACACTGCCAAACCCCCCAAAACCTGGTTCAACGGCCGTAGAATTACGGTGCTTGATTGGCCAGCAAACTCGTCTGACCTCAACCCCATATAGAATCTATGGGGCATTGCCAAGAGAAAGATGAGACATGAAACCGAACAATGCAGAAGAGCTAAAGGCCGCTTTTGAAGCATCCTGGTCTTCCATAACACCTCAGCAGTGCCACAGGCTGATTGCTTCCATGCCACGCTGCATTGAGGCAGTAATTGCTGCAAAAGGGCCCCAAACCAAGTACTGAGTACATATGCATGCTTCTACTTTTCAGAGGTCCGATATTCCATGTACAATCCTTGTTTAATCGATTGCATGTAATCTAATTTTCTGAGATTGTGGATTTGGGGTTTTCACAAGCTGTAATGCCGCGTACACACGGTCGTTTTTTGCGATGAAAAAAAACGTCGTTTTTTAAAACGTCATTTAAATTGATCGTGTGTGGGCAAAACGTCGTTTTTTGTCTTAAAAAAAAACGACCCAAAAAAAATTCCAACATGCTTGAATTTTTTGTGTCGTTTTTCAAAACGTCGTTTTTTGTTTCACAAAAAGTCACCGTGTAGCAAAAACGTTGTTTAAAATGACGTTTTTCAACCCGCGCATGCCCAGAAGCTAGTTATGAAGCGAGCTTCAATGGAAAAGAGTGGTGAACGTAACCTCGCTTTTTGTGAAAAAAACGATGGTGTGTATGCAACATCGTCATTGAAAAGTGATGTTTCAAAAACGTAGTTTTTTACTTCACAGAAAACGTCGTTTTTTTCATCACAAAAAATGATCGTGTGTACGCGGCTTAAGCCCATAATCGTCACAATTATGACAATCAACTATCCTGCTTTGAATGTAATGAGTCCATCTCCTATATTTCACCTTTTTAGTTGCATTGGTGAAATAAATGAACTTTTGCACGATATTCAAATTTTTTGAGTTTTACCTGTATACTGCTATAAAGCCTGGATATAGCTTTTAGAATTGATGGTGTCTTTACATGTGCAAGCTGCCTATCCCGTATACACTAATGCACCTCCATACCATCAAAGATAAAGGCTTTTAAACTGAGCATTGATAAGCAGAAAGGTCCCTCTCTGTAGTTCAGAAGACACGGCACCCATGGTTATCAGGAGGAATGTCAAATTTTAAATGGTTTTCACCTGGGGAAAAAATATACTTAATTTTTTAAAAAAGTGAACTTATCCTTTAACCACTTGAGTCCCCGCATATAGTCGCATATAGGCAAAGTGTATCTGAATATCCAAGCCGCCGTCATTTGACGGCATTGTGTTCTCCGGCCACTGGGGGGCGCGCGCCGATGGCGGTGCGTGCACCTGGCGCGTCCCCGAGATGCCAATGTGCGTGCCTGGTGGTCGCTATATCCGCCAGGTACCCCGCCGATCGGCAGTTTTAGAGCAGGGACGTGGAGCTCTGTGTGTAAACACAGAGCTCCACGTCCTGTCAGGGAGAGGAGACTGATACTGTGTCCTTTGTACATAGGGATACAGCATCGGTCACCTCCCCAGTCACCCCCCTCCCCCCACACAGTTAGAACACAATGCAGGGTACACATTTAACCCCTTCCTCACACCCTTGTTAACCCCTTCCCTGCCAGTCACATTTATACAGTAAGGGCCCTTTCACACGGATGAAAAACGGACCGCAATGCATCCCTATGGGATAGCGGACGTTAGCGGATGAGCATCCGCTAACGTCCGTTTGCATCCGTCTCCGTTAAGCTCCGTTTTTTTGAACGGAAGAAAACCCTATTTTTCTTCCGTCAAAAAAACGGAACGGACGAAAAACGGATGTTAGCGGACGATCCGTTTAACATCCGATCCGCTAACATCCGTTTTTCATCAAAATATGTAATAAAAAAAAAGTTCTAAAAAAAAAAAAACGGATGGAAAAACGGATGAAAAACGGATGAAAAACGGACGAAAAACTGATAAAAAACGGACGAAAAAACTGATCAACTGATGAAAAAAACGGACCTAAAAAACGGTCCGCACGTGTGAAAGGACCCTAATTAGTGCGTTATTATAGCACTGTTCGCTGTATTAATGTGAACGGTCCCAAAAATTTGTCAAGTGTCCAATGTGTCCGTCGCAATATCGCAGTCCTGACCAAATTCGCAGATCGCCGTATTACTAGTAAAAAATAAATTGTCAGAATTCTATCCCTTATTTTGTAGCCACTATAACCTTTGCGCAAACCAATTACTATACGCTTATTGCGTTTTTTTTTTTACCAAAAATATGTAGAATACATATCGGCCTAAACTGAGAACATTTTTTTTTTTTTTAAATGCGATTTTTATTATTGCAAAAAGTAAAAAATATTGTGTTTTTTTTTCAAAATTGTCGCTCTTTTTTGTTTATAGGGCAAAAAATAAAAACCGCAGAGGTGATCAAATACCACCAAAAGAAAGCACTATTTGTGGGAAAAAAAGGACGTCAATTTTGTTTGAGGCACAACCGCGCAATTTTAATTTAAAGCGACGCAGTGCTGAAAGCTGAAATTTCGCCTGGGCAGGAAGGGGGTATAATGTGCCCAGTAAGCAAGTGGTTAATGCAATTCTGTTTAAGGGCTTGAAGATTACAAGCATCTAATATTGCATTTTTGCCTTGTCCCCTTGTGCAGAGACTTTTTCAGATGTTTCCAGTTTTTCAGCCATAGCTCCCTCTTAAAATTCTGTACCATATGGAGGCACTCTATTCTAAAATGTAAAAAACAAATAGCTTTACTTAATGCAGCAGCAACAGACCCTCCCTCACCCAGCTAATTTGACCCCAGTGCTGATGGGCAAAGGGGCAAACGAGGATGTGTGCAGGCATCCGACAATAGCTAGAAGGTTGTAACTATGCACAATAAAAACCTGTAGCTTTGTATAACTAAAAGGCTTGATCCACCTGGCTTGTATACAGTTTTTGGGCAATTTCTAAGCATTTTGCCAAGGTTCCCCTGAAGAAGTAGAGGGTACCTGGGCACCCTTGTTGAAAAAGGTGTCTCCAGATACTTGAAATCTTTTGATGATATTGTGTAATGTAGGTGATGATATATTTAAAGTCTTTGCAATTTTATTTTGCAGAACTTTATCCTGAAATTGTTCCACAGTCACTGATTTTTGAAACTTTGCCCAATTTTTTGTTAGTTTTTATTGAAAATAACGTTGAATTACAATGCACACAATGTCATACAGCAAATAAGGAGACCTAAAGATTGGCTTACAACCTCCGTTGAGCATAATTCACAAAACTTAGTATTTCAAGTGTTGGTTACATATGGTATAAAATAGTGCAGTGCAACTGTTAGGCCTCGTACACACGAGTAAATAGATTTGTTCAAAACGGTCTGTTCGACCGATTTGAACAAATCTGTCTGCTGGCATTTTGGTTTGCTCGCGTGTACACACGAGCAAACCAAAATCCCCGCCAGCAGAAAGAGCGCTGACGTGGCAGTGACGTGGCGGTGACGTTGACGCCGCCACGTCACCGCACCAGGAAGTGGCCAAATCCGTCTGTTTGCCCGTACACATGATCGAATCTGTCTGCTGAAACGGTCTAGCACATGGTTCTTCAAAATATGGCCCTCCAGGTGTTCAGGAACTACAATTCCCATCATGCCTAGTCATGTCTGTGAATGTCAGTTTTACAATGCCTCATGGGAAGTGTAGTTTCGCAACAGCTGGAGGGCCGTAGTTTGAGGATCCCTGGTCTAGCAGACCGTTTCCAGCAGGCAGATTTGATCGTGTGTACGAGGCCTTAAACATCAACATATAAAACAAAGTGTTCACCACGTTTGTTAACAGGCAGAAAAATCTCCTATTAAGTGTCAAATAGTCACACGTCACAGCGGTGTAGTTGTTGGCACTTTTACCTTGCAGCAAAAGGGTCGCTGGTTCAAATACTGACCACGACACCATCTGCCTGGAGTTTGCATGTTCTCCCTGTGTCTGCGTGGGTTTCCTCTGGGTACTCCGGTTTCCTCCCACACTCCAAAGACATGCTGGTAGGTTAATTGGATCCTGTCCAAATTGGCCCAGTATATATGTGTGTACGACTGTGTGTCCCAAGCGTGTCGAGATCCTACTGGGTAAATGACCGCACCAGCCAGGAAGACGCTTGCTGCAAAAAGTGCCTAGAGGCGAATCAGTTTGCATGTGTAGCGCTCTACAAGTCACTCATTCATTCATTTATAAATGTGATGTGTACAAACTTCCACTTCAGCCCTGGACCATTTGGCTGCCAAAGACAAGAGCACTTTTTGTGATTCGGCACTGCGTTGCTTTAACTGACAATTGCGTGGTCATGCAACAAGGCTCCCAAACAAAATTGACGTCCTTTTTTTTTTTTTTCTGCTAGGGGACAGGTTTAAAGCAACGTAGCTATAGGTTGCTTTGCCTGCCCGTGCCATTCTGCTGGCGTATATCTATGCGAGGCAGTTGGTAAGCGGTTAACCACATAAGATGGGTTATGACTGCTCCTGCAGAATATCGCATGAATTCAGAGCTGGACCAAAGGATAAATCGAGGTTTACCTTTAATAAGCGACCCTCAGGAGTGTATACACTTAACCACTTAAGACCCGGACCTTTAGGCAGGTAAAGGACCGGGCCAGTTTTTGCGATTCGGCACTGCGTCGCTTTAACCACTTAACCCCCGGTCCATATTGCTGGTCAAAGACCAGAGCACTTTTTGCGATTCGGCACTGCGTCGCTTTAACTGACAATTGCGCGGTCGTGCGCCGTGGCTCCCAAACAAAATTGGCGTCCTTTTTTTCCCACAAATAGAGCTTTCTTTTGGTGGTATTTGATCACCTCTGCAATTTTTTTTTTTTTGGCGCTATAAACAAAAATAAAGCAACAATTTTGAAAAAAAAATGCAATATTCTTTACTTTTTGCTATAATAAATATCCCCCAAAAATAAATAAAAAAAATAGTTTTTCCTCACTTTAGGCCAATACCTATTTTTGGTAAAAAAAAATCGCAATAAGCGTTTATCGATTGGTTTGCACAAAATTGATAGCGTTTACAAAATAGGGGGTAGTTTTATGGCATTTTTATTTTATTTTTTTAACTAGTAATGGCGGCGATCAGTGATTATTTTTTTTTCGGTACTGCGACAATGGCAGACACTTTGGCCAATTTTGATACATTTTTGGGACCATTGTAATTTTCACAGCTAGAAATGCATTGTTTACTGTGAAAATGACAATTGCAGTTTGGGAGTTAACCACAAGGGGGAGCTGAAGTGGTTAAGTGTGACCTCATTTGTGTTTCGAACTGTAGGGGGGGTGTGGCTGCAGGTGTGACGTCATTGATTGATCGTGTGTTCCCTTATATAGGGAAACACAATCACGGTGCCACAGTGAAGAACGGGGAAGCTGTGTTTACACGCAGCTCTCCCCGTCCTTCAGCTCCGGGGACCGATCGCGGGACTCAATCGACGATCGGGTCCCACGGTCACGGAGCTTCGAACCGGGTGCGTGCCTGCGACCCACGGCTTTTTTGAAATGTGTTTTCAGCAATCACATTCTTCCTTTTTTTTTTTCTCATCTTAAACACTTGATATATTTTCTATTGTGAATAAAATATGGATTAATACGATTTGCAGATCATTTCATTCTGTATTTTTTTGTAAATTTTACGCAACGTTCCAACTTTTTTGGAATGAGGGTTGTATGTGTTTTCTGTGAAATTGATTGTAGTTTTCTACATTTAAACAGATCTTATGCCTCTGGTGTCAGCGTTGGCACTAAAACCCCTGGCATTGCTCCTCAATCTCCACGGCTTTACTGCTAACAAATTTATACATAAACACAAATGGAGCTCTTTAACAATTTCAAAATAGACATTGTTGATCACCAGAATAAGTATAGCAGCTTGCTAGTACAGCTTACAAAATGAACAGTGGCTTTGCACACCAGCCTTTTCCATATTTTATCTTTATGTATTAAGTGAATGAAAAAATTGCGCTACTAAGTATAACTCGGTGGAGGAGCAGCCTGCATAAACGACAGAACAATATCGTAACAAAAATAACAAATACAACAAATGCGGCGCTTGAGGAGAGATATTATAAACCACTTTTAAGTGGAAAAATATCCCATAACCTAAAAGGAATGTGACAATCAAAAAAGGTAATGGGTGAAAATAGGTGCAAATTAAGGTGATATAACAGCAACCAGTACTATATATAAATCATGAACATGCAACCGCATATCTATCCACCACGCTTTATTCTTTGTGATCACTTGTAATCGCTCCCTCACCTGGCTTGTACCTTGAACGTTTTTTTAATTTTTTAATTATTTTTTATACTTGTATGGTATTGCATACCTACCTGTTTTACCATTAAAATCGCTCTTCCCTGTTATTGGGTTTAACTGCGCTATGTGAGCCTCCTTCAATTTTTTACATGTGCCTCCATGTGATCCCAATTCTATGAGAAATCTGCTTGCTATCTTGGACGTTTGGATACACGAACAGGATCTTTGGATTCCCTTTGGTGCCTCTGGATGTTTCTTCTATGAACCCAACCAGGCTGAGGATCCATTACTTGCCCTATTGACATGCTACCATTGGTCAGTATGTCCACCGAATCTGGTAAGATTATTCCATCTTCTTGATTGTACAGGAGTACATTGTGGATGTTTCTTTCTTCCATCCCATACTGTGAAGTGAAAATTCGCTGTTCACATCGGATTAATTAAGACACCATATAATTATTTTAATTACGGAAGCAATTCTGGACTCACTCTCTAGTACATGATTTTACAAGGAATTTATTTCCCATGTTCATGATTTATATATAGTACTGGTTGCTGTTATATCACCTTAAAGCGGAGTTTCACCCTAAATATAAGATCTCCCATGCGCTTCAGCATACTGGCGTCAGCGCCAGTATGCTGGGTTTTTTTTTTTTTTATAGCACACTTACTGTTTTATCGTAGAAATCCTTTTCTGTCCCCCGCGGTGGACGGCGCCAGTACAGCGCGTCACATCTTCCTAAGATACCCGATATGGACTCGGGTATTTCCGGCGCTATGCGGCGCCTGCGCACAGACCTAGGAGCTGACTGCGCAGGCGCCGTATTTCTCCGAGTCCTACGGCTATGGCGCGTCACGCCCTCCGAAATAGGACTCGGAGAAATACGGCGCCTGCGCAGTCAGCTCCTAGGTCTGTGCGCAGGCGCCGCATAGCGCCGGAAATACCCGAGTCCATATCGGGTATCTTAGGAAGATGTGACGCGCTGTACTGGCGCCGTCCACCGCGGGGGACAGAAAAGGATTTCTACGATAAAACAGTAAGTGTGCTATAAAAAAAAAATAACCCAGCATACTGGCGCTGACGCCAGTATGCTGAAGCGCATGGGAGATCTTATATTTAGGGTGAAACTCCGCTTTAATTTGCACCTATTTTCACCCATTACCTTTTTTGATTGTCACATTCCTTTTAGGTTATGGGATATTTTTCCACTTAAAAGTGGTTTATAATATCTCTCCTCAAGCGCTGCATTTGTTGTATTTGTTATCTTTATGTATTAAGGCCAAGAATATTAATGGTTGGTTAATGAGTTCTTTACTCTTGAGAACATTCTGATGGCTTCCTAGGGAGGCTCTGGTAGTCGCATGCCTGGTTCATATAATTTATACCAGTAATAGGCTTTCCTTGATGTAGTCAGAAGACTAGTAAACTGTTGCACAGACACAATCTATGTGCATATTCAACAAAATAATAAACTCTGGCAAGTGTGTCCTTCCAATTTATTCCCAGAGTTTACCTTCTTATCTTTCCTCCACTGGCAGGGATAACCATAAATATTGGCCCACTTTGGGTCCACAGAAAATGAGTGAAGAATTCCTTAACCTATTTATTTTCAGTAGTAACATGTAACAAAAAAATTGCAAGGAATCATGGGATTTGCAGTCATTTCTAGATGTGTCAAGACTTTATTTCCAGAGAGCTTGGAAGTCTTTGTCAAGAATGCTAGCCACTTGATTCATGAAGATTAAGCATTCTGTAGGGTCAAGTAGACAAACTAGAAGATTAGTTGCTTTATATATCAGTGGGGTGTTTTCTATAAGAACATGCTAAAATAAAAAATGAGGGTTCAGCTTGGAATTCTGTAAACTTTATATGGTCAGGGAACTTTTCAGTGAGTAGCTGCTGACTTTTTAATGAAAAAACTCATCTATCCAGGGATCCAGCACTGTCCTCACCTGGGCTGGTTTATCACTAGCCTTCGGGTTCCTGGCAACGGCATCATAACTGTGGGCAGCTGGCTGTGCTGCTTGCGGCTTCAGACAGCTGCACATGCGTAAGCTGCACTTTGTGATTGACTCCTCTTGGACGTGTTCTAGATGACTGCGATGATGGGGGGGGGGGCGCCTAAGAGAACTTCCACTCTAATCGCCTTTGTGATCTGAGCAGTAGTGGGAGTGGGTACCTTTCAAAACTAGATTAAATGTGCAATGTATAAACCGCAATTTTATGTTCCGCAGGACGGGATAAACATTTTCCAACACTTTCACTGTCCCAGAATAACCTGCTTCAATTTTAGTTGTCCTTTTCCTGGTCACTCATTTTGCCCTATGTTCACACTGTGTAAAACCTGCTGTGTGAAAGCTTGGCTCTTATGCTGCTACTTTTATTAGTATTTTTTTTTAATGGATACCTAAATGCATTATGCATGGGGAGCACTTCTCCACCCCTGTTTTTTTTTTTTTTTTTTTTTACTTGTCTTCTATTAATGCCCTCCTGCTCCACTCTTGCATACCTCCTCCTGTCATACTATTCACACTCTCCTCCTGCTCAAACTTCCTCCTATCGTATCTCTTCTGCATATATTGCCCCCACCATACCCTCCGCACTTCCCTCCTCTGCATAACTCACCATGTTATACCCTCCGTGCTCACATACTGCATGGCTGTATACCCGACAAAGAAAGGGGTAATTACTCAAAGTAGCAATTGATGGTCGGATTTTGGAGGCAAAACTGGAATATATAAAAAAAATATATTTTATTACAAAAATAGAGATGTAACCAAGAACAATAAAGAGAGTAAACCCATATAAATTGTATAGTATATATGGACAGTATCCTCTGTACTGTAGTCTATGCGTTTCGCCGTTGGGCTTCCTCAGGACGAGCAGAAGGGATTTAACAATGTAAAGATAGATTTTATTGTCTTAAAGCATTCCAAAAAGGTGTATAGATGTATCAAAAAGTAGTGTAGAGAGGTCCAAATGTAATCGGAAAGTCTACAAAATCCGAAAAAGGCATTCACTGAGCCTATGATGTAAACCATAGGGGGGCACCGCAGGTACACAAAAGGGCAAACCAAATCTGAAAAGATCCAGGAAAAAGCTTTAATTCCGGGCCAAACCAATAAAGTATATCATAACAGGTGTATGAAGCATGCATCCAAGTACTATTTAGATTCGTAGCCACAAAGCAGACAATACAGTTTATGAAGCAGCAAACACATGGATGCCTAAAGGGCGCAGAGTACCCTGTAGTAATAGCCCGGAATTCAAGCTTTTTCCTGGATCTTTTCAGATTTGGTTTGCCCCTCTGTGTACCTGCGATGCCCCCCTATGGTTTACATCATAGGCTCAGTGAATCCCTTTTTTTTGGTTTTGGAGACTTTCCGATTATATTTGGACCTCTCTACACTACTTTTTGATAAAGCATTCCACAAAGGTATATAGATGCAAGACAATGAAATCTATCTTTACATTGTTAATTCCCTTCTGCTTGTCCTGAGGTAGCCCACCGGCGAAACGCGTGGACTATGTACAGAGGATACTGTCCATATATACTATACAATTTATATGATTTTACGATCTATATTGTTCTTTGTTACATTTCTATTTTTGTAATCAAATTTATATTTTTTATATATTCCCGTCTTGCCTCCAAAATCCGACCATCAATTGCTACTTTTTTGAGTAATTGCCCCTTTCTTTGGCTTCTAAATTTACGGATGTGGCAAATGTGAGTAGGGTTGCCACCTCATCCCTTTAAAACTGAACACCTATTAATTACACAGGTTCTGAGGCTAATTTAGTGCAAATAAGGCACTACTTTAGTTTAATTACAGCCTTAATCTGCCACAGAACCTGTGTAATTAATAGGTGTTCAGTTTTAAAGGGATGAGGTGCTAGCCCTGAATGTGAGTGCTCCCCCCTCTTCTCCTTCCCTTCTGTTTTTTTTCTATTCATTGTTGCATACCCTTTACACTACTGCTACACACACTATCAAACTGCATCATTATTTTTTTACTGCACATAGTGCTGACTGTCCATCTTCTACACTCCTCTATGCTGTTTGCTGTCATACCCTGCAGCACTCCTCTCCTGCACATACTGCCCTTGCTGTCATACCCTCCAACCTCCTTTCCTCTAAATACTGCCCACTGTCTTTTTTTTTTTTTTTTTTTTTTTTGTAAATCAAGCAGGCAAGTTCTAGATTGGGAATGTTAAAGACACACCTGACCTTTTACTTGCAATAATTGTACCTTAACCACTTAAGGACCGCCGCATGTACATTTACGTCGGCACAATGGCACCGACAGGCACATCAACGTATATATACGTTGGTGCCTTTGGGGGGATCGGGGGTCCGATCGGACCCCCCCCCCCCCGTACATGCGGCGGTCCGCGCGGCTGCAGGAGCGATCCGACAAGAGGGGGCGGCTATCCGTTTTCACCCGCCCCCTCCGGATCGCTCTCAGCCAATGCGCGCGCCCCCCCGCCCTGTCACTTCCTCCTCCTGTGTAAACACAGGAAGGAAGAAGCTATCTGATCTCTCCCTCGGCGTTTGTTTCAAGCGCCGCTGAGGAGAGATCACAACACAGCAAGTAAGTCTGCACCAACAGCACACTTACACACAGACACAAACACATTTAACCCCCGCGATCGCCCCCCCCCCTCCCCCTGTCACAGTGTCACTGAATGCAGTAATCATACATGTATGATTACTGTATTTAGTGTCAGTGTGACAGACAGTGTGACAGTCAGTTAGTGTTAGTGTCAGCGTAGCCCCCCCACCCCCCCCAATAAAGTTTTAACCCCTTGATCACTGCCCTAGTTAACCCTTTCACTCCCTATTGCCAGCATCACTAAGCGATCATTTTTCTGATCGCTGTATTAGTGTCGCTGTTCCCGCTAGGTAGCTAATTTTTTTTTAATGCGATTTTTTTTTTTTACTAAAGACATGTGGCTAAATAAATTTTGGCCTAAATGTTTGACTAAAATTTAGTTTATTGGTTTTTTATTATAACAAAAAGTAAAAAATATTGATTTTTTTTCAAAAATGTCGCTCTATTTTTGTATATAGTGCAAAAAATAAAAATCGCAGAGGCGATCAAATACCACCAAAAGAAAGCTCTATTTGTGGGAAAAAAAGGACGCAAATTTTGTTTGGGAGCCACGTCGCACGACCGCGCAATTGTCAAAGCGACACAGTGCCGAATCGCAAAAACCCCTTGGGTCATTTGCCAGCGTATTGGTCCGGGTCTTAAGTGGGTAACAGACATGCTTTTTCAATCTACATGTTTACTGACATGCTTCCTATGTTTTTTTTTTCTCTGCTATAAAGAGACCGTGTTGGCTGTGTGTGGCAAGTTGTGCGCGATCACTTTTACCATCTTTGTGCTCATGCAGTGGAGTTCTGCTTCCTTGTTGAACGTTCTGTGGTTGGACTGCTACGACTTGCTATTCGACTTTTACGGCGTGACGACATCAGTGCACAGGTATCTTTTTACGCTGCCAATTTTATCATTTGTCTATGCTATATTCTAAAAATGTTGAGTAATTCATGCAGTGTACAAAATCGGCATAATGATAGCATAAGGAGCAGGGATTCATTTCAGCCATAGCAGAATGGAATAGCATGTATGGAATATGTAAATTGGTATTCGTTTGTATACAAGTATGTTGTAAAATAACTTTTGATCCCCACTGCACTGTATAGTTAAATGCCATAGTGCTTAATGTAGGAGAAATGTCTGAAGTGATCATAAAGTAGTAATTTTCCTGTAGCAGCTCGCTGAGATTCACTATTTAAAGCAGAAATAAACTTGCTCAGTGAATCAACATTAACTATTTTTAATTCTTCTGTTGCTAGCATTAATAGGTGTATTGTCTTCAGTTGGTTTCTGGCCTAGACCTAAATTGTCATAAATGCCAAGAGTATTCATCTGGAGGAAGGGAGGAGGTTTTTTTCAGCTTGGCACGCCCTCCTACCTGCGTGCCTGAGCTGAGGGCAGATAGTTTTCAGGAAGTAAATGCTACATGAATCCTCTGCTCATACTCAAGATGCCAGCTGCTAGAAATGCTAGGAGGGTGTTTTTTCAAAGTGATTTCGAAACAAAATAAAGCATAGTGATATGCAAAGGCAAGTTTGCTCTGAATATTTAAAACAAATAGGTTTTTCAGTTTTTGGTGCTCAGATACAGTTGAGTTCTGATTGCTCATATGCACAAAACAAGTTGCTTAAGTTAGCATGCACGCGTTATACACAAGTCAAAACTGCGACCAGATGAAATGTTTTCAGCAGACCTGCTTAGTATGCACAGGTTCTATGAAATTGTATTTTACTCTGCATTTAAAGCGGAGTTCCACTCATTTAAAAGTCAACAGCTACAAAAAGTTAACTGCTGACTTTTAATAATCAGGCTCTCGCCTGTCCCACGGTCCAGCAGGGCGGGTGCAGAAAGCCTCGCTCCCCTCCTTGGTGCCGGCAGTCTAACTCGGGTCTAATCTTCTGGGACCTGTGATGTGTCATGTGCATGGGGCTCACCAGCTCTTAAAGCGTAATTTTTTAATTTTTGGGTGGAACTCTGCTTTAAATTTTTGCATGTATCTGGTTGTTGAATTTACTTTGTTAATCCTGAATGGTGGTATACCATGTTTATACAGGTCTGATTATACATGTTGTGTATGAGATTGTGCATCTAGCTTGTCTTTGTATATTTTGTAAAGGTTTACTCAAATGTTGGAATAAAAAAAAAGTCCTGAATGTCTCTACAAATTATGCACACATTCTGCTTTTTTCCACAGGTTCTTCTTTCCCTCCGCATTCTGCTAATGATGAAGCCAAGTGTCCTTACCCGAGTAAGCCGCCAAGTTGCTTTCGGCCTTCATGAACTGTTAAAGACCAATGCTGCCAACATCCATTCTAGCAATGATTGGTACACACTGTTTTGCCTGCTGGAGTGCATTGGTGCAGGGGTGAAGCCTCCACCTGCCCTGCAGGTGACAACCAGGAGCGATAATGACACAGGTACATGGAGAATGTGCACCAATGAAATCCTATGCCTTTCAGAGATAAGCAGCTGTTTTATGCTGTGCCAGATTACAACGAAGGACAGATGAGGAAAACAAATATCTTGTTTAAGTACATTAGTGAAATTAAACAGGATCATCTGCTCCACATATTAACCACCTGAAATGTGCCCACTGGATATTTTATATCTTAGATAGTGATGTGGCTAAGAGTTTATAGGAATAAATATAGTGTATGTATGTGTGCGTGTATGTATGTATGTATGTACACACACTCGTGATATACGTGTGTAAATATATAATTCCTTTCCAACAAACATCTATTTTTAGGAGCCCTGCGCTATGTGGGTTTCTTTTTCAGGTCATTACCTTTTTATAGACCATAAACTAATTTAAGAGCAGTGTTTCTAAGTGTTTTGTGCTTTAGGAGAGTACAGTAAGCTCGAAGGTGTAATCTCAAAAGGCAACTGTGTCATCAAATCACTTGGGTACCACTACTAAATGCATATTTTAATATAGTTTCCCAGCTTATTTAAAGTGATTGTAAAGGCTTTTTATACTTGCCTGCTCTTTGCAATGGTTTTTGCACAGAGCGGTCCCGAGCCTTAACTTATGGAAACCCTCGCCAGCACTCTTGGTTGCTCCTCTTCTCTGAGTGCCCCCATAGCAGACCACTTGCTATAGGGGCGCTTGTGCAGGCTTGAGCTGGGCTGTGTGCGTATATAGATGCACACAGTGCTGCTGGGGCACGCTCCCTCTGGTCTCAGTTAACCTAGTGAGAGAGGGGAGAGCTGCTGCAGATGGGACTGCACTGGATAGAGAAATGACTCGGGTAAGTGTTGTGGGAGACCAGGGGGAGGTACTATTGAAACAGTTTTTACCTTAATGCAGAGAATGCATAAAAAATAAATAAAAAAAAATAAAAACTTTTACCTTAACAGCCACTTTGTGTCAAATTGAGAAAAATATGCTATCTGACATTATCTGTGGAAAAACTACTTGAAGTGTGGGCTAAAGCCCGCTATCTGACTTCACTCAGCCTGTCTAGGCTGGGGAAAGATCCCAACTTTACAGTCAGGATCCTCCCAGATGCCTGCAATGGTAGCTCGCTCAGCCTCTCGGGTGTGCCGCTGGAAGACTTGGCCAGCTGCTCCCTCTCCTCCCCGGTGCTTCAGTGAGTACTGGAAGGGTAGAGTAGAGAGCCACTGACTGTCACCAGCTCTCTGCTCAGAGCGGAGGGAAGAGCTGAGCAATTGGTGCCGTTTGCTTAGCTCTCAGTGCAGAGGAAGCAGGGGAGCGAAGCTGCATCTACCTAGGTGAGTATATATTTTTATTCTTTCTTTTAGAAAATATAAATTGCTAAATACCTTTTCTCATCAGCAGTATATACAGTAGCAGCCTTGTGATCTGTGTCAGTGCACTGGTTAAAGCTTGTAGTTTTCCTTCTCTGACTGTCCTATGTGGCTGCATTACACCTAAATTTTTGTCTGGACAGTGAGTGCTGAATGGTTCTGTGCTGATCACATGTCCCCCCCCCCCCCCCCCCCCCCAAAAAAAAAATAGCAATACACACCAAACTGAGCATGTGCAGAGTGCCTCCAAGGCACTGTTCTTTTAGACCCCTTTCACGCTTTTCAGGCGCTAGAGTGCTAAAAATAGCGCCTGCAAAGCACTGGAGCGGTGCGCTAGCAGACCGTTAAAAGTCCTGCTAGCAGCGTCTTTGGAGTGGGGTGTGTATACCGCTCCTGCCCATTGAAATCAATGGACACAGCAGCTATACCGCTGGCAAATGCAGCAATGCAGTGGTTTTAACCCTTGCCCGCTAGCAGGGGTTAAAGCGCCCAGCTAGTGGCCAAATACCCCCTCAAATACGACGGTAAAGCATGGCTAAAAATAGCGGCGCTTTACTACCGACGCCACGGATGCCCCAATATATTGGGGATCGTAAGGTCCCTTTTACATCTCCAGGTATAAGACCAGATCAGCGAAGACAGGATCAAACAGCCCTTTTTACACAATGCACTGGATTAACCCCTTGGGTTCCACAGTGAGCATAACGAGCATGCTTTACTGCATATACAGACTGATTTTACAGTTATGGGTTTAGTAACACTGTAAAATACTTTTTGGGGGTTATATTTTTATTTTAGAACAAATATAGTCTCATCTTTGTGCCAATCACACATGAGGTTAAATTGTGTCACTAAATATGTTAAATTCATACAGCCATATGTTGAAGACTACATGGATAGAAATATAAGCACTGTAGCTGGCAAATTTTTGTTTGTAAAGATGCAGGCCTTGAAGCTGTCATGCTTATCCTCACTGTACTACTTCAAATCACTGACTCAGAAGAATACTGGAGGTCTGGATTTAAATTCACCAGTTGCATTCTTTCAGCTTTTGTAAATTGTGGAGCATGGCTGAGGATGACTCAGCCTTACATTTTGTAAATCTCATTTATTGACTTTTTAATATGGGTGGTTGGTGCCATCTGTTGGTGATTGTGTGCACTTCACGCATCCGCATAAAAGCCGATTATGGGTTACGTGTAGATTTAACCCCCGGACCATATTGCTGCCCAATGACCAGAGCACTTTTTGTGATTCAGCACTGCGTCGCTTTAACTGACAATTGCGCGGTCGTGCGATGTGGCTCCCAAACAAAATTGGCGTCCTTTTCTTTATCGTACATCACGGGACACAGAGCGCATAGCCATTACACTTGGGTTATATGGGTACCTTCAGGTGATGGACACTGGTGTAATCAATTTCACAGGAAGTTTCCTCCCTATATAACCCCCTCCCACTGGGAGTGCTTCAGTTTTTTCGCCAGTGTCTTAGGTGTTGGTCACGTCTAGCTGTCCCTCGGAGGTCTCGGGACCCAGGATAGCTAGCCGGATCCGTCCGAAGTGCTTCAAAGCCAAGGTGTACGGTACCCGGGCCCTGCTGGAGTGGGGTTTTGCCTATAATGCCTCTCCTTGGAGGGCTGGATTCTGGGCTCCAGTGCCTTAGTCTCTTCCAAGAACTAAACGCTACTGATGCCAGGATGCTATATAGGTCCAGGTGTGTGGGTTCCTTAACACAGGACCCCGGTCCCTGAAGGTCCAAGACAATACCCACGGAGATGGGGGAAGATTGGGCCTCTTGCATTTTGCAATACCCTGCGGCGTGGAGCAGGTAAGAGGGAACCTGCGGGACTTGGTTCGACAGTAGGTATCCCCCTGGGGGTTCTGGGGCGGCTAATGGTATGCTTGTGCATCAGCCACTATCTCCACTATGTCTTTTGAGGCAGGATGGGATGTACTAATGTTTACCCAGATAACATGTAGGTATATGTATGCTTTTAAAGATATGTATTTACTACTCCCCCCAGATTTGCCTATTGGCATGATACTGCAGCCCCACGTGCTATAAGGAGGAAATGCTGGCAAAACTCCTGTTTCTTAGGAAGCCTATGGGGACAGCTTCCTCTATGTGTGCACTACAATAAGATTAGTGTCTTGCCTGGTGTCTGTTGGGTTGCTAGCGCTGGTCCAGGCTTCTCCTCTGCTTTCTGCTTCCTCCATGTTGGTTTCAGCGTGGGGGGGGGGGGCGCGCGCGCGCCGCCTTTTACAGCGTCAGCGTGCGTGGGGGGGCGGGCCAGCAGCGTCAGGTCTCAGTTAAAGCAGCAAAGCATTTCCTGACTGGTCATTCCCTCCTGAAAGCAGAGGAGGCTGAGGACACAGAGCGCGCAGCTGAGCCATTTCTGGCTATACAGTGACACCCAGTGGGGGTTTGTGGATCTTCAGGTCTGGACTTGGCTCCATACTGACCAGAAAAAAAAAAGGGTTTTTTTCTTAAAGGGACTCAGCCTTAGATCTGGCAGTATCTGAGTCGGTGCAACCTTGGGCTCAAGCTAACGGGCATTGGTGTGGCAATACTCACAGGACTTCCTCGGTATTGCCGCCTTCTCGGGCGTATGAAAATGTGGATTTTTTTTTACCATAGCCTGTTCTTATTAATGGTTCACTTCTAGCTACAACAGTTGGGTGTTGGCTTTAGGGGTGTCTCAAGGTTGTGCAATGGCTCCCAAGGGATCAGGACCAGCTAAGGCTGCAAAAGGTACCAAAAAACTAAAGGGGTCTCCATCGGGGTCAGAGGATTTGGGCCAGGCTCTAGCGGTCCCACCCTCACCAGATAGACCACCGAACAGCATGTTGCAGGAGCCATTGAGGGTGCTAGGGGCAGAGGCGGCCCCCAATCAACCCATTCCCGTTTACGTTACGGAAGAAATGCTAGCGACCACCCTGGGTGGGCTAGAGGAAAGGTTAACTGCTTTAATTGCCCGCTCTTTGCCAGGTGGCAAGCGAGCTAGATCCCCGTCACCTAGATTGGTGTTTTCAGATGCAGAGGTCCTCTCTTCGGAGGAATTGGACCCACAGGGGGATCAAGCGGACCCGAGTCCCGACGGTTCAGACATTGAGGGTTCCACTGTAGATGAAATGTTTTCGGCTTCTCAAGCGGGAGAGCCTGTGGATCCAGTCTCTGACAGATATGGTTCGCACTGCTTTTAAACTTCCAGTGTCAGAACAATTAGCCCCCGCGGTATCCTCTTTAGGTTCCTTGAAGGCACCGTTGAGTGGTGCGTCTTTTCCGGTTCACCCCCTTCTGGAGAGCGTGATTTTTCAGGATTGGGCTCGACCTGATAGGATTTTTATCCCTCCTAAAAGGTTCACTATTCTCTATCCTATGGAAGAGGAATTTGCAAAGAAATGGGCACTCCCTACCGTGGACGCAGCCATTTCCTGCGTAAATAAATCCCTGACCTGTCCGGTTGAAAATGTCCAGATGTTTAAAGATCCAGTCGACAAAAAGTTGGAGACCCTACTGAAGGCTTCTTTTACCACAGTAGGTGCCGTGGTTCAGCCAGCGGTGGCAGCCATTGGCGTTTGTCAGGCTTTAAAGGATCAGACTAAACAAATATTAAGGGACATACCGGCTCAGCAAGCTCGTGAATTGGCTGACCTCCCAAGGGCTCTCTGCTTTGCAGTAGATGCTATTAAGGACTCCATTCAACAGGCGTCCCGTTTATCTCTGCTATTGGTTCATATGCGTCGCCTTTTGTGGCTGAAGAACTGGTCAGCAGAGGCACCCTGCAAAAGGCTTTTAGCAGGATTTCCCTTTCATGGTGGGAGACTATTCGGTGAAGACCTAGATAAATATATCCAGACCATATCAAGTGGTAAAAGTTCTTTCTTGCCTGTCAAGAAAAGATTGCGTGGGCCCGCGTTTAAGCGACAGGCCTTCGCAGGCTCGGCCCCTTCAACTTCCCGTCAGTATCGACGGCCTCCCGGGCGTTCAGCATTTAATAGCCGCCCACAAGGACAAGCCACGGCAGGCAAGAGGCCATGGTCTCGCAAGCCGGTTAAACCAGTCATCAAGTCAGATTCATGAAGGGGCGCCCCCACTCTCTTGGGTGGGGGGAAGGCTTCGGTTTTTCTCCGAAGTGTGGGAGGCCAGAATTCCCGACTCTTGGGTACTGTCCGTGGTAGCCACGGGCTACAAGCTAGAGTTTCGGGAAGTCCCCCCTCCTCATTTTCAGGGGTCAAGTCTTCCAAGCGACCCATTAAAGAGGGCCTCTCTTGTAAAAGCATTGGATCGTCTCTTGCTCCAAGGAGTAATTGTAGAAGTACCAACCCAGGAATGGGGTCTGGGATTCTACTCCAACCTTTTCATAATACCAAAGCCCAATGGCGACGTCAGGCCTATCTTAGACCTCAAACGCCTAAATGGCTTTCTAAAGATTCAGACCTTTCGTATGGAGTCCATACGTTCGGTGGCAGCCAGCCTACATCAAGACGACTTTCTAGCATCTATAGACATAAAGGATGCGTATCTGCACGTGCCGATCTACCCGGCACATCACAAGTTTCTTCGTTTTATGATAGATCACCGTCATTACCAGTTCGTAGCCCTCCCTTTCGGGTTGGCAACAGCTCCGCGGGTATTCACAAAGGTGTTAGCCCCGGTGCTAGCCGTCCTAAGGACAGAAGGCATTTTGGTCCTGGCATACCTGGACGATCTTCTGGTTATCGACAGATCAGCTTCCAGCCTCAATCATGCAGTAGTTTGTACAGTTCGGCATCTAGAGGAATTCGGGTGGATTGTGAACCAAGAAAAATCGATGTTGAAACCCACAAAGCAATTGTAATATCTAGGCCTTCGGCTAGATACATACTGCCAGAGGATATTTTTACCTCAAGCAAAGGTCAGATCAATAACTCAAGCAGTTCAAGTGATCTTAGGCAAGAAGAGGCCGACTATTTGCCTATGTATGCGACTGCTGGGGAAGATGGTGGCCGCCTTCGAGGCAGTGCCCTACGCCCAGATCCATACCAGATATCTCCAGGCAGCCATTTTCTCTGCTTGGAACAAGTCCATTCAGGCATTAGATCGTCCGTTAGTTCTCTCCCCAGGAGTCCGGCGCAGCCTGTTCTGGTGGCTGGTCCCTCAAAATTTGTCAAAGGGGAAATCCTTTTGCCCCATCACGTGGAAGATAGTAGCCACGGATGCCAGCCTGTCAGGTTGGGGGGCAGTTCTAGAAGGACAGACCCAGCAAGGGCAGTGGTCGGAGGCAGAAAAACTGCTTCCCATCAATATCCTAGAGATCAGAGCTGCTCGGCTGGCCCTGGTCGCCTGGACTCTCCCCCTTCAGGGTCTGCCAGTAAGGATACAGTCCGACAATGCCACTGCGGTGGCATACATAAACCGCCAGGGGGGCACGAGGAGCCTAGCGGCCCAAAGGGAAGTAAACCTGATTTTCTCATGGGCCGAAGCCCATGTACCCTGCATCTCGGCGGTGTTCATCCCAGGGATAGACAATTCTCAAGCAGATTTTTTGAGTCGTCAACAGTTGCTCCCGGGGGAGTGGTCTCTTCACCCCCAGGTATTCCAAGAGATTTGCCAAAGATTCGGAGTTCCAGATGTGGACATTATGGCAACGAGATCCAACAAAAAGTTGGACAAATTCATATCCCGAGCCAGGGATCCCTCGGCCTACGGGACCGATGCGTTGGTTTGCCCCTGGCACCAGTTTTCTCTCCTGTATGCGTTCCCTCCACTGCAGATGATTCCCCGCCTTCTACGGAGGATCAGGGTGGAGCGCAGGCCTGTGATCCTGGTGGCCCCAGCCTAGCCCAGGAGGGCTTGGTACGCACTCATCGTGAGGATGTCAGTCGGGGCGCCGTGGCCGCTCCCCCTGCGCCCAGATCTGCTGTCTCAGGGCCCAATCTGCCACCCTGCTTCACAGCAGCTAAATTTAACGGCTTGGCGGCTGAATCCCTAATTCTTAAGGGCAGAGGCCTCTCAGCTCATGTTATATCTCTGTTGATTCAGGCTAGGAAACCAGTCTCTAGAAATATTTATTACAGAGTCTGGAGAACCTATGTGGAGTGGTGCGAGTCTCAAAAATGGCACCCTCAAAAGTTTTTTATTGACAGGATCTTGCGATTCCTCCAGGTTGGCGTTGACAAAGGGTTGGCTCTTGGTACTCTAAAGGGGCAGATGTCGGCTTTATCGATATGGTTTCAAAGACCCTTGGCCACCCATTCGCTTATGAAAACCTTCTTGCAGGGGGTCTTGCATGTGAATCCCCCTATTAGAGCTCCCCTCTGCCCCTGGAATTTAAATCTGGTCTTGTCAGCTTTACAAAGGCAGCCGTTTGAACCTCTGACAGAAATCCCTCTTGTGCTACTAACCTGAAAGTTGGTTCTCTTGGTGGCTATGGCTTCGGCCAGAAGGGTTTCCGAGCTGGCAGCCTTGTCATGCAGGGAGCCATACCTTATTCTGCATAAGGACAGAGTGGTTCTGCGGCCTCAACCTTCTTTCCTTCCTAAGGTCATATCCAGTTTTCACTTGAATCAGGACCTAGTCCTACCATCCTTCTTTCCTACTCCCCAGTCCAGAGAGGAAAGACTGCTTCATACTTTGGACGTGGTTCGAGCCATGAGGGTCTATCTCAAGGCTACAGAGAAGATTCGGAAAACAGATGTGCTTTTTGTTCTTCCGGATGGCCCCAAGAAGGGTCAGCCGGCTGCCAAGTCTTCCTTGGCTAGGTGGATTAAGCAGCTGATTTTTCAAGCCTATGGTCTGAAGCGCGTTCCACCTCCCTTATCAGTTAAAGCCCATTCTACGAGGGCCATGAGTGCCTCCTGGGCGGCACACCATCAGATCTCTATGGCACAGGTTTGCAAGGCGGCAACCTGGTCTTCCGTACATACGTTTACTAAATTTTATAAGTTGGACGTTGCAAAGGGTACTGACGCAGCATTTGGGCAGGCGGTCCTACGGGCAGCAGTATAGAATCCTCTGGTCCGGGTCGCGCCCCCTTTTCTCTGTTGGTGGAGCTACTTTACTTCCTGATAATTTTTTGTTTGGCTATTTTTGGCCTTACGGTCTCCCTCCCTTCATAGAGCATTGCTTTAGGACATCCCAAGTGTAATGGCTATGCGCTCTGTGTCCCGTGATGTACGATAAAGAAAAAAGGATTTTTAATAAACGGCTTACCTGTAAAATCCTTTTCTTGAAGTACATCACGGGACACAGAGCTCCCACCCCTCTTTTGGGGAACATTGTGTAACCTCGGAGGAATTGCTTGCTACAAAACTGAAGCACTCCCAGTGGGAGGGGGTTATATAGGGAGGAAACTTCCTGTGAAATTGATTACACCAGTGTCCATCACCTGAAGGTACCCATATAACCCAAGTGTAATGGCTATGCGCTCTGTGTCCCGTGATGTACTTCAAGAAAAGGATTTTACAGGTAAGCTGTTTATTAAAAATCCTTTTTTTTCCCACAAATAGAGCTTCTTTTTGGTGGTATTTGATCATCTCTGCGGTTTTTATTTTTTGCGCTATAAACAAAAATAGACTATTTTGAAAAAGACGCAATATTTTTTACATTTTGCTATAATAAATATCCCCAAAAAACATTTTTTTTCCTCAGTTTAGGCTGATACGTATTCTTCTACATATTTTTCGTAAAAAAAAATCGCAATTAGCATTGATTGGTTTGCGCAGAATTTATAGCGTTTACAAAAAAGGGGGTCGTTTTATGGCATTTTTATTAATATTTATTTTTTACTAGTAATGGCGGCAATCAGCGTTTTTTTTCAGTACCGAGACATTATGGCGGACACATCTGACAATTTTGACAAATTTTTGGGACCATTGGCATTTTTATAGCGATCAATGCTATAAAAATGCATTGGATTACTATAAAAATGCCATTGGCAGTGAAGGGGTTAACACTAGGGGGCAGGGAAGGGGTTAAGTGTGTTCCTGGGTGTGTTCGAACTGTATGAGGGGGTGGACTCACTAGGCGGAATCACTGATCTTCTGTTCATACATTGTACGAACAGAAGATCAGCGTTTCCCCGCTGACAGGACCAGAGAGCTTTGTGTTTACACACAAAGCTCCCGGTCCCCGCTCTGTAACGAACGAGCGCACGTGCCCGGCGGCGATCGCGCCCGCCGAGCAGGCGCGCAGATCTCGTGGACGAGCGGGGGTGCGCGCGGGGGCCCTAGCGGCCCAGCGGATGTATAGCTACGGGCTCTCGCCCAGGAGAGCCACCGTCCCGCCGTATAATGACGGTGGGCGGTCGCTAGTGGTTAATGTGCAAACCCAGTTATTGATTTTAGGATTGCAAGTAAATATGATATAGATTGCAATTTAAAACACTCGCCTGATACATCTGCGTATGGCTTGTAAATTATTGTACTGGTGCACCATTACCAAACTCCTTCTTTTTTTGTTTTGACAAATTTTGTCAAAAAGATTTTTGGGTGTCTACTTTCTAAAAGGGGTAAATTTAGTGGTGGTGGAAGGGGGGGTTGTACTTTCTTGGCATTTTTATTTTAACAGAGTAAGGGTAATAGTTTTTCCCAAACTATCCTGCCTTTTTTTTCTTTTTATAGGAAAAAGAAAAACCGCACTTAACCACTTAAGACCCAGACCTTTAGGCAGCTAAAGGACCCGGCCAGGTTTTGCGATTCGGCACTGCGTCGCTTTAACAGACGTGGCTCCCAAACAAAATTGCCATCCTTTTTTTTTCCCCCACAAATAGAGCTTTTTTTTGGTGGTATTTGATCACCTCTGCGGTTTTTATTTTTTGCGCTATAATCAAAAAAAGAGCAACAATTTTGAAAAAAACACAATGGCCTGGATTCACAGAGATGGGCGCATATTTACGCCGGTGTAGCTAACACATAGTACGCTACGCCGGCGCAGCACAGAGAGGCATGCACTGAATTCAGCAAGCTATTGCTCCCAACTCTGCGCCGGCGTAGCGTACATTTCAAAGGCTTCAAGAGCAGAGCGACAATTTTGAAAAAAATTCTATATTTTGCTATAATAAATATCCCCCAAAAATATATATAAAAATATTTTTTTTTCCTCGGTCTAGGCCGATAGGTATTCTTCTACCTATTTTTGGTAAAAAAAAAAATCGCAATAAGTGTTTATCGGTTGGTTTGCGCAACATTTATAGCGTTTACAAAATAGGGGATAGTTTTATTGCATTTTTATTATTTTCTTTTTTTTTTTTTTTTACTACTAATGGTGGCGGTCATCGATTTTTTTTTTTTTTTTTTACCTCGTGACTGCGACATTATGGCAGACACTTCGGACAATTTGACACATTTTTTGGACCATTGTCATTTTCACAGCAAAAAATGCATTTAAAATGCATTGTTTATTGTGAAAATGACAATTTCCGTTTGGGAGTTAACCACAAGGGGGCGTTGAAGGGGTTATGTGTGACCTAATATGTTTACAACTGTAGGGGGGTGTGGCTGTAGGTGTGACGTCATAGATTGTGTATCCCTGTAAAAGAGATCACACGATCGATGATGCCGCCACAGTGAAGAACGGGTAAGCCGTGTTTACACGGCTCTCCCCGTTCTTCAGCTCCGGGGACCGATCGCGGGACTCCAGCGGCAATCGGGTCCGCGGTCCCGGAGCTTCGGACCGGGTCGCGGGAGCGTGCCCGCGACTGGGCACTAGCACAGGACGTACCTGTACGTGCATGTGCCCAGCCGTGCCATTCTGCCAATGTAAATGTCCAGGAGGCGGTCCTTAAGTGGTTAAATAACACTGTAAAAAAAAAAAAGGCTATAAAATGTATTTGGGTATTTAGTGTTGCATGGCCATATAACTGTCAGTCCAACAAGCACAGCACAGAAAATGGGGGAAAATGGCTTTATTACAGGCTAGTACACACGTGGTTACCATTTTATGTATTCTGTGACTTCTGGAATTTACAAACAGAATTATTTCATTATTTGATGATTTTTTTTGTGGGAGGGAGGGGTTTGCCTTTGGTAAACTATTTTCTTTTTTCTGTAAAGTTGCTTAAATATAGATGGAGATCTGACTTGGAGGCAACTTGCATTGAAATCTCTGGGTACAAGAACCTTCTGAAGTCAGAGCAACTTCAATAGTGTACATTAAGACGGCTCTTATTAACTTCAATGGAATTTCTTATGTCCAGTGACTTGGGGCAACTTGAGGTCTGACAAGTTGGATACCAAGTTGCTGAAGTGTGAACCGGCACTAAATCATGGCCTTGTTTTTGATAAAATGTGTGTTTTCTTTTCTTCTGTATTCTTAGCCTGGATGCATATTTCCATGAGTACTGCCTATCAATTTACAAGAAATATGCCTGGTGCATACAGTGGGTCTGAATATCCAACCTGCCATCTTTTGACGGCCGCCCCTTTGGGCGTTCCCAGCACGCGCTGTAGAGCGTGCTGCGGGGAAGCCCTGTGTTGTCCATGTCCCTTGGACACGGCCAATCACAGATCGCGGCAAACGGCCAGTCAGAGGGGCCAGTTTGCGATGCGATCTGTGCGGCGAATGAGAGATGATCTCATCATCTTTCATTGCCGTTTTACACAGAGACAGCGTCCTGTCTCTGGAGAGGAGGAGACCGATCTGTGTTCCTTGTACACAGATCGGTCACCCCCCCTCCCCCCACAGTTAGAACACACCTAGGATACACATTTAACCCCTTCCTCACCCCCTAGTGTTAACCCCTTCAATGCTAGTCACATTTATACAGTAATTCGTGCATATTTATAGCACTGATCGCAGTATAAATGTGAATGGCGCCAAAAATGTGTCAAAAGTGTCCGATGTGTCCACCATAACATCGCAGTACCAATAAAAATCGCAGATCGCCGCCATTTCTAGTAAAAAAAAATAATAAATAATAATTCTCTCCCCTATTTTGTAAGCGCTATAACTTTTGCGCAAACCAGTCGCTTATTGCGTTTATTTTTTACCAAAAATATGTAGAATACGTATCGCCCTAAACTGAGAAAAAAATGTTTTTTTTTTTTTTTTTTTATTGGGATATTTATTATAGCAACAAGTAAAAAATATTGTATTTTTCTTCAAAGTTGTCGCACTTTTTTGTTTATAGCGCAAAAAATAAAAACCGCTCAGGCGATCAATTACCACCAAAAGAAAGCTCTACTTGTGGGGAAAAAAGGATGTCAATTTTGTTTGAAAGCCACGTCGCACGACCGTGCAATTGTCAGTTAAAGCGACGCAGTGCCGGAAGCTGAAATTTCACCTGGGCAGGAGGGGGGTGTATGTGCCCAGTAAGCAAGTGGTTAAAGAAACATTCAAAAACAATGACCAAATTAGAAAACGGATCACCCCCTTATGTTAGTATTTTGTTGAACCACCTTTTGCTTTATTACAGCCTTTAGTCTGTTGGGATGTCTCTACTAACTTTTCACATCAACACTTTGCAATATTTGCCCATTCTTCTCTGCAGAACTTCTCCAGTTTAATTAAATGTGATGATGATGAACATTTGTGGACTGCAGTCTTCAAGTCATTCCACAGATTTTTATTGGGGCTTAAGCCTGGGCTCTGACTAGGCCCATGTAAGGACATTAACCTTTTTCTCCTTCAACCACTGTGGTAATTTCTTTCTCGTACATCACGGGACACAGAGCAGCATATTCATTACTATATGGGTTATATGGAGTACCTTCAGGTGTGGACACTGGCAATCTCAAACAGGAAGTCCCCTCCCTATATAACCCCCTCCCATAGAGGAAGTTCCTCAGTTTTTTCGCCAGTGTCTTAGGTGTTGGTCACGGAATAGCTTTGCCTCCACATCCTTGGGATTAACCGGATCTGTCCAAGGAGCCTCAGTGCCAAAATGGACAGTACCCGGGCCCCAAACCGTGGGGTTTTGCCTATAATGCTCCTCTCTAGAGGGCTGGACCCTGGGCCCAGGACTTGGAGTTTTCTAAACCAAAAGATCCTGTTTGCCAGGGTGCTGTATAGGTCCAGGACAGCGGCTCCTTCCAGGACCCCAGTGCCTGAAGGTCTACTACGCTACCCACGGAGATGGGAGAAGATTGGACCGTTTTGCAAAACGTCCTGCGGCATGGAGCAGGTAAGAGGGGAGCCTGCGGGACTTGGTTCGACAGCAGGCTCTCCAGGGGAGATCTTAAGGGGGGTAGCCTGAGTATGCTCTGCATTGGCACCATGGTCACTATGTCTGATAGGCAGGATGCCCTGAAATGTTTCCCCCCATCACTTGATCCCCCTACCTATCTATGTATGTTTGCTAGCTACCTGCTGCTCGCTGGTTGAAGATCTTTTAAAAAAAAAAACAAAAAAAAACAGATCTGTCTCTAGGCTAAAGGGACTCCTTAGGGGCCTGTTTTAGCCTTACCTTGCCGGGATTCAAAATCTGCCGCCTGATGCGTCCTCCAACCTGCATTCCTGGGCTCCAGAGTGCGTCTCTTCCTGGGCTCTCCCCCCCCCCCCCCCCCGACAGTCGCGCGTGCACGCGCGCATGCATATAGAAAATGTTTGCGCCGTTCGGGGGGGGGGCGGGGAGCGTGACTGCAGTGTAGAGTGGGCGTGCCTTCAATTGCTGTTATACACAGCAGGCGCGTTCTTAGCTAAGTTCAAAGCTGAGCTGGAGAGAGAGGACGTAGAGCTGGCAGCACAGTGACTCCCGGTGGCGAGAAGGGGTACTACATGCTGGAGTCAGCTCCAATACTTTTTGTTAAGCCAAAATCCCCTTGGCAACAGGTTGAATGCTGGCAAACATGTTGGGGGTGGGGCTGTATGTTGTGAATAATATTATAAAGGAAAACATACTGAGCCCCACCGTTTTTGGGCATTAGTGATCCTATTGTCCCCTAAACCTTATTTTTTTGTACTCCTGGCTATAACAGTCTGTTGTTGTAAGCGGAGTCCCTCGGTTTTGTATTATGGCTTCCAAGGGTTCAGGATCAAAACACAAAAAAAAAAAAAGAAAAGACAAAGGGGTTCCTCCTCTGGTTCTGATGATATGCCAATACTTTCCCCACAGGTTATTCCTATAGGGGTCACCCTGGATAAGCCATTAAGGGGGTCTGGTGCTGAGGCTGGCCCAGGTCGGCCCAACCCTGTGTTATCACAGAGGAGATGCTAGCCGTCACCCTAGGGGGGCTAGAGAAAAAAGTTAACAGCTATGATCGCTGGCTCTTTTTCTGGCAAGAAGCGGACTGGATCCCCATCGCCAAAAGGGACAGAACCTAGAGGAAGGATCTACCACTGAAGAATCGTTTTCAGCCTCCCAGACGGAGAGTCTGTGGGTCCAGTCTTTGACAGACATGGTCCGCTCGGCATTTAATTTGCCATTTCCAGAGCCTCAGGTTCCTGCGGTATCCTCTTTGGGTTCTTTTAAAAGCGCCTTTAAGCAACGCAGCTTTTCCGGTCCATCCTCTGTTAGAGGAATTGGTTTTTCCAGGATTGGGACGACCGGACAGAATTTTTTCTGCCGCCTAAAGCTGACGAGAGGGTAGTCTTTATGCACGTCTGCCAGGAAATATTTGTGCTTGCAGGCACTCTTTCCCCTGACCAATTGCTCTTTAAAAGGGGCCCGGATGGCTCAGTCGGTAGAGCATCGGACTTTTGGTCTGAGGGTCCAGGGTTCAGGTCCCGGTTCGGGCACTGCTTTTCAACTACCCGTGAGGTCCTTGAGGCCACATCTCCCGGAAAGCGCCCGATCTCGTCTGATCTCGGAGGCTAAGCAGGGTCGGGCCTGGTTAGTGCCTGGATGGGAGACCACCTGGAAGGTTTTCAGTTATTTACCCTATGGAAAAGACATTTTTCTAAGAAAGGGGGCGCTCCCAACTGTGGACGCAGCCATCTCATGGGTGAATAAATCATTAACTGGCCTAAGGGGAAACATACAAATGTTTAAGGTCCCGGTCGATAAACGTTTAGAGACACTTTTCCAGCATCCTTGGCTATAGCCAGCAGTGGCTGCAATTGGAGTTTTGTCAGGCGTTAAAGAACCAGACAAAACAGATGCTTAAGACATCCCTGCCCAATAGGCAGAGGAGTTATTGGATATTCCCAGAGCTCTGTGCTTTGCGGTAGAGGTTATAAAAAGACTCCATCCAGCAGGCGTCTCGTTGTCACTATTTTTAGTGCATATGAGAAGGCTCTTATGAAGAACTGGGCGGCCGAGCCCCATGTAAAAGACTGCTGGCAGGTTTGCCCTTCCATGGAAAGATCTGGATAAATACATTCAGACTGTTTCAAGTGGCAAAAGTACCCTTTTACCAGTCAAGAGAAGTTCCGGGGTCCTGCGTTTAAAAGGCAGCTCCCCCCTGTTCCGGGGCCCTCAAATTCCAGGCAGTACGGACCTCCTGCGCGATCAAACTTTTAACAATGGATCACAAGGACAGGCCTCTGGGGATCGATCCCCGACAGAGGGGGTCCGATCATCTGTGGCCGCAGGCTACAGATTAGAATTTCTAAAATTTCCTCCACAAGGAAGGCCTCAATGCGGGCGGCGTTGGATCATCTGCTTTACCAGGGCATAATGGTAGAGGTACCAGCCCAAGAACAGGGGCTAGGTTTCTATTCCAATCTGTTTGTCATACCAAGGCCCATCGGCGATGTCAGACCAATTTTGGACCTAAAAGGTTTAAATGCTTACCTAAGGGTTCGCTCTTTCCGGATAGAATCCGTTCGGTCAGCAGCCGCCACACTCCAGAAGGATCTGGCTTCTATAGACATAAAGGATGGTTACCTTCATGTACCAAGTCTTTCAGCCACATCAAATATTTTTTGTTTGTACGCTTCGTAGTGATACAGCGTCACTTCAATTCGTGGCGCCCCCCTTTGGGCTGGCTACGGCCCCCGGGTATTCACGAAGGTCCTAGCTCCAATTCTAGTCAGTCTAAAGGATCCAAGGGATCTCGGTCCTAGCATACCTGAACGACCTCTTAATCATAGATCACTCGCTTCCTTGGTGGAATGCGTAGTAGCCCTCATGGTTCAGTACCTCGAGAGGTTCGGCTGAGTCCTAAACCGGGGAAAGATCAGCATTTCAACCTACAAAGCAGTTGGAATATCTCGGCATGAGATTAGACACAGAACAGAAGATGGGTGTTCCTGCCCCTGGTAAAGGTCGAGGCGATCAAAAGATTGATTCAGTTGGTTCTAAGCAAAAGAGAACCAACTATTCGCCTATGTATGCGATTACTAGGCAGACTAATGGCCATGTTCGAGGCGATACCACACGCTTCCACACTCGTGTCCTACAGACAGCAATTCTAGCAGCTTGGTTCTGCCCAGTGGTCTGGAAGGCTGGAGAGCGGTCTTGAACGGGTTCACTCGCCAAGGAACTTGGGCAGAGGCGGAGAGGCAGCTGCCCATCAAGGTCTGGGAGATCAGGGCGGCTCGGCTAGCCCTCCTGGCATAGACATCCAGATTACAGGGGTCCTCGGTGAGAAGTCATTCAGACAATGCCACAGCGGTGGCATATATGTGAACCACCAAGGGGGAACCAAGAGTCAAGCCACTCAGAGTGAGAGGAGCTTGGTTTTTCAGTGGGCAGAGGTTTATGTACCCTGCATATCGGCGACATTCATTCCCGAGGTGGACAACCTGCAGGCGTACTTCCTAAGTCGCCAAACCCTGTCGCCGGGGGAGTGGTCTCTGCATCCACAAGTTTTTTCAGACAATCTGCCAGAAGTGGGGAGTGCCAGACGTGGAGGTCATGGCATCAGGATTCAACAAGAAGCTAGACAGGTTCATGTCTCGAACGAGGGACCCTATGGCCTGCGGAACCGATGTGTTGGTTTGCCCTTGGCATCAATCATAACTTCTATATGTATTTCCCCCGCTGCAGTTACTACCCCGCCTGTGGCGCAGGATCATAGCACAGGCCGGTTATCCTGGTAGCCCCAGCTTGGTACTGGAGGGCATGGTACTCACTAGTCCTGAAATTGGCAGCGGGAGGCCCTTGGACTCTTCCTCTATGGCCAGACCTACTCTCACAAGGCCCGATCCTCCACCCTGCATTACGGCGTCTAAATTTGACGGCCTGGCGGCTGAATCCCTGATTCTCAGGGGTAGAGGTCTGTCTAGGCAGGTAATCCCTACCCTCATTAAGGCTAGAAAGCCGGCCTCCAGGGTAATTTTGTTACAGGGTTTGGAGGGCCTACGTAGGCTGGTGTGAGGCTAAGAGATAGGTTTCCCGCAAGTATACCATTGATAGAGTATTACGTTTTCTCCAGCTAGGAGTGGATAAAGGCCTGGCATTAAGCACGATCTAGGGACAGATTTCAGCCTTATCAGTGTGGTTTCAGAGGCCGCTGGCCGCCCACTCGCTGGTTAAGATCTTCGTACAGGGAGTCTTATGTGTTAATCCTCCGGTCAAATCACCACTTTGTCCATGGGACTTAAATCTTGTTCTGTCAACTCTACAGAAACACCCCCTTGAGCCGTTGGCTGAGGTACCTTTGGTTTTACTGACTAGAAAGTCGGTATTTCTGATCACCATAGTTTCGGCCAGGAGAGTATCGGAATTGGCAGCCTTATCTTGTAAGGAACCATATCTCATTTTACATAAGGATAGGGCGGGGTTCCGTCCTCATTCTTCCTTTCTACCAAAGGTTATATCCAGTTTCCACCTGAACCAGGATGTGGTACTTCCATCCTTCTTCCAAAACCCACCTCTAGAAAGGAGGGGTTGCTGCATACGTTGGATATTGTCACCTCCTGGGCAGCACATCATCAGATCTCTATGGCTCGAATATGCAAGGCAGCAACGTGGTCGTCAGTCCACATGTTTACAAAATTTTATCAATTGGACGTAAGAAGGAATGCGGATACAGCCTTTGGGCAGTCAGTACTACAGGCCGCGATTCAAGCTCCTCAGGATCTGAGGGGGCTCCCTTGACTTGATTTGAGATTTACATTTCTTGTTTAAGTTGGATTTACTAGTATTTGAGTATACCTCTAAATTAAATCCTTTTTTGGAAGATGTCTCCCTCCCCTCATTAAAGCATTGCTTTCGGACATCCCATATAGTAATGAATATGCTGCTCTGTGTCCCGTGATGTACGAGAAAGAAAAAGAGATTTTTTAATACAGCTTACCTGTAAAATCTTTTTCTTGGAGTACATCACGGGACACAGAGCTCCCACCCCTCTTTTGGGGAACATTTTTGGGAGGCATACTGCTTGCTACAAAACTGAGGTACTTCCTCTATGGGAGGGGGTTATATAGAGAGGCGACTTCCTGTTTGAGATTGCCAGTGTCCACACCTGAAGGTACTCCATATAACCCATATAGTTTTGAATATGCTGCTCTGTGTCCCGTGATGTACTCCAAGAAAAAGATTTTACAGGTAAGCTGTATTAAAAAATCTCTTTTTTGCGGTGTGCTCTGGGTCATTGTCGTGTTGGAAGGGAAACCTACTTCCCATTGGCCCCTCTCTGGTAGAGGGCAACCGATTTTCCTCAAGTATTTGACGGTATTTTGCCCCATCCATTTTTACTTTCCTGACAAGTTCCTCCGTTCTTTGCTGCAGAGAAACACCTCCAAACCAAGATATTACCACCTCCATGCTTTACTGTAGGAGTGGTGTAATTTGGATGGTGACTTGTATTGGATTTATGCCAGGCATATGGTGTGGTATTTTAGTCTCATCTGACCATAACGCCTTTTCCATGGGGAACCAAAATCTTCTAGGTACGCATTGACAAAGCTACCTTGCAACCCTCCCATACAAGCCACATTTGTGGAGAATTTGTGACATTTGTGATATTGTCTAATGCATTTAATGACTACTAGCTGTAGGCATCTTAGTAGCCTCTCTGACCAGTTTCCTCCTGGCTCTTTCCTTCAGTTTGGAGTGATGTCCTGATCCAGGGAGGGTCTATGTTGTACCAAATACCTTTCGTTTGTTAATCATAGACTTCACTGTGCTTCTAGGCATTGATAAAGCCTTTGACATTTGTTTGATCCATCTCCTGACTTATGCCTGTCCACAACTTTATTCCCAAAGATCATTTGACAGTGCCTTGCCACATATAGATGGTTTGCTTAAATTACACTACCAGGGACTGAAATGCTCCAGGAAAGCTCAATTTTATTTCTGTAATAAAAATTGTACAACCAAGTCTTGAATAAAAGGAATGACAAAGAAAATAAAAACAAGCTAAGTGCTGAGCTAATCAAAATTGGCACATTTTGAATGTCATGGCTTTGTGTGCCATTGAGAAGGTGATTGGCTACACCTGATTGAGTTAAGTAATTTTTAGAAGGGGGTGATCCTTTTTCCAACTCAGTGACTGTTTTTTATTTTATTATTTTCTGACATGTTGGTGTTAAACCACTCACTTGGTATAAGTAAATACAAAATGTGTTTCTTTTCTTTACCCAAAGTAGTTTGTTCGCAGTTAATTTTCTCATGTTTTGTATGTGATTTTTCTGTGGATTTTTTGTTTTTTGACTTTGATCTCTGTTGTCAGGTGCACTGTCAGACAGTGAAGTGTCTTCATACCACTCAAGTGATGTGAATCTGGATCGTGGGTACACCTCAGACTCTGAGGTATACACAGAACATAGCAAGCAATCAAAGATGCACAGATCTGTCACTGATGTGGATATGGTGAATAGCGGTTGGCTGGTGGTAAGGGACCTTTATCTTTTTATTTTTGTATAATTTTTCAAGAAAAATACATGTACAGTGGGTTACAGTGAAAAGCATATACAGTGTATCCAAACAATGTGGTTTAAATAGCAAATATATATGAACAGCGCTCATATGTGGATGATCCGCATATGTGAAAAATATATATAATGTAAAATAGTATAATTTTTCACGTATGCGGATCATCCACATATGAGCGCTGTTCATATATATTTGCTATTTAAACCACATTGTTTGGATACACTATATGCTTTTCACTGATACTTTCTTTTAAAACAGCAGCTGTGAACTTGTTCATTATATGTGTATATATTTTATATATAGTTCTGTTACCTTAGCGCAGCGGTGGAAGTCAACAGGGCGCTTTTGTGACTACCCTTTGTTTTATACAGTGGGTTACAGCAGATCTCGGTAAGAGTATCTTGCAATGGCGTAGAGTATCAGACATACTAAGAATAAGCATCATGTAGTAGTAGAAAGCAAGAAGTCATCATATTGGCATTAATACCATCCTTGTTAGCAAACTGAGTAGCACAAATCCACAAATCTTGCAGAATTAATGATAATATCACTTTAAAACTGTACAAATAAGATTGTGAAGATGTGACTTCCATTGTTGGATTGTATGAAGAGTCAAAAAGAGGTGTCCTCTGTAATAGAAATTGTACAACAAGTCTTGAATAAAAAACAATAAAAGGAATATCACAGGAAAGAAAAACAAGCTAAGTAATTTAAAAAAAAAGTAGAAGAGGATGAATGTGCCATCTTTATCTCCTAAAACCATCAACAAACAAGTATATTGTTGCTTTTGCGAAGTGGAAGTGAGTCTAAATCTCCCCCTAGACCTATGTGACTAGGATAGATATGCTCTAAACTTCTGTTTCAGTGATAACCATAGCATTTTGGAATTTCCATCATTCTCTGCCCCAGTGACAACCATACAATTTTGGAACTTCAATCATTCTTGGTAATAAAGACTGCAATCTCCTCAAGGACTACATAGACACCAATAAACCACATCCACATGGAAATTATTAATGGTCCCCTATGAATTTCTTGAGATGGGTTTTCTTCACAAAAACTGATCACAACACACTTCATTTCTATGTCACCTGCTATGTAGTGAATTGTCTGCTGTAGTCGTATTTAGAAAATGCACACCATCTGTTAAAACAAGAAGCTCAGCTATCATATTGGCAGGTGCTGACACAGCTGCACTGAAATCATTGAATGGCCCCTGTCTCAACAATTAAAAAAAAATGCATCAAGACACAAAACTGCCTCACCCAAAAATGATTTTTTTTTTTTTTTAGTTTTCGGGTGAGGCAGCTTTGACCAGGAATGTCCCCTATCGGTGGCCCTGGGTACAGTAGTGACCCCTAAAACCTAAATTTAGGGCTCTCTCTTGGCTGAGTCATCTTCCAGCACTCTGCCACGAGAGACTCTATTGTAGTTTTTATGGGGAAAGGGGTAAGAATCAAGGATATTCCTTAGAAGGGAAAAAGTGTGTTTGTGTGTGATAGCAAGGATAAACTAAAAAATGTAACTATACCTGCAGCTGTTAGATGGCAAAATGGAGGGCTGGCAATGAATCCAAAATAAGCCGATAATGAAGATCTTCTGTGATGCAACTCCATTCTATCAAAAAGGGGGGTGAATGGCAAATGTATGCTTGTGTCGCATCCCTAACGGGATGAACACCTGTTCCTTATAAATGTCCGTCTCAAACCTGCATTAATTGTATATTCCGATACCCATTTCTTGCTTGACTGGCAACCTCATTGACTGAACTGTTTATATTTTCAATGCTTTTAAAAATCGTACCAATGAAATATTCATCATTCTTCTATAATACATGAACTAATTGTCCTTCTCTACACATCCCTGAAGAAGGTTACCCGAAACGCGTTGGGGTGTAAAGATTGTAAAGGTTTTCATGTATTTATCTATATGGTGACAATCATTGGAACTGGTACATTTTAATTCAATTTCATTCTTTTGATAAATATTTACAATTGTGAATCTAAACTATTTATTTTTTACCTCAATATCCTGTATATTTGGAATACTATCAGTGCCTTAAAAGTCCACCCAGGGGAACCCCTTTTTTCTTTTCTCAACTCAATTCTATATGAAAACCTTTATAAATTTCAAGATATACTTTTCATTAGAACTAGCTGCTTTCAACTACCTTTGATGTAAAAGTGTAAAGCAAGTCATGGTGCAATTTACAACGGCTTCATTTTGCACTTTTTATTATATAAATGGTTTGTCTTCTCCACACAGGTTGGAAAGGAGGATGTGGACTCCTCTAAAGTGTCTGCAGCAGTGACCAAGCCTGGTGCCAGCACTCCAGTAAACCAGTACAGTTTAATAATTGGTTTGGACTTTGGTCCCCATGATACAAAATCTCTCATGAAGAGCGTGGAGTCTCTTTCTTTCATTGTTCGGGATGCTGCACATGTTACACCAGAAAACTTTGAGCTGTGTGTGAAGACTATTCGTGTCTTCGTAGAGGCGAGTCTAAACGGAGGTGTGTGTAAGTGTTGCTAGGATTTCTTTTTTTAACTAACAAAATATATTACATTCTTTACTTTGTTTTTGCAACATAAAAAGCATTGTTAAACACCTTTTGTAATGCATAACTATTGTAACAAATTGTTGAATGTATACATGTCAAGAGCATTTTATAGCAAGAAGGTCTATACTAAAAATATTTTTATAGTGATGGCGATAGTGATGGCGATTTTCACTTTGTATAAAAATACAAAGTTTGACTATGACCTGAGACAAAAAATGTTTGAGCCTCTTATCCAAGAATGATATTTAAAGAGGTTGTAACCATAAAAAAAAGAAATCATGTTCCCTTATAGGAGGTTGCACAGTGCTTGTACTGTCCAATCTGTTCCTCTCGATGCTGTAAAAAAAACCTGGTTGATCCTGCCTGTTCCCATGCCCCCCTTAGTGTGCTGACCACAGTAATCGTGCCTGCCGATTCATGATTACTGTGGTCGGGTTACATGCTTCCATCATCCCACTTCTCTGCTCTCCCCCCCTCCCTGCTTTTCATCTGCTGTGTGTGCAAGCCACCCAGCCCCCCCCCCCCCCTACTGTTGCTATTAGGAGCTGGCAGTAAAATTAAAGATTACTGCCAGCCCCTCTGTTCCACTTAAGCCATCCTACACTTGTAAATGTGTAAAATTTTGCCTGTGAATACCTTTTTTCAGATGTTTCCATCGGCTCTCGGGTGCTGCCACTGCCATTGCCTGTAAGGGAAACTACAGTTTGTTGACTACTTTCTGAGCATTGGAATAAGACATAAATGAATTTCCTATGAGCTTAAAATTATTTTCATGTGCATAAATGAGTGATCACTATGCACTGCAGAGTTCATTTTTATCCAAGGTGCCTGGTACATAATACAGTAGTGTCTGGGGCCATCAGCTTATAAGATAAAGCAAAAACATCCCTAATATTTATCTGTCTCGCTCACAAGAAGAAAAAATTGCACTGTGCTCCAGTTCCAGCACCCCCCCCCCTCCCCCCCTCCCCCCCGATCTTCTTATGTGACAATGACTATTATAAAAACAGTGCAGTTGTGTGGGGCTCTGCCCACACAGGTGTATAATTAATTTGCAAAGTTCTGTGCATTAATGAACTACAAGTCCAATCTTCCACCACGGCAGGCAATTTTGCAGTTTTTAGTGAACTGCAAGGTTACTGATGCGCTCGCTCGTAGTAATTTATTCTTTTTGCAATTCAGTAATAGTTTTCCCATATGGGTGGCATCGATATTGAGTCTCTGCAGAATATTTGCATTTCATTGATCGTGGGTGCAATGCTTTACCAGCTGCAGTGTAAAAAAGTAATAAATGCACTTTTGGATTAAAAATAAAAAAAGGGAAATTTATATTTTAAATTGGTGCAATCTTTGACTGTAGATGAACTTACTTTGACACAAACTGTTGCTAGAGTTACCTGCAGATCCCGCAGCAAATTGGAGATGACTTTTAGCATCAAATTGTCAGCTCTTGGGCTGAATTTGCTGCACTTGTCAGGTTATTTTCCTTAAGCCCCATACACACTATCAGTTTTCTTGACTGTTTTCTCATCAGGTTTACCAAAACCATGTAGTACAAGGGCTGATTGCATGCAAATTGAAACTCTTGAGGTTTGACCTCATATTAGATGGTTTTTGTAAACCTGAAGAGAAAACCGTCAGGAAAACTGATAGTGTGTATGGGGCTTTAGTGTTATGATTGATTTCATATCAATTGGCGATCTTTTTAAACCCCTTGGAAGCTTCAGAAATCCACTTCTTTAGATCCCTTTTGATTTGACGTGACAGACATCGATACCAAAGAGCATACCAGAACTTAGATATTGGAGGCTTAAATGAGACTGGTTCCACCTACTATTGCCAAGGAAGTTCTAATCATTGGCACCTTATCCTGGGACACAGTGTTCTAACTTCATGGATTTGAAGGCGTATACGGTACTTGCTTTTTCCATGTGAATCTGCATTTTATCCTTTTCAATTGAGGGACAGAGGAATCCTTTAATTTTTTAGTTCTACTACTACTACTACCTGAAGTAGATTGAGACACTGGCAAACAACTGTAGGTTTGTCACATAATCCATCCTACTACCAGCATGTTTTTTTGGATATCTGTTGTACAGCTCTGCTGTGTTTAGACTAACTTTTTATTTTTGCTAGCACATTTTTTTTCCTTTAATCAACTCTTCTCTCCATCGCTGCTGTAGCACTGTCCTCTCCCATCACAGCTTTCTGACAGTCAACCTCAGGCTAGCCCTTTTGAGCACCGCGTCTGGACCTTGATGGACATTGCAGGGATATCTTGAAAGTGATTTTTGGCCACTGGTCTCTCCATAAGTTGCACTTGCCTGATCTCTGAAGGCTTGATAAGGTCTTATTTAAACTTCTGTCATTGCTGCACCTCTGAAAAGCGATTCATGGTTGATCACCTTTCATAAGTATTTGACAAGTGTCTTGAATGTGAAATGTTGCCTCCTGGATGCCCATTTATTTTTTTTATTTTTTGGGGGGGTGCATGTGATCAACACATGGCCAATCGGCAGTGTCCAAACAAAGTCATGGGTCATGCAGCCTCATAGGACAGTCAGAAGAGAAGAAAAACTCCTCCTACAAACTTTAACCAGTGCTTGGCCGGACACTAATAAGTCACAAGGCTGCTGATGAGAAAGGGTGTTTAGCAGTTTATATTTACTAAAATAATTGCAATTTCATGTCCTGTGTACTGTGGGAGACCAGATATAGTGAATGCAGGGTCCTGGGTTTAGTACCACTTTAAGAAAAGTTTAGTACCACTTTAAGAAAAAAAAAATTTTGGTCAGTACAAAAATTCTTTGTTTAATTTTGTGTAAATGATGAGAATGGATACACCGTGTGTCTTCATGTGCCATTTGTTCAGGTGTAATATCTTTATAGGCATTGTTGAGTCAAGATCTTTAGGCTTGCCTGTTCAAATACAAATAAAGTCAACAAAGTGTACCTAATTTTCACATTTAAAGAATGAACAGTGTTCGTTAGACTTCAGAGTGTTTTCATTGTTACCATTTGGTTTTAAAATAATTGGTGTTCTCCCAAATACACTATTTGGTTTGTGGGTGGTTAATGTTTTAAAAATGTGCCATGGACTCGCGCACTTGTTCGGGACCATATTTTGATCATCATTCAGATACCTCGAATCCCTTAATGCCAAATGTATCTCTCCAAATTGTGTGTGTTTAAAGGGTACAAATCACAGGATAAGAGAGCGAAGAGCCATAAGTTTGACAATAAAGCTAGCCGTTTCAAGAAGAAAAGTAAAGAGAAAGAGAATACATTGCGCCGCTCAAGAGTCTCCAACCAGCGCCAGTATCGTTCTCACAGCGATGATGAGGAAGACGAGACTGTGCCAGCTAGTTACCACACTGTGTCATTACAGGTTAGTCACGATGTAAGTATGGCAGGCCTTTCCTCCTCCTTCATATTTTCCCTTGCCTACTGAATTGGACAAGACAATGGGGACTACTTGATTTCTTCAGCAAATTGTTACCTGTTTCCTCTTTGCTGAGACATGACTTTTCTGCTGATTACTAGATCTGTTGTCTTCAAAGCATTTGTGCTACTTTTCTGAATGGGTCTGCCTCTACAATAGAACTACCAAATTACACTTTTTCTAATGTAGCTGATGACATTGAAATACCTTCTGTTCTTAGAAGGCAATTTTGTTCTCCACAGTATTTAAATTTTAAATTTTTTTTTTGGCTCCTTTACCACAACCTAACACGTTAAAGTTGTATGCATATCATGGGTGGCTTACTACAATGCCCTGTTGAAGATCATTTTTTTTTTAGGGTCACCCAGGGGCTCTTTATTTGTCAGAAATAGCCAATCCCTCCCTCTGTTTTGGTGTTAACCAAACATCTATCACTATAGTTGGTTGTACAAGTTGTTCCTAAAACCATGACCGCGCCAAAAGTGGACAAGACAGCAAATTACTGGATTTTAAATATTATAGGCTTAATTGCCTACCGATTGCTCTCAGGAAGGCTCCGGCTTCATTGTTGAGCACTTTAATAGAAAACTGCACCTAAAATTAGAACTATACCCATAACAGGTTGACAAGTTTGTTCTTTATCAAAAAAAAAAAACTGCATTCCACAATGATATTTAAGCTACCAAAATGAGTGTGTGCTATAAATTGCCTCCAGCATTGCTCCTTTTTCTGCTTTCTGAATGTCGTAATTGTAGCCTAGAGCATTTTTTTCTTATTGAAAACTCTGCCCCTCTCTTAAAGCCAACCATAGACTCTCTTAAAGCCAGCCATAGACAGCTGGAATCTCAACTGCTTTAGCAGTGACTGGCTAAGATTCGAATCACGTATGAGCTGACTGACTGTACCCGAGTTGATCGACCAACTTGGGTACAACCCACATGTCGGCTTTTTCATGTGATTATTGCCAGCAAATATAGCCACTAGCAATCACTGTGTGCTCTCCTGTGGTTGCAGGAAGGATGATTACATACCTTTTTTGCATTCTATTCTGTGTAGAATTTTCTCCTGTCACCTCTCCTGCCTAATCCCTCAGCACAGTCTATGCCAATCCTGTTTTCTTCGCCCTCAGCTGCAGTAAATCTTTAGGCTGTCAGCTGGTCAGCCTCTAGTGACTCACTGATTATTGGCACAGTGCCAACAATACAGGACAACTGAGGCTCTGCAACAACGCATTACTGGATTTTAAACAGTATAGGCAACTATTTTTTTTATATTTTACATACAGTGGATATAGAAAAGCATCTCCCCCTATGTTGCTTTGCAGCCTGAAATTAAGACACACGTTTTTTGTTCAGCTGTATTTACTATTGCAACTTATAACATCCTAGTGAAATATATAACACCAACCTGTCGGAAAACAAAAACCGAATCACGAAGTTGGAAAAAGGATCACCACCCTCCTAAAAATGACTCCACTCAAATGTAGCTAATCACTTTCTTATTGACGCACACAACTATTTGTCTTTCAACTGTGTTCATTTTGATTAGCTCAGAATGAAATGAGTTTCTCTGGAGTATTTCAGTCCCTGGTAGTGCAACTGAAGCAAACTACTATGGGTTTCAAAAATTTTAAAGGCTTTATCAATGCCTAGAAGCACCGTGAAATCTATTAAGAAGTGGAAGGTATTTGGTACAACACAGACCCTCCCTGGATGAGGACGTTACTTCAATCTGGATAAAAGAATCGGAAGAAAACTGGTGAGAGGCTACCAAGAGGCCTGCGGCAACTCTGAAGCAGTTGCAGGAATTTGACAGAGTGGTTATTGTGTGCATGTGACAACAATAGCACAAATTCTCCACAAATGTGGCTTGTATGGGAGGGTTGTAAGAAAAAAGCCACTCGAGATGCCACATGCAGTCAAGACTGAGCTTTGTCAAAGTGCACCTTGAAGATCGAGGCCACATGGAAAAAGGTGTTATGGTTAGATGAGACTAAAATGTAATTATTTGGCCTCAACAACAAATATGTCTGGCGGAAATCCAATACAGATCACCCTCCGAATAACACCATTCCTACAGTAAAGTGCAGAGGTTATTATGTCCCGTCAATGAGGGTGTTTCTCTGCAGCAGGGTCTGGAGCCCTTGTCAGGATCTAAGGAAAAATGGGAAGGGGCAAAATACTGTCAAATTCTTGAGGAACATCTGCTGCCCTTTGCCAGAAAGTTGTCAATTGGGAGGTAGGTTTACCTTCCACCATGACCCAAAGTATATAGCAAAAATGACCAGTGCTTGCAGGAGAAAAAGGTGAATGTGCTTGATTGGCCTAATCAGAGCCCTTATCTGTGGAATTAAATGTTGGTGTTCTATCTTTCTCTTGGATTACAGATGGTTAAAACAAAAATGGTGTCTCTTCATTTCAGGCTGCAAAGCCCTAGGGAATAAAACGACGGACATTGCAACTTTTTATCTTGCATGGTATTTGCACAATCATTTTTCAAACGCCTTCTTTTTTTTTCGGAAAAAAAATGGTTTCATGAATTAAAAAAGAACAAAAGTTAGCCCAATTTTTTTGTAAAATAAGAAAGATTGTTACACCGAGTAAATAGATACCTAACATGTCACACTTTAAAATTGCACACACTCATGGAATGGCGCCAAACTTCGTTACTTAAAAATCTCCATTTCAATGTTTACAGGTTACCAGTTTAGATTTACAGAGCAGGTCTAGTGCGAGAATTGTTGCTGGCACTCTAACGCACGCGGCGATACCTCACATGTGTGGTTTGAACGGCGTTTACATATGTGGGCGGGACTTATGTGTGCGGGACTTATGTGTGCGGGGACAGGGGCATTACATTTTTTTATTATTATTTTTATTCTTTCTTTATTTTTTTACACTTTAAAAAAAAAAAAAAAAAATTTGAACACTTTTATTCCTATTACAAGGAATGTAAACATCCCTTGTAATAGGATAGAATGTGTGTGACAGGTCCTCTTTATGGAGAGATGTGGGGTCAATAAGACCTCCCCCTCCTCTCACATCTCTCCTCCAGGCTGGAAAGCATGAGAGTGTGAAAAAAATGTCACCGATCTCATGATTAGTATTGCTTACTAGCCGAAATCGCGGCTTTGTTTGCTTCTGGGTAACCGGGCGTGACGTCATCACATCGTGCCCGGGCCTCTGACGGTCATAGAGATGACTGGTCACCAGTCATCTCTATGCTTACTAGCCTGCGCCGGACGATTATTTCTCCGGGCCCCCGATGGCCCGGAGAAGCACCGTGGGCGGCAGGAGGGGGGGTGTCCCCTCCCACCGCCTATAACAACGATCAAGCAGCGGAAGCGCCGATATGATCGTTCTTATGGAATATCTGAATGATGCCTCTAGCTGCCCCATCATTCAGATATCATCGCACAAAGCCCAGGACGTCATTTCACTATGGCTGGGTATTGAAGTGGTTAAAGGGGGTGATTATTTTCTATACCCACTGTGTGCTGGCCCCTTTTACAGGTATAGCTAAAGTAATCTATCGGGGCTTTAGTTTCTAACTACAGTTCCAGAAATACAATGTCTTCCGTTGTTAACATCTGGATGCTAGTTGCCTGGCTGTTTGCTGACTGGCTGGATTCATGCTTTGAGATTAGCAGTGATGACAACCAGGTAACCTGAATTTTTTGTTGGAGAGCTTTGTAAAGGTAGTATTCAGGTTTCTCTCGTGCAGCCAGTTCAGACTTAACCAAAGAGGTCTAAAGAATGATTTGCATGGCTTTGCCTACTCTTCTGAACCAAAGAATGTACCATTTTGCTTCTGGATTTGTCTGTCTGAGAATTGATGGCGGCATGTAAATAACATCTGTTCGAAGAAGAAAGTTCTGTACTACTTGCTATGTTTCTTTAGTTTTCATTAATTGTTCCTGACTCTGAGATGAGGGCATGACAAAACAGAGTGAACAGTTGGGTACATAGAGGGGAACATGCCATCCAGACACCAATGTCAAACCTCCTTTTATGCAGTGATAGAGGTCTTTATGATCCATTGAGGTGCATCTTTATTTCTGTGCTGTTAATCACCTTTTCTCTATTTTTGGTGAAGGATGCTTGATTCTTTGTGATCCTTTGGTGTGAAATTTATAATTATAAATTATAAATGTCCTTTTTGGAAATTGTTTACCTCTATCTATAGAGCTGCTACTTCCTTCACTTTGAGGAGGACATGGCCTGTATAATTGTAGGTTACATGAGTAATGTGTGCTCCATCTCCATTACACCACAATTGTGAAACTGTCTTGATCTTGTGAATTTTTTTCCAGTTCAGTGTTAAATAAGGTAAACCATGTCCATCCACAATTAATCAGGGATTTGCAGAAGTTATTTCTATGTTTTCAGTAGGAGCATATCTACATTTGAGGTTTATTCACCCAGAAACAGAAAATTGTGGATTAAAGGAGGAAGGACTGTCGTGCATTTACATCCTCCCTTTCTCCTACTCCCTTCATGTCCTCTACACAACTGTTGAGGTGGTCATACATATTCCTGGTCAAATATTTCACTATTTTATCTGAAGGAGACATAATAAAAATGCAGGGATTACTATCCCAGACAATGATAAATGATTGGTTGATATTGTCGCCTAATAACTTTAATACTGTCAGAGTCAGTGACCCAGAACAAGTTTGCCAATTAGCTGTCCGAGAGAAGTCCACTGTCCTCATCGGCATTCTTGGTCAGGATCAGTGATTCAAAGTATTGTTGCCAGAGAATCAACAGTACAGACCATCATGTAGCATTTTCAGATTACTGCTTCCATGTTTTTTTTTCATAGTGCACAAAACAGTTTTTAATAATAATCCATAGCAAACCACATGCCCAAAGCCTTGTTGGGGGCCATAATCTGTTACCCTCATATAATACGGTTTTAAAATCTTTACCCAGCCAATTTGACCATTCAAGCCTTGTGTGTGTCCCAAATAATTAACATCTGTCCCAGATTCCATGGGCTTATGGTCCGGGACAGTTTCACAAACTTTTATCACTCCCATCATGTTCTTGGGCAATCAGAATCTGATGAGACCCATTACAAAAGACCATAGCAGTTGGATTATTTGGAGTTTCTTGTGTGGCTCTAATGCTGGAATATAATCAACACTCATTAGATCAGACTGATTGATTTGGATGGGTATCAAAACTTCACCATTACAGATTAAGTCTAGTTGAATGTGACTGTTATCCAGTCTAGTTGAATAACACTTCCAGCAGCTTAGTGTAGTCAAACATGCTTATGCTTGAGGTGATTGTAGCCATATTAGTGCAATTGTGACAGAGAAAATTTAGTACTGTCCGTGATACTTTTTTTGCACGAACATGTATGGACGAGCTTTCGCGGTGTGTCCCCTTCAAGGTCCAAGCAGTACTGCTTAGACCTTGAAGGCCCCTTTCCGAATGCTTGTCCATGAAAAATTATGTTGGGGCAAATAAAAAAAAGTATTACGGACAGTACTCTAATGCTTATGTAATCACAGCTGGAGTGACGAGCATCAGTGGCAAATGAAAGCACAAAGTGACCGAGAATTTGGGATTTTAGGGCCCTTTCCCACTGATGCGCTTTTGATGCATTCCCATTGACTTGCAATGGAAGGTGCCTTTTTGGTGCGCTTTTGAACTTGGACTTTTGCAAGCGCAGATGCAGTGTGAACAGTTGCATAGAATTTATTTAGGCATGGTTTTCATGCACTTTTATCACCCTAGCAAAGCACTGCAAAAGCACACCTGTCTGAAAGGGGCCTTATGTTTGTGGGATAACTTTTAAAATGACTCCACTTCATTAAAAAGGAAATGCAGATACACTATTTATAGGTCGACTTTAGTAAGCAATACATGTTACACAGGCATATCCCTAACTTAATGTCACAGATCTTGCATATTTGAATTATTTTTCGTTTTGATTTTAGCTTCTTGACTTGATGCACACACTTCATACAAGAGCTGCAACCATTTACAGTTCCTGGGCAGAGGAACAGCGCCATCTTGAGACTGCAGGAGAAAAGATCACAGCCGATGCTAGAACTTTGTGGTCAAACTGCTGGTGTCCATTGCTGCAGGGTGAGAAATGTGTAATGGTCAAAAATAAAAAAAACTTTATAAATCTTTTTGTCTAGCTGTAGTCTACACAGTAAAGTGAAATTACATTTTTTAACAATGAAAATCTTTCTGAAGGTCTCTAATATCCTTAGTAATAGGTTTATTGCTATTATGCTGAACCATGTTCACTTTGTGTTATACGCTTCCCTATTTTCTTTTCTTTCAGAGCATGTATAGTTCCTTTACGTGTGTGCATGAGGCATAATTATTATAGTAGCTTTATTAAAGGGGACAGCACCAAATGCCAGCGTTATACTGTACGTTTTTTTCCTTTCTAATGTGTCCTAGCTCTTGCCAGTTCGGACGGTCATAGACTCTTTGAACCGTGCATGAGCAGGCTGAATGTAACAAGTTGATCGATCAACTTGGGTACAACCAGCCTGCTGGATTTTACATGCAATTATCACTAGTGGCTGGCACATCACTGTCTTCTCCTGGTGGGGATGGCTCCCTCCGCCCTGAGAATACAATGGCTCAGCGGGAGGAAGTCCCCTGTCAACATTGTGTTGATGGGAGAACCCGTGGTTGCAGAAAATAAATTTGCCCAGTGTATGGCCTGCATCACAGTGCATGCCTAATTGAAGATGAGATTCTTTGTTGGTGGCAAGAGGGTGTTAATGGGGAGTGAAAAGTTTTTGAATCCCAGTCACGCCATTGCATTCCAGTGGCAGGCTTTTTCCTGCACAGTAACAACCCTATAAGCAGAAGTGCTTTATTAATTTCATGTGTTTTGATATGCGCAGACAAAACTTGGTGTCTGCTCTGCAGGGATGGATAGTGGAGCCTGTTGGGAGTGTGTGATTTTAAATGCATCTTTGTATATGTGATTTCAGCTACTTGTAGACATGATCCAGATGGTTTTTGGAGACACAAACTACTTTGATTCAGGGTCCCACCCTTAACCGCCAGCATACTGCTTTTTGCCATGTAAAAAATCTGTCTGGATCACCATTGTTCTTAAGAGAAACTGCACAGGCTGCCAGCATCTCTTCTCTCTCTGTTTTTTTTGCCATAGAAGTAAATGTGCCTTCTGGCCAAGCAAGGTTGTCATGGGTAGTTTTCTCAAGTCTAAATATCCAACTTTGAAATCTATTGGCAGCTTTATTTAAATGAGTTGTAAACCTTCAAGGTTTTTCACCTTCATGCATTCTATGCATGAAGGTAAAAACACTGTTGTGCAGCAGCCCCCCAGAGCCCCCCTTTTACTTAACTGAACCCAATGGTTCCATCGATGGGGTTTGAGCACAGCAGCTCCAGCCGTCTCTGTTCTTCATTCAATAGATTGATAGCAGCGCAGCCATTGTCTCCTGCTCCTGTCAATCAAATCCAGTGACCCGGGAGCTGGGCTGAGTTTTGCTCTGTCAATGGACGCAGCAGCAGGACTCGTGCACACTCCTGCGCAAGTGCCCCCCTGGAATGCGGGTCTCCGAGTCTGCCGTGTTCAAAGTCGCTTAAATCCCCTTTCTTCCCCATTTCTTCCCCATTCTGATGCTTAGTTTGAAGTTCAGCAATTTGCCTATCTAGACGCCTAAATTCATTGAGTTGCTCCCATGTGATTGACTGATTAGCAATTTGTGTTGCCAAGCAATTGAACAGGTGTATCTAATAAAGTGGCCTCTGTGTGTGGCCACTAGTATCATATACTAGCTCTATTAGAATTGCTTCATACTTCTGTATATTGTGCTGGTGGGTATTCCTGTAGCGATTACTTTTTTAATAACCGTACAGTATATCGGTCTTCTCATAACTTTTTATGATGTAGATATCAAGTTTTTAGGAGGTTTGGTTTCTAGTACCCCATATTTATTATGGGCACACAGTTGCCTGAACTGGAGATCGAACATGATTTTCCTATTTGGATCCAGCACTCTTAACACACCTGCAACACCACCCCGTCTGACATTGGCCATGTTGGCATTTGAATGTTCAGATGTGACTTTTTACTTTGCTAATTAAAATCAAGTGAGATTGCAAAACATTTGCATAGAAGGTTTCATTTATTTTAATGACATATAGGCCTGCGTTGTTCTGTTTACATGCAAAATGTACACTATGCATAAAAAATAATAAATCTGTATAAAAGGTAAAGACAATGTTTGCCATGTGTCATTTGCAGGTATAGCATGGCTTTGTTGTGATGCTCGACGTCAAGTTAGGATGCAGGCTCTTACCTACTTGCAGAGAGCACTTTTAGTCCATGATCTCCAGACATTGGATGCACTTGAATGGGAAGCCTGCTTTAATAAGGTGAGAACACGGATTCTTGTGTATTTCTGTAATTCTTGCTCTGAAAACTTCTAGGTAATCTTTAATTCTTGCAAATTTTCTCATTGGCTTTTAAAATACAATGATTAGATTAGACGGGCAGAAATGTGTTTCGCAAGGCCTTGTAATGTGTTTTTATTTTTTTTATATAGATATATATATATATATATATATATATATATATATATATATATATATATATATATATATATATATATATATATATATATATATATATGTGTGTGTGTGTGTATATTTACATATGTATATATATATATATATATATATATATATATATATAAATTTGTAGCTTTGTAGTAAATTACTGGCATTAAAAAAGGACGATAGGGACAATGGGGCAGCAGGATTTTCTCGGTACCGTCGTGAGACATCACACAATTGCTTTAAAAACAATATATTTTATTTGTACATCTAGTTTAATGTTACAAACCATATGGCAACATTTAACAATATACTATAAGGCATCAAAAAACAAGGGACTGAACATACAAATTAACATGTGTGTCCCTCTTGATAGTTACTACACCCCCGCATATATGGCAATACTCCAGAGAGGGCATAAAGTGTAGCTCAGTGGACTCAACATGTTTCGCATTGAATCGCTTCTTCAGGAGATAGACAAGTAGGGGACCAGACACTAAAAAATTGATGTAGATACATCATGATGACATCACTCCTAGCGTGACTTTTGGTGAAAAAGTCATACCATGTGTTTATTTAGAATAGTGATATTTTAAACCTTTACCTCCAAAAGGGAGATATAATCGTCATGTACCACTGGACGAGCATAGGAACAACTAGTATATAGGTCACTGTATACACAAAGCATAAAACAAATATGTGCCCAATTTTCATAATAGTATTTTGATGGTCAAGACACCAAGAGGTACATATCATATCATACATATCATTGTGATAAAAGTTTTCAAAAATAATAGTATTTTAGATGGTGGGATGGATGGAAATTGGGCTGAACCCATAAGAGAGTAAGCTAAAAATATTCCTAAGCCAGGTATGCCTTTGCTCTATACCTAGCTTAGGAATATTTTTAGCTTGCACTCATTGGGGTTCAGCCTAATTTCCATCCATCCCACCATCTAAAATACTATTATTTTTGACAACATTTATCACAATGATATGTATTGTGTACCTCTTGGTGTCTTGACCATCAAAATACTATTATGAAAATTGGGCACATATTTGTTTTATGCTTTGTGTATACAGTGGCCTAGATATTGGTTGTTCTCATGCTCGCCCAGTGGTACATGCCTTGATGCCTCCGCTGGTTGGCGGCCAATTAGATCTTAATTTTGAGGTAAATGATTCACATAACCTCAATGTGTTAAATTTGAAATGGTGATATGATGTATCTACAGCTATTTTTTTTGTGTCTTGTCGCCTACTTGTCCATCTCCTGTGGGCCACTGCAAAAAATGTTGAGTCCAATGAGCTACACTTTATGCCCTTTCTGGAGTATTGCCAGGTAGAGGTGCCCCCATATATTTGGCATGTAGCAACTAAGAGGGACACACATTTTATCAATGTGTTTTTTTTTTTCCCTTGTTTGTTGGTGCCTTATACTATATTGTTAAATTATACTGTATGTATAAATTAAATAAAATGTGTTTTTTTTTTTAAAAACAATTGTGTGATGTCTCTTGACTGTACAGATAAAATCCTGCTGCCCCATTGTCCCAATTGTACTTTTTCATGAATCTTAGGATGTGGGTACCGGTATTTTAGAATTAATTTAGCACTGAGCAATTACTCTATAAATTATTGTTGGCTTTTGGAATACTGTCAAGCCTCCTACACACGATCGGATTATCCAACGAGAATTGTGTGATGACAGGCTGTTGGTGGAAAATCCGACCATTTGTATGCTCCATCGGACAGTTGTCAGATTTTTTCCATGGACAAATGTGGCATAGCATGCTTTACAATTGTCTGCCAACAATTGTCTGTCGGATTTTCCGTGTGTGTGTACACAAGTCCATTGGACAAAAGTCAAACACGCCTGCTCGGAAGCAATGCTCACCATAACAACATTAGCAGAATTTGCCCAAAGAGTGGTGCTAAAGAGCTGAAAAACCGCGTAGTTTCCATGTTGGTTGGCCAACAATTCTTTGCCGTCTGTATGCAATACACGTTCCTGGCCAGTCCCCTTCAGACAAAAGTCCTACGATTTGTCCGCAGAAAATCCGGTCGTATGTATGAGACTTTGGAGTATTTTTGGTCAGCAAGATGCAAGGCTTGTTCTCTCCAGTCATGGCCATACACCATTTTCCCCACAGGTCATGGAAGAGATACACATAGGGCCTCACTTCTTTACTATATGACATAAACTGTGTTTTCCCTAAACTGTATGCACAAAACTTACTTTGTTTTGGATAGTGTAGGGAAGTATTGGAACCCCTTTTAATTTTGACAGAGGTTCAAGTGTCAAGTTTTACCATGTTCAATTATAAAAAAAGGTTATAAAAAATCCAAATTTTTAACGTAAACCAAATTTTAAAGTATTCACTCGAACAAGAGGTGAGGGTAACTCTTCTAACGGGGGGCACCTTTTCCTCAAACAACTATTTAAAATGAATTGTTTTACCTTCCTGTAGCATCTTAAGGACAGTAAGTCGAGAAAAATTGCCCCAAATGTCAAAAAATAAATAAAAAGATTTAAGGCCAGTTCACGCTGGTGCGATGCCAGACATCACATGTGATTCGCAGCGCACTGCTGTTCACATCACATGCGATGTCTGTGCACAAAAGACAAGTCACCTTTTATATGCTATACTTGCACTCAACTAGAGAGGGAATATAGCACTTTAATATATATTTTTTCACTTCATAAGACTGTTGTTCATCTTGCACAATTTTTCATGTGCATATTCCTACCTTTAGCACCTTATTTAATTTTTTTCACTGTTTAGACATCTTTTAATTTATATGGTCTAGTTTGTAATTATTTGGTTTTATTTATTTTAATAACAGTGCAGCACCATATATATATATATATATATATATATATATATATATATATATATATATATATATATAAATAATTATTTGAGGTTATGAACTGACTCTTTCGCTATACTATATAGTAGCGAGGGAATATGCATATAATTCATACTGTATCATGTTTTGTGTTTAACTGGTATGATTTTCTATTTTGCAGGTGCTATTTCCACTGTTGACAAAACTTTTGGAGAACATAAGCCCCGCTGATGTGGGAGGTATGGAGGAGACAAGAATGAGAGCATCTACCTTGCTTTCAAAGGTAAATTAGAATTTAAGGGAAATTTAGCTCTCTAATGTGTTTTTTAATACTGATGCTTTTGTTTACTCTATGTGCAGATTTCACATGCATAGAATATTTTAGGGATTCCACATGGCTGCTCTGCACAAACAGGAAGTGTCTGGAGCTGCTCTGCAGTAATTCTTCTTTCCCAGTGAATTCTGGGATGGGGGAACTGCCACTGCCTCTCCCCCAGCACCCAGCTAACACTTTATAAATGTTACACCAATGCACTGTAAAAGCGGTTACAGGGTAGTTATACCACACAAAAGCAGTTGACGAGTAGCAACATACATCAAAAAGTTCTTGCAGTGATGAAGTGATGTTTTGTAGTGGTATAAATCGCAAACAGCCGCCATTTTATTGTAGATCCACAATGCATGTGGATCACTAGCACAAAAAATTGTTAGAAAAAAGCACTTCCTGTAGAGTTTTTAATACAGAGGATGGTAAAAAATAATTTGCATAACAGAGTAACGAAAATAATAGAATGCCATATCCATTCAAAGTTAATGTATGCGCTCCTATATGGGATACATATCACAATTTTGTAAATAACCATACCTATCTTAATATTCTAACGGAGAGAAAAATATACAATAAAATAAAGCCAACATTTAAAAGAAATATTCTTCACATATAAAATGGCTGCTATGTTACAAAAACCGGGTAAATAAAATGAATATCAATCCTAATTTGTATAGGCGAAACAATTTGTCCCAATTGCCATGCAGACCGAATGGGGAGTTAGACCCCATACACACTATTAGATTTTCTGCAGACTTATCCTCCAATTTACCAAAACGAAATATGGGGTCAAACCTTAAGTTTCAATTTGTATGCGATCAGGCAGGCCTTTGCACTACATGGTTTTGGTAAATCTGAAGACAAATATCTGCAGAAAATCTAATAGTGTGTATTTGGTCTAAGATTTTAGTTAATATAACCACTTAAGCCTCGTACACACGGTCAGATTTTCCACAAAACGTCAGACTTTTGTCTGAAGGGCGTTGGCCATGAACTTGTCTTGCATACAAACTGCACACAATTGTCAACCAACAAACACGAAAGTAGTGATGTACTATGTGAAATTTCAGCTCTTGAGCGCCACCCTTTGGGCACCTTCTGTTAATGTTGGATTTTAGGCCAACAGTCTGTCATCACACAATTCCTGTCGGAAAATCCGAACGTGTACGAGGCTTAAATTTCCATTTTAGATGTCTCCCTCATTCTATGATGGCCCCACCAGTGTGCATGCAATTTGTCAATGTCCACACATTTTAAGCCTCTGGGATCCTTATTATGCCATTGTCTAAAATGTGCAGGAAGGCTATGCTTTTTAAAACTTAATTATAGACATGCTCTCTTAAACGGCCTCCTAACCTCATTGTAGTCCTGCCTACGTACTGTTTGTGACATTCTAACAAATGGCTTATATCTTGTGAATCTAAGCATATAGTCTAATTGATGGAACACACTCTATTGGTAACAGTTGAGGAAAATGCTACAGTCTTATGTATCCCGTGCATATCGTTTATTAAAAGACTAAAAACCTTTTAGTTCAGCAAAAACTGTATTTTCCAAGGAGGAAAATATAGGATTCCCTATATTTGGGGCTAATCGATCCCTTAAGTTTTGGAGCCCTTTTAAATATTGCTTTGTTTCTCAGGTAGGACTTCCCTGAGAGTAGGATCTAACTTTAATATTCCCCACCTTTTTAAGAATTTGTTTTGCTTTCGAATGTTGCACTGAATTATTGGTAAGAAAGGGGCAGAGCATCGTTTCTCCCCTTTCTTACTAGTTGCCAACAAATGCTCTCTATCCATATGGGCAACATCCTGTATGTTCTGATTTAACTGCTTGCCGACCAGCCGCCGTCATTCTACGGCGGCAGGTCGGCTCTCCTGGGCGAGAGCCCGTAGCTATACGTCGGCTACTTTTGTGGCCACTAGGGGGCGCGCGCGTGTGTCCCCGCTCACCCCAGAGTCCCGCGCGCGTGGCCGGCGGGTACGTTCGCCGCCGGGCGCACGCGATCGCTCGGTACAGAGTGAGGACCGGGAGCTATGTGTGTAAACACACAGCTCCCGGTCCGGTCAGCGGGGGAAACGCTGATCTTCTGTTCATACAATGTATGAACAGAAGATCAGTGATTTCCCATAGTGAGGCCACCCCCCCATACAGTTAGAACACACCCAGGAACACACTTAACCCCTTCCCCGCCCCCTAGTGTTAACCCCTTCACTGCCAATGGCATTTTTATAGTAATCCAATGCATTTTTATAGCTCTGATCGCTATAAAAATGCCAATGGTCCCAAAAATGTGTCAAGTGTCCGAAGTGTCCGCCATAATGTCGCAGTACTGAAAAAAAACTCTGATCGCCGCCATTACTAGTAAAAATGCCATAAAACTACCCCCTATTTTGTAAACGCTATAACTTTTGCGCAAACCAATCAAACGCTAATTGCGATTTTTCTTTTTTTAACAAAAAATATGTAGAAGAATATGTATCGGCCTAAACTGAGGAAAAAAAATGTTTTTATATATATTTTGGGGATATTTATTATAGCAAAATGTCAAAATACAACCAAAAAAAGACGCCAATTTTGTTTGGGAGCCACGTCGCACGACTGGGTTAAGTGGTTAAAGTAGACTCACAATGGTCTTTTTCTAAGAATCATTTAACACTACTGCTTGTTGGGCATAATCATTGATATTGCTACATTTGCATCTCATTCTCTAAAATTCTAATTTCAGGACATAGTTTAACAATAGAGGGTGATGACAACTGTTAAGGTGATTAAGCTGTTTCTGCCTGAGTTAAAAAAAAAAAAGGGTTTAGTACAAGTTATCCTATTTATTTAAATCCAAAAAAATCACTTATTATTGTCGAATTTCAATAAGGCATACAATTAACTAACGATGTTTCATCTCATTTCCACAATAGTAGAATGTCATCAATAAATTGTTAAAAATAACATGGTTTAAACACAGAGTATTAATACACATGTGAATGAGCCCTGAGGGAAAATATATGTTGTATGGAACAGTTTAAAGTGGATCTTAAGGTTCTGGGTTTTTTACCTTCATGCATTCTAAAAAAACCTCCTCTGTGCAGCAGCCCCCCTAATACATACCTGAGCCCCATCTCAATACAGAAATGTGCACTAGGACCTTGGCTCTCCGGCGACTCTCCCTCATTGGCTCCTGCTGCTGTCAATCATTCAGTGAGCAAATGAGGAGAGAGGGAGGGGCCAAGCCGCAGCTGTGTGTGTGGGACAGGAACAAGTCTGCCTGAGTTTCCCCATTGCAAACTGCTTGCTCTGGGAGCAGAAGGGAGGAGACAGGAGTGTTGGTGGGGGGGACCCAGGAAGAGGAGGATCTGGGTTGCTTTGTAAAAAAAAAAAAAAAACTGCACAGTGGTAACATGTTTGTTGTTTAAGAAAAAACTAAAACTTTATCACTTTAACCACTTAAGTCCCGGACCATTTTTCAGCTAAAGGACCAAGCCCCTCTTTGCGATTCGGCACTGCAAATAGAGCTCTCTTTTGGTAGTATTTGATCACCTCTGCAGTTTTTATTTTTTGTGCTATAATCAAAAATATAGCGACCATTTTGAAAAAACAATATTTTTTACTTTTTGCTATGATAAATATCCCCCAAAAAATATATAAAAAAAACATGTTTTTTTCCTCAGTTAAGTTTGATACGTATTCTTATTTTTTGTAAAAAAAAAAAACGCAATAAGCGTTTGGTTTGCGCAAAAGTTATAGCATCTACAAAATAGTTTTATGGCTTTTTTTTTACTACTAATGGCGGCGATCAGCGATTTTTATCGTGACTGCGAAATTATGGTGGACACATCGGACACTTGACACATTTTTGGGACCATTGTCATGTATATAGCGACCAGTGCTATAAAAATGCACCGATTACTGTGAAAATGGCAGTGAAGGGGTTAACCTCTAGGGGGCGCTGTAGAGGTTAAGTGTGCCCTTGTGTGTGTGATCCTTACTGTAGTTGGGTTGGCTGTGTGCGTGACATCACTGATCGTCGTCCCCTATGACAGGGAACAGACGGTCACTGACAAGCCACTAGGAAGAAAGGGAAAGGTTTGTTTACACCTACCTCTCCCGTTCTTCAGCTCTGTGACCCAATCGCGGGACACTGGCGGGGATCGGGTCCGCGGGCGCGTTCATGGAGCTTCGGACCGGTTCACGGGCGTGCTCACGACCTACGGCTGGGTTCTTAAAGGGGACGTACCTGTACGTCGTTGTGCCCAGCCATGCCATTCTGTATATCATCATGCGGCGGTCCTTAGGTGGTTAATTGGGCATTGTTTCCAGGTATTCTCCCAATAGAGAAAGAGGTTGCTTATCAGTGTGTCTAACAGAAATGGCAATATTTTGTAGGAGAATGGGAGGTAGTAACCATGAAACGTAAAGTTAGTAGAGGAGGATGTGGTTGCCATGTGCTCAGTCCAACTTTTTACCTCCAAAATACAGCAGGATGACCTAGTGGCTGATGATTGAAGTACACAATGCATTGTCTCCTGCTCAGCATTGTTGTTCAGAAAAAATATAAGTAAATGTTTCTTTCAATTTAGGTCTTCCTACAGCATTTGTCTCCTTTACTGTCTCTTTCCACCTTTGCTGCTCTGTGGATGACAATACTAGAATTTATGGACAAGTACATGCACGCTGGCTCCAGTGACTTGCTGGTAAGTTAATACTACTTGGGTTTTACACATTCTGCACTTCATTGGCCACATGTATTGCAGTGTCTGATTGTTGCCTTTTATGCCTTAATGAAAAATGGTAGGAAGGTCAAGATCATTCTTTGCTCAATGTACAAGATGTATCAACCATTTTTTATTTTTTTTCTCCAAGCAAATAGAAAATAATATATCATACTATATGCTTCATAGGGTGAAGAAAGCAAATTAAAAGAAAGTAGTAAAGTAGACAATTGCAGCCAAAAAGGTGTCATTCTTGGTCCTGTGCTGAACGGCTGACCCTGCAATTAGTTCTCTGATTGGAGAAGGTAGAGAAAACAATGTCTCTTCTCCACTTTGTTCAATCAGAACTTTTTGTATTCATAAAAAAAAGAAAATACCATACGGATGGCATATTATAGACTGCGAAGGACCCCATACAACAAATTATATTTTCTCAATTGCCGATAAATCAATTAGTGCAGTTAATAGTAGCCTACCACTTCTATAGTAAACATACATATCCTACATTTCAACGAGAAACTCAGTATGAAGTGATATACTCAATATATGCCCATGTGGAATTTTAATGAAAAAAATACTGCGCTCATTCAATTGGTGTCAAGCAGCAACTATGTGTGTTATACAACACTAAACGGGATAAACAATAAGAAAAAAAGCTGCGCTAGTGAAAATGATATATATACTTAGAAAGTGAATGTATAAGTAAAGTGTCAATAGACTCATAAAGAATATAAATTAAATCGTATAAAAGTAAATCAATCTTAATAAGTGTGGTGAACCATAAATCGCATACAATCCGTCATGGAATTATATAGTCCATAAATGAATTCATAACAAAGTCCAAAAAATGTAATTTTCAGGCTCTAAATCTCCAAGTAAAATATCCACAGCATTAAGAAACGTGGGGATAGAAAAGAACCTCCACCTTGATAACACACTGCCTCTTCTTACCAGCTGTAAATGATCTCTTATTACAGGAGATCACAATCGCATGTAATACTGATAATCTCCACCAGGGAAACGTTATTGAGATGGTTACCTCGTTCAATGTACCATTGCAAGATGTTATCACAGACCACCTAGGCTTTGAGAAAGGGGGTACGCCCCAGAAACGCGTTAGCTACATTGGTGTCAAGGGTCTGACTGGCAGGTGCCGTGAGGTCCAGTTTCAGCTGTTTTAAATGCGCTTACTTCTGAATGTTTGTAAGTAGGACCATTGCTTTTTATTTTGTGTTTATTAAAACTTTTAAGTGGTAATGCACAAGGTCGGTGCGCCCTCCTTTCTTTTCTTTTCCATTGCAAGATGTGCCATATAAAAAAGGAAAACTCGCATAGCATAAAATCCTGAGTACATTTATTCAAACAAAAATGCAAACTTACATCAAATTTCAACGCTGTAAGCCTAAAAACAATCGGGCCGTTTCCTTGATCTACCTGCCCGTATCTTTCGGGTCTGGCTTGTGACGCGGTGATGTCAGAACAAAGCTTACCCAATGTTTCGTCTCAATGGGGATGTGGTCACGGGATACCTAACGGGATAACGTTTTCCCTAGTGGAGATTCGTGTGGAGATTATCACTAATACATGCGATTGTGATCTCCTGTAATAAGAGATCATTTACAGCTGGTAAGAAGAGGCCGTGTGTTATCAGGGTGGAGGTTCTTTTCTATCCCCACGTTTCTGGATGCTGTGGATATTTTTCACTTGGAGATTTAGAGCCTTAATATTAAATTGTTTGGACTTTGTTATGAATTCATGTGGAATATTACAATTGCCGGAAGTGGAGAAGCTTGAAAATGTTGATTTATCGAAAAAGTCTGGCATTTTGCTTATCAGCCAACTCTTTAATAATGATGTTTTGCAATTATTTGATAAGTTGCCAGTGAAGTATCATTTGTCCAATAAATTGATTTTTTTCAAGCAAAGGTCTTTTTATTAAAGCGGAGTTCCACCCAGGAAAACAACATTTGGGCAAAAGTCCTAAAAGAATAAAATAAAAAAAACGTGAAAAAAAATGAATACTCACCCGAAATACCTGTTGCTATGCGGAAGTCCGTAATCTGCCTCTTCCACACCGCGGTGTCTTTTCTTCTGCTTGTGAATGGGGCGCGCTGCTTTCTGGGAACTGTGTGTGTTCTCAGAGAGCAGCCGCCCATTCACAAGCCAGCGTGAGACTCACGCAGCCGCAGTAGGAAATGGGCAGTGAAGCCGTAAAGGCTTCACTGCCTGTTACACCTAGTGTGAATGGCGGCGTGGGACCGACATCGGGGGGGGGGCCATCAGCGCGGGCAAGTAGGACAAGGTAAGTGTCCTTATTAAAAGTCAGCAGCTACACTGCTAGCTTTGACAGTATCAGTAAGACTTGCTAAACGGGGTATATATTCTTCTATACTAATTAGGGTTGTCCCGATACCACTTTTTTAGGACCGAGTACAAGTACCGATACTTTTTTTCATGTACTTGCCGATACCGAATACCGATACTTTTTTTAAATGTCATGTGACGGTTTTCAAACCACAGTACAGACTAAGGATATTTTCTTTAGAATCATGAAGAACTCTAACTCAAGACATTTTAAAAGAATAAAAATTAGTAAAAATGAATACAATTTTTTTTTTTTCTTGTCATGCAGTAGTAAAAAACTCAAAGAATTTTCACAGAACATGTTGATAAATACAAAAAAAGTATTCTATTTAGGTATCGGGAGCATTTGCGCGAGTACAAGTACTCCCGCAAATACTCGGTATCGGTCCCGATACCGATACTAGTATCGGTATCTGGACAACCCTAATACTAATAACTAGAACTAATTCACAAGAGGGTAGTTTTGGATGGTGAAATAGAGACTTTGATAGACTTGATAATGAGGAGTGGGGGCAAGCCTGAACCAGGCTTGCCCCCAGGACCAGACAGCCGCCGAGGGACCCCAGAAGACATGGATCGGGGGCACTCTGTGCAAAACGAACTGCACAGTGGAGGCAAGTATAACATGTTTGTTATTTTAAGAAAAAAAAGTTTTTCCTTAAGTAACCCTTTAAAAAAAAAAAAAAATTGGGGTATCCCTATCCTCCTCCCAGCGCTTAAATCAGTTAGTTATCATTCATAGAGTCCATTATACTCCTTTTAAAACTGTACTCTTGAGGTAAAGGAAATACACCAAATTGTCCAAGATGTACCTCTGGCGTAGGTACACTTAACATATTCTGTGGTGATGTCCACAATTGCATTGCTGCTGGGAGTATGTATTTGATACGTTAAATTCTCTGTGTTTTACACAAATACAGCTTGATCCAAAAATTGCATTGCTAGGGACTATATAGGAAGATACCCTCCCAGTTGGAATTCGAGTGATGTGGATGAGCATTATGTATATGGCTCGCAAACTGATATTACAAAAATGGATATTAAACTACCCGTCAACGATGGATCAATGAATCACAGCAACTAATCTTAATTTAAGACGAGAGGAACTGAACTATAAACATAGGTGTCCTTAAAAATTTGCCAATCTAATTCAGTGATTCAACAGAAATTCAATTACTACTTCTGATTGTGAGCAAACTTTTTATTTTTATTCTTTTAGATGGAGGCCATACCCGAATCCTTGAAAAACATGCTGCTAGTTATGGACACGGCTAGAATATTTCACAGTGCAGACTCACGGACAGGATACTCAGACCTTTGGGAGATTACATGGGAGAGAATAGACTGTTTCCTGCCTCGGCTGAGAGAAGAGCTTTTCAAGCAGACAGTAATACAAGGTAATTCTCAACATCATCTCTCCGAGACCTAACGGTGCTTGCGATTTGAGAAGGATCTGCAGTCTATTGAAATGATGCACTCAGATGATGCACAGAGATTAAACAAATCTCCCTACATGCATCTCTGCTGTCTTCAGCTATCTATATTCTTTAGAATGTGAACACTGTTAGAATTTTTATTTCCTCTTTTAGAAGTGGGAGGGGAGTCTAGGCATACACTGTGCCAGCTGATTGGAGGAAAGGCACACGCCCCCTCCACATAGGCAGGAGAAGGAAGATGCTTTCTGTGGTGTACACACGATCGGTTTTCCCATTGGAAAGAGTCTGATGAGAGCTTTTGGTCAGGAATCCTGACCAGGTGTATGCTCCATCAGACTTTTTCCAATGAAAAAACTGCTATAAAAAGATAGAGAGCAGGTTCTCTATTTTCCCGTCAGGAAAAAATCCGATCAAATTTTTTTTTTTTCTATCGTGTGTACAAATTCCGACGTGTAAAATTCTGTCGCATTCTCGGAAACAAATCATTGCATGCTCAGATTTGTAGAACTTAATTTTGTGTGGCCATGTGTATGCAAGGCAGGCTTGAGCGGAATTCCGTCAGAAAAGACATCCTTTTTTTTTTTCCCCGACGGGAAAAACGATCGTGTGTACGGGGCATAAGGCTTGGTTCACATTGGTGTGATGCAGGAAACCCTATGGCCACTGCGGTTTCCTGCATCACACCTGAGTTGCAGGTAGTTCACACTACGAACCGATGGGAGTGTCAATACAAAGTTAATGACACCCCCAGATCGGTTCGCATATCGTAGAGCAAATTGTCAAACCGATTGTGATGTGGACAAAAAAGGGTCCTGCACGAGTTAGGGCAGAATACGATGTGAATTCAGCCATACAATCTGTATGGCTGAGTTTTCATATTTTACTGACATCGCATGCGATTTGCTTAGCAGTGCAGTGCGAATTACGTGCAATGTCTAACATCGCACCAATGTGAACCCAGCCTAAAGATGCTATAGTCATGACATTTTCACCACATGTCTGTAACAACCCATGCAATCCATACATACAAAGAAACAAGTTCAGAAATGAAGTCATGTGTAATAAAATAGAAAAACACCAGGAAAAAGTATTGACCACATGAAGAAAGAGTTGCAAAAAGGCATGGAAAGCCAAGAATGTAATACTGAAGGTAGATTTACATTTTCTATTTACAGACCCACCCCATGTATCTGCAAGTGAAGCACATCCTCAAAAGACTCTAGTAGGGCCTGCTTTTGTTCCTGCTCCTACAGAGCCCAGACCTGTGCCACAGCCAGCTCATCCCGCGCAAATACCAAGTGGTAAGTATCAGTCTTATAAATGGCTCCCATTCTGTTTTTAGTAGCAGATTTTTTTTCAAAACTTTGAACTGAAAATAAGCGGGTTAACCTCATAATCTGTGCCAAATACAAGACATAGGAAATTCATACAGTGCATTTGAAAAGTATTCATACATCTTGACATTTTCCACATTTTGTCATGTTACAACCAAAGACGTAAATGTATTTTATAGGGATTTTATGTCATGGATCAACACAAAGCGGCACATAATTGTGAAGTGGAGGGAAAATGATAAATGGTTTTCAAAATTGTTTACAAATTCTTGCAAAGTGTGGCATGCATTTGTACTTGGCCCCCTTTACTCTGATACCCCTAACTAAAATCTATTTTTATTAATTGCCTTCAGAAGTTGCCTAATTAGTAGCGTTCACCTGTGTGTAATTTGAAACTTAATATAAATACAGCTGTTCTGTGAAGCCCTCAGAGGCTTGTTAGAGAACCTTGGTGAACAGTCCACATCATGAAGGCCAAGGAACACATCAGACAGGTTAGGGATAAAGTTAGGGTTAGGTTATAAAAAAAATCTCCCAAGCTTTGAAAATCTCAGAACATTGTTCAATCCATCATTCGAAAATCGGAAGAGTATGGCATAGCTGCAACCCTACCAAGACATGGCCATCGACCTAAACTGACAGGCCGGGCAATGAGAGCATTAATCAGAGGAGCACTTAAGAGGCCAATGGTAACTCTGGAGAAGCTGCAGAGATCCACATCTCAGGACAACTATTAGTCATGCACTCCACAGATCTGGCCTTAATAAGAGTGACAAGAAGAAAGCCATTGTTGAAAGAAAGCCATAAGAAGTCCCATTTGCAGTTTGCGAAAAGCCATGTGGGACACAGAAAATGTGGAAGATGATGCCAAAATTGAATCTTTTGGCCTAAAAGCAAAACTCTGTGTGGAAAAAAATTGTCCTGAACACACCATAGCCACTGTGAAACATGATGGTGGCAGCATCATTTTATGGGAATGCTTTTCTTCAGCAGGGACAGGGAAGCCGGTGCATTGCCATGAAATGAGATTTGCCATAGAATGAGATGGTCCGCCTCCATCCCATTCTATTGGCTCACTCATGTCACGTGACATATTTAAACGTCAAGTATTGACGCAAACATCAGTCACAGCTAGGCTATCATAGGGAGAGGATCTCCTCTCCCTGTGATAGCGCTGTCAGCAGCGTGCCTCCCGCCAGCGCTAAGTACACCCCGCGCCCGCAGCTCTTCCCCGTCCTCCGCGCCCGCAGCTCTTCCCCGTCCTCCGCGCCCGCAGCTCTACTCCCCCGTTAAGAATCAGGGAACGGGCTGCAGCTGCAGCTGCTCCAGGCTATGTGGGCTGGTGTTGTAAATACTGCGCATGCGCAGGTTTACGCTACTAACGTAGCCAACGCTAGGTCTACGCTAATAGCGTAGACTCTCCCTGTTCCCTGATTCTTAACGGGGGAGTAGAGCTGCGGGCGCGGAGGACGGGGAAGAGCTGCGGGCGCGGGGTGCGGGGAGTAGAGCTCCATTATCATAGAGGATAATGGAGGGAGTAGAGCTGCGGGCGCGGGGTGTACTTAGCGCTGGCGGGAGGCACGCTGCTGACAGCGCTATCACAGGGAGAGGAGATCCTCTCCCTATGATAGCCTAGCTGTGACTGATGTTTGCGTCAATACTTGACGTTTAAATATGTCACGTGACATGAGTGAGCCAATAGAATGGGATGGAGGCGGACCATCTCATTCTATGACAAATCTCATTTCATGGCAATGCACCGGTTATAGTTGATGGGAAGATGGATGGAGCCAAATACAGGGCAATCTTAGAAGAAAACCTGTATGAGTCTGCAAAAATCTTGAGAATGGGGCGGAGGTTCACCTTCCAACAACACAACGACCCTAAACATGCAGCCAGAGCTACACTGGAATAGTTTAGATCAAAGTATATTCATGTGTTAGAAGGGCCCAGTCAAAGTCCAGACATGAATCCAATTGAGAATTTGTTGCTAGACTTGAAAATTGCTGTTTTGATGCTCTCCATCCAATCTCATGGAGCTTAAGCTATTTTGCAAAGAAGAATCTGCACTAATGTCATCGTGCTCTAGATGTACAAAGCTGGTAGAGACATACCCAAAAACACAGCAAAAGGTGGTTCTACAAAGAATTGACTGCGGGGGCATTGAATACTTATTCAAGGTACTTAATATAAATCGTTAAAAAATAATGATGCCACCAACACTTTACCAGGATACTAAATATAAACATATAATCCAATTCTAGTTCTTCAAAGTGTGGATAGATAGAGATATATATATATACATATCTCTATCTCTAATATATATATTCCTATCTTAATGCAGTGTAAAAGCTGCAAATGTAATATAATGCAGCTTTCCAATCATTACATGTAGTGGCTGCATTTTTTTATTTTTTGGGGCTTTCAATTTTTTTTTTTATATGGTAATCTTCCCATTAACACACCTCCTGTATTAAAGTGCTTACACTCTGGATGAGGGAGCGCAGAGAGACCTTTGCACAGTAGCATTGTCAGTCCAGTGGGAGGGGGCTGTTGGATGTACAAATAGCAGCTTTAGATTTTTAGTTTTGTTGAAAGAGACTTGCTGGCCAGATAACCAGGTGGAAATATATGAAAGACAGAATAAAAAAAAACAAATGCATCCGTCATGTCCAAGAATTGCTAAGCTGCAATATGATGTTTGGTGTCACATTAGAAGAGCACTTCTGTGGTAAGGAAAATTAACCAAATATTGGGAGCTTTGTATTACTAAAGTTCAGATGCACAGTCAGCTCTTTAAATTGTCTAAAGTTTGAGCCAATCTTCATCTCTCATCTCGGACCCAAGGAAAATCCAAGCACCATGAATCGCCAATACCCACACAGAGCAATAAATCTAAGCATGCATTTCAATATTAACTGCAGAATCAAAAAAACAAAACTCACTTACTGTATTTATCGGCGTATAACGCGCGCCGGCGTATAACGCGCGCCCCATTTTTAAGAGGGAAAAACACATTTTTTAAATGGCTTTGAAGTAATTTGCATTCTATGAATAATATTGTTTAAAACGGCTTAACCCCGTTATAGAACTTATTTATAGTAAATTATATGTTTGCACTATACAGGGGCCACTTGAAATAAAGTCTAAAGCCAAGCAATAATATTTCAGGTCATTGAAAATATGATTGCTGAACAGATTTTTGGCTGTGGAACAATTAAATGTGCCATCTTGCACAGCCTGGTCTGACGGGTGGTCAGTGCTGGTGGTGGCTCGGCTCTCACACACACACCGGTACCGCACATGCCTCAGAGGGGGACAAGCGCCCGCCGGAAATCGCCAAGCCGTCATCTCCTCTCACTCGGCTGTCACGTCACACATGCACAGTCCCGCCTCTGCCATCGGCATTGGACCATCTCCTGTGACAGACAGAACACTGGTCCAATGCTGGTGGCGGAGGCGGGACTGTGCGTGTGACATGACAGCCGAGTGAGAGGAGATAATGGCTCGTGATTTCCGGTGGGCGCTATTGGCGTATATCATGTACCCACGATTTTCCCCTGGTTTTATGGGGGAAAAAAGTGTGCGGTATATGCTGATAAATACGGTAATTTGAAAGGTGCAGAACAGCACTTGAAGCAATCCAGTATTATTCACTTGTCCCTAAATCTCATTGGTGCTGCTAGGAAGCATGATGGTGTCAGAGCAGTATACAGCCATCCAGCTAGCCCCAGGGCTCAATAGCCGTTAAAACGTGGTAGGGACACATTCCACTGGCCATGCCCTTCCTGTTTCGTCGGATGCCTTTTTTCTGGACACAGGCCAATAAGCGTTTGTTGTAAACATGTAAATTGTATTAATTAATTCCTTTGCAATTGGACATAACAATTATCTGCTTGAATTTATTTCACAACCCCCCCCCCCCCCCTCCCACAGTCATTGATAGTGGTCTTTTGTGGTGTTTTTACCTGATATGCCCAAGGTCTGAAACTGGTCAAATACCCAGGAAATGTAAATCACATTTGTGTATGTTTTAGGAGTACAGGGCTGTCTTTGCAAATCATTTATTTTCTCTATCCACAGAAAATGACTGTACAAGCCCTGGATTAACTGCTGTTCCAATTCCTGGATCTAGCCCTTCCTGTGCACCCATGAGGATAAGCCCTGTAAATGAGATACCTCCTCCTCTAAGTCAGTCTCCTCTCATCTTGCACCCCCTACCATCTCATTTGCAGGTTGGAGTTCCACCAATGTCTCTGCCAATCATCCTTAATCCTGCATTAATAGAAGCTACCTCTCCTGTACCCCTCCTGTCTACTCCTCGACCTGCAGAAACATCACCATCACCCGTCTCGGAGGTCAACTAATCACCTGCTTTTCAAACCTAAGCCTGATTTACTTTGAACTACTTTTTGTTTCTGGCATGGGAACCAATCGCCATTTTTTATTTAATGGACATGGTAATCGTAAAACAATAAACAATAGAAAACATTTGCAAAGGATGGTTCTGGAAAACAAGCCTCCTCTTGAAAATCTGTTTTGGATCATCTGTCTAGCCATGCTGGTTGCTGGTGTTACAATCATACTATTGTAATGAACTCTGTACACTGTAAAGATATTTTATATCGGAGAAAAAAAAACACAGGTAGATCTATAATTCATCATTACATTGAGTTCTAGTTATTTTAAATGAGTGTGAGAGCCATCGTTTGTAAAGAAAAAAAAAAATCTGCTGAATAATGACCCTTTCCTGAAAACTGTTATCACATGCAATGGTGGCATTTAAACAGATTTGCCTGTTTGGAACTGGAAATACTTGGATGTTTGAGGATTAGTTGTAAGTGATATGCCTAATTGAAAACTCTTTAGCTCCGCCTTTAAAATGGCTGCCTCCAGTGTGTGCTGGCAGTAAACACATGTACATCTGTCATTATGTTGTTAGCATGCAGTCATGTTTTATTTTTACTTAAAAACACCAAAGGAAGCACAGGTGCTATTTTACTTCCATGCCAGGATAACCAATGTTCCTTTCTCCACAAGCAAGGTCATCTTACTGCTATTCTGTAACAGTGCTGCAATAAGAATCTGTCCACTCCTTCAATATATATGTCCAAACGCGAATACTCTTTACGTTTCATTGGTTGTATCACCTTGACAGATGAGCTACATTTACCAGAATAGATCCAAAGTGTGAAAATGTCCTTTTAGGTGCAATAGCACAGTGGCTGGAATACTGCTACTTCAATTGAGGATGTTCATAGAATTGATTTTTAAATTATTAAAATGTTTGCATGGACTGACGTTGATGACATAGGGTTTGATTTACAAAGCAAACACGGGAATGTTACCCATAGCAAATGGTAATATGTGGCTTTCTTTTTCCACTTTAAAAAAATATCAGGTGGAATCTGCTTGTTATGGGGAACAAAGCCTAGTGTTTCTACAGTTTTAAATCGGTAAATCTGCTCAGATGGATTTTAAATGCTGTCAGTTTTTATTCTATGTAAAAGTTGCTATCCACATTTGTACAGCTTCTTTGTTTTTTGTTATTAAATAGTATTAATTACATTGTTTAACCCATTCTTTTTCTTAATGGCCCTATGTAATTGGTTACAGAGAGTTGTAGCTTTCCCCTTTCAAAGTTTACACTTGTACCCAGGCACTGTGATTTCTGTCTAGTGACCATGTACATTAATTCAGTAAGATTTTAGCATACATTTATATTTATTCCTGTTTTATTTGAGGTAGAGAGTGCAATTTATTTTCCATGCAAGAATCTCTAAATTCTCAAGTTTCATTTGTCTCTCTTGTATGGTTGCGTATACCTACAAACTGCTCATCAGTATACATATACAGATACATAGTGTATATAATGAATGCAAAATAAAAAGTACTTTTTATGATGTAATAAAGTCAGTGTATGTTTAATATACTGCACTTCAGTTCTCTGCAGAGTTTGGGATACAATTTGAGACCATTGCTTGTGTTGCATAAAGACTTTTTTGGGAGGGGGAGGGGGGGGGGGTAAACCTTTGGTTAAATGAGGGTCATCCAATATTTTTATATTTTTTTTATACTAGTAATGGTGGCTATCTGGTGATTTTTATATTGGCACTGCGATTTTGCGGCGGACAATCGGACAAAACTGACACGTTTGAAACTTTGTGGGAACAAGTGACACGAATACAGTAATCAGTGCCAAAAATACACAGTCACTAATAAGGCTGGCTGGGAAGGAGGGGGTTAAACATCTAGGGCGATCAAAGAGTTAACTGTGTATCTAGCCTGTATTTGTGTACTATATGTGCTGCTTTTACTAGAAGAGATGGAATTCTAGTACCTGCTTTGCAGCAACACAGATTCTATACCTCCCCCCTCTGTACGAAAGATCTTTTGCTTTGTTTTACATAGGAAGATGATCATTGGGTGCTGGAGGACATCGAGTGCCCGGTGTTCTGCCGAAAACTCCAACTTGCCAAAATCTCCAACCATGTCATTTTTGGTGACTGTCCAGCAGCAATAATTGGAGATTTGGATGAGTTGCCTGTTTTCATGGAGTATGGGAGTACACGACGAGTTGGCTTTTTTGACAGAACACTGGGTAAGGGCAAACTAACTATGTCCACTCTCATTACCTTCAAAGAAAGTCATGGTAGTATCGGCTACCACTGCTAAGGGGGGGGGGGACCTTTGGTTTAGTAATGGTTAAGACCCCTTTCACACTGCTGATGCCCATAGCGTCGGTGGTAAAATGCTGTTTTTTTTACCTTTGAAATTGTGGCGCATTTCAGGCGCTATCAGGGGGCTGGCAACCAATATGCTAAAGACAGTTTTCACTTGAATGTAAGGCGGTCTGCTGTGCTGGGGGAGTATTTAAACTAGGATTGAGGGGGAGGGTGAACTAGAATTACATCGGGCACACAGGTCAGACATTTAATAGAGAGTGGAATGGGGGGAGGGTTATGGCAGGTGACAGTTTCCATGTTGCAAACAGCCATTGGAAACTATAATGCCATTTGTACTACTAAAAATTATATGAAAAACACCAGAGAAAAATGTAATAATAGTCTAAAAGTGTTTGATCACCAATGCCAGAAGTCTGCCAAGCAAAATAGGCGAGTTGAAAGCTCTGGTGCATCAGGAGAGCTATGATGCAATTGGTATTGCTGAAACTTGGCTTCATTCCTCACATTAGCTCTGGCTGTATGTTTAGGGTCATTGTCCTGCTGAACCACCGCCGCAGTCTCAAGTCTTTTAAAGACTCTAATGCTGAGTACACACGACCGTTATTAATGTCATGGATTCCTCTCAAGCCTGCCTTGTATACACACGATCGTGATAAAAAAATGCTCGAGCAAAACGATGTACGACGGCACTATAAAGGGGAAGTTCCATTCGGATGGCGCCACCCTTTGGGCTGATTATGCAAATTTTCCTTCTCTTAACTTGCTTCTGAGCATGTGCGTTTTTTCCCCCCGTCGTTAAAGCCTACACACGACGAGAAAAACGACGACGAGAAAAAATAGAGCAGGTTCTAAATTTTAATTACCATTTTTCTCGTCACGAAAAGTGCTGCGACGCCCACACACGACCAATTAAAAAAATTAATTTTTTCTCGTCGTGAAAAACGGTTGTGTGTACGCGGTATAACAGGTTTTCTTTTGAGATTGCCCTGTATTTTGCTCCATCCATCTTCCCATCAACTCTGACCAGCTTTCCTGACCCTACTGAAAAAAAAGCATCGCCACGATGGTGTCTTCAGGGTGATGTGCAGGATTAGTTTTCCACCACACATAGCATTTTGTTTTTATGCCAAAATGTTGAATTTTAGTCTCATCTGACATATTTGCTGCGTCCCAACCAGGTGCTGAGCTGTGTAAGGCAAAGGGTTCCAGAGCTGTGTAATGTAAAGGTGTGCGGGGGCTGTGTAATGTGAAGTAGTCCAGAGGTGTGGGGACTGTGTAATGTATAAGGAGTTTTCCTACATTTTACTCATGGTTATAGCTGCAGTCCTATAGATTTCTATTAGGTTGCGTGTTTATTACTGCATTTTATAAAAGTGCACCAAAAGTCCCACATGCTGCATCGTTGGTGCACTTAGGCCCCTTTCACACTGAGGAGTTTTTCAGGCGGTTTGGCGCTAAAAATAGCGCCTAAATGCCACCTGAAAAACTACTGCCGAGGGCTTTCAGACTGAGGTGGGTGCGCTAGCAGGACCGCTCCAAAAGTCCTGCTAGCCACATCTTTGGAGTGGTGAAGTAGCAATGTGCTCCTCCACCACTCCTTCTCATTGAAAACAATGCAGAGGCCCATTGCCAGCGGTATTAACTGTTTTTCGGCCGCTAGCGGGGGTTAAAACTGCACCGCCAATGGCCGAATACCACCGCAATTTCGACGATATAGTGCCGCTATACCATCAGTGCACCTACCGCCCCAGTGTGAGAGGGGCCTTAGAAAACTGGAAAATATGTTTTACTGTACCAATCCTAGTGTTGCCACTGCATACAGTGATTTGAGTGTGTTTTTAACCGCTTCAATACCAGGCTTTTATACCACCTCCATACCGGGTCTATTCTGACACTTCTCTTCTACATGTAATAATCATCATTCTTTTGCTAGAAAATTACACAGTACCCCCAAACATTTTTTTTGACTTATTTTTTATTTATTTTTACACTTTTTTTCATTTATTTTTATTTTTTCCACTTTTATTCCTATTACAAGGAATGTAAACATCCCTTGTAATAGGAAATGTGTGTGACAGGTCCTCTTTATGGAGAGATGTGGGGTCAATAAGACCTCACATCTCACCTCCAGGCTGGAAACCATGAGATCGGTGAAAATAAATTCACCGATCTCATGAATGGTGACTTACAGCCGCAATTGCGGCTTTGTTTACATACGGGGACCCGGGCGTGACGTCATCAGATCGCGCCCGGGTCCTCCGACGGTCATAGAGATGACTGGTGACCATCTGGTCACCAGTCATCTCTATGCTTCCTGCCGCCGCCGACGATTCGTTCTCCGGGCCCCCGAAGGCACAGGTAAGCCCGGAGAAGCACCGGATGGCGGCGGGAGGGGGGGGATGTCCCCTCCCGCGGCCTGTAAGAACGATCAAGCGGCGGAACCGCCGCTATGATCGTTCTTACATTGTGCAGAATCGTCGGCTGAAGAAGAGGATATCTGGATGATGCCTCTGGCTGCAGGCATCATCCAGATATTCGCCTGCAATACCCAGGCCGTCAATTGACGGCCACTTAGGATGGTAAATCCCATCCCAGGCCGTCAATTGTATATGGCTGGGTATTGAAGTGGTTAAATATTGACTCTTTGAGGTTTAATCATATGTTCCCAGCTGGTGTCAACAGGTGAAATTGGTGGTAGGAGGAAAAGCCTGACCAGTGTCACTAGTTAAACCGTCTGCATCAGAGGCAACAAACAGATGTGGCATGATTTCTAAATATATAGCAAAGATAACTAACAAAATGCCGGTGCACATGCGTGGTGGGTAATGACACATTCCCACAAGGCTTGTCATGATGACTCATCAGGGCTCAAAATTTCAAGTCCTGAGCCACTAGCCAGGCCGTAAGAGTTGCTCGCCACCAGTTGCCCCACCCAACACCTCCCCTGCCCCTAGGTCCGCCCCTAAACACACCCTTGTAAATTATCTCATGAAATTACGCTGTTAAATATTTTAAGCAGAATTAATTTCCAAAAATAAATATTAACAACTTTAACAATTTGGTAAATAAACAATATCAGTACCCATCTGTGCAGCCTCAGTGTGCCTCTGAGCGCAGCCTTACAGTGCCGCATTACTGTGCCCCATCAATTGCCGCATTACTGTGCCCCATCAATTGCCGCATTACTGTGCCCCATCAATTGCCGCATTACTGTGCCCCATCAATTGCCGCATTACTGTGCCCCATCACTTCAGACTCACCTTACACAAACACTGGTGCCATTTTGAGCCGAGGCTGCAGCCCTCTTCTCCTCCTCCTGTATCTCACACACAGCGTGAATCTTCCGCTGTGTCATGGAGCGGGGTTTGTGTTTGGCGGCACTGCGTGATAAGGTCCCGCCCCCCTAGACAGGCTAATGTGATAGGCAGAACATCGATTCAATCTACTATCACATTAGCTGGGGGGGGGGGGCGAGACCTTGTCACATCGCACCACCAAACACAGACCCCGCTCCATGACACACAGCGGAAGGTGAGCGCTGCAGCCTTGGGTCAAAACGGCGCCAGGGCAGTCCAGCCCTGCCGCTCTCTGTGTCCTTCGGCTGACAGTTTCCTGGCCGATCGCTTCAGTCAGCCTGGTTCACCCCCGCTCCTCACTCGCCCTGGAAAAAAAAACACTCGCAAAATGCGAGCAAAATAGTGAAATTTTGAGGGCTGATGACATCATTCATCACCGCCATATACTTACTATTTTCTTTACAATATACTGTAAGGGAGAGAATAGAAATCAATACTAAATTGATTAAACCGGACCCCCTCCTGTTTTAAAGTAATTTCAACTTACCACTAACATAATGTGTGTAAAAAGTCCAAATACAAAATAAGTTCAATAGTGCAAATAGTGAATGTTCAAACAATGTATCAACTTCTTCAGATAGTGTACACAATCTTCCAATCCCTGCTGGACAGTAGATATATTTGACTGAAAATTCCATCACCTGTCACACATCCTACTCACCAGACTTCCATGACCCCTATTACAGGTAGTCATAAAGCACATATGGGTACATCCAGCAGGAGTTGTACACGATCCCAACGTTTAACATGCCTCCAGGACACCCACACCAAAAAAGGAACCAGATCGTTTAAGTACGTTCCCAGGCAAAAAACGATTTGAGGAGAGTTGTCCAATGGTTAATGGGAAAAACTCAAAAAAGAAAGGGCTTCCATAGTGAAGTATGTCACGATTTTATTCCTAAAAACAAGGTAACACACCAAATGCTTGCAGCTTAAAAATCCATGTGGATGGAGACGCTGTGGTGCGTTCCAGCTGCGCTTCAAAAAGCAAGGGAGAGGGTTAGCAGAGTGAGAGCAACAAACAAAATAGCCACTAGATGTCTCTCTATGCTGGATTGTTACGTACAGGAAGCACTCCATGGCCATTATATATACACATTGAAACCCCTAAATAATTGTAAATTAATTAGCAATTATACACATTATTATTACCATTCTTATCAATGTTGTTGACCCTGATGGCTCACATCCTCTGAATCCAAACTACCACATTTATTAATAATAATCATAGATCAATTGGGGGCTGTCATTTCAAATGGTTCTTAATAGAAATAATCATCCACTAATACCCACAAAGCTGTTTCCCACACTTTCATCATTCTAGAAAATTCTCTAATGCGTATTTCTAAAACGTTTAAAAATATGTATATTACCATTTACACCAAAACATCTCTTACTGCTTTGAAGGTGCTTTCTCCAATAATGGGATGTCACACAGGTATTAATTAAGGCAAAAATCATGTACAACATGCATGATCCAGACCTGCTATGGCAGTTGCAATAAATGTTTCCATTAAAAACAGATGATTGTTGGACATTGGAAAAGAGCACCACCCTTAAAATATAACTTACTAAGGTGTTCCTACATTGACGCCTAAGGAGAGGGAAGAAATGGAAGGCCATATTACAGAAGAAGAAATTCTAAGCCATCCAAGGTATGGAAGCATGAAAAAGGCCGGGACCCGATGATTTTCCTCTACTTTTATTATCAGACGTACGCTACGCACCTGGTGCCTCAATTTTGCAAGCTTACAATGCACTCCTAGACGGTACTCCACTCCCCAGGGGTTCATTATTTGCTCACATAGTTCTGATTCCTAAAGAGGGTAGAGATGCGACAGACTGTGTGAATTACCGCACAATATCTTTACTTCGGACCTCAAGATATTTACCAAGATACTAGCCAATGGCCTGATTTCTTTTGTCCCCAAGTTGGTCCATTATGACCAAGTAGGTTTCGTCCCAACTAGGGAAGCCAGAGATGACACGATTAGGGCCTTAAATCTTATCCACTTTGCCCAGTCCAGGAGAATTCCAATGTAGCCGATTTCAGCCTTTGACCGGGTCAACTGGGTTTTTTATGAAACGCACGTTGAGGTACCTTGGCTTGGGTCCCAATATGTGTCAATGGAGTGGCAATCTATTCCCATCCCTCAGCAGCAGTCCAGGCCAATAAAGCAATTTCCTCCCCCTTTTCTTTGAGCAACGGGACGAGACAGGGTTGCCTGTTTCTTGCCCTTGATATTTATATTGGTACTAGAATGCCTTCTCGCTCACATTAGGGACGATCAAAATATAAAGGGGATCGGCGCAGGCAACGTACATCATAAAGTTGCGGCTTATGCCGATGATTTATTATTCTTTGTAACAAGCCCTGAGACTTCCATCCCCAATTTATTGCAGGCTCTTAAGACATACTCAGCTCTTTCTAATTATAAAATTTAATGTGCATAAATCTGAAGCTTTAAACATAAATGTATCTAATAATAGTGAAGAAAATGAATATCTCGCGCCAAATAAATTAAAATAAATATATAAGTGGTGATAAAGCTGCAACATTATTTTTACCAATCACAATTTATTGTGACAGCGCACCCACATATTTATATTTATATATCTATGATTATTTTCATTAATTTATCTAAGGAGACTCTCGGCAACATTCAACAGAATTTCCCCTTCTCTTGGGCTCGCCACAAAATCAAATATTTGGGCATTTATCTTACTCCCTCATTGTCGGCAGTCTTTCAGGAGAATTTCTCCCTCTGGCTTACCTCTCTACGTCTTGATCTCCAGCGCTGGCACACAAATACTTTCTCCTGGCTCGGTAGGAACAGCATTTTAAAGATGGCAGTTTTGCCTAAATTATTGTACCTCCTCCAAACAATCTTGGGCTATAAAGCAAAAAGGCTGTCTCATTGTATGCTGACCTTTCCAAAAGATCAGGGTGGCATAGGGTTCCCAGACCCGCTTAAATATTACTACGCGGTCTATTTAACTAGAGCCCTAGACTGGACCAAGCACGCCTCTGAGAAGGAGTTGGGGGTGGAACAGGCAATGTCCCCTTCCCGCTTTCAACCTTGTAGTGGGAGACTTCTGCCCTGCCAATATCCTGAAATCTCACCCCTTGATTGGGACTACGTTGTGACGTGGCAGTTTCGGTTGTATGCAGAGCACACCGCCATTCTGCCTGTGCTATTAAGCACACACTTCATCTTAGTGAAATAATCCATCTTTAAGCTAAAAAGTTCACTCACCATTTATCCCCTTCCATTGCTTCAATAACAGACAATATATTTACCAGCTTGTTCTCATCCTAGCTCCCAGCCATGACTGAACAGGAACAGCCTGCTGTTTTTTTATTTATAGTGTCAACACGAGTAACAAAAGAAGGTGGTGGCTTCACAAAACAGCCAATCAGATATTTTGTATTCTTTCAAAAGAACCAATCACAGACATGTATATAGTCAAATAGAATGCTAGCAGTGATGTGTGCAAATAGCTGGGTGCAGGAGTCAATGCTCTCTGTAAGACAAAGGAACTTGAAAGCATGGCTTTGCACAAAGCCGTGTGCAAACCAACTTACTGCTGCCATTGCCGCAAACCATACTTAATCATGGATCAGATAACCATAATTTTCGTATAGTTATGCTATAGTTGCCATGTACGCAGATTTGTCCACTCGGAGTCATTTAATGCAGTCTACAAGAAGTGGCCAGTCCCTTGCTGAGGCATAAATGAACATCCCTAAAAGGAGCGTTCAAATCTGCTGTATCCATGGGAAGGTGTTTGTGCCAATGGTCTTCCACCAACCTTTGTATGTGTGAATAAGCTCACATGAGCGCATTACAGCATAACCGACACTGGGGGACATCTGACATACATTAATAGAAATTTCCACAACAGTTGTTAGTAGTAGTAAAAACGGGTTGTGTCATGATGGTCTCCCACACTCCCTCACTTTTGTCACCAGTCATTGGCGCCCAGGGGTTTTCTTCCAGACTGTCAGGGACAAGGTTTAGGGCATTTCTATCGATCAACAGGTTTTGGTTTCAAGACTTTCATCACAGGGTCATTGGTGCACTATTGAGGAAATTCAAGCAATGCTGTCGCCCCCTCTAGATAGATTAGACATTTTCTCATCTCCTTGCATTTTGTGCCCACCACTAGTCATTCCGCGTCTGCTTTTGAGAGGCTCTACCTGGATCCCGCTCCCCTCCATCATCGACTGTCCTTAATGTACGGGATTCTGGTTGTACCCCAGGACTGCTTCATACCTCACTATCTACAGAAATGGTAAAATGACCTTGGTTGGGCCGTATCAAAAGACCAGAGAGAACGTATTTTGTACTTTGCACACCATTCCTCAATCGTGAGAAGGTTCCAGGAGGTTGGGTTTAAGAGCCTGACTCACTGGTATAAAGTGCCCACACTCCTTCATAAGATCTATCCTTCAGTTCCCTCCTCCTGCTGGCGGTGTCAACAACCTGACGATTCATTACTGCACATATTCTGGACATGCTCGCTTGTTTGCCCCTTTTGGGATGCTATTCGACCTTTGGTTTTTAGTCTGACAGACGTTTCACTTGCAGATGACTCGGCGCAGTGCCTACTTTACCTTACCTCAATGTCAAGGTGTCTATATAAGAAATCCCTCCTGATCCACCTCCTTAATGCCACTAAGATATGTATTTCGCAAAAATAGAAATGCTCAGATCCCCCTCCAATTGGTCAGTGGATAGCTGTGGTGAACGAAATTAACCTGATGGAACAATTGACGGCCACATTAAACCGTAAGGAGGAAAAATTCAGGAAAACCTGGTTTTACTAGCACGTTTTCCGATTCTCTCAAGATTATACCTGTAATATCTTTGTAACCCCTCTGTAGAGCTACTGTAACTGTGCATGTATCCCTAGCCAATTGCCTTCACATCCAATTCCCCCCCCCTTTTTTTTCCTTCTTCCCCCTACTCGCCCTCCTCCCCTAAGCCTTTACCTTCATTCTCCCTTGATTTCTATTGAGCTTGCCCTGGTTCTCTTCATGTAGACGCTTTTCTTCTCTGTCTTCATTTTTTGGAAAATTTGTGTACACCTGACTAGGGGCGATATCAATGTTTTATATTGTTGTACCTTATGTCTAATTTAGGCAAACTAGCGCTACGTCATCACCAACCAATTTGTTCTTTTCATATTGAATGCTGTTACTTTCTTTTTGGTTTATGTACCAACCTGTTCTTATTGTACAATTTTCGTTGTTGGACTTGTTCTGCCCTGTCAGTTGTATTCAATAAAAAAATATAACTTACAAAAAAAAAAATCCAGCCACTGAACTGAACTTAAAGCTGGCCGTATGCTATCAGATTTTTGAAAGAACATTCATATAAACAATTGTACAAAAGTTCTAACCAATACATTCATGACATGACAAATGTCATTCAAAAGTACTGCAATTTTGGAATGAATAGACTTTCCTGAATAAAAACCACATGCACTGTATAGAAATTTTTGGGATCCTGTTCATTTGAATTATTTCCTTACTGAGGTTGAAAACGACCTTGGATTTAACTCTATTGAACATATGTTCTGAAAATGAAAATTTTTATAGAAATTCTGATAATACATGGCCAGCTTGATTTGGAACTCCATCGCCCCAGGTGTTTTTTTTTTTTTTTTTATCTCTCTTTGATGAAAGTGGACTCGTCCACCTCAAAATATGAAGAGCTGGCTGGAACTGTGCAGTAATTTGCCATAGACTTAATTATTGTCATAATCCTATATAGGGATGAGCTTCGTATTCGAGACAAACTCATGTTCGTATGTTCAATCGTTAGTCGAATTACGAACGTTACGGGTCGTTCGCGACAAATTCGAGTTACGTTTCACAGCCCATAATTCACTGCGGCATCGCAGTGCATTGCTGGCTGATGATTGGCCAAGCATGCACTATGACCCGCATGCTTGGCCAATCACAGCTTGCAAAAAATGGAGAGCCATAATTGGCCAAAGCCAGGGTGGCTTTGGCCAATTATGGCTCAGGGGGTTTAGTACACGCCCCACACTATAAAATGCCGCCTGCAGGTCGGCCTTGTGTAGTGTGTTACGGTGGTTAAGAGAGAGACAGAGAGTGTGTCATTTTTTGCAGGTAGATAGAGCAGGCAGGCAGGCAGGCTAGTCAGTTAAAGTTACAGTGTGTAGAGGATATATATGCATCCCAGGTGTTGTACATATATTTATACACTGTATAGTATAGCTAGATCAGTTCTTCCTAATTTACCGGCAGGCGATTGTGCTAGCTGCAGTATTCTCACGTGGTGTATTGCCCGTGTCCTCTGCAGTGTGCACCATAAAGCTACACAAGCATACTATCAATGATGCTTATCACTATCAATGATGCTTAAATAAAAATAAAAATAAATTCCTTTAAATATTGTACCTGCTGGGTGTCTATAATATGCCTGTGATAACATCTTTGAGAACCCGGGCCTTGCCCCAGGGAACATGTATCAATTAATTTTTTTTTTTTTTAAAACTGTCGTTTTTTCTGGAGCAGTGATTTTAAAGCGGAGCTCCACCCAGGAAAACAACATTTTCCCATGTTGTTTTAAAAAAAAAAAAAAAAAAAAACCCTGAAAAAAAAAAAAAAATACTCACCCGAAATACCTGTTGCTATGCGGAAGTCCGTAATCTGCCTCACCTGCACCGCGGTCCGATTTCTTCTTCTCCTTCTCCTTGTGAATGGGGCGCGCTGCTTTCTGGGAACTGTGTGTGTTCTCAGAGAGCAGTGCGCCCATTCACAAGCCAGCGTGAGACTCACGCAGGCGCAGTAGGAAATGGGCAGTGAAGCCGTACGGCTTCACTGCCTGTTTCCCATAGTGTGGATGGCCGCGCGGGACCCGGAGTGATCGTGGGACCGGCGTCGGGGGGCCCATCAGCGCGGGCAAGTAGGACAAGGTAAGTGTCCTTATTTAAAGTCAGCAGCTACACTGTTAGTAGCTGCTGACTTCAAAAAAAAAAAATGTGCGGCTGGAGCTCCACTTTAATGATGCTGCATCATTAAAATCGCTGCTCCAGAAAAAACGACCGTTTTTAAAACAAAATTCCATTGATACATGTTCCCTGGGGCAAGACCCGGGTTCTCAAAGATGTTTTACGACAATAACTTGCATATTAGGCTTTAAAATGTGCACTTTTAAATTCGAACGTTCGAGTTCCATAGACGTCAATGGGGTTTTAAATGTTCGCACGGTCGGTCCCTTCGAAGGTTCTGGTGCGAACCAAACGGGGGGGGGGGGGGTGTTCGGCTCATCCCTAATCCTATACAATAGACATTAGGAGTATGGACATCTGAAATTGAAGGGAAGTTGCTTCACTGGTGTGGTCAGCATCAGAAAGGATCCTGGGCCCTGAGGATGTAAACACCTGAGAAAGCTACCACCTTCATTGTGAAGTACATAAGAACCTGTGTGGGGGGCTGTGCTGCTGTTTTACCATTGCCCACCTAAACTAGGACATGCAACTGCTCAGGGCTGTACACATGCTACGACCACGGCAAAAAGTAAACGGCATGTCACATTTGGCAGGTGGTACCACTGTCAAACGCATCTCATTCAAGCGATTGGGGCTGTGCCACAATTGTTTGCACACTGGAGAGTCAGCATATTGCCTCCTCACCGCCTATCAACCCCACCCCTATGAAAGGAAATCCACTGTGGATTGTGGGAGCAGTTTAGCTGCCTGTGTAAACAAGCCATTAGACTACTCAAAAACAATGGTCGCTGTCTCTAAACAGGGAACAGGGAAACCTTAAAGATTGCAATTGTCCTGTACCCTACTGCATATTAACGGGAACCTGTGTTTTTCATATACTGGTAAATACAATAGGTTCAATTTCAGGGCGGCCCCACCAGCATCTTTTAGTGTTTACCTCTCTGTTCAGCCATCGGGGATAACAAGACTTACCCGATATTTCATGCCGCTCTCTTGTCCCTGACTTAGCCCGTTTTTTCACCTGATTGCTCACCTAGCACAGTGGATCAGCTCCCCGGCTCCCTGGCTCTTCGGCCTCCCCTGGTTCCAGGTAAGAGCCACCCCCCCTTGAAACTGCTGACGGCCATCCTTCTCAGGACAGCCCCAGCAATCATCCAGGGTCACACAGCTCCCCCCGGCTCTTCTCCCCTCTTTTCCTTCATCCCTTGTGCCCCCACACCA